>CM076578.1:1423217020-1424417020 GCA_034641835.2 Pinus albicaulis
CGAACTAACTCATCATGAAGGACCCTTTTGACCTTGTCCTTTTGCTCTTTTGCATGTTGATCATCACTGCAATCACACCCCTGTAGAGATGTAAAAACATATGACTTTGAACCTTGGAGAGCTTCCTTGGTGTCTTATGGAGATTTTGCCTGACTTAAGCATATTCTTTTAGACAGTGAACATGCTTATCTTCTTCTGTTTTGGATCTTTGTTGAACTTCTTCTGGACTGAGATAGAATGACCTCTTAGTGGTGCGCTACCTATGGATGGATCAAGACTTGTTTTGCAGATTAGGAACTAATTCAGGGCTGACTGGTACTGAACAGAGGCTTTTGGCTCAAGATGTTTTTTCCAAGGAAAGGACTCCCTAAAACACCACTATCTAACTTAGGGGTGATCTTGACATATTCTGAGTGTTTTCTTTGGTATGATTAGATCTTCAAATGACAGATAACCAGGGATAGGGTTGCAGACACTTTTGTCAATAGTTGGATAATGAATAGCTTGAGGAATAAGGGTAAATGACAGCAGATAACTTTCAGCTATGACAGCTATGGACAGGGTTATTTTGCTGAAACCGGATAGGTCTTGACAAATAGGTTTTTTCTCATCATAGGCTGACCAGAAGGGGTAGGAGGACAAAAATTCTTCTGGGGTGTTTTCTAGATGACAGATTTGACAGTTTGGAGATCAGCTTCTAGAAAACTTAGCTAAGGAAACTAGTCATCAATAACAGGTAAAAATACTGATGACTAACACTCTCAAAACTGGTGCTTGTACTAACTTTTCCTTCAATGTTTCAAAAGACTGTTGGCAAGTTGTGGACTAAGAAAATTCACTATCCTTAGCTAGAAGTCGGAAAAGAGGGGCAGTTATCTTAGAAATTTTTTTAATGAATCTTCTATAGTAATCAACATGTCCTAAAAAACCTCTTACTTCCCTTTGAGTTTTGGGTGCAGGAAGATGCAGAATGATTTCAATCTTTGTTGGATCAACCTGGATACCTTTCCCAGAAATCAAATGGCCAAGTACCACTCCCGATTTACACATTAATCTACATTTCTTGTCACTCAAGGCGAGATGGGCTTCTTGACAACGGAGAAGTACTTTCTCCAGATTTTTGAGAGCTTCCTGAAAAGAATCACCAAACACAGAAAAGTCATCCATATAAATTTCTACAAATTCTAGATCAGCAAAAATGGCCAGGACTGCCCTTTGAAAGGTAACCGGGGCATTACATAAACCAAAGGGAAGCACTTTATAAGAAAATGTACCCCATGGACATGTAAAAGTAGTTTTATCCTAATCTTCGGGTGCAATCTGTATCTGGTTATAGCCACTGAAGCCATCCAAAAAGGAAAAATATTTCTTTCCTGCAAGGGTATCAAGCACCTGGTCATTGAAAGGGAGAGGGAAGTAATCTTTGAGAGTGGATTTGTTTAATTCTCAATAATCAATACAAATATGCCATCTTCCATCTTTCTTAGGTACTAGCACTAATGGAGAGACCCACTGACTGTTGGAAATAAGATAGATAAAACCAGCATCCAAGAATTTTTGTACTTATTCCTTCAAAATATCTCTTAGAGCTGGATTCATTCGCCTTTGGGGTTGTCGGACAGGTCGGGTTCCTTCCTGAATATAGATATGATGTGTACAAGTTTCAGGAGGAATACCCTTCATATCTTCATAGCCCCAAGCAAAGGCACTAAGATGGTTTTGCAACAAATTCACAAGCTGCTCCTGCTGAGATGAGTCCAAATCTGAACTAATATGCAAGGATTTACCAGGGCTAATCTCAACAAGAGTAGTATCAGGCTCAGGTGTACTCAAGGGAGTGGTCAAATGCAGCGTTACAGAAGAATGAGAATCATTATTATCTTGAAAATCTAGGTTGAAAATCTAGCTCAATGGCTCAAAATTAGGCATAGTGTCTAGATTATTCAGGAAATATTGAATCTCATCTTCTTGTGAAGACCCAGTATAATGATAGATAAGGGAAATGGGTTGAGTCTCCTCATCACTGCTTTGATCCAACCTTAAAGTATCTCGAAGGTCCTGAATGGATCTGGCAGGCGGGTACAAGGTAAATTTCTTCCTAGAATCTCCATGCGAAATATACATATCACCGGAACGACATCCAATATATGCATCGGTCGTAGCAAGCCATGGTCGACCCAAGATCAAGGGATGTCCTCCTACTGGGTTCTTTGGCTGAAGCACAATGAAATCAACAGGATATTCCAAAGAATCTAATGAGATTATCACATCATCCAATACTCCTTCTGGCTTAATTTTAGTTCTATCTACTAATTCAAGCACAGTGGGAGTAGGGCGAAGATGAGATAACCAAAGTTGATCCATGGTTTGCTTAGTCATGAAATTAATGGCTGCCCCCAGGTCTATAAGAACATTAGAGACAAGGACATTACCAATCTGAACTGAGACAACAGGGTTTCCAAGATCAGTATATTTTTCCATAGACACACATCCCGTCATCAACTCTGCTGCCCTACCAACAAATTGAATGGTTTGGGGTTCCAATCTCTTCCTCCTGGGTTTTTTGAGATAGAGTTCCTTAATAATATTGGTACAAATGGGGATCTCTTTAATGCCTTGAAGCAAAGGTATCTTAATGAAAATATTTCGAAGCTTAGATGCCAAACTAGTCTCGTAAATAGGCTCACTTCTTTCCATCACTACCCTCTCTGGGAAGGAGGCTAGTTGGAAGAAGATGGCAAGGATTCAGAGGGTAAGGGCTGCTTAGCGATAGCTTTCGGAGAATGATTAAGAGTTTCCTCTTCTCCTTTCTCTTCAACAATCACTATAGGTTGCTTCTGATTTTCTGATGTTACAGTCCTTCCCGATCTTAATTGAATATCATGAACCCCAACTGGAATAGACTGGTACTCGAATGGTAAAGGTGAGTTTGTTACATAGATCATTTACACTGCTTTATTATTGTTAGGATTGGGCATAGGTTGAGCAGGCAACTGAGGAGGTCGAAAGGGTGGAGGTAAAGGCAACGGTGGAGTAGACTGACTCGGAAGTTGAGGCATTGAATAAGGTGTATGCGTAGATGGATATGACTGCATAGGTGGCTGGTAGGAATATGGAGAATGAGTTGGCCCTCTCCAACCTTGTTTCCATGGTTGAGAAGGTTTCCCATGATGATATTGATTCCCATACTGCCACTGCTAATTAGTGTTAGGATAAGAATATGCATGTGAATTATAACCAAAATAGTGTGGAGAAAATTCAGTAGCCATACCTGCACCTACCTGAGGCCAAATCCTTCTTGCTCCCATAGCATACAAGTATTCAGCTTCAGGTTGTCCCCCTGTAAATACAGCTTTAAGTCCTGGTATAGAGGGACATTTTTCTGTGACATGGTCTTCTACACAAATAGCACACTTATTAGTTTCTTTCAAATTAAGAGGACACTATTTAGGAGGATGCTTGTCTCTACATTTAGGACAGAAAATACATAATGACTCTTGTTCCTTCATGAGTTTTTGCTGAAATTTTAAGGAGTCTAACTGTTTGGTAACAGTATTCATTATATCAATTTTCATGTTTTCCATTTTATTTTCTAGTCCAATAATCATAGCATCAATAGATTCAGTTTTTCTATTTCTATTTCGAGTTCCTCTACCGGATCTATACTGATTTCTTCAAAATTTCCTGCATAATTCACAAATTTGTTCAAAAGTTTGCTGAGAAATATCACCTTGTCCTAACAGATTTAAATTATTTCTAGCATTATCAGTAAGTCCTCTTAAGAACAAGGTTCTAATAATACTGGGATCAAACTTAAGTTTCGACCTTTGTAAAATATACATAAATCTTTCTCGGTAATCTTCCATAGTTTCATCATCATCCTGTATTATTGTAAAAATATCATCTTGCATGTCCCGAGTTTTGCAATATTCTTGATATTTAGACAAAAACACTCTCTTCATCTAATCCCAAGAGGTTATAATGTTTCCTCCTAACCCCATAAACCAGCGTAGAGATGAGTCCTTGAGAGTAACAGGAAATAATCTTAACTTCTGAGCGTCAGTTGAATAATCATAACTTCTACATAGAATATCAACCTCAAATAGAAAAGAGTCAGGATCTTCATGAACTCTACCATGGAAATGAGGGAGAGCTGATGGTGGAATATTCTTCATTTGCGCCACAGTATCAGGATCCACAATTGGAAACACAAAAGTGGATTTTTCTTCACTTACCTGGTTTTCACCAATCCCTTCCAAATGATCTTCATTGTCCACCATTGTTTCCCTTTTACTTGTACCGCTCTCAACAGGCTAAACCACACCTGAGCTGTTGTCACCAGAATCCAGGTGGATTGTTCCTGCGTGAAGGGTTTGAATTGGATTGGGCTTCCTTCTTACAGAAGGAGACCCAATATGAGAATTTTTTTCAGAATTATTTTGGCCCTTAGTGGGCTTCGAACCCTTACCTTTTCTAGGCATTCATTTCAAAAAAGAAAGATAACAAACAACTTCTAGTAAAAAATGCTGTCAGAAATCAATTAACACCAGCAAAATTCCTTCAAAGAATCTTTTCCAAACAATACTGCAAAATAAAGGAAAAATTACCTCTATTGTATAATCAGAAAATTCTTACCAAATCAAATCGCCTCCCCGGCAACGGCGCCAAAATGTTGGGTGCAGGAATTACACTTAAGAAAACTCCTCAACACTTAATTTGTCAACCCGGAGGATCCGTAAACTTAGAGACAAAGCACAGGCAATGCCAGAGATGGTATGAATCCTCCTAATATAAATCCCTACTTTCTTTAAAGGAAGATTGCATAATCAAATTAAAAAGAGAAAAAGGCAACTTGAACCATAAAAATAATCTAAGACTGGAACAAGAAAGAATGCATTTGCAAGAGGGAATTAAAGATAACAGGCAATCACTCTAGCTAATTATTGTTTAACTACTGAGCGTGTGTTTTTCTTTAGCAAAGACACTTAGCAGTCTCATCAGATGGGCCCTTAAACCTGCTCCTTTAGAGATTTCCTTCTTGCCCTAATCTGTCCTGCACTTTCGCAGTCTTCTTGCACTAGTGCAAGAACAAAGATTTATGAAGAAGGTATAAATGGTGTCTTTACTAAAGGCTTTTTAATTCATGCAAGGGATTGAACTTTTCCAGGTTCAAAGCACTCAGATCCCGTGGCAAAAAACTAGTTCTTGCACCGGATCAGAGCTTCCTGCACTTAGCATTTAATTCTTAAAATGAGTGCTTAATTATTGCAAGTGCTATTATACTATTAAATCAAATTTCACGCATAGAAAGTGAATGTTTTTTATCTTAACAGAGTGCAGGAATAAAGAAACAATCAATATACATGTATTCTATCATAAGCATTTAATGAAAGAAAGAAGATTGTGAGAATTAGACTAAGAAGGCTTGCTGCATCACACCAACATGCACTGGTGCAAGTTCATTTCTCCTGCTTGGACCAGGCGGGGAAAACCACTCAAACAAAATTGCAGAAAAGGAAATACCACACCAACATGCACTGGTGCAGGGTTATTTCTCCTACTTGGACCAGGCGGAGGAAAACCAATCTGAAATCAAGTGTAGGAAAGGAAATTGCAGGAAAAGGAAATTTATCTACTTCACACAACAGATCCACTTTCACTCAGACAGGAATGCATGTGCTTAAAATTAAATCACACATGACAATGTAAACACAAATTACAGGACAACGGGAAATGGGGTAAACGTGCTGGGTTTGCTGGGCCCTAGCCAACCAGCGCGTTTCCTTTTTAAATAAAAACGCTGCTCAGTACCTTAATCAATTCATCAGCTCAAATACAGAAACGCAATTTGTGAAACATGAGGCGGAGCTCCCTTTTATTAATTCACTGAGGCAAGTACATACATTAATACATCGTCCAACCCAGATTTGGGCAATAACAAAATACAGCAACCTGTTACCGCCTCTCTGGCTGTGTCTCTGTTCTCTTCTGCTAAAAAAACTTCCCTTAGTCCTATTTACATTCTACATTACATAGATATTTGGCCAAAGGCCAAAATAGATCATTCAACCTATTACACAACCAAATGCATAATTTAGCTTTTCGGCCTTCAAAATTAGATAGTTAGCAAAACTGGTTGTAGCCAATCTCCAGCTTTCGTCCTTCGCAGATTCGGTCTCGACTGCCTTTTGGTCGATCTTGCTGTCATGGCTGAAGCTGCTCAAAACGAGGTGATGATCAAGGAGGTTCGGATCTGCTGCAAGGATTTTCTGTGCTGGCAACGGTGCAAGATCTGATCCTGCACTAGGATCAACGGTCACAGTAAGTACTCTAACTACCAAATAAACATTGGAGATATCGATAAGTTACAAAGAGTGATTAAAAGTAAGAAATCATGTAATAAATAATTAATTAATGCTAAGTTGAATTAAAAATATGAAAAATAAAGTTTATACGAAATATGTCACCCTGCTTGTACTGGTGCAAGATGAGGGTACATAAAAGAGGTAAAACAGTGGTAAATGGTTATGATTTAGGAACGGGAAAATGGAAAAAAGAGAGCAAATTAGGGGGCTAACAATTAGGTGTCGAAAGAGGCTCTGTAGCGACCGAAGGGGGTGGCTTGGGGACAAAGGTAGTGGGAGGCTTGTTGTACTGATGGGACCGAGTCTGAAGATTGATGTCTATGGTTAGAAGTTGATCGAAATTCATCATGAGAATATGGTAATCGGGGGTACCTGATGGAAGAGGTTGAGTGTCAGGTGGTTGGGTAGCCACAAATCCTTGCTGAGGGAAATTATTAGTAAACACAGCCGGCTGACTAAGCGCAACACTGGGAGGGACGGAAGGGGAGGCTTGTTGTCCTCGTAATGTTGCTTGAGACTCCCACATCTGCTTCATCTGTGGTAAAAGATGACAATCATGCATGTAATGACCATAAACACCACAACATGAACAAGGCTTGTTCATGCGAACAGGCCTGTCCTGCTTGGGTTGAGTGCCCTGTTGCTGGTTAGCAGTGTTAGGAGCATTATGTTGAGGATTAGGTCTAGGATTATCGGGAGCAGATTGATTGAGTGCCTTTCCTCTTCTTTTGAGAGGGAGGAGGATTAGTCGCGCCCTGCTGTGCATACACCTGCCCCTGAGAGGGCGGTGGCTGCTGTTGCGGGAGTTGAGAAGACAAGGGAGGCGGAGGTGCTAATGTTGGAGGAGATGGAGCACCAGGCTGTGGATACGAATAATAAGGAGGTTGAGTAACATTGTGGTAAACAGGTTGGGAAAAGGAGGAGGCATGCCATATCCTGGATACACGCTACCGAGAGGGGGAAAGTGCAGGAGGTGCTGGCCTCCCCCTGAGGAAAACCATAGCCCATGGGAGGCTGAGTGTATGGATGAGAGAGAGTTGCAACGATATCGTCGGCGGCATGATATGCCCCTAGTGCGTTGGCACCACCGGGTCTAGGAAGATTAGGTAGAAAGATATAAACATAACCCGACTGAGCGTAGATCAAGTCATGTTTTAACGCAATTTGGAGAGCGGCTTCTTCGGCTTGAGGGAAATGCGATGCGACATCTTTGTCGATAGCCGGCAAGAGAGATCTAAGGAACCAATCCATGTAGACACGGCCTTCGAAAGTAGGGGCTCGACATAGGCTCTTTCTTCTCCGCCATTCCTGGACATGATCGGATAGGCAGGTCGCAGACGATTGATGGAAAGAAGTCAAAATTTGGGTACCAGCGTCGTAACGAAAGGGAAGGTGGAAATAAGACAAAAAATCCCGAGCAAGAGTCGCAAAGGTGGTATGAGAGGATGACGCCTGATCAACATACCACTTAGAAGCTTCGCCTGTAAGCGTACGTTGGAACAACCGAAGACGAACAGAGTCATCGGTAATGGAGTTAGACGAACACCACATGTGGAAAGATCGAACATGATTTGTAGGATCTTCTTTAGCAAGGCCTTCAAACTTGGGGATGTCGGGAGGGAGCTTGGTTGGCATAGCAGGCCAACTAGCATCATGGTGTATAGGGTCATTTATCAATTGGTCAAAATCGGGAAGACTGAGGCCTGCCATATATGGGAGCAAGGGAGCAGTCGGGATAGTTCCTGTTGCGGTCCCACTAGTAGTATTCCTAGCATTAGGGCTGGGGCTACCACCAGCGTTAGGTCCTGAACCAGACATGGTGAAGGTGACAGGAGGAGAACCGGGGGGTGGAATTAGAAGGAGAACCCAATGAACCAGAAGAAGAGTCGGAGTGCGGACTTGGTGGAGGACTAACTCGAATCCTACGCGAAGGAGTAAGTCTTCCTACCAGAAACTGAGGACGAAGGCTAAGAAGTCTCCGGGATAAATGCCTTGGTGGCGCAATGATGACGACACAAACACAACACAAAAAGAAAAAAGAGACCAATAAGGGAAAGGAGGTGCAAGATCAGCTGATTACAATGTCGAAACAAGGGCAAAGAGGTGTAGGATCAATCGATTTCAATGTTTTAGAGTCTTTTCTTAGCGGTGTTAACCAAGCTCTTTTTCGCTTAGGGTGTGTGTGCAAAGTGTGTAAATTTTAATTTTTAAACCTAGACATTTGTAGAGAAAAAGAAAAAGTGTGTTGTGTAACTGTAAATAAACCTGCAGATAGCAGTATATGAAACTGAAATAACAGTAAATAAACAGCTAATAATGCAATAATATAAACCCAAGAAGGCGGGCCTCTCAACAAGTAGTCTGTAGGTGGGCAAAAAACTAGTCAAAACACACCAAAATAGCCAATAAATCTAAGGTCGGGAGGGACAGAGATCTAAAGGTGAGATCTGCTGGAACATGATGCAGAAAAACAACAAAAAATCAGAGGAAAATTGTTGTAAATGAGGTGGCGAAAAGTTATCTCCTTGAGGGAAATGGAGTGGACCCTAGAGGAATACCCAAACAAAACTAAATGAGGTGATTTGGATGGATAAATAGCCAATCTGAAGTGGATCTGAAGATGAGGTATCAGATCTGAAAAATGGTTGAACACTCTGAAAATTTTAGACAACCTACAACAACTAAAACTCTTCCACCAAAAGTAGAGGGTACTGAAGCCCTAGGGGGCTAGGTTCCCACTTAGTTGAGTAAAACAAAACAAGTATAGGTCCAAAACGGGTAGATACGGAGGTCAGACAACTCTGAATAGAGGCCCAGACAAACCCAAAAAACTTTTAGAAAAATTCCTGCACAAAGTCCAGGTCACAGTTTCTGACCTGTTTTCTGCAGAGGTCACAGTTTTTGGGCTAAAAAGTGCATCCTGAAGCTCCAGGTCGCAGGTTTAGGGCCAAAAAGTACGACCTGCACCTCCAACACTCTCGACGGTAAATTTCAGCAAAATGTGTCGTCTCAGCTGCGGTTGATGTCTGTCACCTACGCAATAGGTCCAAAAACACACGAAAGTTATAATTTTCAATGTTTTAGGGTTTTATAGGTTAAAAACAACATCAAGAAAAGCAAAACAAGAAGCTGAAGAGAAATCCTAGGGTCTGAAGCGACTAGATATGCAAGGATCAGAAAAACAGCAGCAGTCGTAATCGTAAACCCGTGCGGAGTCGCCAGTTGTTAGTATGAATCTTAATTGCAAGTGTACGAAAAAATACCACTTTAGTTGTGCATAAAAAACAGCCCTAATAGCAAATATGGCTGCCAATATCTTCAGATCTGTAATTAGGTGACCAAAATAAATGCTGCAAAAATCTAGATCTATTCATCAAAAGACATTAAGCAATAAATAAAAACGAGATTTAATCCATGCATCCAATAGACAAGACAGGAATATGTTGAATGGATTTTATATTAAGGGCACCTGGGAGGAAAACATAGAAGGATGTTACCAGTTCTCCTCAATGGGATGGGTTCTTGTAAGTCCTCAACACTTTAGATCTAAAACTCCTCTCTCTTGATGGTGTAGAAAACCCAGACAAAAATTGGTACTCAAAGGGAGCTCACAAGCAAAAAGATAAAAAAATATGACAATGATGGTGGATCAAAGTCAGACCAAAAGTATAGATCCAGAGTGATCTTTAGGCAACAAAAGGCAGTGAATGAAAGGAAAAACCCTTCTATTTATAACAAAATATTGAGTTAGTCTAGATATTGGTGCATAATTAAAATATTATTAACCAAATCAAGATACAACTTTTATGGAATATTTTATTATATTTGTTGGAGGGAAAAAGAATTTAACATGGGTCAAATCCCTTTATTTGTAAATAATAAATAAATAAATTATTTATTTATCATTTTAAAGATGTGGTTGAGTAATAATCAAATAAATAATGATTTATTTAATTATTTAAGGGTGATTTAGTCAAATTTAACAAGGAATATTATTTAAATAAGGTTTAAATAATTATTCCTAGAAAAATAATAAGATAAATAATGATTTATCTAATCAATTTTCCTGTTTTGGGTTAAATATGACCAGGAATATTAATTAAACTACTGTTTAACTAATTATTCCTTGAGGAAAATCAAACAAATGTAGATTTATTTAATATTTCCTCATGGGGTTTCCTATTTAGACCATAAATAACTTAATAAAGGTGGTTTACTAAGTTATTTTTCATAGTGAAAGCAATTTTACTTAGGGTAAAATTGGTCTTACATGGTGTACTTAGGTCCATCTAACAGTAACAGGTTAGATGACCAAAAAATGGTGTAACACCTATCCTCTAGTTGTTACGCTATAGTTGTGATTCATCACGATAGTTGTAGAAGTTATTAAGTATTGTATTTTTGGATAACAGTCTTTAGGCGATTTTGATTATAACCTATAAACTTTCCAGTCAAACTTTTATTAAGAAGCGGTTGTAACTATATATACTCTATTTTGATCAGCATGAGAATCGTAATATTCTCATGACTGATCCACCCCTTATTTTTCTGAGATGTAACCATTATAAAGTTCTCGACCCTTGAGGTCGAAAGGGGAGCGGAGAATAGCATTACTTCGGCTCTGTAATTTTGCTCATATTAATACAAATTATCATGTGTTGTTATATGCATTATCTGATTTAGTTTTTGTTAAGTTCTTTCTCTACCTGCGCCCTGCTAGAGAGGAAGGGACCTCCTCTCTAGCAGGGATTATAGCGGTTAAGGTAGCTTTGTATACGTATTTCTATTTCGTTTATGTATGAGTAGAAGTGATGTTGTTGTTGTTTTAGTTGTGAATATATCTGCTTCAATTCCCAATGTTTTATATGTTGTTACACTTATGAGATTAGAGATACCAACTACATAATTGTTGTGTGGCGCGCTAGGATAGATTAATTGAGGTGTAATTATAGTCTTGTAGATCATTTTATTTCTGCATGAGTGATTTTCTTCCAGCATTTACTTCAACAACGATTTCCTTTATTTGGATTTGTCTCTGGTTGGATGTATCAGCATAGACAATGCAACTGCTATTGAAATAAAAGACGTCCATAGATTGATAATTTATGTGTACTACTTTAGTCATTTAACCATGATTAATGCACTCCAACATTTTTGGCGTCGTTGTCAGGGATGGTAGTGACGATCCAATCAATCAGAGTTATTTGTTAGAAGATAGAGTGTACCCAGTCTGCAATTGTCGGGCGGTAAGACGAGAGGTAAGAACCTGCGAATCGCTCTAACATACCTGAGCAGGCTCACCAATGTCTTGCTGGGAAACTTAGAAGTGTGAATTATTTTTGGGTGTTTTCTTTAGGGTGTCTTCAGCTATACAGTCACTGGACAGTAAGACGAGAGGTAAGAACCTGCACATCGCTCTAATATACTTGGGCGGTCTCACCGCTATAGAAACTAAAGCACTTGTAGGATGAATTGATACACATAGGGTCCATGTGTGCGAGTAGGACGATAGCAACATCCACAAACACCCCCCACTCTACTAACTACAAGAAAGACGGGTCGTAAGAAGGAAAATAAGAGTGCAGACTTGGGAAGAAAGACATACTTTGGAGATCTGATCTCAAGGGCAGAAAAGGAACAGTCCACGTCATACAAAGATAATAGAAAGACAGGACCACAGAAAGCGGCTACTATATCAAAGCCTGAGGCATCGGTGCCTTCCATGTCTGGACCTCACCACCCTTCGAACAACATATCCACTCCTGATATCAAGTCTCCAGATTCAAAACAACAGTGGAAAACCATTGATCAGGATCTGAGAATTGAAGGACACAGAGAGACTAGTGGGGAGCATCAGGGACATGAGGTGCATCATTTAATTGATCATCATTTGGACGTTGGTAGTGCAGTCAAATAGTTGGTCCTGGAAATACCTGATCCTTTTATTTATCAATATCCAACGCACTCCGAGGTAACTTCATCCCATCAGCAAGAATCAGCCATGGGGGACGAGAATGTTAAGACAGATATCTCTGTTACTTTTGAATTCCCGATAGTAGTGACATGGGATGAAGCTCCTATGAAGAATATTCCTTTATCATCCCTACCATCGTTTCAAGGGATGGTTGTTGAAGATCCTGATACCTTTCTGTTCGAATTTGATGTGTTGTGTAGAGGATATCACCACACGTCAGATGCCCAGAAGCTGAAATTATTTCCTGCTACTCTGAAAGGAGCAACATTAAGATGGTTTATGAGACTAGGTGCTGGCTTGATTCGAACTTGGAATGACATGAGGGAGGCCTTTCTCTTTAAGTATCAGGATTATTGTCGAACTAGGGATTTGAGAGAAGAGATCTTCAGAATTGCACAGAAGGAGGAGGAAAGCTTGGAAGATTATATGGAGGGATTCCATTACAATTTACAAAGATCTAAGTTCAATAACTTAGCCCCGGAAATTTTGAAGCCAATATTCTTAAGAGGTATAAGAGATGATTGTTTGGATCATTTGAATCTGTTGGGACAAGGAGACATATCACAAGAACCGCTTGAAGAAATAATGAAGCTTTGCCTGCGAAGATTAAGAGGATCGGTCAAAGGGAGAAGTTCAGTTCGGGACCCTTTAGTCTGGATACAAAATTCCACAAGTGGAGGAGTAACCAGAGCATATCAGAAATATATTTGAGGATTTTAAAACCGACCTTCTTAGCACTCTCTCTGCCCAGATCACTACGGTGCAAGTTAAGAAAGCACAAGCAGAAGTTGAAGCAGCCTTAGCAGTATTCTGTCCCCGATGCAAAAAGAAACATCTGGAAAGGGAATGTGGATTGAATAGCGCCAGCCTGTGAAATATTTATGAATTGACACATTCTACGAATCAATGTCCTGAATTTCCCAAACTGAAGGTTGTACTTCAAGAATCAAGCGAGGATGTCCAGTCTTCTTATTTCATCAGATCAAAGAGACCATGGCAGCCATGACCTACAGGTATGCCTTCAGATTTTTCCTCTTTTTATCCTTAGAATAATGTTTATAATAGTCAGAAATATCCATGGCAGTATCCTACTCCTTCCTCAACACAATTTCCTTCACCATGGAACCAGTGGCTGTCTCCTCCGCCAATGCAATATCCCCCATCACAACCCAATCCTTGGGGTCAGAATTGGAGAAGTAATGGCCAAGGTCCAGTACCCCCTGCACTACCAATACAATAGCAACAATTAAAATTGCCTTCTATTCAAAATCCTACACCTTCTGCCTGACCCCAATTAAATGCAACCTAACTTGATCCAAGATAATAAAGTGATTAGAGCATAGATTCTCTGTTACCTTTAGGACTTATCTTATTAGTCTATTGGATTCTAAGGAGTTCAGCCCGATTGGGAAAAGTAATTAGACCTGAACATACTCCCATTATTCACAGGAAGAAAATGCTGAGTCACCTGAAAATGATATGGGCGATTTTGGGCGTGATACGCATGTAATTCATGTACATTATTATAAATGTAGCGGCCAACCTCAAGGAGGAGTATGTTGTTCCTACAACAACCAAGCAGGAACCGTCTGACGCATCTGTGTTGACTCAGCTGTTAACATTTAGGATCCTCCATACCCTCAACGACTAACTGAAACTAGCCCAGCCTCACAACCTAAAGCTGAATTCCTTAAGGAACTGCAAAATTTGTATGTGTGGATTCCGCTGTTACAGGCTCTTAAGGATGTACCTATCTGTGCTAAAATAGTGAGGGTCCTATCTGTGCTAAAACAGTGAGGGATCTATGCGTCAAAAATCCTGGAAGAAAACCTAAAGACCCTGCTACTATCCATGTCATGGGGAAACTGTCTAATCTCATGATTGATCAACATTTGTTGACTAGATATAATGACCCAGGGAATCATACAATGAATGTCCATATTGATGATCAAACCATAACCAACACTTTGATTGATTTAAGGGAAGCGATTAATTTCATGACTAAATACCTCTTTATCTCCCTAGGACTTCATGGACTTAGACCTACACCTACAGTGCTTGAATTAGCAGATAGGTCCCATGTCAAGCCCGAGGGAATGATAGAATATGTGGTTATCACTACGGATTCTTGGAATTATCTGGCTGATTTTCTCATTTTACAAACCAAATCCAACTTGGGGGGTCATTCTTTAATCTTGGGAAGACAATGGATAGCCACTGTAGACACATATATCAGATGTAGGTCCAGATCTATGGTGATCTCAGATGGGCAGGCCACTCAGAACCTGAATCTTTACCCCCAGCAAAACCTCACATGGATTTGAGTAGTCCCTAGTGGGAGAAATTTGAACCCGAGTCTGATCTTTCCCTACCTCTCCTCATGCCTGGAAAAGCACAATATTTTAAGGATGAAACATACAATGATATCATTAATGGTTTTATTAGTAATTCACTCTCTTTTGCCTCTGTTAGAGATCTGGGGGAAGAATATAAGGTAGATGATGAAATTATTGAACATTTGAAAACCACTTCGCATACCATCAACAATCCCGTTGAAATTAAACTTGGGAAATGTTTAAACATCAATCCTAACCTGACTGCTAAACAAAACAGATTGTTGATACAACTGTTATAGAAATATAAAAAGGCATTTTCATGGGACTATACAGATATTAAAGGAATCCATCCTGGCCTATGCACTCATGTATTTATCTTAAAGAGGATTGCGAACCAGTTAGACAACCGCAGTGTTGAATGAACCCCACACTTAAGGAGATAGTGAAAGAAGAATTGCAGAAAATCCTTAATGCTAATTTCATTTACCCCATTTCTAACAACTAGTGGGTGTCTCCGCTTGTCATAGTTCCGAAAAATAATGGCAAGTGGAGAGTCTATGTAGACTATAGAGAGCTTAACAAGGCTACTCAAAAGGACCATTTTCCTTTACCATTCATTGATCAGGTCATGAATACTCTCTTTGGAAAAACATTTTTTTCATTCCTAGATGGGTTTAGTGGCTATAATCAAATACAGATTTCCCCAGAAGACCAAGACAAGACAACCTTCACTTGCCCATGGGGTACTTTTGCATACAGAGTCCTTCCTTTTGGCCTCTATAATGCACCAACAAATTTTCAGAGGGAAATATTGGGTATTTTTTCCGATCTCTTGAATGGCTACCTTGCAATATTTATGGATGATTTTACACCCTACAGGGATGCCTTTGAGACAACATTAGCTAATTTGGAAAAAGTGTTGGAACGTTGTGAACAAAATAATGTTGCTCTGAGCACAAGAAAATACCACACGATGATGACCGAGGGAATTGTGTTGGGACATTTCATTTCGGCAGATGGAATCAAGGTAGATCCTGCAAAAATTGAGGTAATCTCGAAAATCCCAACCCCTAAGACTTCGAAAGAGGTACGTAGTTTTTTGGGACATGCAAGATACTATAGGAGATTTATAGAAAACTTTTCAAAGATTGCATCTCCTCTGTTTTTGTTGCTCATGAAAGATGTAGAATTTGTGTGGACAGGGAAGTGTGAGTAGGCCTTTCTAAAGTTAAAGAACTGTGTAAAAACAACACTTATTTTACGAGGAACAAACTGGAGATTTCCATTCCATATCGCTACAGATGCAACCGACATAGCTGTGGGTGCTTTTTTGGGGAAGCTGGAGGAGAAGAAACCTTACATCATTTATTATATCAGTAATAATTTAACTCTAGCAGAACTCAACTACACTGTGACTGAGAAGGAATTCCTAGCAGTAGTGCATGCTATCAACAAATTTCGGCACTACATCACCGGGTATCAAGTATTTGTACACACTGACCATGCTGCAATTCGATTTTTGATGAACAAACTTGTTACTAATGGTAGAGTTACATGATGGTTATTGTTGTTATAGGAATTCGATATTACTATTTTAGATAGACTCGGAAGGATAATGTAGTTGCTGATTTTCTTTCTAGATTAACTATAAGTGATGACTACACTACCTCTGAGGATTATTTTCTAGATGAATATCTTTTTGCCATCTCTACTCACTCACCATAGTATGCAGATATAGTCAATTACCTTGCTGCAGGGAAATTCCCACACCATTTATTTTCCAAAGAAAAGAGGAAGAGTATACAACAGAGTGCTACCTACTCCTAGATAGAAGACAATCTCTATCACACCAGGCCAAACTTTCAGATTAGGCGATGTGTTAGAGAAGATGAGGTATTTGAGATCTTGAAGGCTTGTCATGAGGAATCCTGTGGAGGGCACTTCGCTGACAAAATGATGGGATATAAAGTACTCTCAATAGGGGACTACTGGCCAACTATGTTACAGGATGCCAAGAAGTTTGTGAAGGGATGTGATAGCTGCCAGAGGATGGGCCAACCTCTAAAATCAGATGAGATGCCATTACAGCCTCAGATAGTGATAGAACCATTTGAGAAATGGGCCCTGGACTGTGTGGGGCCAATTAATCCTTCATCACACAAAAAATCATACATATTGGTCTGCACCGACTATGTCACAAAGTGGGTTGAAGCAAAGGTACTAATTGTAGCAACTGAATACGCTGTTTTAGACTTCATGTTTGAAGATATTTTTGTTCGCTTCGGGATCCCCAGAGAGATAGTGATAGATGGAGGGCTTCAATTCACATCTCATTTGATCAAGAAGCTAGTTGAAAAGTATAAAATTCATCACAGGATCACTTCACCTTATCACCCACAAGCAAATGGTCAAGTAGAAAGCACCAATAAAGTCATTGAGGGAATCTTAACAAAGACAGTAGCCATCCACCGAAGAAACTGGGTCGAGAAACTTCCAGAGGTAATGTGGGCTTACAGAACAACATGGAGAAACACTACAGGCTTCTCACCATATGAACTGGTGTATGGTAAGAATTTTTTATTCCCCATAGAATTCGAGATAAAGACATTAAGAACAACATTGTAGGTCAATTTGGACTTAAGTACAACACAAACACAAAGATTGAATCAACTCAATGAGTTGAAAGAGAAGCGACTGACTGCTATTCAATAGACATAGATCATTCAACAACAAAGAGCTAGATGACATGATGGATTTATTAAGAAGAAGAAGTTCCAGAAAGGAGATTGGGCTCTTTTGTATGATTCAAAGTTCAAGGATTTCAAAGGCAAGCTCTGCACCAGATGGCTAGGTCCTTACGAAGTAGACACGGTCTTTGACAATGAGACTGTACAATTGGTCACCATCGACAGTGCTAAGACACCGTTACTGGTTAATGGGCACCGTATAAGGTTATATCATCAACTTGATTTGAAGGAATCATTTGTTAACATTGTCGTGGACTCCGATCTTCATGTTACAGCAACAAGGGAACATTCCCTTGTGCAGCTTGAAATTTGAAATTCCAATAAGTGCAGCAGCTGAAAACCACCCTTGTGGCAACTGTTACACCTTTTAAAATAATAATAATAATAATAATAATAACAATAACAAAATAAAATAAAATAAAAATAGTAAATCTAACTGTGAAAACCTCTTTCCGGGGCATAATCAGACAATTTGTAACAGCTAAAAACCACTCTTGTGGCGGCTGTTACACCCATTTTTCCTAAAACATCATCCTTCCTTCCTGATACATTTTATAAGATGATGTTATTCATTTGATTTTCTTTCTGTATCGATTTCTCCTAATCATTATGTTTTTTGAAGAATAATCTGAAGGGTGTCTTCGCTGTTACACATGTAACAGCCGACAACCACGAACACTGTTTCTCATGTTTCGTCGCATAACAACAATAATTGTGCCAACCAAATGCGACCTCCACGAGCACTGCAAGCAGTACGCTACCAATTCAAAATCCTCCTCCACGTTGCTTCAGGTATGTCATTCAAAAGGTAACATCATCATTTATGATTTGGAGATTATTGGCAAAAGTAATGATATTCCCGTGATAGCTGTGGGCGGCCGTCACCATTAAGGCAAGGGGGATATATCTTGAAATCATTGAAAAAATCCGTAGTCATAAACCGCTATCAAATCCGCATGCACCCAATTAATAGCACAATTGCCAATGATGACTAAATCCGACTGGAAAGAGCGTGTGTACTTAGAACCCATTACTGTCCATAACAGGACATTTATGAAGAGTTATGTGAGGTATGATTTGGTAATCCATAAATCCTGTCACCTCCCATCGACCTCCTCGACTGAAGCATTGTATCCTCATTTCAAACTCATCATCTGGGATAAGCAGAGATGCCGAGAAGAAGTAAGCAATGCAGTAACATTACAGTGGGTTGAGCAGTAAGAAGCGAATTCAGAAACAACAACAAGGTGGGTGGAGTAGCAGTTAGGCACGAGCCAGATTCTATGGATGCCTTGTAGAACTGTCCAGAAGCCTACCAGATATTCAGAGACGCCGGGTGGATTGAGTACTTCCAAAAGTTGGAAGGCTCGGACGAGGTGGTTGCAATAAAATTCGCTCAGAATTTGAATAACAACCAGACCCGAATTAGGGGCATGCAAATTGAGGTCACTGAAGAGGTAATTGCCTGAGCAACTACATTGCTAGTAGAGGGACGAAGGTGGTTTAACAGAAAAATCAATGACCCCTCCTTGAAAGAAGACTTCCTAGAAGGAGAAGAAAAATTGGAGAAGAAAGGGAGAGGAATTGACAGGTTATCACTCCCTCAGCCATGGGCTGATGTTGCCTTGAGTTTAATTAAATACATTACTTGTGAGTTAAGATCCACCATTGTTTTTAATTATCACTTCCCTCTACTCAATCACCTTCCGCACCAGCAAAATATTGACCTTCCATTCTACTTATTGGGGAATATTAAGCATATGGCAGCGGCAGTAAAAACAACACATCTGGAAGCATGTGTGACCAATCATAGACTCATCAAATTGATCGTGCTGGATGCCCTAAGCCAGCAAGGAAGGACCTGGGAAGAATTCAAGCGAAAGAGGTCGAGGACAAGTCGGGGAAAACAAGCTGCGACTTCGGGAGGAAGTTAGACAGAACTTGAAACCCAAACTCGGTTTGCCAAGGTCAGAATTGGGAATGAACCCACTGATGAACCAATTGGGGATAGACATCTAAAACGGAGGGTAATAGTTAACTTGCCCACGGGACCTTCGCCCATAGCCAGAAAGCAGACAAAAGCAGAAGTACCAGAAGAAGAAAGAGAACCTTCCTCATCAGGAAGGACAAAACTTATGTCCTGCTTTTAGAACTTGAAAATATAAGAAAGAAAAATGAAGAATTATAACAAAGATTATCTGAGGGGAAGGAAATCTTGGTATCTGTATGCACGACATGTTTTCAAGAACTAACAACAACAGGGTATAAGGTTTGTGGGGAAAACACCAGACCAATTGAAACATAAACATAACTGCAGGAGGCTGTCACATAAGAACTTGCTAAGGATACTGCTGTTACACAAGAACCAAATGTTAAAGAAAATCCTCCTGTAGTGATTGACCTAGAGGCCGACACATAAGAACCTGTCGAGGCCACTGCTGTTATAGAAGAAACAACAATGGACACAGAGGCTACTTTAGGCGGAAATGAAGGGGCTGATACACAAGAATCCACTGATGAAGCCGCTGTTACACAAGAACCAGCAGCTGAGGTGGAGTAGACCCATTCAGCAGAGGCTCTTACACCCATTATTGATGTTGATATTGAATGCAGAAGAACGCCGGGTCCCATCTCGGGATGGAGTTCTGAGAAAATCTTGTTAATTTCCGAATAAAATAAGTGGAAACAGGAAGCAATCTCCCTTCGGGAGGGGACGATTTCATTGAAAAAACATCGGAGGGAGATAGACGCCCTACATGAAAGTTGGATGAAAGAAGAGTTGAAGAAAGGATGGGAGAATTATAAGAGAAAGGAAGCTCTGAAGAATCAGGAGGAACCGCTGCTGCTGTTACCGTAGCAAGTTCAGGATTTTATCATGGATAAGCAAAAGCTTCATGACCTTGCCCTCAATCTGCTAGGGTGCAGGCAGCGTTCCCCATCCTACCTCATTTTTCTATTTGAACACTACTTCCTGTTCCAGATGAAAGCTGCTATGGAGGACAAACCCTATCTATGTTCTTCCACTCGCACATTCTTATATGTCTTTCGTGCCTCTGATTTTGACGAGAAAACACTGTTGTGTGAGTTATTCCTACGCAATATCATTTGCGAGCATGTTAGTATGCAAATGGTGGTGACAATATTATCCTATATGGGGGATCTACATGCGAGCTTTTGTGTCCTTCATGAAGAATCAGATTGAGTGGCATTTGCCACCAAATCTATGGATGCCAATGAAGAGAGGATGACATTATGGATTTGGGCAGAACTAGGACGGGTTGCTTAGTTAAGATGGGAATTTAGAAGAATTTTGAGTACTCCTGGGATAAGGGAACCTGCTACCACTTACAAAAGAAGGATTGTGAACTTCTGTCTCAATCAGTTCTCAGTGATGAAGAGTCGAGCCTTGACTGGGTGCTTGAAACGCACGGAAGCCAGTAGTGTTGAGTTGCTGAAGGGGGACCCATTTGCATTCCAGAATTTTGTGGTCGCTGTTACACATGTACCGACATATACACACATAGTACAAACCCTTGGTGCTTCCTGGCTCGGGTTAAGATTCAAGTTCCCTTTGATCTGGCTTCCAATTGAGGATTATCAGAGAAGTTATGAATTGAAAAAGTATGAATCAGAGTCCTGGATATGGCAACTGATGGCTAATCAAGGGTACAGGTCTGTGGATGAAGATACAACTGACGCCTATGATCTCACTGACCTGCACCAGAGATATTCCCATGAGAGATGAGATTTTGCATGAGGACATGCAAGTGCTTCAGTTGGGGGGAGATGTTGGGTGCCAGTTTTGCACTTATTTCCTACATTCATTTCCCCTATTTTACCTCATGACTATAACCATTGGGACTATATTTGACTCTTTTTCCTACCATTCTATCTTAACTTGTGTTGTTTCACCTTATTTTCATTACTCTGCCATTTCATCAATTATTCTGATGTATCGTGCCTTTTTTTATGACTAACTGAGGATGAATGTTTAGAGAAGATCTATGGTCTTTTGTTGCCTTTCCAAATGCCATTTGTAGCACAAAAGATCTTGAGCACGAGGTGTATAGGAGCAGTTAAAGGTGTGCTATTACAATGAGCTTTTACACCATGACACTGTTATACCATGCTGTTACAGACCCGCTGACGAAATGCTGTTACAACTGTACCGCTGACTGGATCTCATCAACTCCTAATGCTGACCTGTCCTCTAGCTATTACACTACAGTTGTGATTTATCGTGATAGCTGTATAAGTTATTAAGTATTGTATTTTTGGATAACAGCTCCTAGGCCGTTTTGATTGTAATCTATAATTTTCCAGTGAGACTTTTATTAAGAAGTGGTTGTAACCATATGTATTCTATTTGATCAGCATGAGAATCATAAGATTCTCATGACCGATGCATCCCTCGGTTTTTTGAGATGTAACCACTATATAGCTCTCGACCTTTGAGGACGAAATGTTAGCGAAAAACAACACTACTTTGGCTCTATAATTTTGCTCATATTAATACAAATTATCCTGTTGTTGCTGTTACATGCATCATCTGATTTAGTTCCGTTAAAGTTCTTTCTCTACCTGCGCCCTGCTAGGGAGGAAGGGTCCTCCTCTTTAGCAGGGATTGCAGCAGTTAAGGTAGCTGTGTATACGTATTTCTATTTTGTTTATGTATCAGTGGAAGTGTTGTTGCTGTTGTTTTAGCTGTGAATAATATTTGCTTCAATTCCAATGTTTTATATGTTGTTACACATAAAACATTAGAGATACCAGCTGGGTAATTGTTGTGTGGCGCGCTAGGACAGATTAATTGAAGTGTGATTACAGTCTTGTAGATCATTTTATTTATGTATGAGTGATTTCCTTCCAGCATTTACTTTAGTAACGATTTATTTTATTTGGATTTGCTTCTGGTTGGATGTATCGGCACAGACAGTGCAGATGTCATTGAAATAAAAGACGTCCCTGGATTGATAATTTATGTGTACTGTTTAGTCATTTAACCGTGATTAATACATCCCAACAATACTCTCAAATTCAAATACTCTCATAAGAAGAGTCAGATTGATAAGCCATCATCAAGCATCAACATCATGACCAACATTGTTAATTTTAATATAGCAAGGCCTTAACAAGTTCTAACTCTCCACTAGATTAGAGCACAATGCTAGGAGGCATACATATGGACACCAACACAACTGCCTCTCAAGGCACATACCTTGTCTGGATATTCACCATGTATGTCCTTCTAGGACTATTCTTATCTTGGATTCCAAATCCTCAAAGAATATTGATCCGCTTCGACTACTATTATCTTGGATACCTTGTCATAGCCTCAAAGAGTATCTTTCCATGAGACTAATACCTATTTTGGATTCCAAATCCTCAAGGAGTATTGTTCCAGGATGCTTATCCGATCCTCCATTCTCCCTACTAGTGCCTTCACTAGACTTACAATTGTTAAGCCTGGTCTAGTGCATGACACATGGAGAATACAATGTCCCACATCACTCCCTCTCAACAAGGGAGGTAGTCCTTACTCCCACTCAAACAAGGAGGATATCCCTTACTCCCTCGCAACCAGGGAGACATCATTACAATCCGTAGCTTTGTATCATACATAATCAATACATTAGCTACTTGTTCTTTTGTGGATATATAGCTGTAGCTGCAGGGATCCTTTCTCGCATCAACATATCATACCTGAGATTCTTGGTTTTCAAACATTTTACGGAGCCAAATTCTTTCCCATTCTCCCTTGATGATAGGGTTTCTTGGCTCCTAACAACATCACATCACATCAAACTATGACCTTTTTGGATCTTGACAATCTTCATGCAACTTTGTCATCAAATGATTCATCTATCATTTTCAAGGAGCTGAGATTCCTCACAGCTGCTAGCACATGCCTTCCTATCCTTTCATAACAATATTCGGTCCTCATGCTCTTCCAAGCCATCATTAGTGCCATCCACTTAATCCTTGTGCACCCAAATCAAATCAAACAACAACTGATATAATATCATCAAACAAGCTATCTTTCCATCTTCTTCACATACTTCTGCAATAAGTCCTTTTAGGAAGTCAAACCATATCCCAACATTATCAGAGTTACCAAATCACAATAGCTTTTAGTCAAGATGTGGGATTCTTCAAAATTTTGTTGCTTGCTCCCTTTGAGGTCAACATTCCTTTGTATGGTCTATATTCATATTACAATAGAGTTTCGCTTCAAGATTTTCAATCATCAATCAATGTGTTTATGGAACGAACTAATCAACTACTGGTACAAAAAAACTCTTCAAATTCTTCTAGATCATCTCTTTCAGTCACAAGCTTCTCAGGATTTTCTGCCAAGCTTCAATTGATATTGTGTCTATCAGGATCTATACAACTCCCTCTTTCTATCTGAGGTAAGTGAACTTCTTGCAATCTAATAGTTTTCTTTGATGCATACATCAAACTGTTCCTTTCTTCACAGTCTTCATGTTATGCCACGATCCTTCAAATCTTTCATATGCTTAGTCAAGCTTTAGATGGAACTCGACCTGACCTGTAACCTACCATTCTTAAGAAGTAGATTCCTTTTCCTTATATTGCGGAAACAATCAATTAGGGTTTGTATTTCTAGGGTTTCTCCTTTTATTCCATACTCTACTAGGGTTTACAAACCCTAGATGCCAACAACAGTCACTTACAAACTCTAAAGTTCTACAACCAAACAAGAGAGTTAGTTGCAAAACCCCATATTTTTTAGGTTTTCAAGATTCGTCACAATAAGAATTACAAATTCTATGCAAACCCTATAAAGTTTGTTGTCAAGCCTTTTATACTAGAGATTTCATCCATAGAACCTAGTCCTATTATGACAGTGTTTAACATATCTTCTTGACACTAAGTTTCAAAAGAGCATAAGATAATAATCATGATCTAGAAGTGTTATCTATGCAAAATAATTAAGAATGATGCGTACCCCTTTTGATCTACCTGGTTCATGCAAAGATACTTGTCATGTCTTATTTTCTTTCATCAAGGATACCTAATATTTTTAGCTGTTGAACATCAAAGAGAAAGTTCTTTGACTTTCGTTCTTTAGAATCGAACAAGTTAGCTTCGTGGTGAAATTCATCCTTCTTATACGAATAGAAAAGACATCTCGTGGCTGATATGCATACATTTCTTTCAGTCTTGGTTTCAAAAGTGTCATAGGTTTTTTTTTTTGCGAGGTTGTTTTTGGTTCTTTAAGGTGCATCCAACCTTTATACATGTCCCAAACTGTTGTCCATTGACATGACATTTTTTAAAAAGTCCTTATTTTGAGTATGGTATGGTTTCCTCATAGATCCTTATTTACATACTCATTATATCATTCTCAAGCAAAACTCCTTTTGTTCCACTTCCAATGTATCTCAGGACTTTGTATCAATGAAGTTTTCTTTGATTACACAATGAAATTTTTTTCTAACTTTCAGATCCTAGTATACAATGCCTTTTTCCAAGCCTTATAGTGATACTAATTGCATAATGTCAAGCCTCAAACATGATGCCACTGAGATACCACAAAGTATGTGAATCGTATTGCGGTGATGCCATTGTATAGAGTTATAATGATGTTCAAAGTATTGCGGAACCACTGTGATAATATCAAGCTTTAGATGATGCAACAAAGTGCAGGCTTCAAAAGTATTCTATAGTGATAAAGTGCAGGCTACATCAATGTGTGTGAGCCATAAGGAACGTGCCACAAAAAATATTACGAGCCATTGAGAGGGTATATAGATCACTGTAGTGAGAGAAAGTCATTGCAATGTATGAAGCAAGCCCTGAGCCAAATAAATGAGACATCAAAAATAATAGATGTGACCCAACAAAAATCACGAGCGAGTCACTAAGAAATAGATTTGAGCCACTATTGATAGCGAGCCATACTTATGAGTGATCCATGATTAAAATAGTGAGCCACAAACAAATCAAATGCGAGACAATGCAATCCACTGTAATAATACCATTGTAATATTATGTGTAGAGTACAACACTGTTTTCCATTAGCGATGTCACCACAAGTGATGCCATAGTAGAGGTAGTGATGTTGATGCCCAGAGAAATGTGTTACATCGTAGAGCAAGATCCATAATAGAGTGTAGAGCGATCCATGAGCCAAGGGCGAGCCACTGTAAAGTTCGATCCACAGAAAAATGGATAATGTGAATCATTATGATGCCACAAAGGATCATGGTAGCCACTGTAATTATTTGCGAGCCAAGAGATTAATTGCGAGCCAGATTATACTAGCCACATGTGCAAGTGCGAGCCGCAATTATATAAATGTGAGCCATAACAATGTCACTGTATTGCAATGTCAATGAAATGCCACTGTAATGTGATGTTAATATGATGCGATGTCAAGCCACTGTGTATAGAGAAGTGTGTTGTCAATCAGAGTTGCGTGCCATTGTTAATTATACGAGCCACAATCCATTGTAATTCATGCCTTAGAGTGAGCCACAAAAGAATCACAATGATGCGAGATATAAAAGAACAAACCGAGTTACCATAGAAGAATAACCAACAAAAAGTGATATTCAATCCTCCTTCTTCAAACCTTTGCTCTGATACCATGTTGAAAAATCATTGTGCTTATGTGTTAGGATTGATTTCTCTGTCATGGTAATTACTTGTGAATTTGTTGGCTTATTTTTTAAGTTTATATTTTGTTATTTCTATCAAGCAATTACTAAAATGCAACAAAATATGAAGATCACATAGAACAAGAGAAACAAGATATAGGCTCCAAGCTAGGGAAAAAACCCCACAAGGGGAAAAACCCAAAAAATATCCTCTTATTATAAAGTCAGATCAAAGTGAGAAATCCAAGACCCAAATCCAACCTCCAAGAAGCCAAGTCAAACCCTCCAAATTATCAGATCCATATAGCACTTGCATTATATCATATAAGGAAACTGACATTATCTTAGGTATGTAATCCAGGAAGCTCGCATTACATTGTAGACATATGACTTAAAAAAACTTGCATTCCTTCGCAAGAGAGAAACTAATAAAATTCACATCACTTTCTACCTCAGAACTTATCATAGAGAAGCACCGAATCACTTGTCATTTAGTGGAGGGCACATGCTAATATATAGTTGTTCCAACATGCGAAATGACACATCTGATGGGTGAGCCAACTTGTCATCTAGGAGGGCTGACTTGGCTTCTTGAGGTGGATTAACCCTGAATACATTTTAAAAATTCTTTTTCTTTACAAGAAGTCCAAATATGACTTTGACTCAACAAATCCTAGAAGCTTGAAGAACATGCTTAACTAATGAAACAATAATAAAAATTTATTTTTCCTCTTTTTCTTCTTTTTTCCTTTTACATAAAATACGTATTGATACAAATTATGAAGACCAAACCTAGTTACACTTTTCAATAGGAAGCTCCTATATTTGAACAACTATGGACATCATGTGCTCAAGAAGAAGCAAGATTGATGACTAGAGATCGTCAAGATGAGGAAGAATGCTATTAAGTCCAAAAATGGTGCAATCAAGACATGTGCGGAAGTAATAGATGTGCACATGTAAGACGTGCAGATCTAAAGTTTGTGCGAAACCCACCTATGCATAGAGTTAAAGTTTGCTTTTTGGCCCCACGTTATTTTTCTTATGCACAAACTCTAAAATTTACTCTCCTGTCTATGTGGAAGCAAGGCGTTTGCATATATACACTTTTCCTTTTGACCTCGGTTTGTGCGAAGACCTTCGCACATGCCTTGCTTTCGCATAAACTGCACCTCCGCAAATGCCTTACATTCACACATTGGTTCCACCAGTTTTAGACCTAGCAAGATTGTAGAATTGCAAAGACTTACATTCCAGCGAAAGTGTGTGCGGAATTAAAGTCTCTGTGGAACAAAAACATGTGCAAAGCTAAAGCCTGTGCGGAACTCAGAGATAAAAGGGTAAGTTCCATTGCTCTGCACATAGTGGGTCCAAAAAGAAATATATAATTTATAATAGTGTTGGGAAAGAAGCCTAGATATGTAGACCCAGGTGTAATGTTTTATCTAGTTTTAGAATTCCTTTTCGCATTATGTGGAGAGAAATGAAACTACTTCAATGCATGCAAGGCAAATATAGAGCCCAAAATACCTACACTTAGTTATAACTAATAAATATTAAAGTTGTCAAGAGTAAATTAACAACTAATTAATGATTATTGATCTCCTTTGTTACTAATAAAATAATGGAATTATGGACAAAAAACTATTAGTTTTAGATAATAGTTTCAAGTCACTGCCATTTTGCATTTAAGTAATTTTGTTACTCTAGCTAAAGTCTGTGTGGAATAAAAACATTTGTGGAGCTAAAGTATATGTAGAACTACAAAGATAAAAGCGTAAGTTCCACTGCTATGCATATAATGAGCCCAAAGCAAATATTTGATTTATAATCATGTTCGAAAAGTTGCCCAAATATTTACATGTGGGTGTAATGATTTCTCTAGTCGTAGAAATCTTTTTTACATTACATCGAGAGAAATGAAACTACTTCGATGCACCAAGACAAATATAGAGGCCAAAATACCTACACTTGGTTGTAAATGATAAATAATAAAGTTGTTGTGAATAAAATAACAACAACTAATTAATGATTATTAATATACTTTGTAACTAATAAAATAATGGAATTATGGAAAAAAAAAACTAGTAGTTCCAGATAATAGTTTCAAGTCACTGCCATTTTGCATTTGAATAATTTTGTTACTTTAGCTAAAGTTTGTGCAAAGTTAAATTTTGTATGAAATAAAAGCATGTGCGGAGCTAAAGTCTGTGTGGATCTACAAAGATAAAAGCGTAAGGTCCACTGCTCCACACATAATGAGCCCAAAAGGAAATATTTAATTTATAATCGTGTTCAAAAAGCAACCCATATATTTACATTCAGTGTAATGATTTCTCTAGTTGTAGAATTCCTTTTTGCGTTACATGGAGAGAAATGAAACTACTTTGATGCATGGAAGGCAAATATAGGGCCCAAACTACATACACTTGGTTGTAAATGACATAATAAAGTTGTCATGAACAAATTAACAATTAATTAATGATTATTATCTCCTTTGTAACTAATAAACTAATGCGATTATAGAAAAAAAACTATTAGTTAGAGATAATAATTTCAAGTCACTGCCATTTTTGCATTTGAATAATTTTATTTATCCATGTGTGGAGCTAACATAGATGCCATGCAATCTCTAATTTTTCTGTATAATTAAAATATGCTCAAAGAATCATTGATATATATTTGATGTTGCATTAGTATTGTTTTTTTGCACATTTTCAACTTGATGGGAATCAAAAACTGAAGAGCTAATCTAATTTTTCTAAATTCTTTGACTCCTAACAACAACGTTTCATGCAAGTAATTTTATGCATTTCAAATTTTTTTTTTTCATTTGTCTGGATTCTATTACCTCTCTGCCATAAGTCTTCCGCTTCGAAAAGTGGCCTATTAGTAATGTCACTTACACTACGACTATGTTGTATTACTCTTCATTGCATTGTTGCTTTGTATTTTACGTTATTGTACTATTGTTAACTAAATTGTTGCATAATGCTTCACATAAGCAAAATCTTAAAGTGTGTTAATACCATTGCAAAACGACGACATTTGATCATCAATGTTCATGAATGGCTAGACTATAAATTGTTTTAATTAAATTTCAATTTTCATTCCGAGACTAATATATATATATATATATATATATATATATATATATATATATATTTTTGTCTTTTTAATTAATTAATTATTATTATTATTTTAATTTTAATTTTTATAAATTAAATTTTGGTTTTAATTAACGATTTGTTTGAACCTGCCACTTTATGGCAGAGAATTTTGTGTAGAGGAAAGACATGTACACAGCTAAAGGCATTTATGTAGCTAAAGTTTATGTGAAACTTCAAAGATAAAAGGGTAAGTTCCATTATTCCCCATGAGATGAACCCAAAATAAAATATTTAGTTTATAATCATGTTAGGAAAGCGACCCAAATATTTAGACTTGGGTGTAATGATTGTCTAGTCGTAGAACTCCTTTTTGCGTTACATGGAAAGAACGGAAGCTATTTTGATTCATGAAAGACAAAAATGCAATCTAAAGTAGCTACACTTGGTTGTGAATGATAAATAATAAAATTTTCGTGAATAAACTAACATCAAATACTAAATGATTATTTATATTTTTTGAAAGTATTAAAATAATGCAATTATGATTTTTTTTTTATAACAAATTTAGGTAGTAGTTTCAAGTTACTACCATTTTGCATTTGAATACTCATGAACATAAATTTCATGTCGCATTATTATAATTTTTTTATACTTTCAAATTGATGCAAACCATATAAGGAAGAACTAATATTTTTTTTTCTACTTGTTGGCCCCACCTTGTATGAAGACCTCCGCACATGCTTTCGCCAGCTTTAGACATAGCAATATTAGAGTTTTCAGTTTAGCTAAACTTTGTCAAGTGCTAAAATTTGTGGAAGAATGACATGCATAACTAAAGTCTATGCAGAAGTGTTCAGATAAAAGTGTAAGTTCCACTGCTCCGCGCAATGTGGTGCATACGACCCAATCAATCAAAGTCGAAAGTCCCAAATAAACAACACATGTAGAAGAAGTTATGGATGCGAAAGTTGATAACACTAGGCCACTTGATTGAGTTAGTTCTCATTTAGCTGAAAATAAAAAAAAGAATGGAACAAATTGTTGAGAAAGTCATCAATTTCAATCACTGCCCTGTGACATTGCAAAATGCAAGCTATGACAAAGCTAGTAAAAAGTTCAAAATTGAAACAATAAAGGTTCATAATAAAAATATTATTGATCAAATACAAATGGATATTTATGTGTCTGAAATTGGAGCCATTGAGCCCATAAAGTTGCATTAAACTACTAAAGAGGCACTAGCACACTCTGGTATGGAACAAAAAGCAGAAAACCTGAGTCTCAAAAGAAGAATAGCGCAATTACTTAAGAAGGGATGTATTTCTAACATATAACAATCATAAAATACACATACGAGGACAACACACAAGACAAACAATAATGATAACATATACATATCGGGATAGAAAGTCCAATACACTTCTTTCAACACATGACCTACTAGTAATGTCACTTACACTACAACTATGTTGTATTAATGTTAATTGAATTGTTGCTTCATATTTTACACCACTGTGTTATTGCTAATTAAATTGTTGCTTTATACTTCATGAAAGCAGATTGTTAAGCCAACCAAATGCATGTAACTTGAAACACATAAGAAAACAAATGCATATTGTTAAGCGAACCAAATGCATGTAACCTCAAACATAAAAACTAACAGTTGCTTGCGATTAGAAGAAAAGCAAAGCAGAAAAAACCAAGAAAATATGATTCAAGTTGAAATATATTGAAACTAAATGCTTTGTAAACAAAAAAACCAAAGCACAAAAACCATAAAATTAGGATGTACTTATAAATTTGACTCAATATTTTTCTTTCTCACACTTTTTTACAACTCTAGCTTTTCTACACTTTTCTACAACTCTAGTTTCACAACCCTTGGTATGATATTAAATGACTATTGCGTTTTACAACTTCTTGTAACCTTACTTGTCCATGCCAAGTTTTATAGGATGAATCCCAAATCATCCCCTCTGCAATCTAGGCAATATATTAAATGTTCAAGGTGTGTAAACACACCTACCAATTAACAATGAGATTTGATCATGAATGTTCTTAAATGGGTAGAATACAAATTTTTCTATTTTAATTAAATTTTGATCTTACTCCAAAGCTTTAAGTGAAAGGTCTCTTATGCTCTCTAAGGTTTTGTTTTTATTAACTTTTTCTTTGAACCTGTCACTTTTTGAGATTCCTATTTTTTAATTAAATTTTCACTTGAAACAAATCCAATGATTGTATTTTTTATTAAGAACATGTACAGTCTCAAATAAACATGTGATTTTGCCACGATTTTATTTCTAAACCTTGCAAAACACTAGACACCTATTCTACTCTTTATTATTACTTATGATCACGGATTTATCCCATTCCACTTTGCTTTTTATTGTATTTTTGAAATATATATATATATATATATATATATATATATATATATATATATAATATTTTTTTCCGTTGTCACATCTAACCACAAGTAATTAATCTTTTCAATTGTTTTAACTAATAAAAAAATTGGAATTTCATTTCTAAAAGATAAAATAAAATATTTATTTTATTTACATTATTCTCATAAATATTACATTTTATAGAACATTATAATAAACTATAATAAATTTGACAAATTTTTAAAAGTAATCTATATTTATTGCAACTAATGATGAAGATCAATTTCTAACTAATAATAATGGTATAAATCCGGTAAAAATACTATACGTAAGAGTCCAGTGTGCTTATTATTAACATTTGTATATTCATATATGTATCAATCATAAATGCGTTCAATAATCTCATGTATATCGATGTCTAATGCGAATCAATAATAAGAGAAAGAAACTATAACAATAATTTATATTTATTAATGCAATAATCTCATGTATATCGATATCTAATGCAAATCAAATAAATAATAAGAAAATAAACTTTAACAAGTATTTGTATTTATTAATGCATGAAATGTATGGAATATGTATGAAATGTATGAAGTATGTGAATGAATTTAACACATGATATATTTTAATGCTAAATATTATATGTATTATTTAATATTTTTATAAATATGTTTTCTTTATATATATATATTAAATGGGCTAGATGAAGTAGTCGAAGGAGGTGGAGGTTATATCCTTGCCATCACCTCAAGTAATCAACAAGGGAGGTGTGGATATCACAATCCTTTGTTTTCTCTCTGTGGGAATTTCACATCAACACTACACTCTTGATGATTTCACATTCTATCTAATTAATTTGCGCAATACACCCCAAACAAAAGCTTCTGGATTCTGGCTACTCATGGGAAATAATGATAACGGATGGTCATAACAATGTATGGATTGCTTTTACTCTACTCTAACAATTGAGGCTCTTCTCACTCTCCTTGATCACATCCTGGCTTCATCTTGCAATCACTTTGTAATATTTTCCTTTTCTCTGGGGAAGGACGAGCCCCCCTTGGCCTGGCCTCCCCCACTCACGTCTCTTGTTGTAATTCCTCGCTTCATAGTTTATGACTCTTCCACCCCCCACCCCCCATCCTATCTACTTTGGTTTGGTTTGGTGCTCAATTAATCAAATAATTGTGCTCTCATGCTTGCAGGGGAAGGAAACGGTCTAATCTATCCCTGTCACATAGGCAACAAGTTCAGATACTTTTATGTTTATATTTAGAGGGCATTAATTTCTTCAGTTTGGCTTTGCACTTTCAAATTTTAGCCTCAATTTCATATTGTTCTTAGCCTCTCAAGTTTTGGAGAGAGCTTCTCATAAGGGAGCCTCTTATCTTTATATGTCATGTTCATGAGATTTATTGGTGGGACCTGTAGAAATTATACAAACAATATGTATTCCAATGGATTCAATCTGATCATGCAATATACGAGAGAAAGATACCGAATCCTTCTACAATTAATTCTGTGGAAATTATACATTATCGCACAATCACACCAAGTAAAAGAAAGAAGCAAATCAATCCACAACACATATAATTTTCCTGGGGAAAGCTTGTTGCTCAAAACCCCTCTATCTCTAGTGTGTAATGAACTAAGGAATCATGAAACAATACAATGCACTCTTCTCACAAGAGTTTGCTGCACTATCCTGACTGTCTCACATTGATCCAGGAAAAATTGGTCCAACACTTAGCCAATTATCAGCTTGTCTTCTTCCTTCCTTGCTCACGCAATTCATGTGGAATGCAATCCTTATTATTTAGGGATTTCAACCTTCCTTGACTATGCAAACATCATGGGCAACCCTATGGTGTTTTAACTGCATCTGGGCAGTTTTCTAAAAAACCATTGATAGTTAACTTCCCTTTAATCTTGTCGCAACTGGGTCTTCATTAGAACTGACATGCATGCAACTATTAATAGTAAATCATCAGTCACTTGACAGAATGTGAATTAAATCTGATTTAATTCACTTGACCTCTCACTAGTTCAACAATCAGTTACAACTAGTTAGACTGAATTTAACTCACTTAATTGAGTTAACTGATTTCTCATGCATTAAACTAATACACTAACTGCAACTTGGACTCTAAAACCAATAGAATCACTCTACATGCCTCACCAACCACCCTCAACTCGAAATTCATGAGCTAACTAAGTCTATCACACTCAATTAACTATTAAAAGTGTTTATGAGATAAGATTACAATTTATTGTCCAATTTAATTAAGGGAAAATTAAATTAGACACATTTCCAATTTATTTAATAAATTGGTTTGCACACTAACGTATCGCTAGGAACCATCACTGTGTGACCTATGATCCCACATTAGTGTGTGTGCTGTCATGTTGTTTCTGGATACCAATTGTTTCTTGTTGCAAATTTCAACACTCCCTCTCAACAAGAAAGGACTCAATCTGTCCCGATCCGGTACCTTTGGAATGTTCTTGCATGCGCACATGCAACTCTTGCATGCGCACATGCAACTCTTGCATGTGACATTTCTCTCGTGTTGTTCACACATGCAACTCTTGCATGCAACACTTCTAAAACTGAATAGCCTCCAAACAACTGAATCAATATAATGCATCTGTCATTAGAGTCTTCTGACTGCTGATACCTACTACACATGTCTACTGGACTCTTTGCACTGTTGACATCTGCATCCATGCACTTTGCACTGTTGTCAACTCTGATTTGTGCTCCAATATCTGACACTTTTCACTCTGATTTCTGTCCTCCTGACATCTGACTACATCAATCTAATTGATCCTTCCTGCTACTGCTGCACTGTGGGCTCCTCGTAGCCAAGTTCGATCCATGAGACACACCATCTCAATGAACCTTGCCCAATTTCTTCTTGTAATTAATTCTTCACATCACCCAACCTCACCCAAAGGTATATATGCATGTATTCCCTTTTCCCTTCTAGCTCCAACGTTCCCCCTCCTGGAGGTCTCCGCTTGAGTGGACTATTCCACTCGATCTCCTTTCTGCTTCTCCAATTTTGGCTGCTTCACAACTTTCTGAGACTACTTCTGAGGCTACATGTTGAGAGATAATTGCTCCCTCTCAACCACCAAGTCATTAACCATTGCTTTGCTCCTCAAAGCTTTGCATGCATCCTCAACTTCGAGAGCATACAGGTTCTTGAATCTTACACTGATCTGCTTCACCTATCCTGTGGCTATGTGTTTAAGGAAAAATTTCCTTTTCTAAACATCACTTCATAACCACGGTCTTCCAATACCGCTATGGAGACAAGATTCTTCTTTAGGCCTGGAATATACAAAATATCTGCTAGTATGAGATGGGAGCCATTGTCTCTTTGAAAGGTAACTGTACCTATGTCGATCGCGCTATACCTCCCGTCATCTCCAAACTCTATGTTCTGCTGGAGGTCCTTCTCCTCCAAGTCACTGTAGAGATCTATGTTCTCCGTCATATGGAATGAGACACCGCTATCTAGATACCACATGCATCCCATTACAGTGCTAGCCATGCATGCAATGAGAGTAAAATCAAGCTCGAATTGTGAAGCTAATGCTTCACCTATTGCAAATGCACGCTCCTTCTTACTTTTCTTATGTGGACAATTTGTAGCATAGTTCCCATGCTCGTGACAGTGAAAGCATCTGATCTTGGACAAGTCTTTCTTTCCTACTTCGCCTAGGTATTTATTTCCCTTGGCCTTCTTTTTCTTACTGGCCAATGCACAATCTTCCTTGTCATTAGTCTTGTATGAGGATCCATCCCTGGTATTCCGCTTGAATTCTTCTTGTACCAAATCCGACCACAATCACTCCCAATCTGGTAACTTCTCCCTCCCATTGACAGAGTCCTGATAACTATGCTAGCTCTTGGGAAGGCCTAGAAGTGCTAGGATCACCAAGTCATCATCAACTACGGTCACACTAACACTTCCAATCTCACCTCGACATTGAGTGAACTTCGTCAAGTATGTTGGTACGGTTTCGTCCTTCTCCTTCTTGATTTTCCTGAGCTTGTCCTTCAGCGCCAATTTCCTTTGGTCGCCGTTGTTCTGAAACAGATCTGTCAAGCCCTTCCACATTACATATGGAGTCGCCTTTCCATGGAGACCTGAGACAATGTGATCTTGAACTCCCTCTAATAAGATCCTCCTCGCCCTTGCTACCTTCTTTTTCCAAGCGTCAAGAAGAGCGACGTTTGCTGCTGCAGGCTTGGGAATATCATTACCAATGAATTCTTTCAACCCGTTGTCCTCCAGAATTGTCTTCATTCTTTCTTTCCATGAAATATAATTAGAACTGCCTTCAATTGCATATTCCAATCTTAATCCATTGAAAGACATCTTGATCCGCCTATCATACCAAAGAATATTTTTGCAAATTCAAATGCTATTCAACACAAACTCAATTTCTTCTCCACTATAGTGATTTCCTGCGGTCTGATACCATGTAGAAATTATACAAACAATATGTATTCCAATGGATTCAATCTGATCATGCAATATACTAGAGAAAGATACTGAATCCTTCTACAATGAATTCTGTGGAAATTAAACATGATCGCACAATCACACCAAGTAAAAGAAATAAGAAAATCAATCCACAACACAGATACTTTCCCTGGGGAAAGCTTGCTTCTCAAAACCCCTCTATCTCTATTGTATAATGAACCAAAGAATCATGAAACAATACAATGCACTCTTCTCACAAGAGTCTGCTGCACTATCCTCACTGTCTCACATTGATCCAGGCAAAATTGGTCCAACACTTAGTCAATTCTCAGCTTGTCTTCATCCTGCCATGCTCACACAATTCATGTGGAATGAAATCCCTATTCTTTAATAATTTTAGCCTTCCTTGACTACACAAACATCATGGCAATCATATGGTGTTTTAACTGCATTTGGATAGTTTGCTAAAAATACAACTGATAGTTAACTTCTCTTTAACCTTTGTCTCAACTGGGTCTTCATCAGAACTAACATGCATGCAACTATTAATAGTAAATCATCAGTCACTTGACAGATCACTGCATGTGAATTAAATCTGATTTAATTCACTTGACCTCTCAGTAGTGCAACAACCAGTTACAACTAGTTAGACTGACTTTAACTCACTTAATTGAGTTAACTGATTTCTCATGCATTAAACTAATACACTAACTGCAACTTGGACTCTAAAACCAATAGAATCACTCTACATGCCTCACCAACCACTCTCAACTCGAAATTCATGAGCTAACTGAGTCTATCACACTCAGTTAACTATTACAAGTGTTTATGAGATAGGATTACAATTTATTGTCCAATTTAATTAAGAGAAAATTAAATTAGACACATTTCCAATTTATTTAATAAATTGGCTTGCACACTAATATATCACTAGGACCCATCACTGTGTGACCTATGATCCCACACTAATGTGTGTGCTGTTGTTGTTTCTGGATGCCAATTTCACTGTTTCTTGTTGCAAATTTCATTAGGAACTTTTATTTTATTTTGAGTATAAAATTACATGGTGCATCATAACATAATTATCTAGAAAAGGGTCTCCATCATAATTTTATTATGAGATTATGAAATCTCCTAATAAATTGAAGTGTGCCAAAAACTTAAATAATATAATTAAATATTAAAAAAAGAATAAATATTTAATCCATTGAAACCCTATCTGATGTGGAATTGATAATTACAAAACCCATATGGGATAGTGAAGACTATACTCCTTTTTTAATTATATTGACCAAAGAAATTGGAGCTGCATGGACAATTTGAACCACTCTTATCATTACCAACCACTGCAAAAATAAATATAAAATGAGCATGATGTAGCAATTCCATGTTTCGATTAACTCATTCCCTTTTTTAAATGGAACTCTCCCTACTAAAGCATACATGTACTATAATGCACTTACCCATGAATATCAGGAAACCATGTATGTAAGAAAAAAATTGGTGATTTCATTGTATAAGCGATGAAGAACCCTAAATAGAATGCTATTTCCAGTATTACAAAATACTATTTCTTATCCAATATTCCCGAACCTAATGTTGGTCTATCAGATCTCTAGAGACTTACTTCTTTCCACATTTAATTTGTAAGTAGAGCTGAAAACTCTTGATCAATATTTTTTTTTACTTTCAAATGTTTCATTGTAGGATCTCCGACTATCAACTTCTACCCCTTTTTCCCTTTTTCTTTTTCAAGTCATAAAGCAAAGTAAACCCGATATTCAGAGCAAGTTTATGGCCAAGAGCGGAGATATAAGAGTATTAATTACTTTGGAGTGCACTAGTTGTACCTAAGACAATGTTTATAAAAGATTCTTCGGGATTTCTAAATATATGACTTGGAAAAAGTGACGCAATAAACCTATTCCATTGGAATCAAATAAATTGTTTCCCTATTGTTACAATCATACCATTCATGGAGAGATAATAAAAGAGATTAAACATACTATTCCTACCTAGGGATAGGAATATATCACAGATATAAAAAGAAATGGTATTTCAACAAGATCTTTAATGGAACGATATTTTCAAAATATTTGGAATAAATAGTATTAAAAGGTTCATGAAACAAACTATGGATAAACCTAAGCGATATTTTCAGAGACATTTGAAACCAATTTATAGACATTTGTCACCAATTAGTTCAAGAGATTGGATTAATTATAAAAATATGAGCTTAATTAGTCAATTTATTAGTGAGCAAGGAAAAAGATTATCTGCCCGAGTGAATAGATTAACTTCAAAACAACAACGTCTAATGACTAACGCTATTAAACGAGCTCGTATTCTATCTTTGTTACTTTTTCTTTATAATGAAAACTAATTTGATCCATGGAAATAAGCCTACTCCTTAATCAAATCAGAGTTGGGATATCTATTCAATAAAGACACAGATATTGAGTCTATTGTTGAAAAAGTCAACAATATTTCATTTTTGGAAAACAATTGGGTTGAATTCTTTTCGTTTATTTCCAATCCAATATTGAAAAACTTCTCAATGTTTCAACTTTCCCAAAAAGAATTCTATGGGAAAATTTGTTCTATCTATTCCATTTCTATTTATTTATTTCATCTATACCTCACTTATTTCATCATACGATAAGTTTTTCAAGATGGTGGAAAAGCAATTACTATTTAATACAACTATTTGTGCAAGTGTTTTATGATTTGGAAGCAACTGCCTCTTGTACATATTGGATGAAACTTTTTTAAGAGACTCCATTGGCACAAGTTGTTGCATTGATCCGAGTAATCCACAAACGACGAAGATCTCCGTTCTGTTTACCTCTATCTCGGTGGTCGTCCGAGTAATCCACAAACGACGAAGATCTCCGTTCTGTTTACCTCTATCTCGGTGGTCGGAAACTAATGCTTCAACTTTCTGTTGGTTAGCATTTCAAAAATTTTTGAATAGCCCCCTCGAGAGCTTAATACAAATGCAAGAACTCTTTTTTCGACGTTTTTGAGCTTGGATAATTCCACATTTAGCTTGGATAATTCTAATTGATAATTCTAATTTTTTTTTGAAAGAAACGACTTGGAGCAAGAAAATTATCATTCCATCATACTGAAATAAAATGGTAATTCACAGAATTGGTGCACTGGTTGTGATAATATACACACAAAAAGCAAAGGCAATAGTGATTTATTTATTCACTTATTGTGAGCTTAATATTATATTTAAAACATTAATAATGTAATTATTATGAGAAGAAATTAGGGATACAAGATATTTCCAGATATGTGTGGAAATCACCACATTTGTATTCTGATCTTAATATATATTAAGAATATTAATAATGTCATTGTCATTGAGAAGACATTACGGATAGAACAGATTCCTAGATATGTGTGGAAATCACCACATTTGTTCAAATGGAGTGCGAGGAAAAATAAACATTGAAAAAAAGTTTAATTCATAGGTATAATTGATTCATGTAAGCTATGTTAAGGGTTGTTTTTTTTATGTATAAGAAAATGTATTTTCCAAATGAATTAAAAGGAGTCTTAAGGGGAAATTGTATCTTCAATGCTATTGAATGAATTAATTTGAAAAAATTATGTGAGGAAGTTTTAAACGTTAACATGTCAATTCTATAATGTATAGTTGAAGATTTGATGCAAAAATTAAGATAATATTATATTCTAGAGGAAGTTTTAGAAGTTAAGATTTAAATTTTAGTAATGTATAATTGACGAGTCAATAAAAAATGAAAATAATCATTAAAGTAAATTGTATTAAATGTGTGGGAAAGATTAAGAAAACTTAAAAAATTCTTACTAGGAATCTTATTTGTGAAAAAAGTGAGATGTTTGAGATTAAAAGGAATATTTGAGAAAATTATTAAAAGATAGAGAATTGGATAAGTGTGACTCTGTTTAATAAGGAAAATATAATCATTGACATGAACTCTAAATTATGTGGAAAACAAAATAATTAATATAGAATTTTATTTAGGATCAATTATTTGTATGACATTCTACATTATTACAAAATTCAATTTGATACCTAAGTAATGTTGGAATCGCGATTGCTGTTAAACCAAAACTCGCAGGCGTTAGTCTCCGCTACAATCGCCAAAGTTAGGATCCACGAGAGGTGGTTAGTCCATGTCGCGAAATACACGGGGAGCGTTGAACCCAATGTCCAACAATCTCCCTCCCAACGCGAGTCAGGTGAGTTTTGAACTCGACCGAGTGATTTTCTAACTCGAGACTTGTTGTTCTGAAACCACTTGTTGGAATCATGATTTCTGTTAGACCAAAACCTGCAGGCATTAGTCTCCACTACAATCGCCAAAGTTAGGATCCACAAGAGGTGGTTAGTCCATGTCATGAAACACACAGAGAGCGTTGAACCCAATGTCCAACAAGTAATTGGTCATGTGATGCATTACAAGAAAATATTATTGGTATGGCATTATGCATAAATACAAAATTTAATTTGATACTTTAGTAGTTATGTGATACGTTAGAAGTTTTGATTTACATGGTAGGGTTACTATTATGGCCTTACTTGCAATAATTCGATTTTTTTTTGAAATATAATTCTATCTAATGAATAAATGGGAACATGCTAATATTTAACAAGAACTGCATGTAGTGGTAGTTCCCGCTGGGAAAGTTTGATAAAGACATGTCAAAGTTTGGCAACTACAACTAAAAAAAGTCCTAGAAAGATGAATTGTGACTATGGAGATGGGGTAAACCTTGCAAAAATTTTCCTTTCCCAACCTTCATGTCAACATGCTTGTACTTCTTCCGATATCTACTCACATATAAATTCCAAACTCAACAAAGTTTAAAAATAAACTAATGCAACACAAAAAGCAAGACCAGAGTTAGGGGAACATAGAAGAACTAACTGTCTCAAAATCTCTTAGGATATGAGTAAGTTTGTTGTTGTTGCACATGTAAAACTTCATATAAGTAGCGAATATGTAAAATCAGACTGCAAAATGGATCAAATGTGGCGAGAAAACATGAATCCAAGTACTTTTGAGCTTGCAATTTAAAAATAAAGATTTTGTTTGTTTTTTACACTACAAGTTTTTTACACTATAAGGATCACTAGATTTTCTCATCTTGACAATTCAGAATACCAATACAATGAAAAAATATTGAGGAATATGAATGCAGATCTCCATAGGAATTTCATATAGATTGAAAAGTGTTGATTTCATTGTAAAATAAAGAGAAAGGACAAAATAATTGAATGTTTGACATAATATATTTTTTTGAAAAAGGAAAAAACCAAAACCAATCAAAATTCTAAGAATACATAGTAAACAATACCTTGAAGCAATGTTGCTTATTTAAAAGATGAGAAATGAGAAAACGGTTAGCGTGCATCTTTTGTCCATTCCAATTGGAATAGGAAACCATAATGGTGGACACTGCTTTGACAATGGTGTCAAAACACGAGGTCACATGGATGTTGACTAATTTCCAAAATACAATGTAACTTATAGGTAAAGAGTAGGCTGATACCTTGTCCAAATAATGCACCAATATCTGCACATCATCTTTTGCAATCAACGTCTAAATAATGCACCAATATTTTCACACCATCTTTTGCAATCAATTTCCATGTATCTGCAATAAATATCCATGTATCTAAGATTGCATCTAAATAGACTTCAACTAATGAAATTATGCTCGATTATGTCACAAACATCAATATATTGTTGAAATAACAAATTCTCATGTCACCACTGATTATTTAAACTAGTGATAAATTTGTTGGGCCTCAAGCCCCAATATTGATTCAACCATACTAGGAGCTCAACTAGTAAATTTGCAAGGATGCAAGGGTACACTTAAGTGTACAAATTATCCTAGAATTTTCATCATCCAATTGATTGTACTTTTAATTAGTTCATAATTTTTTTTGTGCAATTTATTGTATCTAATTTAAAGAAATTATTATATTGAGTTATTAATTTTTTATGAATGAATTAGGGATACCCCTAGCATCAACAAGAACCAACTCTTTAGTGAGAGGAATTTTGTGAGTGACAGAGGCACTTTCCATTATCTATTTATGTCTAACCCCTAGATTGATCCTTCCTTTTCCATCCCATTTTCGGTAACTCCCAATCTGGAACTTGTTGAATTGTGGTAGCATCGGATGTGCTCTAAGTCTCAAACTTTGTGGATAGGCTTAGACACATGCACAACAGAAAACCCAGAAATTGTTTTGGGAAATTCCACCGAGAAACAATTTTATTTGATAAACTAATTCCTTTTAATGAGGACCCTAAGTATAACTTAGGAAATTAAAATAATTAATGGGTATTAATTTAAACTGTGGGTGAAACTTCTAGAAAAATAAAATCAAGTCTAAATGTAATCTTAGCCATTGATTGGAGATCTAATCTCATCCGTTGAAGTCTCAACGAGAAGACTATAAAGAAATGCTTGAGGGTCATTTCTAAAATACACTGTGAGGATCTAGAGATTGAAATTTCTGAAGTGAGCAGTGCTCAAGACGAAAACCAGATCTAAGTGATTTTTCATTGCAGTGAGGGGCAGAGACCGTATTTGAAGAGAAGTATTTATTAGCTGAAGAATCCTCAACAGAGAATAGAAGAGAGAGGTCTAACAGCTACTGCGCAGATCCAGAGAGGCTGACACAGAGCCACGCAGGGCTACGCAGAGAGCTAGAGGAAATTTGAGGGTTTGTTGAAAGATCCATTTCAGAAGCCGGAAGCCAGGGTATGAGACCAGGAGGCAAAGATTAGAATTTCTGTGGTGCATATTGATTCACCAGTTGAGTGACATAGTTCCCAGAAGGGTTGACGCTGGGACTGCGTAGTGAATACACAAAGGTAGCACATAGTGTTATGAAACCAGCTCCAAAAATAGAAGAAAATAGAGATCAATGCCTTAGAAATAGGCCACTTTGAGGGGAAACCTCCTTTACATGACATAAATGAAAAAATATTGGATCATACAATAGACAAAACCTTCTTCTATATATAGGAGTCCATGGGGTCACAATATAATCCTAGCCGACCTAACAATAATAATGTAAGGGCACAATAATAACAATATGAGGGTTACAGGGGTACAAAAATAACAATAAGGGGGCTACAATAACATCAATAAGGGATTACACTAGTAATATAGGGACCTAACATGCCCCTCTCCTTCAAAAAAGTGTTGTCCTCAATGCTTGAGTAGCTCTGGATGATTTTGTATAAAATTCTCATCCTCCCATGTAGAATCTTCAGTGGGTAAATTCTTCCACTTGATGAGATACTCTGAAGTTGATTGATTTCGTAACTGTCGAGTTCTTGTTTCCGTGACTGCTTCAAGTTCCAATATGATTTTTCCTTCCTCATCAAGTTCTGGCAATATTGTTTGAATAGGAAGTTTGTCACCTATAACCTTCTTTAAGCATGAAACATGGGAAACTGGATGCACTCACGAAGAAGAAGGAAGCTCCAATTTGTATGCCATAGTACCAATATTTTGCAACACATTGTAAGGACCATAGTACTTTGGCGATAATTTATTATCCTTCTTAGATTTCTTGAGGGACATTTGTTTGTATGGTTGTAGCCATAAAAATACCCAATCTCCTACATCAAAACTTCTCTAATTGCAATGTTGATTTTCCTATTGTTTCATTCGATTTTGTGCCAAATTTAGGTTATCCTTTAATAGTTGGAGAACTTGTTGTTGATGCTCGATGTGATCTTCCACTACTTGAACCTTAAAATTTTCTCTTAAAGATGATGTGATGGACGGTGGATGATACCCATAAAGTGCCATGAATGGGGTCATTTTTGCTGCAGTATGGAAGGAAGTGTTATACCACCATTCAGCCAGAGGTAACCACTTGACCCATTGTGTTTGTTTATCATATACAAAACAACAAAGATATTCTTCCAAACATTTGTTCACTATCTCAGTTTGACCATCAGATTGAGGATGATAAGATGAGCTATGAGCTAGTTGAGTACCCAAACAAGAAAACAATTCCGTCCAAAAATTTCCGTGAAGTGGATCTTTGTCGCTTACAATAATCTTTGGGTTTCCATGTAGCTTTTTAATTGTTTCCATAAATGTAGTAGCAATTTTACTTGCTTTGAATGGATGAGATAATTCACAAGATTGTGCATAATTGGTAAGTCTATCAACTATCACCATGATGACACTATTTCCTTCGGATCTAGGTAAACTTGTGATAAAATCCATTGATACCTCCTCCCAACATTGACTTGAATGGATAAAAAGTGCCAAAGTGGAGGTCTTAATGGTCTCAACTTTATTTTTCTTTGGAAAACCCAAACAACTGCTTCACCAACTTTTGTTTATCAGATTTAAGGCCATCCAAAAAAAAATCTTTCTTCACCCTGTGGTAAGTTTTTAAAATACTGAGTGTCCTCCTAAAGGAGAAGTGTGCAATTCCAAAAGAATATTTTGTTTTAGTTGGGAATTCTTACAAATATATAAGCGATATTTGTACCATAGGGAATCATTTTTCCAACTAAATGTATCAACTGTACTATGATCTTGCTGTAAATTTTGAATGAGTGTCCACACTTCTTCATCCTTCTTCTATTCATCCCTTGCTTCAGTTATCCAATCAGGTTGGATAATAGAAATGGCACAAAGAAATGCTTCCACCTCTTCATCCTTTCTTGAGAGTGCATATGCAATAACATTTAGCTTCCCTTTTTCATAGACGATTTCAAATTCATAACCCAACATCTTTGTGACCCATTTTTGCTGCTCTTTTGAAGATAATCTTTGCTCCAAAAATTGTTTAAGACTATCATGATCAGTTTTTACCTTGAAGTGTCTTCCCATTAGGTAAGGTTGCCATTTCTTTAGTGCATGTAGTATTGCCAACATTTCCTTCTGATAAATAGCTTTATGTAAATACTTTCCTTTGATTAAACGACTTTCAAAAGCAACGAGTCTTCCTTCTTTCATTAAAACAACACCAATTCCATTTCCCGAGGCATCACATTCCACAATAAAGGCTTTTGTGAAGTCTGGCGTAGCTAAGACCGGCGAGGCACATTGCCTCTTTAAGATGTTCAAAGGCCTTAGTTGCTTTAGGAGTCCATGAAAATACATCTTTCTTTAATAATGTTGTTAGAGGTGCTGCTATTCTCCCATAATTATTAACAAACTTGTGATAATAACCTGTTAACCCGAGAAATCCTCGCAACTACGTTGTGGGGAATGTCCATTCCTTAATGGCTTTAATTTTTTTAGGGTCTACCTTAACACCCTCGTGAGATACAATATGACCCAGATATTCCACCTCTTGTACTCTAAATAAAAATTCAGAGGTTTTTGCATATCGTTGTTTCTCCTCCAATAGTTTGAGCACCTTGTCAACATGTTGAACATGATCCTTCCAAGGCCCAATGTAGATTAGTATATCATCAAAAAATACTAACATAAATTTTCTAAGGGTGGGTTTGAAAATGGAATTCAGCAACCCTTGAAATGTAGAAGGTGCATTGGTAAGACCAAAATGAATGACCAAAATTCATAATGACTCTCATGAGTTCGAAATGCTATTTTCGGAATATCTTCAACTTTCATTCTAATTTGATGATATCCTAAACGAAGATCCAACTTGGTAAAATAAATTTCACCATGTAATTCATCCAATAATTCATCAATCTCAGGAATCAGAAATTTATCTTTAATAGTGAGCTTATCAAGCTCCCTATAATACAGACACATGCGCCATGATCCATCCTTCTTGTGCACCAATACTACTGGAGCAGAGAAATAACTTTGACTAGGTTGAATTATACCAGCCTCTAACATTTCTGCAATCATACGTTAAATTTGACTCTTTTGAACATAAGGATATCTTTAAGGCCTGATGTTTGGAGTAACAATTCCTGGAATCAAATGAATAGCATGATCATGATCACGAATAGGTGGGAGTCCTTTGGGAGTTTCAAACACCTTGGAATGATTGTCCAAGGATTTTTGGAGATCTAGAGAAATAGATGATTTTGATGTTGGAACTTCTAGTAAGCATACTGCTGCAATTACGCCTCGTTGTTCTTTCTTCAGAAGCTTTGTCATGACATTAGAGCTTATTATCTTTCCCGACTTCCCTGCAATACCCTGTAATTCAACTTTCTTTCCTTCGAATTTTTTTTTCAAGAAATGTTCTTGAAAATTAAAAGCTATCCTCCCCAAAGTTTGTAACCATTGTACTCCTAGTACAACATCAACACCTCCCATTGGAATGGAATGCATTGTACTATTCAATACATATTCCCCCATTGTTAGCTTGATATTATGGCATTTTCCAGAGAAATTTATAGTTCCTCCACTTTCCACCATCACTTGACATTCTGGTGCTGGGTATAGGAAGCAATTCAATTCCTTGGCTACCTTACAATGAATGAATTATGGGTACTACCTAAATCAATCAACACTATTACCTTTTTCTTCTTGATATGTCCTTCTATATTAAGAGTTTGAAGAGTGGTAATTCCTGCCAATGCATTACATGATATGGTCAGACTCATTTCTTCTTTCTCTAGGGTTGGTTCCTGGTGTATATCCTCTTCTTTTGAAGTTTATTGTTCATTTTCTTCCTCCTCTTCACAATCTATGTAAAATAATTTCTTCTCAGCACACTTATGACCTTTAGTGTGGCACTGTCTGACTATGAAAAACCTTTTTGCTCAGTTTTCCCTAATTTTGTGGACTTTGTACGCCAGGTTGCTTGGAAGACTTATTATACTGCTATTCACAAATGGACTTGGTACGACTTTCTGTCATATTTAACAACTAATTTTCTGTAGTACCTTTGTTTCCAAGAAAGTAGGTTCAAAGGTGAACCTCATATTTGGAGTATTTTGTCGCTTTAAAGATCACTTGTGTGAACCTTGATCCCATGTTTCCATATGGGTATAGTACCTTGTAACAATTTTGCAGAAGTTATAATGACTTGCAGACACTTTTTATTTAATTTATATTTAACTAAAAGGATCACATTTCTTTGTATCCTCATAATGTGCTATCATTTCCTCCATAAAAATTGACCAAGTGACAATTTTTTTACAGAAGCAAAGCCATCGATACCATACAAATGTATTTTTTTCTAAATATAAAGTTGCAATGCATACCTTTTGTGTGTTTTTTACATTATTGAGATCAAAATATTGCTCCATATGTGATCCAGGAGGATCTTGATCAGTACTGTTCAGCAGAAAGGTCCAGTCAACTTCAGCAGTTCGATGACCAGTTCAGTCTTCATTCACGCAGTTTTGTCAGTGTCGTTTGAAGAAAACGTCGTCAAGTTGATCATGGTTCAGTTTTGGAATGTATCGATGTCATGGTTATATGGTTCCAATTTAGTGTCATAATTTGTGTAAAGGTGAAGTGGGTCAAATAGTCATGGTGAAGAAAAAAAAACTATGTAAAAGGACCTAAATATTATTCCTAAAGTTCTAAATCCCAAGTGACAGCCTAGCATGGTACAAAACCTTATAAAATCTAAGCCCTAGCTTTAAAAAACTTAAGGTGCAATCCCTAGTGCATAAGATATATGTTATAAAACATCAAACCTAGTACTAAAACCCCTTTCGGACCTTATTATAAAAACAAACCCAAAATTAAAACAATGGCACAGTTAACCACGGTCTGGAAATTGCGTCGGAACCGCGAAGTATGTGAACACATTGGCTATCGGGGTTAACATTTAAGTTTAATGACATACATAAGCACTGGTCGTGACCGCGGCAGAGATCTATTGTCACATGCAGTTGACCGTTATAAAGACCGTGACCGCAAGAGCCACAGTAATCATAATCGAAGTCGTCGTCAGTCCATGTGAATGATGTGAAGGTTAAGGGATAAGCCGCGGGGTTAAGCCACAACTGTTGGAACCGAACGAAGACAAAGCCGCCTGAAGACCTGTTCACATGTCGACAACCCATCCTCCACTCGGTTATGCTGACCGCCAGGGCTAAGGTTTTAATATAACGTTTATTTTTGGGTTTTCACATTTAATTCAGCGCTAAGGTCAACAACTTAAACCTAGGAATTTAATAGGAGATAAAGATTCGAACCTATTCAGCTTGATTTGTTCAACCACTTCTAAGTTTGGCATTCAGAGGTTCGAGAGCATTATAAATCCATGACAAATTCATTCAAGGGGGACATTTAGTTTTTGAGATCAGTTTTAGCAGGTTGGAGGCAGTTTTGTTTGCAACATTGCTCAGCTGTCGGGTGTCGGAATTGAGCACAGAGACAGGCGTCGGAAAGGCGAGGAAGAGTAATTTCTAATTATAGAGTTCAGAAGTTCCTATGAGAACATTCATTCTGTTCCATTTTAGTATAAATATTCTTCAAGATCAATCCTAATAAAAACGGATGCCCACTTAAAAGCAGACCCGAAGATGTAGTCCAGGAGTGACGAACTCCGTCATCAAATTGTTTGCTTCTTTCTTCTCTCTGTTTATTGCTGTGATTTAATTCATTTATGCTGCTGGTTTATGTAATTTTTCACATAAATATTACTTCAGTTAACAATCAATATAAAGGAAAAACTAATCAAACTGCTTAAGCACTTTATTCGATCACATTTAGATCATTTTTGGTATCAGAGCAGGTTATGCTTGTATTTTTTTTGTCAGTGGATGTTAACCAGGTTGGGATTACAACGTGGAAAAGGTGAGCTTGAGGAATTCAATCCAGAGATCGGAAAGCGGAAAGTTATTCATCAATTAACAATGACAGGGACTAAGACCGTTGAGACTCCTGAAGCTAATGAAAATAAACACATGGATGAGAATCAAATCCAACAGATGTTTCTAAACATGTAGCAGATGTTGGCAAAATTATATGAAGACAAGAAGATGAGAGATGCAATCTCATCGTCGAAGGCATCAAAGAAGGAAAAGGGTAAAGGCAAGGCATATAATTCTCCTTCTCCTCTGTCATCTCCACATCTTCTTCTTCTAGTTATGAATCAGAAAAAGAAAAGAAACCTAAGAGTCCATTATTGAAACTTGATGTTAAGTTCGAATTACCTGTGTATGATGGAGAAATAAACCCTGAGAAATTAGATAATTGGGTAAAACAATTAGAAGTCTATTTTCGTATTCAAGATATTACTGATGATAAGACAAAGATCCAATTAGCTACTCTTAGAATGGGGGGTACTTCTTTGATCTGGTGGGAGAGTAGGATAGATAGATTTAAACCGTAAGGGAAAAGTTACCACCTCATGGACTAAGTTTATTAAATCTCTAAAGAAACAATTCTATCCGTTGGGTCACACACAACAAGCTGTAATTGATTGGAAGTGATTGCGACAAGGTAAGGGACATAGTGTTCAAGAGTTCACACATGAATTTAGAAAGAAGGCATTAGCACTTGGTATTTCTTTGGACACAAAAGAAACTTTGTTGAAGTATATTGGAAGTTTGCATTCATATTTGCAGCATACATTATTAATGTTCAATCCTAATGATTTTGATGAAGTTTGTGTTCAAGCAATTTATGTCGAATCAGGTGGTAGACCATTCAAGTTTACAACAAAGACATCCAAGCAGATGGAAACTGAAGACAACAAAAAGAAGGGCAAGTCAAAGGGAAAGAAGACTGCCACAACTCAGAAGGAAGAAGATATACCTATGTGTACACATTGCCAAAGGATCGACCATGATGAAGATAGGTGTTTAAAACTTCATCCGGAACTGAAGCCGAAGAAGTTTCAATTGAAGAAGGGTGAAAAGAAGGTTGAAACAGTAGTCCAACAAGGCTTGGACTTGGGATCCGATTCAGGTGATGAAGGTAAAATCATTGTTATGGTTACAACATGTAAAATTTCTGATGCTAGTACTTTTTCTTCTTCAAACATCAAACAACAGAATGAAGATAAAAGAATCGAGTTATTTCATATAAGGGTAACTTCAAAACATACTAAGATAGATACATTGTTCTATACGGGATCATAGGAAAATTTGATTTCTGAGTCATTGGTTAAACAATTGGGTTTGAAAGCACATAATAATCCAAAGCCATATCCTTTAGGGTGGCTAAAGGAACAAATTCAAATTCATGTTACCAAAAAGTGTCGGTTAAAATTTGCAATCACAACTAACTATATCGATGAAGTGGAGCTAGATGTGATACCGTTAGACATTTGTGGAATTGTCTTAGGTAGCCCTTATCTCTATGACCATGATGTAGTATTTTATAGAACAGAGCATGTGTATCGTCTCAGGAAAGATGGGATTAAGTACATCGTTCAGGTACATAAAAACAAAGATCACTTGAATTTATTTAATGCTAATTAGATGAAGCGCTTAATAATTTCAAGTAAAAGATACTTTCTCATGTCGATAAAAGAAAAACATAAGGATCTTAATGATACTTGTTTAGGTTGTGAAATTCAATATGAAGGTAATTTGGTTAAAAAGGTAGATTCATTTCAGGATCTAGTTAAAGAACCAAAACATCTACTTCATAAAATGGAAATATCACATGCAGTTGATGTTTAATGCCTCTAATAATAGAACATATCACAAGTCAGTTATAGAGCATAAATAAATAAAGAAACAAATTCCAGGGAAGGTTGGAAAAGAATTAATGCAACACAGTTTAACTCCACATAGTTCACCCATAATTTTGTCTCATAAGAAAAACGGGACATGGGGAATAAGTGTCGATGTTAAAATTAAGAAAAAAAATTTCACAGCATTGTTAGATCATCAATAACCATATGAAGTTAAAAAATATGTTAAAGGATATGCAATGAAAACAATGATTCACATAGATTATTAGCTGCTTCAATACTTTCAGTCATATACTAAGTTGCAACAATCTCACTACAGTTGGATGGGATTTCTTCAACAAATTCACTTAGTAATTAAGGACAAGGAAGGTGTAACAAGTAAAGTAGTTGATATGCTTTCTTTGAATGCTTCAGTAGTACTGCATAAAAGTTCATTGGTTCATGAAATTTATGTAGAACAATATAATACTAATGATTATTTCGAAGAAAATTTTGAATCATTAACTCATAATGCTCAGATAGAAAGGGTGCAGGTTATTTGGGAAATTTATTTTTCTCGGATTGCAAGATATTTCGGTGTAAGCAAGACTATGAAACAAAGTCAAATATATTGTTACTGGCCTCATATGTACGAAACAATTGTGAAGTACATAAAGGGATGTGTAATGTGTTCGAAAAGCAGGCCATACAATCGAAATATTGGTTTGCACATGCCACTTTCAGTTCCTTTGCAACCATGGGGCAGCATGGATTTGGTTCAAGGACAGACATAAATGGTGAAGAGGACCTAGATACATATTCTTTGAGGTAACAACTATAAACATCCTAAGTTGTAGGATGAATTTTTAACTTATGTGCATCAAGCTTACAATCAAGCGTTACATTATTCTGTGCCATGACAAGCATTGAGTCAAGTCAGGATCAAATTGAGCCATGATAAGCATCAGATTCAGGTCAATGAGCAGGTATGGTTGTATGTGGTCAAAGTCAAGATGAAATTGAGAGAGCTGTATTCTCACTTATTGTCAGTTTAAAAATCAAGCTTTTGTGGTCCAAAAGCTTTTTAAGTGGAGAGGATTGATATAGGAGGATCTTGATCAGTACAGTTCAACAGAAAGGTCCAGTCAAATTTAGCAGTTCGATGACCAGTTCAGTCTTCATTCACGCAGTTTCATTAGTGTCTTGCGAAGAAAACGTCCTCAAGTTGATCATGGTTCAGTTTTGGCATGTATCAATGTCATGGTTATGTGGTTCCAATTTGGTGTCATAATTTGTGTAAAGGTGAAGTGGGTCAAATAGTCACGGTGAAGAAAAAAAAAACTATGTAAAAGGACCTAAATCTTATTCCTAAAGTTCTAAATCCTAGGTGACAACCTAGCATGGTACAAAACCTTATAAAATCTAAGCCCTAGCTCTAAAAACCTTAAGGTGCAATCCCTAGCGCAAAATATATATGTTATAAAACATCAAACCTAGTGCTAAAACCCCTTTCGGACCTTATTATAAAAATAAACCCAAAATTAAAACAATGGCACAGTTAACTACGGTTTGGAAACTGCATTGGAACCGCGAAGTATGTGAACACATTGGCTATCAAGGTTAACATTTAAGTTTAACGACATACATAAGCACTGGCCATGACCACGGCAGAGATATGCTGTCACATGTAGCTGACCGTTATAAAGATTGTGATCACCGGAGCCACAGTAACCGTAACCAAGTTCGTCGGTAGTCCATGTGAATGATGCGAATGTTAAGGGATAAGCCGCGGGGTTAAGCCGCAATCGTCGGAACCGACTACAGAAAAAGCCGTCTGAAGAACTGTTCACATGGCGACAGCCCATCCTCCGCGTGGTTATGCTGACCACCAGGGCTAAGGTTTTAATATAATGTTTATTTTTGGGTTTTCACATTTAATTCAGCGCTAAGATCAACAACTTAAACCTAAGAATTTAATAGGAGATAAAGATTTGAACCTATTCAAATTGATTTGTTCAACCACTTCTAAGTTTGGCATTCAAAGGTTTGAGAGCATTATAAATCCATGACAAATTCATTCCAGGGGGACATTGAGTTTTTGAGATCAGTTTCAACAGGTTGGAGGCAGTTTTGTTTGCAGCATTGCTCAGTCGTCGGGTGTCGGAATTGAGCACAGAGACAGGCGTCGGAAAGGCGAGGAAGAGTAATTTCTGATTACAGAGTTCAGAAGTGCCTATGAGCACATTCATTCTATTCCATTTCAGTGTAAATATTCTTCAAGATAATTCCTAATAAAAATGAATGCCCACTTAAAAGCGGACCCAGAGATGTAGTCCAGGAGGGACGAACTCCATCATCAAATTGTTTGCTTCTTCTTCTCTCTGTTTATTGCTGTGATTTAATTCATTTATGCTACTGGTTTATGTCATTTTTCACATAAATCTTACTTCAGTTAACAATCAATCTAAAGGACAAAATAATCAAACTGCTTAAGCACTTTATTCGATCACATTCAGATCAATATGTAGTATCCATGTTACGGGATCCTTGTCATCAAACTTCCTCATATCTATCTTTGGAATATGGTGGGTCTTCCATCCAAAGTTCAAGCTTATGAAATCACGATTAACATTTATTTTTTCTCATCACGAGTTTCCTCTACTCTCTTTTCTCCATTAGGAATCATTTCTTGTATCAACTTTGTCAAACCTTCCTTCAAACCTTCCATTGATCATTCTTCATGTCTTCCATGTTGTCTTTCATTTTTTATTCTATACCATCGATCTTAGCTTCCACGTCTTTCTTCAAAACATCCATATTAGCTTCCACGCCTTTCTTCAAACCATCAATATTAGCTTCCATGATCTTCTTCAAACCATCCATCTTAGCTTCCACGCCTTTCTTCAAAACTTCCATTTCATTTTTTGTTTCTCTTTGCGAGAGCGAAATTTGGTGCACTTTCTCTTATAATTTTTATATATCATGTTGCACTTCTTCATCTTCATGAGTCATAGTAGAGTATTCTGAGGGCTTAATGGGTGTTGAATTCTTTTTAGGGGGGCATTTTAGAACCCAATACTGATAACTATGCTTCAATATTCCCTTGGAATCACTTGAAACTAAATTTTCAAATAAGACTTATGAAAAAAAAAATACACACATTTTTCTTGCTTTTGAGGAGCTCGATATTGAAACTGAATTATCTCTTTGATTTCAGATCTTCAATATCTGAAATTCAGTCCTGTAGTAACCTTTGAATCTTCTTTTGAATGCCATAGGTATGACCTAATTTGGATGCTTCAAGGAAAAATTATGCCCAATATCCCACAATGGCCTAATTATGTACTAGTTCAGTAGAGAAAAATTGTACGACATGCCAGGTGTCACTGTTTCCTCTTTCGGCTCTGAAATTGATACATAGGAAACTACATTCCGTGTACTTTCGGCCACTTTTTACAGAATTCCAATCCGATGTTCAGCGAGAGAGTTATGATGATATTCCCAAGGTCACCTATTTTATATGAAATTAGGGAGCTTGCAAAAACCATAACTTCCACAGATCATATCTCTGAAATATTGTGAACCCAGGTCTGAAATTTTTACATAAATTCCTTAGGATTTTGGCTTTGCGTGGTAGAAATTTAAGCTTCTGAACCTTCGTAGAAACAAATTTATAGTGAAAGTTCCATGATGACTTGTTTGGAACAGCAAAACCATAGAATCCAAAGCTTTGATACCAAATTTTATGAAACCAGCTCCAAAAATAGAAGAAAAGAGAGATCAACGCCTTAAAAATAAGCCACTTCGAGGGGGAAAACTCCTTTACATGACATAAATGAACAATTCTTGGATCATACAAATGAAAAAACCTCCTTCTATATATAGGAGTCCATGGGGTCACAATATAATCCTAGCCGACCTAAAAATAATAATTTAAGGCCACAATAATAACAATATGGGGGTTACAGGGATACAACAATAACAATAAGTGGGCTGCACTAACAACAATAAGGGACTACACTAGTAATATAGGGACCTAACATAGAGCCTTCCAGAGGCACATCATTCAATGAATGGATCAACCAGAATTTCCAGTGATAGAGTGAGATAATCTCACTAATCTTTCTGTCAGTCATATTCTCTGTAACTAATTTGTTTGGTGAGACAATCAGAGATGTATTCATATATTACTACTACTTAATAATAAAATCATCAGGTTCGCTGCATCGATTTTCCTGCAATGGGTTTTTCTAAGGACGTTTGTCCAAAAATAATGGTGTCCTATGTGTATTATTTATATTAGTTTACTATTTTCATATAAAATTTAAGTAAGTGAAGGATGCTTCAAGAACAACTTCAATGTTTTTAGAAGTAATCGGAAAAATAACTTGTTAAATCTAATTTACAAGTAGGAGAAGTAGTTCAGTAGGATTCCAGATCTAGGACTTGGAAGTTTCACATGGTATTAGAGGGTTGATTGTGAAATGGAAAGAGTAGATCCAATGCTAAGATAGAGGTCGAAGAGCTGCAGAAAGAAACAAATCGAATCCCTAGAGGGATTTCATAGTCCAGGCCTAGAGGGTTGAAATTTCTGGGAAATTCTCTCTTTGATTGAGTCGCCAGAGAGGAAGCGCTTCCAGATCGGAATTTTTCCTAGCGAGAGGGAGCAACGCAGAGATGGTGGGACTAAGTTTCTGCAGGAATATCTTGTTTTTTCTGGGCGAAAATTCTTCACAAGAGGAAGAAGCAACATAGAGAGGGAATTTTATTCCTCATGAAGTTCCTAGTAGGGTAATTTCATTTTTCCAAGATTTGAGCAGTAGGTCCAGGTAGCAGATCTACAAACTCAAGAAGGAGTGTGTAAACTTGTCCAGTGCTACGCAGAATGGGAGGAAGAGGAGAAAATTTAACATTCTTGACGAACATGACAGCTCACGGGCTTAGAGACCAGGACAGGTTGGAGGGAGCCTCCAACTATGTGATCTGGAAGGAAAGAATCACTTGTCTTCTAGATGAGTACGATCTCAAGATTTTTGTGACTAGTACGGTGATTGCTACTACATATCCAGATCTTCTGAAGAAGTACATGATTGATATGGCAAAGGCCAAAAGGCTGCTCCTTGACGTAGTCAAGCATCACATAGTGTATCATATAGCTTGCAAGGAAACAACTAGGCACATGTGGGAAGCTTTGGTAATGCTGTATGAAGGCTCTTCTAAGCAACGGAAGTTGTACTTAGAGCATAAACTAAGGATAATGCAGACGCATAACGAGGAGAGTATTGTTCTGTTCATGTAGAAACTTCAGGAAATCCATGATCAAATAGCAACAGTGGGGGCCATATCTTCTCTTAGCACAATGGTGATATTGGCTCTTAACGTGGTCTCTGAAGAATGGTAGGTGTTTTTACAGAGCATCCTAGGCAAAGCCTCCTTGTCGGGATGGGAAGAGATGTGGGTTTCTATTCAGCACGAGAGATAAGGATGGACCTGGTAAAGTGTAAACTTGACGACAACAGTGGAAGTGGATCGAAGTTGCAGCAAGAGGAGGAAGAAAATACAATCCTCACATCCAAAGGGCAACATGAGCAGCAGAGATGTATGAAAGATGTCTCAAATATTAAGTTCTTTAGGTGTGGTGAACTTGGTCACTATGCTACCCAGTGTCCTTTGAAGAAAAAGGACAAGGATGAGAAGAACTATCTGAAGGTTGCGACCACAAAGATCGATGAGGATGAGTATGCCATGAGTGCCCATGCATCTCCAGGAGGGATATGGGGTGGTATTGAGCTGTAAGTTCGCAAGAACTTTAGTTGGGCAGGATCCTTGAGGAGTCCACGTCTTAGATCATAATCTTGCTATGGGTGCCCAAGACTAGCATTAGCAGGCTGGAGGAGTTTTCAGTTGGTGCAGAGGAGTGTCAAAACGACATATGCAGTGGTTAGCATTGCTAAATCTGAGTAGCGCAAAACATAGTTGCAACAATGCAAAGGGACATAGTGCAGAGCAACAAAAACGAAGTGCTTCAGAGGAACATCATGGGACTAGCAACAGCCAGAGTTTCAACATCGAGATGCATCTTGAACACTTGTTCAGATTCTTGGAAGATTTTTAGTTGCTTCTCTCAGTAGTCGAGTTGTAGTGCAATGTTAATAGTGGTAGTGCTAGAAGCAGATGCAACATTTGAGAGGGAGTTGCAGTGTTGATCGTGGCAGGGTCAGTAGTAGTACAGTTGAAAAAGAAACACAGTTGTTGGTGGACAACATGTCAGACATCAAAAAGGCAGAGGGATATGCTTCAGAGTTAGAGCAATGTGCAGCAAGGCATATTTTTTAGAGCACATTCCTCACTAAGAGGGAGTGTTGATTTGTGGTAGCTTCGAATGTGCTCTAAGTCTCAAAATTTGTGGAGAGGCTTAGATACATGCATTACAGATAACCCATAAATTGTTTCAGGAAATTCCACCCAAAAACAATTTTATTTGATAAATTAATTATTTTTATTGAGGACCCTAATTCTAACTTAAAAAATTAAAATAATTAATGTGTATTAATTTAAACTGTTGGTAAAACTTCTAGAAAAATCAGATCAAGTCTAAATGTAACGTTAGCTGTTGATTAGAGATTTAATATCAGCCGTTGAAGTCTCAACGAGAAGACTATAAAGGAAGGCTTGAGGGTCATTTGTAAAATATACCGAGAGGATCTAGAGATCGAATTTTCTAAAGTGAGAATTGTTTAAGACGAAAACCAGATCTAAGTGATTCTTCATTGCAGTGAGGGGAGAAGACAATATCCAAAGAGAAATATTTCTCAACCAGAGAATCATCAGCAGAGAAGGGTAAAGAGAGATCCAACAACTATTGCGGAGAGCCAGAGAGGCTGATGCAGAGCCACAAAGGGATAAACAAAGGTTGCACAGAGGACCAGACGAAATCCAAGGGTTTGCTGAAAGATTATTTAAGAATCTGGGAGTCGGGGTGTGAGACTGAGAGGTAGAGATCAGAATTTCTGTGGAGCAGATCGATTCACCAACTGAGTGATGCAATTCCTAGAAGGGTTGAGATGGGACTGTAGAGAGCTTGCCAAAGGCACATCATTCAATGGTCAGATCAGATGGAATTTACAGTGATAGAGTGAGGTAACCTCACTAATATTTATGGCAGTCATATTCTCGATAACTGATTGGTTCGGTGAGACAATCATAGATGTATTCATATATTTCTGTTACTTAATAATAAAACCCTTAGATCTGTTGCACCGGTTTTCCCGCATTGGATTTTTCCGAGGACGTTTGTCCAAAAATAACGGTGTCCTGTGTGTGTTATTTCTCTTGCTCAGTTTACTGTTTTCACATAAAATATAAGTAAGTGGAGGTTGTTTCAATAACCACTTGAATGTTTTCAAAATCAATCTGCAAAATAACTTGTTAAATCTAATTTACAAGTAGGAGAAGTAGTTCAGTTTGTTGCAGCAGGATTCCAGATCTAGGACTTGGAATTTTCAAAAAACTACCAATTTCCCCCACCATAATAGTCATTGCCTCTTTATTTTTTAACAATCTTGAGGAGGGATAACATATGCTTGATTTGTGAGTTCATCCTTTAGATGAATCCCTCTGAGTATGTTTAAGGAACCCTGAGAATGAGTGGATCAACCTCATCATGTTTGACAAGTCCATCATTTTTTGATGTTTTAACGAGTCCAATGAAGGTAAAACTCAACATTTTTTCATGTTTACAGAGTTTGAAAAAGAGGCGAAAAAGAAAACTCCAAATGTTCCTTTTTTTAGATAGTCCCTTGAGTCTGAAAAGGAAGAAAGCAATACCCAAGAGAACCTCTTATCCATGTTCGAATAAGGTATTCATTTTTTCATAAATAGTCCATATAGTCTAGAAAAGGGTTAAAATTATACTGAGTAGACATCTTTTCATTTACTTTTACGAGTTCAAAAAGACAAGTGCTCACCAATATTTTCATATTTTGGAAGTATGAAAAGAGCTGAAAGATGAGTCCACCTAGAGGAATGCGTGGTATAACGGGTAGCAATTGGTTTCGGTCATGATGGAAATGATAAAACACATAGAGGTTAAGAGGTTGGCTAGTAACACCACTAATCATAGCTATTCCCCAGGAAAAGGTAAAAACCATGTTGAAGTCCAACAAGAAATTGCAGCACCTACACTAGTGGGGGACCAGGAGGTCCAAGCAACACCTACACTAGTGTGGGGCTAGGAGGTCTTAGCAGCACCTACACTGGTGTGGGCTAAATTTGGTGCATGTATATTTTAATTTTCCTTTAATTAAAATGGACAATAACATGTAATCTTATCTCATAATCACTTGTAATAGTTAATTGAGTGTGATAAACTCAGTTAGCTCATGAATTTCGAGTTAAGGGTAGTTGTTGAGGCATGTAGATTAATTCTAGTTGTAACAGAGTTCAAATTGCAGTTGGTGCATTAGTTTAATGCATGTGTAATTAGTTAACTCAGTTAAGTGAGTTAAAGTCAGTTGTGCTAGTTGTAACTGTTTTTTTCACTATTGAGAGATCAAGTTAATTAAATATTATTTAATTCACAATCAATGATCTAACATGGAACTGATGATTTACTATTATTAGCTGCATTCATGTCAGTTCCAGTGGAGACCCAGTTAAGATTTAGGTGAAAGGGATGTTAACTATCAGTTGTAGGATTATTGGGTTGCACCCATGCAACAAAACACTCACTGGATTTCCCATGATCCTTGTGTAGTTTAGGAAGGCAAAAATTCCAAAATAATAGGGATTGCATTCATCAGGAATTGCGCAAGCAAGGCAGACTGTTTAGAGGCTGAGAATTGGCTAAGTGTTGGTCAGTTTTGTCCAGGATAGTGTGAGACAGTTAGTTGAGTACAAGAGACGCTTGTGAGAAGAGTTGTATTGTAATTGTTTCATGTATCCAGGCTGAATATACAATAGAATATAGTCGGGTTTTGAGCAACAATATTTCCCCGGGAAATTATGTGTGTTGTGGTTTGATTGATTCCTCTTTGCTTCATGTGATTGGAGATTGTGTTTAATTTCCGCAATTGATTTGTAGAAGTGATTCACTATCTAGCTTTAGTACATTGTTAGATCAGATTGAATCCATGATATACATATTACTTGTATAATTTCTACATGGTATCAGAGCACAGGAAATCACAATAGTGGAGGAGGAGCTGAGTTTGTGACTGAATATAATTTGAACTTGCGGAATAATTTCTTGGTGCTATAGGTGATTCAAGTTCGAAATGAATTTCAATGGATTGAGATTGGAGTATGCACTCGAGGGAAGCTCTAACTATATTTCTTGGAAAGAAACGATGGAGGCAGTACTGGAAGACAATGGCTTGAAGGAATTCACTGACAATGATGTTCCCAAACCTGCTGTGACATATGCTGCAAATCTTGATGCATGGAAAAAGAAAGTGGCAAAGGTGAGGAGGATCTTACTAGAGGGAGTACGAGACCACATTGTATCAAGTCTCTATGGCAAAGTGAAACCATATGCTACGTGGAAAGCTTTGACAGATCTATTTCAGAGCAGTAGTGATCATAGGAAATTGGCACTGAAAGATAAACTCAGGAAGATCAAGATGGAGAAAGGCGACTCCATGCCAAAATATTTAAAAAAGTTTGTCCAATGTCGGGATGAGATTAGGAGCATTGGAATTACTATCGTTGATGATGATTTGGTGAGCCTATCTCTTCTAGGACTTCCCAATATTTGGCATAGTTATAAGAACTCTGTCAATGGAAGGGAAAAGCTGCCAGATTGGGAATGACTTTGGTCAGATTTGGTGCATGAGGAGTTCAGACGGAATACCAGAGATGGATCTTCATCTAAGAATGAAGATGAAGAAGATTATGCTTTGGCTGCCAAGGCGAAGAAGGGGAGAGGGAAGAAATTCCATTCCAAATCCGAGTTTGGTAAAGATGGAAAGAAGCGCGACATGTCCAGAGTGAAGTGTTTTCACTGTCACGAGCATGGGAATTATGCCACTAACTGTCCACAAAAGAAGAATAACAAGAAGGCTTCAGGATCTACAGCTTTTGGCCTCACAAGTTGAGCTTTAATTCTCACTCATTGCATGCATGGTGTCAAGTTCAATGGGATCGGTGTGGTATTTGGATAGTGGTGCATCCTTTCACATGATGGGAGACAAAGAATTTTCAGTATCTTGGAGGAGAAGGACCTCCAGATGCATATCGAAATGGGTGATGACGGGGGGTACAATTCTACTTGGATTGGTACCATTACCTTCTAGAGACAGTCAGGTAAACCCTTTCAATTAAAATATGTAATGTAAGTGCCAAGCATGAAGAAAAAATTATTCTCAGTTGCAATGATGGAGGATAGAGGCTATGATGTTGTTTTCAGTGAAGGAAAATCTTTCATGCGACACAAAACAACAGGACAAGCAAAGAAGATTGAGATTTGAGTTAAGAATCTCTATAAAATTGATGTACATGGTTGCGCAACATTGATGGGTAAGGCGGACAAAGTGGTAATCCGGGATGAGGGTGAGTTATGGCACTAAAGATTGGGTCATATTCACCACGAAGCCTTAAAAGTCATGCAGCAGATTTCTACGGGTCTTCCGAAGGGTACACTTGCAGAGTCAGGCACATGAAAGGGATGTACTATGGTAAAATATGCAAAGGCCACCTTTCATGAGAAGGAGAACCGAGCCTCCGGGATCCTTGAGAGAGTTCACTTAGATGTGTGTGGACCATTCTCTACTAATTTGACAACAAAGCATAAGTACTATGTGATATTTGTTGATGAATTTTCTCGAAAGTGCTGGATCTACTTGATCCAGAAGAAATATCAGATGTTCTCAAAGTTTCTCAAGTTCAGATCACTGGTGGAGAAAGACACAGGGAAGCAAGTGAAGGCTCTTAGGAGCGATAATGGTGGTGAGTACATCTCAAATGAATTCAAGAACTTCTGCAACAAAGAAGGAATTCAGAGAAAACTGATTGTGCTTCATAACCCACAATATAATGGGGTCGCAGAGAGAAAGAACATAACGATTGTGGGTGCAACAAGAGTGATGCTGCATGATCAGGGCCTATCGTTGCATCTATGGGCGGAGGCATGCAACACAACGATATTTGTGCAGAACCATTGTTCTCATAGGATACTTGGAATGAGTACACCAGAAGAGGCTTTTACTGGTAAGAAAATTGATGTTTCACATTTTAAGATTTTTGGCTCATCTATTTATGTACATGTGACCAAAGACGCCAGGAAGAAGCTGGAACCAACAACTAATATTGGGATTTTTGTGGGGTACACTAATACTCCCCACAACTATCGGGTGTATTTTCCAAACAACATAATGACTTTTGTGCGAAGGGATATAAAATTTGATGAGGAGAAAGCCATGCGATTGTCCCTTGAGAGGGAGCTGGATTTGCATGTAAAGGAGGAACTCTTGGTTCCAAAGGATGAGCCTCAAGATTTGGAGAAGCCACATGCGGAGGATCATGGAGTGGCAGAAAAAAATCATGCAGAGCCATTCGCCAGAAATGGTAGAAGATGCATCATAGAAACTGATAGATTGAGACTTGATGCAACAAAGAATGTAGGAGCCCCTACTTCACTGCACAGACAAAGATAGTCTCCAAACAGGTTTACTGGATACATGGCTCTTATGAGAAAGTGTATTGTGACAAAACCATCTTCCTTTCAGGAGGCAGTGCAACAACCAATTTAGGTTGATGCAATGGTAGAGAAGTATGACTCCATTGTCAAGAACAGTGCATGAGAGATTGTCCCAAGACTGGTTGGTAAATCAATGGTTGGATCTAGATGGATCTACAAGGTAAAGAAAGATTCTAATGGGTGTGTGGAGAAGTACAAGGCCAAATTTGTGGCCCGAGGATTCTCACAGATTGAGGGGATCGACTATGATGAGACTTTCGCACCATTTGAGGGGTACTCTTCCATTAGATCTATCCTTTCTCTCTCAGCACAGACGGGGTGGAATATTCATTAGATGGATTTGAAAACTGCATTTCTCAGTGGAGTTATTGAGGAATAAGTGCACATAGAGAAGCCAGAAGGTTTCGAGATCTTTGACAGTGAGTCGCATGTGTGCCGAATCCAGAAATCACTTTATGGGCTGAAGCAAGCACCTTGTGCTTGGTACACTCGAATTGAAAGTTATTTCACCAACTTCACCGAAAGTGAAGCTGATGAAAAACTATACCAGATTGTGGTAGATGGTAAGCTCTTGATTATCGTACTTTATGTTGATGATATAATTTTGACAGGTGATGATAAGCTGACACACTCACGCAAGGAGGATCTTACAAGGGAGTTCGAAATGAAGGACATGGGACTCCTTCATTATTTCCTTGGTTTGGAAATATGGGAGCGAGATGGTGAACTTTTTATTTCTCAAGGAAAGTATGCCAAAGAGAAACTAGGTAAGTTTCACATGGAGAGCTGTAAACCCATGGACACTTCTCTTCCAGGAAATTGGAAGAAAGAGGAGGCTACTTCAGGAGAGGTAGTGGATGCTACTATCTACAGGCAACTAGTAGGTTCACTGATGTACTTGGTGAACACCAGACCAGACATTTTCTACGCAGTTAACTGGCTGAGTCAAGCTATGGTTAAGACTACCAAGATATTTTGGAAGGCATAGAAGCATGTTTTGAGATACCCGAGGGGAACTACAAAGTATGGATTATGGTACATATGGACAAAGGGAGTGAAGCTCAAGGCTTCACGGATGTAGATTGGGCAGGCGGTCTATCAGACATAAAGAGCACATCAGGAGGGATATTTAGCATAGGATCGACAACAGTTTCTTGGTACAACAGGAAGTAATGATCTATGGCACTTAGTTCAACAGAGGTATAGTACATGACAACAAGTCAAGCTGCATGTGAGACCATCTGGATGAGAAAGATCCTGGTTGGTTTGTTTGGTTCTCATATGGATCCGACAGTGATGCATTGTGATAACCAAAGTTGCATTAAAATCTCGATTAATCCCGTGTTTCATGATAGATCCAAGCACATATACATACAGTACCACCATCTCAGAGATTATGTGTATAGGTGCATAATGTTACTTCAGTACATCCCCATGGAAGATCAGGATGCAGATATTCTAATGAAGGCACTCACTAAAAGAAAATTCGAACACCATAGAGGCAGGATCAAGGTGAAGGATAACTCCTTTCTTGTTGAGAGGGAGTGTTGAAGTCCAACAAGAAATTGTAGCACCTACACTAGTGTGGGACCAGGAGGTCCAAGCAGCACCTACACTAGTGTGGGACCAGGAGGCCTTAACAACACCTACATTGGTGTGGGCTAAATTTGGTGCAAGTCTATTTTAATTTTCCCTTAATTAAAATGGACAATAAAATGTAATCTTATCTCATAATCACTTGTAATAGTTAACTGAGTGTGATAAACTCAGTTAGCTCATGAATTTCAAGTTGAGGGTAGTTGGTGAGGCATGCAGAGTGATTCTAGTTGTAATAGAGTTCGAAGTGTAGTTGGTGCATTAGTTTAATGCATGTGTAATCAATTAACTCAGTTAAGTGAGTTAAAGTCAGTTGTGCTAGTTGTAACTATTTGTTTCACTAGTGAGAGATCAAGTAAATTAAATATTATTTAATTCACAATCAGTGATCTAACATGAAACTGATGATTTACTATTATTAGCTGCATGCATGTCAGTGCTAGTTGAGACCCAGTTGAAATTTAGGTGAAAGGGATGTTAACTATTAGTTGTAGGATTATTGGGTTGCACCCATGCAACCAAAAACTCATTGGATTGCCCATGATCCTTGTGTAGTTTAGGAAGGCCAAAATACCTAACGAATATGGATTTCATTCATCAGGAATTGCGCAAGCAAGGCAGACTGTTTAGAGGCTGAGAATTGGCTAAGTGTTGGTCAGTTTATTCCAGGATAGTGTGAGACAATTAGCTGAGTAAAGGAGGCTCTTGTAAGAAGAGTTGTATTTTAATTATTTCATGTATCCATTATGAATATACAATAGAATATAGTGGGGTTTTGAGCAGCAAGCTTTCCCCGAGAAATTATCTGTGTTGTGGTTTGATTGATTCCTCTTTGCTTCATGTGATTGGCGATTGTGTTTAATTTCTGCAATTGATTTGTAGAAGTGATTTAGTATCTAGCTTTAGTACATTGTTAGATAGGATTGAATACATGATATACATATTATTTGTATAATTTCTAAAAACCAAGTGAAAATGTATGATCTTCCAAGCAAATGGTAATGATGGAATGATAAAACCAAGGCTCATTTGAAAACATCAGGCTGATGAAAATGGCAATCACGAAGGATAGGATGAAAATGGTTTCATTTTTACACAAGCTTGAAACATGGGAAACTATGCTTGAGAATACTTGAAGATGGTTCCATTTTTTCACAAGATTGAAACATAAGAAAAAATATGGTTGGAATTGGTTTCATTTTTAGACAAGCTTGAAACATAGGGAAAAACTATGCCTGAGATAAGTTTGCATGCCCCCAGCATAATGACTCAATTTCAGGTACATGCCCGCCAAGCTTCATTTCATGCACTGAAGTAAACTACCTATTGATAACAGGTGGATGGAATGAAGGTTCATTTACGAGATTAAGTGAAATACTCGAATGGGAATTTACGATATCTAATCAAAGACTCGAATTGGAAAGGGATCAATTTAATTTTTTAATGAGATTGACACAGGGAAAGAACCATGCTTAGCACACTTGACACAAGAAATAGATTTCTGCTCATAGGATCTTGTTTTAGTTTTTAACGAATTTGGCACAAGAAAAGGAAATTTTCTTGGGAGCCCTTGATCATGGCCCATAAGAGGCCATGGTTTCCAAGAGGTTCTCATCAGATGGGAGAAGTACACTATAGAAGGGATACACATCAGGGGATCAAATGGACAATATCGGGCTTTGATTCCCCCAATACATGATGCGCTACATCACCTAGTAGATCATCGATAGACGTATAAATGGAACATGTTTCCACATAATTAATCTGTGGCGAGGGAGATACCACTTGCCTATAAGGACCATTTAGGGATGTTGATTGATTGGGAGTCAAATTAGGACCAATGAATGAAAGTTGGTCAATGGTCATGATTCTTAGTTCATGCAGGAAACAAATCACACGAAAAATTGAAGAGACAAGAACTCCCATGACAAACATAGTCATAGCCAAGGAGTAAATAAAAATCCAAAGGGACTTGGACTTCCATCACATCGATATAGACAATATTTTCTCCCAAAGTAATAGGAAATTTAGGAAGGATCCCTAACGGTTGATTGGTTCCTCTATTAAAATCCAATCGATTCTGGGTAAAGAGGACAAGCTGTAGAGAACCTAAAGTTTTCCAAGAATTTGAGGAAAAAATACTAATATATGCACCTTCATCTATGATTGTGCTAGGTATGGCCACATTATAATCTTGTATTATGATTTGTAAGGGAAAATAAGGAGGAAGATGATATCCTACCAGTCAATTCCAATAAAATGAAGTGACCATACTACTTAGAGGGGGTGCCATGAAAACTTGAAAACTACCCCATTGTGCAATGGGAATAAGATAACTACTCTCCTATGTTGTTGGAACAAGAGGAATCCCCCCTAGTTTATTGGAATCAGAAGATATAAGAAGAACTTGATCGGTATTAACTTCAATCTCTACGAGAAAGGTACGATCAATTGAAGGTGGAATCGAGTCAACCATTTTCTCAACCAATGGTTGGCCGGGAATAGACTCATGGGATTTGCGTTTAGAGAAAGTGGGCTTGATTAGAGATGAATTTTGATAAATCACTTCATCAACTAGTGGAGGATTAGGACAAATATTTCGATAACCAGATGGAAGACGAGGTTGGGAAGCTGTAAGGTTGTCCAAAACTTTCGAGGCTTCATCCACATAAGGAAAAAGGTGAATAGGACGATTCCCTTCACATAACCTACATGGAAAATTAAATTTACCTTGTTTCCCATGGATCTTACTATCACTAGTCAATGATTTTTCACCAACATGATCTCTAGAAGCTAAAAACAAAGGCTGATGTGGGCCTGTGGACCACACCTAACACTTCTGGAATACCACGACAAGCTCTAAGAAGGTGATCACCCTTACAAATAATGCAAGGGAATTTAACTTTGCGGGGATGATTGGAAAGTTTCTCCATACTAGTTGCATGGGTAGAAATGGTTGATTGGTTGACTAGGAGCACCAATATTTCCAAAAGGAGGAAAAGGACTATGATTCCCGTCAGAGGGTTTCCTTGATTGGTAGACATGGGAAATGTTGCAATTAGTCTCAACCTAAGATCTACTAAGGAGTGGTTCCACGGTGAGGATGTTATTCCACGTTCAATTAATCTATTTTAGAAAATAACAACAAAAATAAATCAAAGAGGGTAATATAGACGTAAATTAGGTTTACTAAGCAACCGTGAACTGCAATATACACCTTGGTGAAACATAGACTTAACGTACATGCAGACAATATCCTCGAATGTTGTGTTCAATGTATCATAGTGTAAAAGGAGGTCAACTCGATTACCTATGGCGAGGATAGATACCTATGGTGGACTTCCAAAATATACTCGATGGTACATGGAAGTACATTCTGTAGTAGTGTTGTCTAATACATAACTTTTTTATAAGAGAGTTTCCATATACTTATTATGCGTGGAGCGCCATTTGATATACCCAAAGCTACATGGAGAACGATCCAATACACTTACGTACGTGGAACGAGATATCACCCCTGGAATGCAACATTGAAAAAAAATGAAAGCTCCTATGTTTAAAGATGTCATAATACGTCTCTAGCCTAGACCTCTATGTGTGTCATTAAGTTTCAAATTCTCCTTAGGTTAATTGAGATGAATTTTAGAGTTGATATTGAATTATATTTCTATTTTAAGGCTCAAAACTCGATGTCATCTGAAGACACCTATGATGCAACTAATATGAAAAAATGATCTCTTTTCATTTTCCTTTTAACAATGAAAGGCCTAACTAAGTAAGGGAGGAAGAAATCAACAAAAAATGAAACAAACAAGTGATGCAACAATATATCTCTACAACTTCACTTTTCCAATTAAAATCAAAGCCTTATATGACAATGCAACGAAATATTTTCTTTTCAATTCCACTTAATTTTCAAATGAGAGAAAAATAAGATGCATGTATAATCACTGATAAAAGTAAAATTTTCATAATTATGACTAAAATACCAATTCATTCAAACACTCAATGACTAAACAATTCAGTTTGTTAATGACCTAATGACAAGAAGAAAGAAAAATATAAACAAATCCTTATCAAAGGCACTCAAAACCAAAAGAAAACAAGATGAAGGTTTATGAGAGACCAAGACACACTTACGGACACAAGGATGACCAACTGGAACAACGTTAATTAGAGAGAAAATCACAAAAAGGAATTTTTTTGCATCAAGTCGAGATCATAGCAGGTGCCGAAATGGCTAGGATGCACTGCAACACGTGCATAGAAGGATAGGGTGCACTACAATGCACTGTCTCTAAACCATAGGGTGCGATGATCAAGGAAAGTTAAGTTCTGACACAAAAAATGCAAATGAAGCTCAATGAAAGGTGTTACACATAATTTTCTCACCATGACATTTGACTGTCAATATGGATCTATCACCATCCATACTCATTCTTCCTTAGAAGTCAAAACAATCATGCTCCTCAACCAAGTCTTGGAAACTGGAAAAAGCTCTTTAAAACTCTTAAAGATTGCTTGCATGCTTTTTGTGGCCATTTCCTATGCATGCGTTGATACTTTCTCTATTGGCTACGACAATCTCCGCTCTGTTCACCGATAAAACCTACACACCCCTGTAAAATGAAGTAAACATGAAAAAATGAATTCTAGAAGCCTAGTTCAGCGAATATTCTTCCAATTAAAAGCCTCTTGAGTCACACCAGTTCGAGCTATATCCCTCCACTCATGGAGCTTATCCCCTTGGATAAAGGAACCTTAATCCCTTCATTAGAGGATATCATCCCTCTCTTGATGGATATGAAACCTCCTCAATTTATCCTATAAATTGAGCTAAAGCTTCAGGGTTACAGTACTTAGTACATTAGATATTTTACTTGATGAAGTTGGTTAACTTATTTTTCACATTGAAGATTACACCTTTGTACACAAGAGTTCATTGAAGATAAATCTATATTGGTCATTATAGAGAGGAAGGCTTGTAAAACTAAGGAGCACGATTGTTAAGGCATACAAGAGAAATCTGTACAACATCAAGGCTCAGGTTGTAATATTTCTCTTTATAATTCTTGATAATAAATATGGATATATTTGTCTCATTATGTTGTTCTTAGATTCATTAAAACAATGCCCATTCTTAATCTCCTTTATAATTAAGTTGAACTGGTGTTTTTTATTATTATATACTGCAGGTGCTTTTGATTATTTGCATGTTTGTGATTTCAGGTTCTTCTTAGCATCAACGGAATTCTTTGGAGTGAAAGGAAAGGTCTACATCAAACATATCATTGAAAGGTAGGAGCATAATCTCTACATTTATAAGTTATAATAATATGAATACTAATAATTTAGGGAAAGAAGTATTCAAAAGGTTGTTTGTTTCTAGTTATCTATTGGGATACTAGGGAGATCGCTCTTGTTCGCAAGAAGGATTTATCCAGAAAATAAATTGGCGACTCCGTTGGGGAAAAAGCTTAGTTTTCTCTTGATTTTGTTTGGTTTAGAATTCCAAGTTTTCTAGTTTGAATTTTATGAGTGTGGTTGGGTTTATAACCTTTTAGATTCTTTTAATTAGAAAGCCTTGAGTTTGTTTTTTTACACATTTCTCTACCTTGCGCTGTTTTATGTGGTAAACAGAGCGCAAACCTAGGCAAGTTTTCAGTTTAGTTCAGTGCGCATGCGCACTGGTTTGTACTGACAACCTGCGCACCCCTGGGGAATTTTGAAAAAATTAATATTTTCTCTTTTAGATTCAGATAACCAATTTCTTAAGGTTTCACCTGATCTATACCAACTCTTAGAGTCCATCTGTGAACTCTTCCTACTTAACTTAGAGTATTTTTTGATAAATCATCCTTTTTTCACTTTCGGGTAGGGTTTGCCCTAGTTTGATGAATTTATATTTTTGGAAAAATAGATTCACTACCTAGATCATTGGTTTTCTATCATTTCCTTCTAGAGCTACTAGGAGTCTTGTAAGCCTTTCTTTTTTGATTAATTTTTTCTTGCTCATTTGCAAAAGGAAAACTTCTATATTACTGAAGTGTGATTTGTCTCAAAAGTAGTCTTTTATGCATTTGTTTCTGCTAGTTTATGCGAAAAAACAATCTAGTTTGATTTCAACTAAAATAAATCAAGAAAAGACACTCATAGGTATCTTAGTTAGGATTGTTAGTTAAAAGCTTTAATTTTTTGAAGTTTTTACATTTTTTTAGGGTTTTTATAGTTTATTTTTCTTTTGAAAATTGTTTGTTCATAAAATTGTATATTTTGTCTTTGTAATCAACGAACATTTTCATCACAAAGAGATATTGGTCATGCTTAAAATGACATTTTTTTCTTGATGAAAAAGAACTCCTATGGGGATGTTTTAGGAAATTTGTAGATTTTTTAGTCCAAAAGTCCTTCTAATTTCTCTTAATTAGAAATTGATCAAAATAAAGAGTTGCATTTTCATTATTGATGCATTTAGAGTATTTTTTGAGTCGGTCAAAATATCATTGAGTTTCATCTCCATACCCTTCTGCGTAACAAAATTCAAATTAATACAACACTTATATTAAGGGCTCATTCCACCAATCTAGCTCAGGATTAGTGCTTTGGAATAGGGAGTAATTAACTTTCCAAAGCAGATAAAACAAACAAGTAGCGTCTTGCGGTAGGGAAAAACCCAATTGTTGCAATTGTGCTCTAGGAAGCTCTTCCTAAAATATTCAAGCACGAGGTCATGTCAGACCCAATGGAGTAATCATACCTACTTCATTGGTCAAGATAGAAGATGTGCACTTAATACAAACGGTAAACGTCATATTAACCATTGTCAAGGAGCCTGGGATCACTTGTTAGTAAACCTAATATTTACCCTGTCAAAGAGATTTCAAGGGGATTAAGCTTTGATACTCTTCCCTTGTGTGGATATTGGGCCACAGACTGTTTCCCTAGGTTGAATTGTCTTAGTTGGTGACCTTAGTGGCCATAATATTTAGGATTTTCCCCAAGGTGACAGTGGAGGGATGGTCCTAATGTACCTGGAGCAGATGTTGACTAGACTCACTTGGACTTTCTGGAGGGTAGTATTCACTTCAAGATGGCACAGTGAAGTTACTTGCACTAGACTGTTTCATTAAGTAGGTTGTTAGGGTAACTGTTCCAACTGCTAGTTTTCCACATTAATCTCTACGACATTGGATTGCATCACAAACTAGTGATTTTATTTTGGAAACATACTGTTTATGTGTGGATTGTTTCTTAGATTTTGTAGGCGCATGTTCATTTTTTTCATTTTTAGAGGCCTTAGGTGTTATTACTTTTATTTTATTTTATTTTGTGTGTTAAGGAAATTAACTATGGCTGAATTACCGAGACATTCACGTAGAATGCAGGGGAAACCCCCTGAATATACACCCAGTTAATTGGAAAAAATAAAAATTGAAAGGGTTCAATCATCAGGAACCGGGTCTACTGAACAAGGAGAATCATCCATTGTAATACATCCTGATTTCGAAGTTAATCAACCTCAGATAACTGAAAAAGAACAAGAACAACAAAAAAATTATGAAATAATTACAGTTGAATCTGTTAGTGGTGAGTTGTCAAATACACATCTAACTGAACCTGAAATATTTGAGCCTGAGTCTAATTCCACTTCATCCGAGTCACCTTCGGATCTTATAGCCCTGACTCCTGATCGTCTTCATTCACCTTGATTAAAGCTTATCATCACTGAGAATCTTCCTCCTGGCCTTATTAACATTGAAGAGATATCTGACATAGAAGAAGAGATTAAACCTCCTTCTCGTCAAGAATATTTTGATTTGAGGTTTGGTGAACCAATATACCCTTTCATTCCTTTTCGACCAAATCCTTGGTATCACCAATTCACTGATTTTTACATAGCTCTGGTTACAGTCACTCACCATGCCGAATCCCATTCAACTCTTTGCCTACAAATAATAACATGGCTTTTGAAAGAATTTCTACTGAGTCATATATGTTTTCTTCTTCACCATAATTTTTTTTGTATGGCGGTCCTTCTGTTACTGCTAGGTACCAGTCGCTTTTTGGAACTTTTTAGGAGCATCTCCTTTCTTTGAAACTGCTGCTATATCAACTTTTCTATTTGAGTCTACCACCCAACCTTTTATGATGGAACATGTATATATGTTTTCCAGGAATGTCCCTCAAGCTAGCTCACAAGGTGGCTATATAGCACCTGAGGGGTAGCAACATCTCCAAAGACAACAACCTCTCCAAGGAAAACAATCTCTTCAAGGGCAACAACCTATTCAAGGGCAATGATTTCTTCAAGGGAAACAACTTCCTCAAGGGCAACAACATTTTCAAAGGAAAAAATATTTTCAGGGAGGACAACCTTTTACTGGAACCTATCCAACATTTGTAGTGAAAAATATTCCTAGTAAATATCAAACTTATGTTCCAATTTTTCAAACTGGTTATGGTCAACACTATGCGTAACAACATTCAATGGGAACTCCTTGCACAGGGATAAATACTATGTGGAACCCTTTTTTTACTCAACAATGTATTAACCTACATTTCAAGTACCTTATAATCAACCTGCTCAACCAGTTGGACAATTTGGTTACACCTAAGTCCAACAACCTATTCAAGGTGCACTTCAAATTACCCCAAAGTTATCCATGCCAAGTAGTCAACAAGATGGTATGAGTACTCCTAGTACTCCTATCCAATCTACTGTGAAAACTTCTATTCAACAACCAAGTAGACCTATCCCAGAAATTTCTCAAGTCTATATTTCTACGACCCTTAAAATGTCAATGCCAACTGTTACGCATGCTATCCCTCAGACTATTACCCATCAAACTAGACCTACAGTCCAGTCGATTCCTCAAACCTCTATGGGACAACTTAGTGCAACAACTATACAAAGAAGTCAACATTTTACAGGTCAAATTTTTCAAGGACAACCCTTTGTAGGTCAACCTGTTCAATGACAACCTTTTACAGGACCAAATATTCAGGGAAAAACCTCTATAGGTAAACCTTTTCACGGTCAATTTATTCAAAGCCAACCATTTCAAGGGAAATTACAATATGGACAAGTGGGGAAAAATTCATCTTTTCAGAGTCAACCATACCCTAGTTATACATATCAAATACCAGCTCAACCTCAACTCGGTATGGCTACCCCTGGATACTGTGGAGGTATACCAATTCCAACTGCTCAAGCTATCCCAGGTTTTCCTGGATATCCTCCTCCAGGTACTAGTATTGTCTCTCAAGGTTATAAATTCGCTTAGCAAGACCCTAACAGGCGATTACCTTTCATTGTAAATTTAGATTTATCGAAATTTGATTGGCTTAGCTGCAAAGTGGTACATTGAGTTACCATGAGGCTCTTTCAACAATTTCAATGCCTTAGCAACTACTTTCCTTACTCATTTTCAGTTTCCAGTCCGTTATGATAATTGCATCGAGCTTTTGACTTCACTTAAACAAAGTACGTCTACATACATTTCAGATCACATTCACGAATAATGACGTAGATGTCGTTTAGTCAAAATTTTCATTGCGAATCAAATTCTGGCTGAATGGTTCATTAAATCATTACTTCCTAAGATTACTGAAGATGTAGCTAAAGGAGGCATTGTAACATAAGAGAAGGTCATCGCTTAAGCCTAGTATCTAGACCTTGTTTACACACAATCTAGTACTTTGCATGAAAACATTCTTGATTTACCTTGCCCAGGTCAACTTAGTACAAATCCTTCTAGTCCTCATGCTGCAAACAATGTAATTGGTACAATTAATACATCAAAGAGTAAGAATAAATCATCTAAATATACTACTCCAATCATAACTTTACCTGATTCACCTAAAGGGGACTCTTCCTTATAAACTTATGCCGAAATTCATGTCGTAGACTTATCTACTGCTAAAATTAAATCATCCGGTAATAAGAAGAAATGGAAGGGTAAAAATAAACAAAACAATTCTCCAAAAGAGAAAGCAGAAAAAAACGAACCATTAGACGAAAAACAAAAACCTCGTTATCCTTGTATTATCTGTGATGAGGATCACTATACAAAAGAGTGCCCACATCGGGCCAATGTATCTAAATTTGTCAAAGTTTCACACACACCTGCTGTCCTTAAAGATCCTTTTCCATCACAAGACAAAAAAATGATTGTATCTTCTTCCAATTCATCGACGGATATCTTGATGATGTCCCAAGTCATAGTTGCAACACGATATCAAGACTATGGATCTAACAGTCCTGTAACTAGAAAGGAAACTGAATCATCCAGTCAACCTCCAGTATCAACTCTTCATGTTTCCAAACCATCACACATCGAGAAACCTAATCTTGATTTGGTAATTAAACCTCCAGTCAAATGTGTACTTCGAAAATCGACATTCAATCCAGATGCGAGAGCCGCTCATGATTACAATATTGTTGAATATCTGGCCATGTCCCCTTCAACAATGTCGGTCCTCGAAGTGCTACAATCTTGTCTAGCTCAAAGGAAGTTATTGTTATCAGCTATTGGAGCGATTGATCCTCAATATTATAATCTCATCGTCTTTGATCTCGAGAACTTTGTACCTAGACTCCCACACTAAATGGATTTTCAAATTCCTATGTCAGTCAAATCTAGGTGAGCTTTTCGCACAATAATTGACGAGTGAGCATCTATGTGCATTATATCCTTAGCCTGTTGGAAAACTCTTGGTTCTCCACTAATCAATCAATCACCTACAATTATTAAAGCCTTTGATGGAAGAGGTTTTTGTCCATTTGGAATACTCCAAGATCTACCTATAGAGGTAAAAGGAAAAACTGTTATGCTTGAGGGGAAAGTTGTTGATGCCCCTCTTGACTAAAATGTTCTGTTGGGTCGAAGTTGGTCTTATGCTATGACTGTTGTTGTTTCAGTAGTCTTTCGATTAATCATGTTTCCTCATAAAGGAAATATTGTTAAATCGACCAGTTCTCTTATTTCGCTTCTGACCCTACCTCTATAGATAGTATCCAAGATGTTGGAAAGACGGTTATCCATTATGAAGATGTTGGGGTAGGACTAGTTAAAGATTCCTCTCTTATGGGAAATTTTTCTATACCTCCTCCTAACGTATCTCGAACTATTTCCAATATCAATATGATTACGTTAAGGACAATGCCATTTGATGACACATGGAATGTGCCTTTAGAAGCTGAATTGGACTCTTATGGCGAAGAGATGCCTTTAAGTCCATATGAATCAACATATGTAGTGGTACAATCGCTTCATAACATTTCATCAACTGATACTGATTAGATGAATGTGGTCAGTGAAGAGTCTTCTTCTTTGTCAAGCTCAACCATGACATATTTTTCTAATCCTTTTCAACAAATGTTTTCAACTAATGAAAATATTAGGGAAATCTTGTCATTGGATGAATTACCTTGGGACGATCTTCATCATCGATCCTCTGTTTTACCTGACCTTCATAGAGTCGAAAATGACTTTTCATCCATATTTTTGATTGACTATGTCGAGGAACCTCAAAATCTTATGTCCATTCTTCATTCGGATTCAGAGACAAAATAGGAAATATTTCCGCGACAATTCCCATTGACATATCAATCAAACCAGGAGTAACTAAAAACATTCATATAGGTTCTTCTTACTCAATTGAATAAATCAGTATGTACAAAGCCCTAATTTAGGAATTCCGAGACATTTTTGACTGGTATTACGAAGAAATGCCAAGTATTGATCCTAAGATTGCGATTCATGAAATTAAGACATACTCGGATGATAAACCTATTAGACATAAATTACATCCAATACATCCACGAAAAGCTGCTGCTATTAAAGCTAAAGTTGAAAAAATACTTCATGCAAGATTTATTTATCCTATTCCTTTGACGAATTGGGTATCTAACATAGTTCCAATGACCAAGAAAAAAGGGACTATTAGAGTATTTGTCGATTACAGGGATATTAACAAAGCTTGTCCCAAAGACAATTATCCCACCCCCTACATCGACCAAATTGTTGATGATTGTGCTGAAAAATAAATATTTTAGTCTATGGATGGATTTTCTAGTTATAATCAAATAAACATACTCCCTGCCGATAGGCCCAAAAAAATATTTATCTGTACATGGGGAAGATTTTCATATTGCAAATTACCTTTTGGAATGAAAAATGCTCGCGCAAATTTTCAAAGAGCCATGTCTTACACATTTCATGATATCAAACACATTGTGAAACCATACTTGGATGACTTACTGCTCATTCTTTACGTAGACAAGATCATCCTACACATTTACGTGCTATCATTATGCGATCTAGGCATTAAAAAATTCGTTTGAATCCACACAAATGTGTATTTTGTGTACAATCAAGGCGCTTACTTGGTTTCATTTTTTCTAAAGAAGGAATTCGCGTCGACTCGTTGAAGATTGAGGCCATTATGAATCTACCTCCTCCTTCCTCTCTTCGCCAACTCTAGAGTTTGCAAGGGAAAGCAAACTTTATATGTCGTTTTATCCAGAACTATGCAGATTTAACTAAAGGTTTCACTTGATTATTAAAACATGATGTTTCATTTATTTGGGACGAGCTTGCTGATAAAGATTTGATGCACTCAAACATGCGTTGACCCATGCACCGTTGTTGCATCCATCTGATTACCACCGATATTACTTTTTGTATTTAGCTACGTCCGATTCCACGATTGGAATGGTTTTATTGCAAGAGGATGACTTCAACAATGAACATGTGATTTATTACCTAAGTTAAAAACTCACCCTGACAGAGATCAAGTATTCACTTGTGCATAAATTGGCCTTGGCAGCCATTCAAGCTATCCAACGATTATGTCATTACATACTGTTACGTGAAACCATAGTGATATCTAACTACAACCCTATGATGTAAATTTTGATGCAAGAAATTATCGAGGGAAAATACTCCAAATGGATATTTATCCTCCATGAATTTTATTTGGAGTTTGAAAAATATAAATCTAAGAAATCACATGTTTTTTTTGAACTTATGTGTGACTTTCCCTACACTGAATTGGAAACAATGGCAGAGGACCATTTCCCTGATGAATCTCTTTTTCTAATCAGTACATTAGATCCTTGGTATGGAGATATCATTATATATCTTCAAACCCAAACCTTTTGGCCAGAAATTTCACAATCTGATCGACATAGAATTCGATACCAATCTCAACAATACAATATTGTTGGTGAAACTTGGTGAGCCTTGGTATTGCACCAAGAGTGCTGCAACTCCTAGGGGATGCCCTACTTTAATTTATCAACCAGGGGTTCGTACAAACTTTGAGGTGAAAATGCTATATACACAACAGATGCATTCTGTTTATGTCATCCTCTTCCGCTTTACGAAAGGGTGCTATTTCTAAGGGTTCTCGGGGAAGTTTGTCACACTTCAATGAAACTAAACTCAATTGCAGAAAGGAAATGATAGAAGGAAACTAAATTAAATCACTCAAAATAAATGATAGAAATGAAACTAATTTAATTTGCAGAAATAAATGACTGAAAAGAAACTAAACTATATTGCTGAAAATACATGGCAGAAAGGAAACTAATTCTAAACCACACTTAACTTGGCCAATTGGCTAAATGCACTCTATTTATCCTATGGTCTATCTATCATGCTTCTATTCATGCAACTAAGCTATCCATGACTTAATTCTAATTAAAAAGAGTGTTGCTTGGAGGAAAGAAAAGGGATAAATGGGCTAATGGAGGGCTTAACGCATGAAATGAGGCTTAGAAGTGGAAAGCGGGGGTTAAAACCTTAGAAAAATTTAATATAACATGAGAAATGACTTTGGAGAGGAAAGAACTCAAAAGTGCGATGGTAGAGTGTGATGGAGGACAAAATTCGCGATGTGTGATGTCGCAATCGCAACTTCGCAAGTTTAAATGGATAGCAATAAGGACTTACCGAAATAAAATAAATTGTGCAAAGTGCGACGAGTGACGTGGTGGGTCACAAATCACAATATCGCAAGTATAAATGGATAGTGGTAAGGAATTAACAGAATGAACTAAAATGTGCGAAGTGCGACTTGCGATGCGGTAAATGTTGCGGGCTACGATCTACGATGTGGTAAGTTCATCGAAGTGCGATTTGCGATATCGTAAAGGTTGCGGGCTACGATTTGCGATGCAGATGACGTGGAAGTGAAAAGAAGAAAGGTAGAAGTTGCAATTTGTGATATGCGATGTCACAATATCACAATCGCAAGAAAAAGTGATAAGAGTTAAAGGTAAAAGCTACGAGTTGCGCTGTGCGATTTCGCAATATCGCAATTGCAACGAACGAGCGGTAAGTGTCAAAGTAAATGTTAAATGTTGCGATTTGCGAAGTGCGACGTACGGGGGCGAGAGTATTGAGGAGGAAGGCGAAGGTCGGGTTTTCGATGGTTTTCAAGAATTTTTGTGTTAAAATGAGTTCGACGACGGTGACCGATAGAACGAAGGAATAAGGCAATCAACGAAGGAGAGAAATAAGTCTTCAAGGCAAAAGGTAAGCAGTGGGAAGTGCGATTTGCGATTTCGCAATATCGCAATCGCAAGGAATGAGCAGTAAGTGTTAAAGGTAAATGTTAAATGTTGCGATTTGTGAAGTGCGACGTACGATGGTGGGAGTCTTGAGGAGCAAAGGCAGAGGTCAAGTTTTCAGTGGTTTTGAATGGTTTTCACGTGTTTTTCATAAAAAGGGGAAGGTAGTGAGAATAAGTGGGAAAAAGCAAAGTGTAATAGCAGTGTGCAAAGCATAACATCACAGATGGAAGGAAGATGGAAGATGAAGTAGGAGGTGTCGCAAAAAATTCTCATTGGATATGCTTCCTGTACCTGCAATCAACCTGCCTATTTATGCAAGAAAGGCAGACAATATGTTCTTGAAAATGTAGGCACTGATCTAATATATTTCCAAGAAATCTTAAGCGAGAAAACATTTTTGGTCTGTGGGGAAAGTTCTATACTCCTCGAGCTCTATTGACAGAGTTGAGAGGGGAAGGTTGGCCTCACAACTTTATGGAGTTTATCAACTATTCTACCATTTGGTAGGCAGATTAAATCTATAGCAAAAGACAAGGGGAAGCAAACTAAAACATCAATAAAAATACTAGCAAACTAGCTAAATGCCTAGAAGAAAAACTAGCTAAATGACATGAAAGAAAAGCATGAAACAATAGAGAAGATGAGGCATATGGATCGGGCCCTAACCCACGAGCCTAGCCCTTTGAACTTAAATCAATCAAATGAAATCAGTCTGCTCATTTCATAAAATAATAACTGCATACATATCTGAAATTTTCGATCCCCGAATAAAACAAAAAGCTTCAATAGTTCACAACAATAATTCTGAATGGAAGCGAGACTAGGATAGACTAATGCTTCCTAGCTCTAGCTCTGATCTATTTATTCTACATGGAAGCTACCAACAACTCCTTAGAAGATGGCGATTGAATCCACTGGACTCCAAGTAAACCAAGATTGAGTGCTCTCCTCTTTGAGTTGCTCAACAGCCTCTGGAATTTGAATTACTGGAGGGAATCCTTCGGCTGCTTGTGGAATTCGAATTTCTAGTGAGCATCTTTGGGATCCTTCGGCTGCCTTTGAGGGTGGACAATCCTCTTATAATTTCTCCTTGTTGTCTCCTCCAAGTTTGTGTGATAAAATATTTATAAAAATTCTTAATAAATCATGATTTTCTACACTCAACCTTATATTAGGCACTCATAGTATGTTAGCCTTAATCACCACCTATACTACATCATAAACCCAAATAATAATAAAAATGCAAGAAAAAGAGATCTAAGAAGGCAAAAGGGTGGCTATTACCCCTCCAAATATGTCTAATGATGGAGCTCATCATCACCCCCCTAATAAATGTTTACTCATCCTCTGAGAAACTGATCCTCCCCCTCCATTTCCTTCAAAGCTTTGACAACCCCCCTGATTTCCTGATGAAGAAGTGTGGGAGTTTCCCCAAGGGGGTAAAATCCATCATTATTTTCTGCATTCACCCATTCTCTATCTTGTGCATTCGTGTTCTCTTCATCAGTCAGCCCCAACAACAAAGGTGGGCTGAGCTTTAGTCCCAACCGTCAGATATTTTTGGCCTGCATGGCCCTCTTGTATAATGGTGCCCTTTCCAATGCACCCCTCAGTCTTTTTTGAGTATGATACTCCCTATTCTTGAGGCTATGTGGGAGGTTTTTCCATCTCCTCTAGCTGGAAATAATGCACTCCTCTTCTATCTATCTAGAAACATCATCAAAGTGGTCTATCACCTGGTTTTGAGTATGAAGGTAGCTTTCAACCAGTGTAGGGTCCTTTTCAATCTCTCGATGGTTAAGGATGACTCCTCTTGGGTTGAAAACTTATGGTCTAAGATATAAGGGTTCTCTATTTCTCCTTCCCATGACCTTCCATATCTCTTTGGCTCTATTGTCCTCATTCATCATCCAAGATGCTAGAGCCATTAACTGCATATCCCCCATTGTAGGATTGGGGTCCCAAATCTCCAGATTTGTCAAGACAAAGTTATGCATAAAAAACTCTGCCATCTTTTCCTGATCAACTATGTTGGCTTGCTTGTATAGCTTCATGAATTGCCTACAATATTGGAAGGGAGTGATCCATGGGAGGCTAGAGTGTTGATTTGAAATAGAAGCGATTTTCCTGTGAGGTACACAACATATGAGTCTGAGGGGAATCTGTGCTGAAGGGATTCTATGCATAAGTCTTCCATGGTGGCTACTTGCTCCTCTTTTTGCTGCAACTGCTCCTTTAGCGTGACATTCTCTAGTTATGCATTCTGCAGCTACTCCTTCAGAAATATTTCTTCGATTCTTTCCTTCCCCCTTGGTGATTCTTAAATGATGATCGGGCTTATGGGAGAAGTTTTTGGCTTTCTCTGATTCTTTTTAGCTTTGGAATACCTAGATGTCTGTTTTTTTCTTTTTGTGCTCAGAGGATCCATGGTGACAATTATCTCTTTGTAGTGAGGGGATGTGACATTGGGTTGTGAGTCTGTGTCTTGCCCACTTTCTGCTATCTCTATGAATTCTATGGCCATCTCTTCTATTTTGATTTTCCCCTTTGTCTCTGTCTCTTCTTCTTCTGGTTCTTCCTCTTCTTATTTTTGGTTCTTCTTCTTCTTCTTCAAGCACTGCGTGCTTCCGTCGGTCCTCTCCTCTAAAAATTTCCAATTCAATGGTTTGGATGAGACAACATCTCCTTTTATTAGATGATGCAACTAAATTTTGAGTGGCAATATAACTCCTCTTAGCTCCAGTTCTGTCGTAGACAATTGGTTCCTCCTCCCTGTTAATTCAGGATGGACTACGCATTTTCCTCCCCTCATTCTCCTCTACTCAACTGATTTAAAATTTTTCTTTTGCATGCCTAGGTGGCATGTACTCCTAGTTTTATTCCAGCCATACCTCACATTGGTGGCTGAGTTAACTGGTCACTTTTCTGCCCCTCAAACTCTAAGTCTGCAAGTCAATTATTTTTGGCTATTATGAATGCGTAGCAAGGGACGAGAGCTTATACCTAAGTTTACCTGTTTTTTCCAAGGTGGTTGCAGGAGCTAGAGGTTCGAGACAAGCGTTTTTAGATGTTGCGTTCTTTACCATATTCCTGTTCTATGAGTGAGAAGCTTGCTAAAGGAGCAACTTCCTGAATGAGATGCTAATCTTTATCTGTTGTTTCTCTCTACTGTGGATGTCGCGTGGGGTGCTTGAGATGCCATGGGTGGCATTCTCGTTCTCCTGTAGTATGTTATACACCTTCTCTACAACTTTGTTTTTGAAGTAACTTCTTAATTTTTGTAGCAGAGTGTTTGTGTGCTGCTTCTCTTGATACATTTTTCTTAGGAATGGAGGAGTGTGGTGTACGGAGGTGATGGGGGAAGTTATGAAAATGAATGGAGTCAATGATGGGATGGACGACAAGATATAAGAATGGAAAAGAAGATGAATGCTTCCCTGTGTTTTCCATAAACCATTAACAACCTGCAAAATATAAAACACAGAAAAACACAGTGATGCAGATGCATTTTTTGGTTTTGTTCTTTTTCTCTTTTTTATTTTTTTTAGAAATAAAGTGGGTTGGATCCATGGAGGTTTTCAACCCGCAAAATTTCCTTTGGCGCCTCAGAGAGGTTTTCACCCATGGATCTTTATTTTTATTTTTATCAGGAGGTGTGGGAAACTATGGAGTTTCCCATCACATACACCTCTATGCTTATTGAATTGATGAATTCTACCCTTGACAAAGGCTTCTTGTAAATTTTAAGTCCGTGACTAGTGAAAAGCAAGGGGATCCCTTCCTCATCTATGGTCCTGATTTGAACTACGCCATTATCAAAGCATTTCTCCACTGTGTAAGGCCCCAACCATCTTGTCATCATCTTGTCTTTGAAGTATGTAAACCTTGTATCATACAACAATGCCCAATCTCCTTCTTGGAAGGTATTTTATTTCATTTTCTTGTCATGCCATACCTTCCTTTGCACCTAAGCTACCTGTGTGTGAAGAAGTGCTTGCATTCTGAACTCATCCAATCCATTTCGTTGGAGCAACCTCTCTTTTTGGGCATTTTTTAGATCTAGATTTAATTCAACTGCCATTCTTAAAGTATTGAATTCAAACTCAACTGAAAGTAGAGATTTCTTACCATATACTAGTTCATAAGGAGTGAATCCAAGTAGTGTTGTAGGCCCAAGTAGCTTCTACCAATCTATCTGCCCAATATTTTCTGTTGCTAATCACAACCTTAGTGAGGATTCTCTATAAAGCTCTGTTAGTTACTTCTACTTGGCCATTCGCCTGAGGGTGATAGGCAATAGAAGCTCTATGCTTAATCTTGTGCTTACTCAAAAGATTCTCAATGAGGTGAGAGGTGAACTGTGATCCCTAATCAGTGACTATTTCTCTGGGATATCCAAATTTGTAAAACACATTCTCCCTTAGAAATTCTACTACCTTTTCTTCAGTTTCTACCCTCACTACTTTTTCTTCAGCCCACTTTGTTAGGTAACCAGTGCAAACTATGATATGCTTCTTTTGTCCGGATGGTGGATCGATGGGTCGAACAAATTCCATGCCCCACTTGTCAAATGGCTTAAGATCCACCTGAGGGTGTAAATGCATTTCATCCGTTTGTGTGGGTTTCCCCATCCTTTGGCATTGGTCACACCTGTTGGTGTATCTTTTGGAATCTTGGTGAAGGGTAGGCTAGTAGTAACCCGCTTGCAAAACTTTGTAAGCAATTATATTTGCATAAAAGTGGCCTCCACATGGGCTGTCATGACATTCAAAGAGGATATCAAAAACTTCTTCCTCCCTCACACATCTTCTTAGGATTTGATCAGGGCCTAGCTTGAAGAGATTATCCCCAATCCATGTGAAAGGGGCGCTTTTTCTGATGATTCTGCTCCTCTCCCTGAATGAAATATTGGGAGGGAGTCTTCCAGCAACCAAGTAGTTGGCTATATCCAAAAACTATGGTGAGAGTGCTGATATGGCAAAGAGGTGTTCATCTGGCAGCTGGTCATCCACCATTCCTTCTTCACCTGCAAGGAGAACTAACCTGGACAAAAAATCTGCAACAAAATTGATCCGGATTTATGCAGGAACGCAACAGAATAAACATATAACCATAAATACAGAGATGCAGTGGAAATAACACTTCATTTCATTAATATCAAAGAACTGAAATTTGTTTACAGAAAGGATGGAAATAAAACTAGCTAGGGCGCTGGTAGCTATCTCCGAGAAGAGACGTGGCGGCTACAGGCCTCTGAACTGAGTTACAATGAGGCTCAAGGGCCTATTTATTATTGAGAAAAAATGGAGAACCCTAAACATCCAAAAACCTAACCCTAGGAGATGAAGTGCCAAAACTATGGGCCCCGTTTGGGTAAATTGGTGTTTCAACTTCCCAGGGACGGAACTTTGGCATACTATCTCTGTTTGACGCACATGATACATCATTAGAAAGCTCTATCCGAGGAATACAACTATGCCACGAATATCATTTCAGAACGGAATGATATTTATTGGAGGCGCGATGCCCAAAAAATGTCACTTAGGGCCTCAAAACGGCTTCGGACGTTCAGGACCCGAAAAACTGCTAAAAATAGTAAGTTATGTCGAAACTGAAAAAATGAAAGAGACAATGGTGGGGGCCCAAGTGGAATAGGCGGGTGGCCACCAATATCCACCTGGATCATTGCTCCCCCCTTAGGAAGCAATGATCCCCATTGTGTTAAGTTCCTCCATGAGATGAGGAAATTTCTGCTGAACTTGGTCCCTGGTGAACCACTCTTCTCGGGGTGCAGAGTCGTTAGCTACAACCCGACATACTTGGATCTTCTCGTTGGCGAGTGTTCTGATTTTCATGTCCATGATACAATATGTGGTGGCCTGTTCCATGCAGTCTGGGTTTAACTCTGTTGGTGTGAGTTGTTCTGCAATGTCCGAGGTGTCCAATAGAGGTGGGAAGTAAGGACGAAGGCGATCCACATTGAAGACTGGGTGGAGACCAAGGAATGGTGGAATACTAAGCTCAAAGGCATTGTTCCCTACAGCCTTGGTGATGGTGTACGGCCCGTATCGGAGCGGGCGAAGCTTGCGGTGGGGTCTAGTGAGGCGCTCCTTCTGCAAATGTAGCCATACTTTGTCGCCCACTCGGGAAGTTGTGTGGCACCCGGTGTTGATCTCGGCGCGGCCAGGACTTCGGCATTGGCTCCGTCCAATATATCATGAACCTGTTGGCGAATGGGTTGAATGCGCTCGATGAAGTTACTTGCTTTGTCAACTTCGGACTGGACATGAGCTGAATTGACCTGAGCAGCTGCAAATGGCATGGCTACGTCAATGGGACATAGTGGCTGGAATCCCAAGCCCACCTGAAAGGGGCTATGGCCGATTGAACTGTGGAGAGCCCGATTATAACTATGTTGTACATAAGGGAGGCTCTCGTCCCATGTGCGTGGATGCTTTGAATTGTACATGCGCATAATGTGTACAATCATTCTGTTGACGACCTCTGTCTGGCCATCTGTTTGGGGATGGAAAGATGTGGACTTGGTGAGCTTTGTGTCCAACATTGACAAGAGGCTGGACCAAAATGTGCTAGGGAACTCGCTATCTCGATCTGATATGATAGACTGTGGGATCCCAAAGTGCACCCACACTCGTTCAAAGAAGAGTTTAGCAGTGGCTTCTGCTGTGATATTCTTCTTACAGGCTGCCATAATGGCCATCTTCGAGAATCTGTCAACGACCACGAAAACACAGTCATTTCTATTCTTAGTAGAAGGCATGCCCGACATGTAATCCATGGAGATGGATTCCCAAGGTCGACTAGGGGTAGGTAGTGGAGTATATAGGCCTTGCTTCTTGATGGTCGGTTTGGCAATGGCACAAGCAGTGCAGGATCTGATGTGCTTCTTGACATCCTTTTGAAGGTTCGGCCAATAGAAATACTTCTATAGTATTGCTGCTGTTTTCTCGACCCCGAAATGCCCGGCGACTCGACTGTAGTGTGCTTCCCATATCATCTTGGCACGCTCACTTGAAGGAACACAAAGGTGTCCCAGGTGACATAAAAATGCATCTTGGAGGTGAAAATTTGGAACTTGCGTACCCCCCAAGAGTGCCTTGTAAGTGTGACTGAATTCTGGGTCACTCTCATAGAGAAGCGGCCAATCAGAAGTCTTTTGCCCACAAGAGTTGAGCACGGTGGTGAGCGCCACGATCGGTGGTCAGCTGAGGCAGTCTGCAACATTATTGGTGCTACCCTTCTTGTACTTGATATTCAAATGAAACTGTTGCAGATATGTGGACCACTTCTGATGGAGATCATTCTGCAACTTCCCTTGTATCTGTATGAACTGTAGGGGCCAGTGGTCTGTGTGGATGATTGTTTCGTTCCCCAAAATATAATGCTTCCATTGTCGATAGGCTTGCATAATGGAATACATTTCTTTGTCATAGGTGGGATACTTGCGAACTATCTCAGACAATGTCTCACTGTGATATGCCACTGGATGTCCTTTTTGAGTAAGAACTGCCCCAATAGCATAGTCAGAGGCATCTGTCTCGATCTCAAGTGGTTGTTGCAAGTCTGGTAATGTGAGCACTGGGTCAGAATAGAGGCGATTTTTCAATTCTGTGAATGCCTTCTGTTGAGGTGTTGACCAAAATAATTTTTCTCTCGCTCCTCCCTTGGTGACTTGACTCAAGGGCCAAGTGATATGAGAGAATCCCTACACGAATCTACCGTAGAAATTAGCAAGACCCAGAAAGCTGCGAAGCTCTGTTATAATGGTTGGGCCTAGCCAATCCCGAATGACTTGGATCTTGGCTGGATCCACATGCACCCCCCTTTCATCAATAATGTATCCCAGATATTGAACCTGGGTCATGCCAAACGTGCACTTCTCCAAATTGGCACACAACTTGTGTTGCCGCAGTGTTTGGAGGACTTGTCGGATGTGGTGAAGGTGCTCTTCCCAAGTCTTGATGAAAATCAAAATGTCATCCAAGTACACCACTACAAATGAGTTGGTGAATGGCCTCAAGATGTCGTCCATCATCCTCATGAAGGTTGCGGGAGCATTCGTCAACCCGAAAGGCATGACTAGCCATTCAAAAAGGCCTTCCTTGGCTTTGAAGGTAGTCTTCCACACATCAGAGGGTTCAATTGGTACCTGGTGATACCTAGACTTCAGGTCAATCTTGCTGAAATATTTTGCACCTTTGAGTTGGTCCAGAAGGTCATCAATCCGTGGGATTGGGTACCTATTCCGGACAGTGATCTTGTTCAGCGCCCGATAGTCAATACATAGTCTCCACGTCCCATCCTTCTTCTGTACCAACACGATCGGGCTCCCACAGGGCGATGAACTTGGTCTGATGTGACCTTTCTGCAACAGCTCCTGAATCTGCCTCTTGATTTCATCATTCTCCAGAACAGAGCGCCGATAGATCGGTCCATTGGGTAGCGGCGCACCTGGGGTCAGATCAATCGGGTGCTTGACCTGACAGTGCAGAAGAACCCCTGTGGGTGAGGTGAAGATGTCCCCGTACTCCTCCACAACCTTATCCATTTGTTGTTGTCGTGTAGAGGAGCCCTGTCTGGAGGTCGTGGCCACAGTCTTCTTCTTGCCCTGGGGGCGGATCATCAGGAAAACAAATTTCCTGGTTTGGGAAATGAGCTTACTGCATTGTTTTGCAGTAACCAAAGAGATAGTCGTAGGAGGTGGTACCTTTGGTATCCTGTACAACTTATTTCCCAAAGTAATAATAACAGCACGAGGTCGAGACTCATACACAGCATGACGCTTCCACAAGTATGGTTGTCCAAATAATACATCAGAAACATCAATAGGAGCAACATCACATAATACCTCATCCGTGAAGGGCTTGATGCTATAGGGAAGGCGACACTGCTGGCTGACGCGGAGATCTCGTCCTTGGTGAAGCCACCCGATGGTGTATGGATGTGGGTGAGCCGTGGTCGGCAAGCCCAACCGCTTCACGGCGTCTGCTGAAATGAGGTTCTTTTGGCTCCCATTGTCGACAATGAACTGTACCGGGGAGCCCTTTACCCACATCTGGGAGTGGAAGAGACGTTCCTCCTCCTCTGGATCTTCTGGTTCCTCCTTTTGGATCTTTGCAGTGGCAACAGTGGCGTTGGGCTCCGCATCAATAATATGTTTCCCTTTTTCATTCGCCTTTTCAGGTTCTGATTCGGAGTCAGAGCATGCATCTGACTCAGAAGCCCTCATCTTGGCCACTAGCGACTGCTTGGCCCGACACTCACTTGTGTTGTGAGTGGAGCTCTTATGGAACTCACACCACTTTCCCGTGTCCTTCTTTGGCTTTGCGGTGCTGTTCTTTTCTTGTGGCTTTGACGGGTTGTCTTTAGCTACCATGCCTTGGCTCTATCCTTTGTTCTGTGATTTGGAAGCACCTTTCCCTTGCTTTTGATTCACAGATCCAAAGTCTCACTTCTTCTGTTTGAATTTCTGCTCAATCTTGGCAGCATATTGGTATGTCGTACCAAGCGAGGAGTTGTCGAGGAACTCCATTTCCTCCTGAATGTATCTGTGCAGACAGCTGCGATACTTTAGCACCAAATGTTTCTCTGAATCTTTGATACCCAACTTTGTGCGCAGGGTATGGAATAGATTCATCAGCTCATGCACATCTTGATCCCTTTGTTGTCGCAGCGTGGTCCATTGTATGTACTTGTCCTCATAGCTCCCCATGGGATAGTACTGTTCCTTGACGGCGTCTCGGAAAGAATTCCAAGTTGGTACGGCCGAGAACAAAGAGGGTTCTGTCTGGTCCTTGTTCTCACAGTAGGTTTCCCACCAGTCTTTAACATGGGGGGTAGCTTTGAGGAGTGCAAAAATAATCTTCTCCCGGTCTGAAAAGTCATGAACAGAGAAATATCCTTCTAATAGATTCAACCATCTATCTACGGCATCTGCGTCTATTTGACCCTCAACTATGGGAATGTCAAAATTTACTTGTACCTTAAAGGGAGTCGCAACTCCAGAGTGGCTACTGGATGCAGATGCGCCGCCGGTGGGCAGCCGTTGAAGGATCTGAGCAAAGCTATCCATCATCGCGTTCCTTTGTTTTTCGAGGGCCTCCTCGAGCAATATTTTGATAGGATCTCCTGCTCCCTCATCTTTCTTTTCGTCCCCCATGGGCGTCCGTTGAGGTTTGCGAGGCTGATCTTGCAAAGGTTCCACCAGATCAAGCCCTAGCTCCTTATACCCCGACCTCGTTGGGGACATGCAAAGAAGGATCGAGAAAAATGAGACCGCTCTGATACCACTGATCCAAATTTATGCAGAAATGCAATATAATAAACATATAACCATAAATACAAAGATGCAGCGGAAATAACACTTAATTTCATTAATATCAAAGAACTAAGATTTGCTTACGTATAATGAAATAAAACTTAGCTGGGGCATGCTCGAAAGGTCGCAGAAGAGACATGGTACATAGTGGCTCCCGAACTGAGTTACAATGAGGCTCGAGGGCCTATTTATTATTGAGAAACAATGGAGAGCCCTCAACATCCCAAAAACCTAACCCTAGGAGATGAAGCGCCAAAACTATGGGCCCCGTTTGGGTCAATTGGTGTTTCAACTTCCCAGGGACGTAACTTTGGCATACTATCTCCGTTTGACGCACATGATACATCATTAGAAAGCTCTATCCGAGGAATACAACTTTTGCTTAGGGCCTCAAAATGGCTCTAGAAATTCGGGACACGAAAAACTGCTAAAAATAGTAAGTTATGCCAAAACTGAAAAACTGAAAGAGAAAATGGTGGGGGCCCAAGTGGAATAGGCGGGTGGCCACCAATATCCACCTGGATCAAAAATTTTCCTTTCCAGGTTTATCAACAATAGTCAAATCAAATTGCTACAAAAGTAACAACCATATAATTATTCTAGCATTAACATCCAGTTTGTTCATTAAATACTTGATGGTTGCATGGTCAGTGTGAACAAAGGTCTGATATCCAGTGACATAATGCCTGAATTTGTTCAATGCATGGAGAATGGCCAATGTATCATTCTCAGTGACAATATAATTCAGCTCAGCTTTGGACAAATTATTGCTGATGAAATTAATGGAATAAGGGATTTTGTCCTCTAATTGTCCTAATTTTGCCCCTACATCTTTGTCAGATGCATTAGTGTGGATGTGTGAAGGAAGAGTCCAATTTGGACCTCGGAGGATGGGGGCAGTAATCAACTGCTTCTTAATGAGCTCAAAATCCTCTTGACAAGGACCAGACCAAATAAACTCATAATCTTTGTCCAATAACCGAAATAATGGTGAAGCCATGTTGTTGAAATCTTTGATGAACCTTCTATAGTAACCAGCTAAGCTTAAGAAACTCCTGACATATTTCTGCTTTTGAGGAGCAGGTACCCTTTTGATGATAGTGATCTTGTTCAGGTCTACCTGTATTCATGCTTGGGATATGGAGTGTCCTATTACAACCCCTGCTTTCTTCAGGAATTCACACTTTTCTGGGCTCAAGGAAAGATGCATCTCAATGCACCTTCTTAGTATTTTACCCAAATTAGAGAGAGATTCCTGGAAGTCATCCCCATATCGTGTGAAATCATCCATGTAAATTTCGACAGAGTCATGGAATAACTCAGAAAATATCCTAAAGGACAAATCTCTGGAAGGTGGCTGGGGCATTGCATAACCCAAAGGGTAGGAATCTATAAAGAAAGGTACCTTAAGGGCAGGTGAAAGTAGTCTTATCCTAGTATTTAGGGCTGATTTGAATTTGATTGTACCCACTGAACCCATCTAAGAAGGAAAATAACTTCTTCCCTGCAAGGCCATCCAGGACTTGGTCTATAAAGGGCAAATCATAATGGTCTTTCTTGGTGGTTTTGTTAAGTTCTCGATAATCAACACAAATTCACCACTTCCCATTATTCTTTGGGATTAGGACAAGAGGAGATACCCACTCACTATCGGATATAGGATATATGAACCCCACATCCAATACTTTCTGCAGCTCTTCTTTGACAATGTCCTTTAGAGCCGGGTTCATCCTTCTTTGGGGTTGTCTCATAGGCTTGCATCCTTCTTTGATGTAAATGTGATGTCTGCATACTGAAGGATACACCATTTCATGTCCTTGTAATCCCAAGAGAATGCTTCAAGATTTTCTTTCAAAAGCTGGCATAGATGCTTCTCTTCTTCATTTGAGAGGTTTGTGCTGATTTTTTAGAGATCTGGATGGGCCAAAATCGATAGCCTTGGTGGTTTCAGAGGTTGTCTCAACTGATTGCACTTCCATCCAAGGTTTAATTTCAAACACTTTGACTAGGGTTTCGAGAGGAGTGTTAGTGGAGGATTGGTTTTGAATGGCATGGTCGATGAGTTCATCTTCATCAAGCTGCCCCCCTCTAAGGATAAAATCTATGGTACACATAGGGGTAGTGTTATATAATTCATCTTCTTCATCCTCCAACCATATAGGAAGATCATGATCAATGGAAGGCTGGGATGGAGGATATAACACTAGCTGTTTAGACAAAGGCCCATTTTTTATAGTCATGTTTTCGACCCGACAACTAATATAAGCGTCTGCAGTGGCTAACTAAGGTCTCCCTCAGATGAGAGGATAACCATTAAACTTGGTTTCTGGCTGGGACTATGACACCATCTATATGCACATCAATTACTGGACTACCAGGGTCTAGGTATTTTGGAAATATCACCTTCCCCAGCATCAGGTTAGACAGTTGTCCTACCACATTGATGGTGGGAGTATCTCTCTTCCTCCTTCCAGGTTTCTTGAAGCACTTTTATTTGATGAACCTATTGTAGATAGGTACATCCTTAATGGCCTGGAGAAGTGGTATCTTTACACACAAATTTTCCAATTCTCCTAGGAGTTCAGTCTCCTCTGGGTTGTGCTGACTAGGGTAGATCAAGTGCTCAATAAAAGGAGGTTGTTGGATTTGAGGGTTATCTTATTCCTTTTCCTCCTCAACCTCTACAAGTGGAGATGAGGGATGGTTGTCTAGGAGTACTCTTCCCGACTTGATATTAACCTCCTGTATCTCCATAGCATAAGCTAGATGGGATGTTTCTCCACTGGGAGCCTGTTGTGCCAGTCTGTTGTTTGGGTTCAGATTGGGTTGTGTAGGTATAGGTAGCCTAGGTGGAGAAACATGAGTAAGATGAGGTTGAGGTTGGGGTGGAGGCATTAGAGAAGGTAGTTGATTTTGTTGAGGCCTCCACCCTTGGGATGGATTTTTCCACTGAGGTTGTTGTGAAACATACTGCTGAAATGGTTGGTTTACTGGCTGAGGATGATATGAAGGGATGGAAGGCCAAGTAGGAGGTGTAGACGAGGATGGAGGAGTGGGGGTGTACCAAGGTTGCATGGGTGCACTTTGATTGTTGTAATAGTAAGAGTGAGGTACAACTTTCATACCTTGTTGATATGGCCGAGGTCCCTGATGCCTTCTCTAGTTGATGAAACAGAGTTGCTCTGGCATTGTTTCCCCACATTGATATACAAATTTAAGTACAGGTAAGGAGGGACACTTGTCTGTGGCATGATTCTCTTCATAGAATAAGAAAACCTCTATGACATTCAGTGGACATTCATTTCTTGGGTGTTCCCTAGTACATCTAGGACAAAATATGGCCATGGCTCTCTATGCTTCCTTTTGCTTCCTTTTGACTTGCATTGTGTCCATTTTCAAAGAAAAGGTGTGAAAAATGTCACTCCTGAATTCCTGTAGCATGTTTCCAATCTCATGTTTTATGAATATGGAAGAGGAAGGGGTATTGGATTTACTTTGGCTATCTCTTCCCTTCTTCCTAAATGCCCTAGAATGGTTCCTGAAGATAGTTTTGATTGTTTCATAGGGTTATTGGTAGATATCTACTCCTGATAACATATTCAAGGTTTCTATCATCTCTTCACTGATCCCTCGAAGAAGTATAAGTTTGAGTAAGTCAAGATCAAGAGTACAGTTGGCTCTCTTATAGTTCAATTGAAACATCTCTTCATAATCCTCTAGGGATTCATCAGGTCCTAGAGTCATCCTAAATATCTCATCCTTAGTTTCCTTGTACCTACAATAGTCTTTGTACTTGCTGCTGAAGGTCTCTTCCATCTGTGCCCAGGTAGTGATGCTATCCCCGGGTAGACCCATGAACCAGCACAAGGCTGCATCCTTAAGGGTGGATGGGAATAGCCTCAACTTCTGATCATTAGAGGTGTAGTCATAAGTCCTAAAAAAAATAAAAAATTCAAACATGAATGTGTCATGGTCCTCAGAGGTAAGTCCATGGAAGTGTGGGAGATATGAGGGGCTAATGTTTTTCATCTTAGTGTCCCCATCTGCCTCTCTTATGGGAAAGGCTCTCTCGGTCCCAGCCATGGTTAAGATAGGTGAAGCAGGTCCCTCAATTGAAACAAGGTCTTCTTCTTCTTCCCCAATAGGATCCTCAAAATATTCAGAAGGCTCTCCTATAGGGGATTTGATCTCATTGCCACTGAAGAAGAGTGAAGGGTGGCTAGGAGGTGATGTGGGGGTTTTAGGTAAGGTTTGTATTTGAGTATTCCTAGTCCTGCGAGGCATGAAAATAATATTTTTTGTACTTTTTCAATATTTCTGAAGTGACATGAAGAGAAAGGAAAGCAGAAAAGAATGTTTAAACAAAATCAAAATATCTACTAGACACCTCCTTGACAACGATGCCAAAAAGTGGTGAGCCCTTGTATTGCACCAAGAGTGCTGCAACTCCCGGTGGCTGCCCTACTTTAATTTATCAACCCGAGGTTTGTAAAAACTTTGAGGTGATAGTGCTATATACACAACATATGCATTCTATTCATGTCATCCTCTTCCAATTTATGAAAGGGTGTTATTTCTAAGGGTTCTCAATGAAGTCTGTCACACTTCAATGAAACTAAACTCAATTGCAGAAAGTAAATGAAAAAAGGAAACTAAATTAAATCACTGAAAATAAATGATAGAAATGAAACTAATTTAATTTGCAGAAAAGGAATGACTGAAAAGAAGCTAAACTATATTGCTGAAAAGAAATGACAGAAAGAAAAATAATTCTAAACCACACTTAACTTGGAAAATCGGCTAAATGCACTCTATTTATCTTATGGTCTATCTATCATTCTTCTATTCATGCAACTTAGCTATCCATGACTTAATTCTAATTAAAAAGAGTGTTTCTTGGAGGAAAGAAAAGGGCTAAAGGGGCTAATGGAGGGCTTAACGCATGAAATGAGGCTTAGAAGTGGAAAGCAAGGGTTAAAACCTTAGAAAAATTTATTATAACGTGAGAAATGACTTTGGAGTGGAAAGAACTCAAAAGTGCGATGGAGGACAAAATCCACGATGTGCAATGTCGCAATCACAACTTCACAAGTTTAAATGGATAGCAATAAGGACTTAATGGAATAAACTAAATTGTGTGAAGTGCGAAGAGTGATGTGGCGGGTCGCAAATTGTAATATCGCAAGTTTAAATGGATAGCGGTAAGGACTTAACGAAATGAAATAAAATGCGCGAAGTGCGATTTGTGATGTGGTAAGTTCAGCGAAGTGCGATTTGCGAAGTGCGACGCACGGTGGTGGGAGTCTCAAGGAGAAAAGGACGAGGTCGGGTTTTCGATGGTTTTGAATGGTTTTCACGTGTTTCTCATAAAAAGGGGAAGAGAGTGAGAATAAGTGGGAAAAAGCAAAGTGTAACAGCAGTGCGTAACATTAGAGATGGAAGGAAGATGGAAGATGAAGTGGGAGGTGCTGGAAAACTTCTCCTAGGCTATGCTACTCGTAACTTCAATCAACTTGCCTATTTATGCAATAAAGGCAGATAATATGTTATTGAAAATGCAGGCACTGATCTAATATATTTCCAAGAAATCATAAGCGAGAAAGCATTTTTGGTCTGTGGGTAAAGTTATACCCTCCTCGAGCTCTATTGACAGAGTTGAGAGGGGAAGGCTGGCCTCACAGCTTTATGGATTTTATCAATTATTCTACCATTCGGTAAGCAGATTAAATCTACAACAAAGGACAATGAGAAGAAAACTAAAACATCAATAAAAATACCAGAAAACTAGCTAAATGCCCAGAAGAAAAACTAGCTAAATGACATGAAAGAAAAGACTGAAACAACAGAGAAGTTGAGGCACATGGATTGGGCCCTAACCCACGAGCCTAGCCTTCTGAACTTAAATCAATCAAATGAAATCAGTCTGCTCATTTCATAAAAGAATAACTGAATACATCTATGAAATTTTCGATCCCTGAATAAAAAAAAAAGCTTCAATAGTTCACAACAATAATTCTGAATGGAAGCGAGACTAGGATAGAATAACTCTTCCTAGCTCTAGCTCTGCTTTATTTATTCTACATGGCAGCTACCAACAACTCCCTAGAATATGGTGATTGATTCCACTGGACTCCAAGTAAACCAAGATTAAGTGATCTCCTCTTTGAGTTTCTTGGCTGCCTCTGGAATTCGAATTGCTGAAGAGAATCCTTGGGATCCTTTGGCTACTTGTGGAATTAAAATCGCTGGAGAGAATATTTGGGATCCTTCGGTTGCCTTTGAGGGTGGAAAATACTCCTATAATTTCTCCTTGTTGTCTCCTCCAAGTCTTTGTGATAAAATCTTTATAAAAATGCTTAATAAATCATGATTTTCTGCACTCAACCTTATATTAGGCACCCAGACTATGTTAGCCTTAATCACCACCTATACTAGCGTCATAAACCCAAATAATAATAAAAATGCAAGAAAAAGAGATCTAAGAAGGAAAAAAGGTGACTATTAACCTCTCCAAATATGTCTAATGATGAATCTCATCAACACCCTTTATCGTCGTGGTGCCAATTCTGTTTTTCGATGTTGTATAACTCATGAAGAAGCCGAAAGGGTTTTAAATGACTACCATTTTGGAGCATGTGGTGGTCATATTTCTAGGTTTTCCACAACCCAAAAGATATTTCATGCTAGCTATTTATGGCCGTCACTATTCAAAGACTGTATCCTTGGGAGAAAATGCACAATTGCCATATTTTTGATAGAAAGGTGCATGCACCTCCAACTCCTCTTCAGCCAATCATAGTTGCTGGTCCATTTGAAAAACGGTGCATCGTTTTGTTACATGTAACCCTCACTCGGTCGAGGGGCATGGGTATATTATTATCATTATATATTACTTTACCAAATGGGCCGAGGAAATGCCTACATTCACGGTTGATGGAAAAACTACATTTATTTTCATATTCAATCATGTGATTGCTAGGTTTGGTGTCCCTCAAGCTATCGTTACGGAACATGGTAGTCACTTTCGAAACATTTCGATGAATAAAATTTCCTCTTAGCTTGGTCTACGCCATGATAATACCACACCATATTAGCCACAGGCCAATGGCCAAGTTGAGGCTGTTAACAAGATTTTAGCCAACATGATTAAATGGATTGTAGGAAATCATAAATCGAATTGGCATACCATGCTTTTTTTTGCATTGTGGGCATACCGTACCTCTGTAAAAACATCCACAGGGTTTACTCCTTTTCAACTCATTTACAGTTTAGAAGTTGTTTTACCCATTGAATGTTAAATTATGTTACTCAAACTAGCCATTGAGTTGTTACGAGCTACCTCTGAAGAGGAAAAATGTTTCTTATACCTAGCACAGTCAGATGAGACTCGTTGCACCATTGCATTAGCTTTCGAAGATCATAAAAAAAATGTTAAGGCTCAATATGATCAAAGCATTAACCCTCTTATATATTCAGGAGGTGACCTAGTCTTAGTATATGATCAAGCTCACGATAAACTAGACACTAGTAAATTTGAACCAATGTGGCATGGTCCTTATAATTTTAAGCGTGTGCTTGCAAAAGGGGCCTATGAATTAGTTGATTATGACGACATCTCTTTAGATAAGTGTTGGGCCTCAAAATAGTCCCTATTCTCACTCCATTATTCACCAATACCTTCACATTACTTCCATTTTACCTTCATGACACATTCATTCCACATCCACATCATTACATTTACCTCATCATTGGCTTATAACTATGCTTTTCCAAAGTTTATTAATTCTTAACATTTTAAAGTGGATTTGTGGTTAAACTTTAGAAAATAATATGCTTATAATTATACCTAACAATTAGAATGACTTTGTTGACATGTGTAGGTACAAAAGAAGCTTCCTAGGCACCCTTATGTGGCACTCTATGTTCAAATTCGAATTTGAGGAGATCATGGACCTCATGGAGGAGATCATGGAGGATAGGGTTATGTGTCACCATTGGTTGAGAAATATGTGGGTCAAAGGAGGGAATAGTGGATTTACATTTATGAGTTTGTTATCATAGCTTTTGTATAAACAGGAGTGTTATATCCTTCATTTGTAATCTTCATTTGTAGTCTTAATCTTGATTTGTAATCTTAGTATCTTATAGGTTGGTAGGGAGAAGTTAGATTGGAGAATCAATGTAATGGTTGCAACTGATGATAAATAAGACAAAGCTTCTTTGATCCTCTACATTTGACTTTTCTTTTTGTGTGCTTGTGAATCCTTAAAAGGATCCCCATTGCCTAGCAAGTACACTTTTATTTTATTAATATTTTATTTTATGTTGTTTGTGAATTTCATTAGATTAAATTATTAGGTTCATATGTTTGGAATATTAATGAATGACCTTTCGTAAGAAAGTATTAATGTTTCCTTCAATGAATCTGATTTGTTATTTAATGTTTTATTTCATTAGTTTAAGTTTCTGATTTATATGCTTGAGATATAAATGAATAGTCTCTTGTAAGAGAGCTTTAACATTTCATGCAATATATTAGAATTAGGTTTAAGTGCTTTAATTTCATTAGTTTAAATAGTTTGTTGATTAAGATGATTAGAAATATTAATGAACAGTCTCCTGTAAGGGAACCTTAATATTTCTTACACTTATCACAATGTCTTTAGATTTCATTTTGATTAAATAACTAAATAGGTGTTGGAGATCCTAATGAGCAACTTCATGTAAGGGAGCTTTGGCATTTCTTCACCTAGCTTAGTTTAGTTTTTCTTTAAGTCCATATATATTCGATGATCCTTGAAGTTTACTTACTTGAATTGATAGTAAATGAAACTCTAATTTGAATCCGCATTTTTGGCGCCGTTGTCGGGGAGGATGATTTAGAGATAGACTTAGGAAGACATTTTTATTGCAATTTCTTTTTATGGACTAACTTGTGAAACCTGGTGACAACAGGATCTTCATAAAGGAGTTTAAGTTGAGATTTTTTATTTTTCTTTTCATACTTACTTTCAAATTCAGTTTTTAAACCCCCCATTTCTTACTAATTCATCTATGGATGAGAAATTTGAATATGTTAAACAGGTACTTTTTGGAGAAAAAGAATAATCTTAAAGACTGGTTCCAAAAGAACCTTGCACAAACTCCAAAAATAAGACAGGTTACTCACATTCTTGCAAATCATAACGTAAAAATTTTAAATCTTGATGTGAGCATTTTCAAATTCTTAGTTCGTAGATGGCTTCATTGGAAGCATTATTTTACTTAGGAAATAAAAAATCTTTCAAGCAAGTTAGATAGAATAAATTAGGAAAATAAAACGAGCTCGTTAGAAGTTTTTAGTCTTATTTTAAAAAATAAAAAATAAAAAATCATCATGAATGAATGAATAAATTCAGTGGCACAGTAAGAGCTGCTTCATCATCGCATTTGTATATCTTGTTTCTGTATCACGGGTAAGCCAGGAGCTTGATTATCGGAAAGCTTTGTCTTCCGAGAGTCTAAATGCCCCCGGGACATTGCAGAAAGAGTATAGACAATGCGAGGTTTTGTTGCAAATCTTGATTGTGTTTATTATCCATCCACACTAACCTGCATAAATAAAAACAAATCAAGAGATTAGTATGCTCTCTTCCTGCGCTTCGTGTGATCAGGTAAATCAAAAAATCTATTGAATTATTAAAATAATAATAATAATAAATCTTGCTGGAAATTTAATTGCAAATCTGCTACCGATCGTTTGAGTCATAATAAAAAAAAATATTCTCTTGTAGAAATATGTTCTTCGTTCTCAGTGGCTATCACCAGATCTCTCACTGCACTCCAAGAATATTCCTCATCTCCATCACCAGCCGTGAGTAGGAATTGACTCGCATCTATAACGCCTTGCACTATATGGACATTTACACAAAATGACATCCCTTGCAAGACCAAAAATTTTGTGTACAATACGCAAGTGCTCTTAATCTTCTCCCACAATTTCATTAGGTTGTTTTTTTTGCACCTTGATATGAGGATCAGTCAAGTCACCAGAGGAAGATTCTGAAACCAAGAGGTATATTCACTCTCGACACTCTGGAATCAACATTGTTGAGATGGAAGTGAGCTTTGGAAGTTGAATGTAACAGTCACGGGCATTGTATTGATATAATGAAAAACATATTTACGAACATCTTTCATTTTGGCCTACACTGTTGAATGTTTTACTACGACTTCGCTAGATCGTAGTCTTGGAGTCGATGACCCATAGGAGATCCTTCTCACATAATCATCTCGTGGTGAAAAGCGAGGGGTGAATTCCACTGCATAGCGGCAATACATAAGGTCCAGAAGCTTGAAAGGGGCTATCTTCGAGCCGACGCTATGGATTCCAACGTACTTTCAGATGAAACTCCTTGTCCATGGTGCAAAAGAGATCGACCCCCAGGATCGACACTGGGAAAAATGAGAGAAAGGCTTAAATTTATTAACCGCATTTTCAAAAGATATCTGATCGTTCCTGATATCACGTTGGAATTTCACCACTTAGAGAAACGATACGACTAGAGGCCGCATTCACATTTGGTTTCTCTATTTTTAAGCCTGTTGATATATCTTTCTTTGTTTCAGAACGAGCCTTTATTTTTTTCAATAGTACCCACTTCATATCATCGATGCATTTTATTGTGTTTTGTGACGATGTCCATGATTGGTTTTTGGAATATTACTCCAATGAGTATAATAGCAAAGTTGTTTTCGTGCTTGTTGATTTTGGGCATCCTTTAATTTCATGCTTCTGCGAGACATGGCATGCTTCTTTTGTGACGGATCCTCATATTTGTGAATTTTTGCACCTTGATATGCAATTTCCTCAACTTAGTTGTGCTACAGAGATTCATGGAGAAGGGTCTTTTGTGTTATGAGCTCGGAAATACTGGATTGAGCTCGGGAATGAAGAGATTGCGATCTCATTCATTGGATTCCGAAGTGTTCAGTTACAGCAATCAAGACGAAGCAAGAGGGAAGCCATAAACACCATCTTCTACTCGCCTAAGAGGTACCGACGACAATGTTGAGAAAGGTGAAGTGGTTTGTGCCGCAGGGGGAGTGGGTATGATTCTCTGCAATGGAAACCAAACTCCCCAGGACATTGATTTAGACGTTCATGTACTGCCTACAACACATTTGAATGCATCTGATGGAATCGCAGTTTTTCAATACATCATTAATGATTTTGCTTCCATTCTGGAAGAAGAACACATTGCCTCTCTCTCAAAACACCCTTAGGTATTATCTGTATTTGTTAACAATTCCGGCAGTCTGCAGACAACTCACTCATGGGGATTCCTTGGCCTAGAAAATGGAGCGGGAGAGTCTGAAAATGAAGAAATCCCTGAGCAGTCACTATGGAAAAAAGGAAATTTTGGGAAGAAAATTATCATTGCTCACCTGGATACAGAAGTGTGGCTTGAATATGAAAACTTGAGTGACAAGGTTTTGGGGGCTATTCCTACTAGATGGAAAGGGATCTGCCAAAATGGCACATAATTCACTTCAGGGCAATGCAATAGGAAATTGATTGGAGCGAGATACTTTATCGAGGGATTTGAAGCTGTTTATGGGCATCTGAATCTGTCTCTATCAGACGAATATCATTCCCCACGAGACAAAAATGGGCATGGAACTCACACCCTGTCTACAGTAAGTGGGAATTTTGTGGAAATGAAAATCTATATGGACATGAACAAGGGGTTGCAAAGGGAAGAGCTCCCCATGCTAGAGTTGCAACATACAAAGCTTGTTGGCCTGGCTTCTTCGGATATCAATGCACTGTTGTGGATGTCCTTGCAGCATTTGATCAAGGGATACATGACAGTGTTGATGTGTTTTCGATTTATCTGACATTTTTCCCTGCACAACATTATTTTGAAGATACAATTTCCATTGGAGAATTCCATGTCGTCCAGAGAGGAAAGATAGTTGTCTGTGTTGGAGGAAAATTTTGGTCTAGATTCAGGGACTGTTGCAAATGTAGCACCATGGATCATAACTATGGCAGCAAGCACAATCGTTCCTATCCTGCCTCAACGAAAAACCCTCTATATGCCTTCAATCCCGTTATTTCGCATGTTTTGCATTTCTTTTGCGTTTTTAGTTTTAATTTGTTTTGATTTGTATTTATTTTTATATTTTTAGTTCTAATTTATTATTATAGTTAATGTTTGTTATGTTGTTATAATTATATTAATATATTAATATATTAATATAATTGTAATTTGTTATTATTTGTTATATTTTTAATTGTAATTTGTTGTATATGTTTGTTATTTAATGTTTGTTATGATATTTAATTGTTATTTAATTTTTGTTATGTTGTTAGGATATATATTAATATATGATTGTATTATTATATTAATATATTGTTTTATAATGTTAGGTTATGATTTTTATCATTTTTTTAATATATATATATATATATATATATATATATATAATAAAAATAAAAAAATTGTTATGTGTTTTGTGACAGTTGTTGTTTTGAAGGATTTAAGGGGTGAATATTGGCATGATAAATTATGTGAAGGATATTGGCATTTTTTTTAAAACAAAACTTTGGTGGTATGCAAATTGAAAGAATCATGAGAATTACAGGAATTGGTTAAGACTGCAAGAGTTGGTACAGGTGCCAAAAAAAAAAAAAAAAACTGAATTTACGTAGCACAAATCAAATTTATTAAGTTGGATGGTAATTTGATTGGCAACTTCATATTGTTGTATGCTTTATAACATACTAATCTACAGGACACAACAAATCTATAATGCCGAGCTCTTTTCCATGCACATGTGTTATCTGACACAGACAGGGAGTAAATTTACTTTTCATGGTTATTTCTTTAAGAATGGGTTGATACTAATATCATGAATTGAGTCAAATTAAACACTTTGATTGTCCTTAATCTGTTTTATTTGGTACTAAATTTTTGCGTAAGAATCATGAAGGAAATGGCCATTTATTCTTGAACACACTTATGTTTTCTTTCTTCTAAGTTTTTTCACAGGTTACAGGATAATCAAGTGATCATTAAGGAGATTAAATTATGACGACAATTGGTCTTCCCAAGACTAATTTCATGAGAAATTCTAAAGAACCAGTCCATGATCATAAACGAAATTTCCAGAATATTACAAGTTTTTGCAACTTCCTGTAATAGCTTAATGGTTTGACATATTGCATGACAGATTAGCAAAATTCAAACGACGTCTATAGGTGGCTGGTCAACACTAGTCAAACTAAGCTATTTTAGAGGTAGTCCAGAATTAAGGAGCAGATTTGCTATATTTGAGAGTTTTCATGCCATAATTCATTTTTTTCCTAGTAAGAGTCATTATCCATTTTCCATTACCACATAAACTTCATTACATTTTCTTAAATCCTAACCCACCAATAAAACCAACAAAGCTCATCTACAAGCTTTTTGTTCCACTTTACATATTCATTGTTAGTTTCCTTTTTCCTACACTTGCAAATAAAACCTTCCTTCCATACACCATTGAGTCCATAGTCCTTGAGTCTAAATATTTTTCTAAAAACACCCTGAAGCTTGCATGCCTTAAGGGCAAGCTATCATGCCAATAAACAAAGGGAATACATCAATGTCCCTTGTTCATCAAATCTTCTGAGTATTTGACAAACAATAAAATCATTCATACTTAGAAATATGTGTTTGGGGAATCTTGACTCTCATCCACATTAAAAATGGGAGCTCTCGTGTTGACTAGTGGCATGCATCAATGGCCACTAAGTTAACAATTTCTTATTATGTTCGACACCAAAACATTTATTCACATGACAAGAATTGTGCCAATGAGCATTGAAGACTTGAAGACCAATCATTTTGTAGTAGAGGACGCATAATTGCTTTCATTACTTTTCAGTTTTTGATGTAAATGAATTGAGGACAAGTCAATAAATAAGGCTGGGGGGAAAGTATAAATTCTGAATTTTGTATACTTTCCAAGCCTTATACATTTTCAGCCGCATTCAGCAACAGATTCCGAACATTCAGTAGAAGATCCAGCAACAGATTTAGCAGCAGGTGCAACAACAATAAAAGATTCACATTTTCGATTTCATCCACCATTTTCACAACCAAGTAAAGAAGACTATTAACAGAATTTTGCAGTCACACGTGCACAACTCTCATCCATTTTTGAAAGGGTAAGTTAAGGTATGATATTTTCTAACTTTTAACCATTTAATTCCTTGAAAAGTTAGAATAATAATTTTTGGAAAAACTTCACTTCCTTTCGTCATTTTGTCAAATTTCCAAAACGACATTAGTTGAGGGGGGAAATACATTCACATTCATATGTTGCCACATTCATATAACATTCAAAACATTCATATCACATTAAAAGCCCACATACTTTCAAAATATATTTACTATTACATCATCATGAGCATATAAATGGCTTTTCAAAAAGTACTTAAAAGATAATTGGATGCCAACACAATCATGGTTGTCACACAAGAACCAACCATGATGCATTCCAAAAAAAATACTCCGCAATAAAAATCACATTATCAATATGCAAAGATCATACATTAAAATTGAATGCAACAAACAAAATATGGTTGAAACACAAGAACCAACCAAGTTGCAGTTCATCAAAAACACTTTGCAAAAGTTAAGTAAATGATATCATGCAGAGTTTAAGCCAAAGCTCAAGTATCAAAAAGTAATGTAATAGATTGCATGAGGACATGCAATACCTTCAATTTGGGGGTATGTTGGGCCTCAAAATAGTCCCTATTCTCACTCCATTATTCACCAATACCTTCACATTACTTCCATATTACCTTCATGTCACCTTCATTCCACCTCCACATCATTACATTTACCTCATCATTGGGTTATAACTATGCTTTTCCAAAGTTTATTAATTCTTAACATTTTTAAGTGGATTTGTGGTTAAACTTTAGAAAATAATATTCTTATACTTATACCTAACAATTAGAATGAGTTTGTTGACATGTGTAGGTACAAAAGAAGCTTCCTAGGCACCCTTATGTGGCACTTTATGTTCAAATTCGAATTTGAGGAGATCATGGATCTCATGGAGGAGATCATGGAGGATAGGCTTATGTGTCATCATTGGTTGAGAAATATGTGGGTCAAAGGAGGGAATAGTGGATTTACATTTATGAGTTTGTTATCATAGCTTTTGTATAAGTAGGAGTGTTATCTCCTTCATTTGTAATCTTCATTTGTAGTCTTAATCTTGATTTGTAATCTTAGTATCTTATAGGTTAGTAGTGAGAAGTTAGATTGGAGAATCAATGTAATGGTTGCAATTGCAATTTGCAATTGATGATAAATAAGACATAGCTTCTTTGATCCTCTACATTTGCTTGTGAATCCTTGGAAGGATCCCCATTGCCTAGAAAGTACACTTTTGTTTTATTAAGCTTTTATTTTATGTTGTTTGTGAATTTCATTAGATTAAATTATCAGGTTCATATGTTTGGAATATTAATGAATGACATTTCGTAAGAAAGTATTAATGTTTCCTTCAATGAATCTGATTTGTTATTCAATGTTTGATTTCATTAGTTTAAGTTTCTGATTTATATGCTTGAGATATAAATGAATAGTCTCTTGTAAGAGAGCTTTAAAATTTCATGCAATCAATCAGAATTAGGTTTAAGTGCTTTAATTTCATTAGTTTAAATAGTTTGTTGATTAACATGATTAGAAATATTAATGAACAGTCTCCTGTAAGGGAACCTTAATATTTCTTACACTTATCACAATGTCTTTCGATTTCATTTTTATTAAATAACTAAATAGGTGTTGGAGATCCTAATGAACAACCTCTTGTAAGGGAGCTTTGGCATTTCTTCACCTAGCTTAGTTTAGTTTGTCTCTAAGTCCATATATATTGGATGATCCTCGAAGTTTACTTACCCGGATTGATAGTAAATGAAACTCTAATTTGCATCTGCATTTTAGAACAAACAATAAGCCTAGAAATTAACTTTATCTAAAGAGATATTATGCATTATTTTTCGTGTGAAGATATTCTTTGTACATTAGTTACATTTTAGAACATTGTGCCTTAGATTAGTTATTTTTCTTGCCAAGTTTTCACTACTTTTTCTGCTTATCTTGATTACTCTCGATGCTATAGATGTCTATGTTCCCTCAAACTTACATTGGTTTTGCTGACGATGCCCGTCGTAGTACACAAAACATATCTTTTGCTGCTTGGGTTATCTATTCACTCACTGATGAGCTAGTTTCTATTCATGGGATTGTCTTCGGTCAAACAACGAAAAGTATTACAGAATATAGCACAGTCATTGAGCTATTATTTGATGCCATTTCATTTGGCATTCAACGTTTGATTGTTAGGTTAGATTGACAACTCACTGTATTACATCTAAATGGTATGTATCCAATCAGAAATCTGTCTTTGTTAAGAATGTTTTTAAGGGTTCATCTCTTGGAAAGACAAATTGATTACATTGAATATCAACACATTTCAAGAAATTTAAACACATTAGCTGATCCATTGGCTAATCAAATTTTAAATAGAAATTTGCAGTGTTGAAAGTAAAACAAAACAATGTTCAATCCATATTGAACAAGATACTCAAAGATCAAAAGTAGTGATATCATTAGGTCAAAGTTGTGTGTAAAAAAATATTAAATCGTCTATGATCATAGGTTTCAAATACCTTATGATCTAAAGATATTGATACAAAAAAAAATTCCAATCTAAATCGGCCATTATCTATCCATGACGATGATCATGGTAGCAAGGTATAGTGCGCGCCACTCTGCGTAGATATCGCCTAAATGGACTAGGAACCCCAGTCACATGCCTTTGGTATCTGAGAGGAAAATCATCCGTCCCAGTCTCTGGTATGTCAATGGTCAGCCTCTCTAGGTTGTGTTCCAACTCTGCGAGGGCCTCTGCTGCATCAGTCAGTGGTGGAGCTGCCGCTATAGGTTGTGCTTCTCGTCTGTCAAAATGACAATGCACCACTGGTCGTGTCAGGCCTGCATTTTAATGTTTGTATAAGTATTGGACAATAAAAAATCAAATAGAAATTAGATAACAAAAAAACTCAAAATGCTACTTTTTACCTGATGCATCCCACTGTGTTCCCGGTGGGAGTGATGTGTCGGGTCACCCCTGAAATCAATCCCTACATAAGGAAAATATTCAATCATGAAGATTTGGATCCTGAGCCATACAAAAAATTGAGTATATCAAACCACAGGACCACCATCGCCACCATGGTGAGCCATAAATGAAACCCATCGCAACATGTGTGGTTCCCCCGGTCTCATCGGATCCACTAACAAATGCTAAGGTACCATGGGTGGAATTCTCTCCAAAGTGAAAGATATGAGAATGGCTCCATAGCCGAATTTCTTCAACTTCCCATTATTTTCTTGCATGAGTTGGCCTTTCATGTTGACCAACACTCCTTCACACCAGTTAAAAATTGTTCCCCCGAAACACTCAACAACAGTCTGCATTTGTGCTTTAGTAGCCACATGAGGAGCTGCACTACCACACAATCGAGTAACTAAAAAAGTAATGATTTTAAGGTCTATTCGTTCAATGGTTTTTATGTCGATACGAACACCCTTCAATTGTGAATCCTATGTGCAATACTGAACCATATAAGAAGCAGTAGGAAGTCCCCCTGGTCATGTGCTGAATAAGGAAATGTCTCTTCCTATTCGAGATAAACTAGTGAGGAAATAAATATCCTCTATCTCGATCACAAGCCTGTGATTCCCTATTATGAACACTGTTCTTGGACGTCCTAGGCATTAACCAGCTAGTTCGTGAGTCCCACTTGGGATTTCATTCCTTATATTTCCCAAAATTGGTATAAATCACAATTCTTCAACACACGAAGCATTTTTGCGATATCCATGGCTTCATTATCATGAAAATCATACTCACATTCTCTCCACTCAAGCATGATTGGTTGCCCACAAACAATCATTTAGGAACATTAGAAAACTTGTGGGATAATTTGGAGCAATTTTTATGGATAGAAATATAGTTTTTGGAAACCCCACGATGCTTGTGAAATGTTTATTCATACAAAGTGCATTTTTCCACACAATTTATGTATAAAAACCACAACGACACGATGATTTTTTATATTAAAAAATCATTGGGGTGCGCGAGTTTTACCACAAAAACCTGTGCAATCCCGAGGGCACATTCTAAAACCCTTTTTCCTCTAAAAAAATGATCTAAAAACTTAAATTGAAAAAGTAAATAGATGGAAAGAAATTCAATGAAGATATAAAATACCTGAAACTAACAGTTTGTGAAATGGTTGATTGGTTCTCTCGATATCCACTTCAGAAGATTTATGGTAAAAACTCCTTTTCACTTCTCTGGAAATAAAAAGGTAAAAATGATTTGTTGTGACAACTTTTTATAGGTTTTCATGATTAAAATAATATTATTTTGTTTATTTTGACCTTTAGAAGTTAAATTTTGAATGTTTTTACCCTGATTGAGAGCAGATGATTATAATTTTTTTAGCTTTTGTGCAGAGAACAGGTTGTGTCTAAAAACGAATAATTTTGACAATGAGTAAACTTTTATCACTTTTTTGGGCTCTCAAAAGATACGAAAAAGTGAAACCATGGAGTCCTCTTTTAAGTCATTTTCAGACTCTAAACATTAAAAGATCGTCGAGCACCTGACTATTCGAACTCGTTAAAGTAAATGAACAATCATTTATTCAGTATAAGTTTACCCCTGTTTCAGACTGAACTAGACTAATTACGAAAAATGTATGCGTTGACTAAGCATGGTTAATAGAGTTCTCTCCTACATAATTTTATCATTTTTTCCAGGTTTGAGAGACTAAACTTACGAAAAGAACACTACAAATTTTACTTATGCTTTTCTTCTGACTCCCTAAAACTGAAAAATGTCGAGTTAATCCTATGCTGGACTCGTTAAAACTAGACAGTGCAAGACCTGTCAATTTCAACAAGATAGAACCACTCCTTCTTAGGGTTCGTTAAAAATACTGAGATGGACTTGTCTGAAGGATGAGATTATACAACAAGCAAATGTTATCCGCTTGAAAAAAATAAAGATGTACTTTCCAGTAATGGTGGGGGAAAAAGTGAGAAAAATAATCCATCTTTTTTACTTGTTTTTAAAAAGCTGCATGTCGCTCTTAAACACGACACTTTGTCACACTCATGTATGGGTTGGGTAATCCTTTTTTCTTACAGTTAATCAAACCTAATTGAAAGTATTCAGACAGTTTTGGGTATTGTCTTTAAGTCAAATGTTGCCAAGTCATTTACAGTGTCATTATGTGTTCAAGAGAAGGTTCAACTTCCAATTCAGTATTCATTGCAAACATTTGTCTCCATTTTTACTAGTTTGAGAAACAAAAATCAAGACCCTTGATATAGTTTCTACCATCCAGGTTGCAAGGAGTTATGTATTCATGATACAGTAGACTTATTCATAACAATGGATGCGCCCATACTGTGTCTACTTTTGATGTAAAGCTAAAGTCATATATGTACTAAAACATTTAGTCATATTTGCACTGAATGTTTCTTACAGGTTTTCGACTGGTGTCTCTAATCCAATCCTTGGAATGATAAAGCGATTCACTCTCCCGAAAAACTTTCTCAGACTTCGCACTTTAGGGGGAAATCTGTTACATGTCTTTTTTTCACCATGATATTTTACTATCAATATGGATCTATCACCATCCATACTCATGCTTCCTTAGAAACATTCATGTTCCTGAACCAAGTCTTGGAAACTGGAAAAATCTCTTTAAAAATCTTAAAGATTTCCTGTGTGATTTTTTTGGCCATTTCCTGTGCATGCGCTGATACTTCTGCTATTGGCTGCAACAATCTCTGCTCCGTTCACCCATAAAACATGTGCACCCTCGTAAAAGGAAGTAAACACGAAAAAGTAACTTCTAGAAGCTTAGTTGGGTGAATATTCTTCCAACTAAAAGCCTCTTGAGTCACGCCAGTTCATGCTATATCCCTCCACTCATGGAGCTTATCCCCTTGGATAAAGGAACCCTAATCCCTTCATTAGAGGATCTCATCCCTATCTTGATGGATTTGAAACCTCCTCAAATTATCCTATAAATTAAGCTGAAGCTTCAGTGTTAGGGTACTTAGTACATCAGATATTGTACTTGGTAAAGTTGGTTAATTTATTTTTTACATTGAAGATTACACCTTTGTTCACACGAGTTCATTGAAGATAAATATATATTGGTCATTTTAGAGATAAAGGCTTGTCAAACCAAGGAGCACGATTGCGAAGGCTTACGGGAGAAATCTGTACAACATCAAGGCTCAGGTTGTAAGATTGCTCTTTACATTACAAGGAAAAGACCCTCTAGCGGATGTTTTTGAGGAACCCCTTATAAAAATACCCTAGACATCTGTTTCTAGCGGAGGTTAATAGACGAGGTTGGCGGGTGGAGGTTTTTGCGGATGTTTTTCCTCTGATGCGCTTATCATCCTAAACCGCACAGGGGCGTTCAACAAGAGAAAGAACCAGTGCGCAAAAAACATTGGCACACCAGACACCGTGCGCTCCGTACACACCCGCCTGGTGCGTCTTATGACTGTAGCGCACTGACGCTTGAAAAAAATATTGCACCAATGCGTCATAAAACCCCGGGCCAAAACAGAAATAGCCTGGCACAGTCTTAGGAAACCGCACTGGTGCGCCTATAAAACCCCACGCATCGGCACAGGGTTAAATAAAAAAAAAATTTACGACCATAAAACTACATTTTTCACTTTTCTCAGTGCTTCAGAGCTCTCAAGCACCGATGCAATTTATCCTTGTCTGAGCCATCTAACATCGGTGCTCCCATTGTACCCATTGCATGCACGCACTGTTGTGCATTGCCCACTAATCTCCAACTTGAATTTTGCAAAACGGGGGGGAATTTTTCTTTTGCAAATTCTATAGCCAATATGCCTCCTCGACAACAAAATGTAGAAGTATTTCTCTTGTTTTTCCATAATTAAGCCTTTTAGCATATTAGAATTTCAAATTACCTTAAAATTAACCATTTAAAAAAAAAAAAATTTCACGCAGTGCGCTCGAGCCATTCGGCGCGCACCGATTCGCGGTGCTGCTTATAAATTTACAGGTTGCACTGCCAGCGGTGCTAACGATATCCACACTGGTTCCGGGGCAATACCGAAAAGCGCGCCGTGTTATCAAAAAAAAAATGTGCAGTGCGGTCGGTTACCCAGTCACACCGTTGACCATGTGCAATAGTGGCAATGAGGTACATTAACTTAAATATCCACCCGGGGGCGGGTATTTTTGTCAGCGCATCGCATTCTGCATTTCCACAGGGTCAATAGTGCGGCCTGGTAAAAGACCGCACCATTGACTATGTAATGATGTCAGGAGGTCGGTGCGCTGACCGAACTATACACCTCGGGGTGTAGAGTTTATTCAGCTCACCGCAATCGCTACACTGTCCATAGTAAATGGTGCACTGAAAATTTGTCAGCGCACCACTGCCGGTACGCTGAATATTTTATAGTGCACCACCACCAGTGCGTGACACAAAAAGACGCACCGGTACCGGTGCATGCCTATTTTTTGTGGCGCACCAATTTTTTTTTTTTTTTTTTTCCAAAAAAAATAATATATGTATATTCTTAAATACATGTCTCATTTAATAAAAATTTTTTATTTAATATGTCAATCATTAAGGGACGTGAAAGGAGAGAAGAGGGGGAACAACAACAACAACAGGCAGACCAGTAAAACATGGTTTGCTTGTGGGAGGCACGAGAGAGAGAGAGAGATGCATACCCTTGCCCTCTTATAGCAGCTACCGAGGGGCTCCTAAGGTAGGTAGGCCTCCTCAAGTTCTATGAGGAGGCTATTTCCCTAAAGGGCCATGGTGTGTTTTTGAGACATCTTATCCGCAGGTGGAATGCCCACCGATAGGCTTTCTGGGTTGCTCCTAACTAGTGGTACGCGCCCACTAAGGAGGAAATATATTTCATTACAGGGCTATCAAAGAGAGGGGTGGATTTTCCCTCGTTTCCAGAGGTTCTAGTTGACTATGCAACAGGGAGTCAGTTGGTGTACTCCTAGAGATACATTAGCGCAGATATACTGTCTCCTTCAGATTTTCAGATCTCCGGAGGTCAGTTACATATTGGTGCATTTGGTAGTCAGGAGGTGAGGTGCCTCTCACTTATGGTTTTGACCATTTCACACAACACCAGTGACGAGCAATGCATTAGTTGCTCGCTTCTATATTATGTTGATTCTTTAGTACTGGAGCCACGACTTGTCAGGTGGTCTGCCATTTTTTTGTGGCAGTTCTGTACAACCTTAGATAGATGTCGTGCTCATGCACAAGGGAGGGTCAACTTCCCTTTTCTTCAGAGCTTTTTTGTTTATTTTTTGATAGGTTTCTAGAGACGAGGCCTACTTTTGTTCGACAGCCTCGTAGGCCGATGTTGGAGGCATGGATGCACATGTGGGGACAGATGATGCCCAAGAGGGTTGAGACTGAGTTTTCCGCGAGGATATCGCATGATGCACTAGAGTTGCTAGCCAGTGTTGATGAGCATCCCTTCATTATGGTCCCTTGTCCTTATGCTGGTTTGGATTGGTGAGGGTGTGCCAACATGCTCTTCACAAATGATGAGCCGCCAGATGATAGAGGTAATATTACTATTTTATTTAAATTTATTCTAACATGTTCTTTAACTTGTTTTTATTAAATTGTGTAATGAAATTGTCTAATTATTGTTCTGTAATTGTATATATTTTGCAGACATTGGGTATTTTGATGGCGAGGACATGCCAACACCACCACATGATCCAGGTATGGATCCTAATGATGACCAGGATATGCCAGATGCCGAGGATAATTAGGAGGCCGGTGCAGAGAGACCTGCTCCTCCTAGTGCACCGGTACCGCCTTTTGCTAGGCGCAGTAGGATTGATAGCAAATTCAGGATGGAGTTGGGTGACCAACTTATTGCATTGATTTTTGAGGCGGGAGTCAAGCCCGCTCCTATGAGAGACATACATGCCGATGGTAGGTTGTCACATATGTGGAGAGGCATGTCGCGTGACATGTACAACCTGATGTGGCATGTCGTAGGAGCTACAACCTTAGTTATGCGGCTGAGGAGGACCGTTGCGTGGTCGATACGCAGCATGTGATCGATAGTCCACATCGACGCATCATCTTATGATCACGATCAGAGGAGTGATCATCATTCACCTCGGGCCGTGTCAGATGAGCAGCCTCCACTAGCATCGAGCAACAATAATCATGGAGAGCAGGATGGACCATCGACCATGTCCAGTCATCACAATGATCATGTGCAGGTTGGACCATCGACCATGTCCAGTCATCACGATGAGTAGCCGACAGTTGATTCGGATCAGCATGTATCGACTGATCAACATGTCGAGGCTGCACCTTTAACTGAGCAGGCCTCGACTAGTACTGCTATTGATGATGTACCACCAGCGCATAGATGACATTTATATTACAGTTGTATATTTTTGACATTATTCAGTTATATATATATATATAGTCCATGTATTTTATTTTCATGTTGCAGTTGTACTTAATTTACATGTTGGTGATCATAATGATGTGTATATTGTTAGGTCATGTTAGATATGTTCATTTAATGTGCAGCTTGTAAATAGATGTGTATAGTAGTTATTTCACATGATCGATGTATAGTTGATGTTTGTGTTGTGATGATGTTATATAATGCTAATTGTGTTTTGTTAGACGATCATAATCACGATAATGTTAGCGAATTTGAATGTGTTTTTTAGTCAAATATGATGTTTGTACAATGGTTATCATGATCGTGATGTTTATTAATTAATTTCATATTAAATGATCATGATATTGTAAAATTGTAATATCTGTAATTCTAATTATTGTATGTAAAATTCTAAAATTGTAATTGTATTTGTATTAATTGTAATTGTTATATGTAAAATATTTGTAAAATTTTAATTGTAATTGTAATATTTAATTGATTGTGAAATGATTGTAATTGTAATTGTATATATGTAAAATTATAAAATTGACGTAATTGTAATTCTAATTGTATGTAAAATTATAAAATTGTAATTGTAATTGTAAATTTAAAATTTGTAAAATTGTAATTGTATATATGTGAAATTGTAAAATTGTAATTGTACGTAAAATTGTAAAATTGTAATTGTAATTTTAATTCTAATTCTATGTAAAATATTTGTAAAATTTTAATTTTATTACTGTGAAATGATTGTAATTGTAAAATTGTAAATGTAATTGTATGTGAAATTGTAAAATTGTAATTGTATTTTATTATGATCTTACATACAAAAAAGAACTTTATACAATATGCCATTGTTTTTGAGATCAAAATAATTGAAAATTATGAAGTGAAATATTGATTTTAACATTAACACAATGCAAATTACCAATTAATTCAAGATACGTATTATAATGTTTCGAAAAACCCATCTTAAAAAGTATAGATATTGATGATCAAATAACACATGTACCATATCACTCTCAGTTCTCATGATCACCCTCATTATCTTCCAGCTCGCATGGCATGATACACTATTGTTCTTAAAAATATGTTTTGATCTAGGGTCATGTCTCAGTACGAACCACCAATCCCTATCCAACACATATGGGTAAAAAAACACCTGGTTGCAGTGTTTGGGGAAAACATAGGGCTCCTTAGCTTCATCCCAAATCTTTCTAGAATTGATACATATCAGCCTACTATTGCGATATTCCTTTACATTATTCCGATCAAAGGTGTCCCACCACTTGCACCTAAAAATAACACATTGGAAAGAAGAGAAATCCACTTCAATGATCTCTTGTATCTTTCCAACGTAACCTAATGTCCCTCGTACTAGGTTTTGATCACGGTGTCTAGATCAACTAGGTTTATTGAACTCGACTTCCACTCCACAGTCTTTTGTGATGTTTCCAACATCGACATTTTCTGTGCGAAAATGGTGTCCATATGGCCACATAGATGGGAACAAATGCACCTATTATGAAAAAGTTAAAAAAATCATATTGTCTTGTGTCTCATAGTAACCCAACAGTTAAAATATGAAATATAGATGTCTTATAAGTTTCAAATGTACATATAAATTAAATAGATTATTAACGAGTTGCTGCACCCAATCCCTACATTTATTGCATCCTCTTCAGCACGTGGGTAATGACCAGTTGCACCGTATTTCTCTGCGACTTGGTCAGCAACCCAACTGTTGGGGCATATTTTTGGCATATTTTCTTTTAAATGATCGAGATATGGCACACTTTTACCATTCAATCATATGAATTCTTTCCTGTCACTATCCCATTTCATCCTCTTTTGTTCGTACAATACGACACATGGTTGTGTGGCTTCAGAATTGTAAAGAACGAATTTATTGATTGCTTCAATTTCTGCATTCATTGATGAAATCAAACCGACATTATATATTACATAGAGATCAAAATATACATTATATCTAAGTTCAACATGACTATTTACTTTGTGTAAATTTGAAAAATTATAAGTCGCTTACTCTTTATCAAGCGTTTTTTTCCACTCATTTGGAGCAACTCCCCTTCGCTTTTGTCTTCATCCATTTCATCGTCCCAAATCACCGCACCTGGTCTGTTATCAATCTACTTGATGTACTCACTGGCATAATATAAGGACTCATACGATATGTACCCCTCTGCCATAGACCCCTTGGGTTTTGCCCTTTGTCGAACAAAACCTTTCAACTTCTTCATGTACCTCTCTAAGAAGAACATCCAACGAGAAGAAACCACCCCAACTAATTCAACCTCATCTACTAGGTGGATTAGAAGATGAACCTGTAAGTCCATGAAACTCATCGGCAGTTCCTTCTCAAACATACAAAAAATCTCAACTATCTCTTGACGCCACCGTGGAATGCTAGCCAAATGAATCTCCTTTGACGTGATCCAACGTATAAATGCAGATAATTTAGATATGGCATGTCCTAGGTCTTGAGGTAATTCATATTTCAGACACCCACGCATGAAAAAAGGATAATTACACTGGAAAGTTATAAACACGTGCAATAATATACAAAATTAGTTATGTTTTATGATCCCCACATGGAAAAAAATTATTAATATAAAAAATAATAAAATCATGCTTTTGACATTGTATGTACTCTTAGAAGATTCAAATGGTCATGCGATTTCAACCCCGAAAAATGGTCATCCACGGTGAAGCAGCGCCGTAGGGAAGACCCGTATGAAGTTGGCACCCTCACACCCATTATAACTTCCTTTGCCAAAGAAATATCATCTTTTTTTTAAATCCACGAGACATCACCTTCTTTGAAATACCATGAATTAGAGGGACCAACGCCCGCCTCTGATCGCGTACTTTCTAATATTCTTGGCCAATGTTTCTTTTTAGTTTTTGAAGTAATAAGATCTTTCCTAACAGCCAATGTGTCACTTTGTTTTGATGATATGTGCCTCCATAAAGAACATGAAACATTTTTAAATATATGCATGGGATCTCATAAGTGGGTAATCTTAAGATGCTCCCAATATGAGAGGTTATAAAAGATATCTTTTTCATCCCAATGGGCAATTTCTCAACATAGGTGTCGAATCATTCTGGATCATCGAACATAGGATCCCCATTTGAATCGGACATTTCTATGAACTCCTTCTCCTTCTCTCCCTCATATGCTCTAAGCCATTCAGTTGGTGTCGTTATTGGAGGCCTTTGGGTTCTCTCTCATTTACAATTGAAAGTGGATGCTGCTCTTTTTTAACGGTGTTCTTCTCGGAGGAATACCCTGGAGCAATCATACATTGGATTTCGTAGGTCCTTGGACCATCTAGCTTTCAGAGAAGGTCCACAACATTTACATCCAAAATACCATTTTTTTACAAGACTTGTGAAATTATTGTATACAATTAATATGCATGGCACGTTAAAGAATATCATGAATATCAGAACAATTACAACGAATTAAATAACTAATATGTGAAATAATATTGTTACGTATATAAATAAATAAATAAATTAAACATGTAATTTACCAGATCAAACTCCTAAGCCTGGATAATCATGTGTCGTGTAAGCACATATGCCATACAACATAAAAATCCTCTCTGCTGCGATGGGTCTTAATACATCGTATACATTTATCCAATCCAATAATTCCCTCAATTCATCTACCAGTGGTTGTAAGTAGACATCCATATTCTTCACTTTTCTTCTACCAGGGACTATGAGAGCCAACATAAGATGTTCGTTCTTCACAGACAACCATGGGGGGATATTGCTATTGATCACTACTATAGGCCAAACAAAAAAGTTGGTGTTCTGAAGGGAATATGGGTTGACGCCATCCATGGCTATGCTGAGTTGTAGACTTTGTACTTCATCCTTGAATTTTTCGGGCCATGTATCCTCTATATGCTTCATGGTTATTGAATCAATTGGGATTCGCATAACTCCTAACTCACTTTTGTGTGAGGCATGCCATTCCTACAACATAGCTAATTCTTTGCAACAAAAGAGCCTTTGAATCCTTAGGATTATAGGCATGTGCCTCAATATCTTAAAAGGAGGACCAGTACGTGATTTACCCTTCTTTTTTTATTTATCATACCTGTCATGCCCGCATTTCAGACATATCTCTTTGTCTGCATATTATCCTCTACATAGAATACAATCATTTGGACATGCATGATATGATATGTAATCAACACCCAACATTTTCAACAATTTCTTTGCCTCTTCGCAGCTACCAGGCAAGACATTATCACTCGGAAGAACCATATCTTTGAATAACCTGTAGTTGGTGATCATGGAAAAATATATTAATAAATGTACATTAATGCTTATATAATTATTAATGTTCATAAAATTTACCATTTGTAATTTTCATTGTACTGTATTGATTATATTTCTCAAATTTATATAAGGGAGGACGTTATGGTAACTTACCTCAAAATTTTCGAGAAACATGGGAGGAATTTATGGTAACTTACCTCAAAATTTCCGAGAAACATGCATTCGACAAGCCAAAATTTGCTTTCAATTTGTACAGTAACATCGCTGTCCCCAACTAGGTAGAATTTGACTGACTACCAGGTCCAAAGAGAGGGGTGGTGGAAGCAAATTTAAGGCTTTCGAAAAAGGTGTCAGCAATATGAGCATCATCCCCTAGTTGATCATCGTTTTAGAATGCATCTAACAACATTGTCTCCATGGCAGTCGTATCCCTTAAGTAATCATCCATACCAACCTCTATTTGATTGGCTCCATTGCCAGCTTGTGAAAAACTGCTATTTTTGTAGTCATTCCTAATCGGTGAATCTGGGCGTAGCGGGAATTGAATTGGTGGCTGATTCAACCATTCTTGGTATCATTCCTCTCCAATTTTTTCTCTTAATTCAGTCTTATCTCAATTTGACATTGTCGTGGGGTGCACTCATCATCACTAGAATCCTAATAATTAAAAAAGAAATATTTGAACATGATTAGCAACAAATATATGATATCAATTAGTAACCACGTTGACAATACTGCATGATTAATTGGTTTGACGTTGAAATAATTACATTAATCAATATACCAAACAATTATAATTATTACCATCATTAATTTACCAGGATTGTGGCTAGAAGATGCAACATTGTTACAATTGGCAGGGTGAAGCGGCTGTCCATTCTCATCTACCAAATTTGTATACATGATTGACATGGATAAAAAACATAAATTCAATTAGATAATGAAAATATAAATAAAATCTGAATTAAATAGTACATCTCGAGATGGATAGGGAGAACTCCGCGATGGACTTTGAGAAATATTATGGAACGAGCTGGATTTTGAATAATTGTCCATTCAATATAATTATGATATTTTCTCCATGCATTTGAGAAAAATCAACAATAAACTTTGGTGCACACATTTAAAAGTAATTTCGGTGAATTAAAAATGGACATCTTGTTATCAATGCTAATGTACAGATCACTGCACCGATGCATTTTTGTTACTGCGCATCGGTGCCATGATATAAAAGGATGCACCGGTGCGGTGATATTAAGTGACACACCAATGACAAATAAACACAAATAAAAAAACGCAACTCCATTTTCTTTAAGTGGGAAAAAATGCGGTAAATTGAAAAATGGGCAGCAAAATATTTTCGAAAATCTAATTTCATAAAACAATTCTTTAAATACTAAACATTTTTCATTATTTCACTATTTTTGCAAAAAAATTTAGCCAGAGATTTGCAGGAGACATACCTGGAGCAATAGAGCATGAGAGCACTGTGGAGTAGTGAAATACGTTCGAATAAAATTATTCAGACAATCTGAATTCCAAACCTCTTGTGATTCAAACCTTGTAGCATAGAATTTCAAGCAATCTAGTGATTAAATTTTATTGTTTTTTTTACGCAGTAAGAAAACAATTTCAATTTTTTTTTTAATTTTCAAAAAAAAAAAAAAAAATTTCCATTTTTACCCTAAACTCTACATTAATTTTGTTTCTGCCATTTCTTCTGCCTATTTATGTGATTTCAGAATTAGGGCTTTTCATTTTAGATTTATAGGGTTTTTGTATTGCTATATATAGGCCTAAGACATCCAACCCATGGGACAACTTTCATAGTTGGAACCCAATTCGTCGGCCCTTCCGTGATTTATTTATTTATTTTTATTTTTTTCTTTAATCAGTGCACCTTGCGTAACCTAGCGCACTGGTACACTGCATTATCTCGGCATACCATGAAGTTACTGTGTGATAAAAAAATTAAAAACAATTTTATTTTTAATAAGTGCGTCATATGTAAAATAGGGCACCGGTGCACTATTTCATTATGGTGCACTGCGAACGTGCTGTTTCACAAAAAAATGTTTTATTGCATTAATCGGTGCACCATGTAACATATAACGCACCGCACCGGGTTTCCTAGTTGACAGAGAGCACCGTATGGTGGTCCCTTGTTTACGCGGGGCGTTTATGCTACAAAAACTAACAATGGACGATTTTTGTTATTTTCTTTATGTTAATTGGTGCGATAGTTAACATGTAATGCACCGGTGCTCTTTGTTGACATAGAGCACCATATGGTCTATTATACTATTTGTGCAGTGCGTTTATAAGACCCCCACACACAGATGTCATTGCGTACACCCTGAATGACGCACCGGTTTCTTGATTTTTTTTTTTTTTACTTGAAAATTTGACAATTTATTTATAAAATATATTAATGAATGATATATACATGTTTCATATTGATAAAGAAAGGGATGAAAAGAGATCAAGTAATAAAAATACTGATAACACATCAAGAAAAACAAAATAGGCAAGTTATTTGTCAATTCTTTACAAAAAATATTATTTTTGAACTATATGTAAGCTTAACTAATATGTATTGTTTACTGCGTATCATGCAGAGCCACAAAATGACGAAGCTTGATAAGTTTATTTCTAATCTAGGACCAGAAGAGCGTAAAAACTTGATGGAAAAATTGCAAAAGGATGAATCAGGTGAATGAAAAAATACTATCGATCCAATATGAGTTTCTTTTTTTAATTTTCATTAATAATATACTTAAAATTGTTGGATAACATGTGTCAAACAATATATTAATTCACATATGTTTAATGTTCTACAGGGACCAACAACTCAGAAATGGATTTTTTTTCTAAGAAAAGAAAAAAAATAGAACATGCAAATGAAAATGAATTGCTCCTTAGCTCATCTGGAGTGGTGCTGGAGGTTAACGAAAGGGGGAAACACTTTTACAAAAGTTGAAGGGATCTAGTGGAATGAATGTATAGATGTTCTTTCCACTTACAATACAAAAATCAGTCCAATGATTCCAAGAACCAAATTTTATCTAAACTACAGGAAGAGTTTCCAGAGAATTGGTCAATGAGACATGTCGGACTTTTAATAGCAAAAACGTACAACAAAAAAAAAGAAGGAATGAAAAAGTAATATTCCTTTAAATGTTTGTCTAGAATTATTTATAAATATCACTTTTGTTATATTTACTTTTCATACATCAATATAAAAATTAAATAGTTTATTTTCATGTTACATTTTCAAGAAGATTATGAAAATTTCAAAAGATGAACGAGCTGATATTAGAAATATGCCAGTAGGAATGTCCAAAAAGGTGTACAAAGAGATGGTCAAAGAAATGGACAAAATTGCATCATAGGAGGAGCCATCTCAACAACAACATGCTTCAAATGTATTATGTAATCATTGAATTTTTTGATCATTAGGTACAATAAATAAACAATTTAGCATTAAATATTAATTTTCAAGTATTTTCTTATAGAAAAGAAAAGAAAATGAAACCCATTCACAAGATAAAAACAGACGTACAAGGAAGAAAATGTTGATGTCTAAGTTTATGAATAATTATTACTCTTTTATAACAATTAATAGGATTTATTTTTGTATTTTAAGTTGTTTTACAGTAACGCTCATTGAATGTCTTCAAACATATGCTAACATACAAAGAAGAACCATCAGACGAATTGATTGAAATTGGGTTAAATATGGGTTGTGAGTATATGTTGGCATATCAGAAATTAATTGTGGAATTTGTAAGCATCTATCAATCATGTTTTACTTAGCTCCATCTATAATTAATAGAACAAAAAAAACTTTTATATTAAATATATGATTTTCTATGGGGTATAAAACTTGTAGGAAACAAAGTATGGAACTGCGCCAACAAATGAAATATTGAAAGATGGCATGGTACATGGTTTTGAAATAATATGTATAGTTTATGAGTCAATTGTTGCTATGGTACGTCATTTCTTTTTTATTTACATTGATGTATATTATTTAATATTGCAATTTTCATTATTCTCGCCAATGTATATACACTCATTACAGTTTATTTTTATGCTTGTAGATGGAAGGTGAAGAAGAAGAAAAAAATGAACGCAGTGAACAAAACATTCCTGAAAATAACCCCAAGCCATGGAAGTAGCTCTAGCAGTGGCAGCAATTCAAGCAAAGAATGATGATCACTATGTTTGGATATCAAAGCAAGACATTTTATTTTTTGAAATATGTCTGTGAAATCATACATTTTGTTTAATGTAATGGACATAGTGTCCCAATTGAAAGACAAAGGGATACGAATAACTGTCTCATTTTGTATGATAAAGACTGCCTTATTCATATATATATATATATATATATATATATATATATATATATATATAATATGTTTTAATTTATTCTATTGCGTTCTCCATTGTCGCTGTGAAATGTAATACCACTGATTAAATATTATAATGAAGAGATGTGAAATTTGATGATATGATATAAAAAATTAATCCAAACATCACATTCAAATGCACTAATAAAAATTTAATTCGTATGAATACTGTTATAAGATATGTATCGTCTTTTGATGAATAATGAATTTTAAAAAATCACAATAATTATGATATGATATAACAAATTAATCCAAACATCACATTCAAATGCATTAATAAAAAATTAATTAATATGAATACTGTTATAAGATGTGTCGACTTTTAATGAATAATGAATTTTAAAAAATCACAATAATTGCGCTGTCACAGGTCGATGTTTCTAAAAAATACAAAATGAACACCGGTGCGTGTCAGTTACTGTACACCGGTGCGTTTGTATGATACAGCGCATCGGTGCGTTTGTATGATACATCACACTGGTGCATTTCTACGACTTATAGGCACCACACAAATATCACTACCAATTTTTAATCTCAGTGCGTTTGTGAGATACTGCACACCAGTGTGTTTATGTGAGTCTACGCACCGGGGCCTTTTACCACCTATGGGCACCAAACAAATACCAATACGAATTAGAACAAACGGTGTGTTTGTTGGATACTATGCACCCGTGCGTTTCTATAACTTGACGTACCGGTGCGTTTAGACAACCTATGGGCACCACACAAATCCCAAGACCAATTAGAACGGCTTCGTGCGTTGTATCACCAACACTGCGCCCCGGTGCAATTTTATACCTTGACCGCCCTGGGCCACCTTCTAGATGACATGCACCGGTGCGTTGACACCTTAGTAGCACACCGATGAAAAAAACATCCGTAATAACCTTTGGCCGCCAAATTTTTTTAGTTGTGTTGAAATTTCGTTAAAAGCGCCAAAACCTCCATAACCATAAATGGATGTTGTAGCAAATGTTTTTTTGACAATTTTGGCCAATTTTATAACACTAAAAACCTCATTTATAACCTCTGCTAGAGGGTCTTCTCCTTGTAGTGTTATAGTTCTTCATAATACATATGGATCTCTTTTTCTCATTGTGTTGTTTTTAGATTCATTAAAACAATGTCAATTCTTAATCTCCTTGATCATTAAGTTGAACTAGTGTTTTTTATTATTATATACTGCAGGTGCTTTTGATTCTTTGCATGTTTGTGATTGCAGATTCTTCTCAGCATCGAATGAATTCTTTGAAGCGAAAGGCAAGGTCTACATCAAAAATCTCGTTGAAAGGTAGGAGCATAACCTCCTCATTTCAAAGTTATAATAATCTGAATGCTAATAATTTAAGGAAAAAGGTATTCAAATGGTTGTTTGTTTCTAGTTATTTGTTGGGATACTAGGGAGATCGCTATTGTCCACAAGAGGGATTTATCCAGAAAACAAAAGGTTTTCCTAGGTTTGTTCTTGATTGAGTAAGACAGTGAAGGTATGAAGAAGTGGTCAAACAAACACTAAGGAAAAAGAAACCACCAAGGGCATACATCGATTTCCTAGTGGAGTTGCAAATTTGTGATACAAAATCTACAATTGCGAACATAAGTATCTTCCCTAGACTGGGTGGCCTAACCTAGAACAACAAAAAGACAAAGTAGATAATGTTTCCCTTGAATTAAATAGATAATGGGATGAAGCCTACTTGTGATCCATCATATGCTTTGCTCCTCTCTTGGTTTGAATGCTCCAATCTTAGCTTTGATCACTATAATTAGAACCTGCACAATCAAACGTCACAAGCCAATGATCTACAACATCTATGTAGCATTATCTAATCACTTCATTCAATGGATTGACATGGCATTGAAATACATGAAATCATGACATAATATATAGGAAAACAAAGAACTCTTTGCATTAATAGAAATGAAGTGAGTTACAACCAAATATAGGAGTTGATCTTGTAAAAGATCTCCTCAAGTTGACTTGTTCCTTCTTTGCCGCAAAGTGCACCTCTAATCACCCAAAACAACAACAACATGAGGGTAGAAGCTATCTCCAAAATCTAACCCCTAACTTGTGGATAGCCACAAATATATAGAAGAAGATGGTAAGTTGGGAGTTCTTATCCATTTACCAATCTAGGATGGCCATGTCATACATTAAAAGTTGTGATTACATAGAAAGGTTGCTACTGCCTTGTTTTCTACATTAATTTAGAAACATTTTGAATTAGAATTTTATGGAGTATAAAAATATTTATTATGGATTAATTTATTTAGAAATAACTGTATGATGAAGATTTGCTAATTTATTTCTTTGTGTAATATTTCATTAAAAGACATAGTATTAGCTCAATCAAAAAATAATAATGAAAAATAAAATGTAATAATAAAAATAAGATGAAAATAAATAATAAAAATTCAAGTAATACAAAATATAATAATGAAAAAGATTGAATTCTCATTATTACTCAAAGTTAAACATTCTTTTTTTTCTTAAATCTAGTAAAAATTTAAAATAAACTAAATTTCCAAAATAAAATAGTTAAATGAATTTATTTATTATTGTAATTTAAAAAAACAAATATTAATTGTTTGATATTAAAAGAATAAAATAATAATAATGTGATTAATCCCAAAGATATTTATCTACTTTATCGATCAAAAAAATCTTCATTCTACAATATGCAACTTAACTTAACTGTAGAATATATGAAATTTCTAGAGAAATCAAATTTTCTATATATATATATTTTATAATTAAAAGAAAATTTACACTAAAAATATCTAATCCTTTAAAATTTTATCAATATAAATTAAGGTGAATTTAGAAAATAATAATAATAATAATAATAAATAAATAAATAAAAATAAATAATAATACTTGAAACACCCTAACAAACATTATTGTCTATTCATAAATTTAAATTTCACATTTTATAAAATAAAATCTTAAAATTCCATTATATATGGAATAATATTGTGAAATTTAATAATAAATTGAAATGTGATATATATATATATATATATATATATATATATATATATATATATATATATATATATATATATATATATATATATAAGTTAATATATCAAAAATTTCAAGAAATAAAATTTATAATTCAAAAATTCAAAAACACTTATGAAAATTATTATTCGATTATTAAAAAATAAATTGGCATTATGGTTCTGAGTATACACAAATTAATAGTGATTTATTTATTATTTACATAAAATTAATAATATCACTAATCCAATTGGTCATAGTCTAAAAAAATTTATAGAATAATTTGAAATTCTAGTAAGATTCTGAAAAATTCCGGTAAAGATTTTTGAAAATCTTGTTTGAAGTTGTTAAACTTCAGTATTTTGGGTGTCCTAAAGGTTTTTGATGGTGCTGTATCTATTTCCACCATAAAAAATGCAATTCAAACACTCCAACTACCTGATTTTTTGAAGTTTTTTTACCGAATTCCAGCAAAAAAACTGTCGTCCGAGCTATTCAATTACGTCCATAGACAACTCCATCTAACTGTAGTTGTCCCGAAATACCTTCCACATTCCATGATTGAGTAGAAGGATGATTTGACCAATTTAGAATTCTTTAAAATCAAAATATCAATAAAGACAAAAATATATATTTTGTTAGTTTTAGTTAAAAGCCAATATATATGAGGTTAATTTCAATTAAAAATATTATAAAACAAATTTAATTAAAAACATTTTAAAACATTTATTTTCAATTTATTAATTAAATAAAAATTTCAGTAAATTAATTTGAAAATTTTCAAAAAGAAGTTTAGAAGGTTAATATTTCAATTTTGATAATGTATAAATGAGTACCTAAATTCTAATAACCTATAGATGAAAAGTCAACCAGACAAGTGAGGTAATCTTATAGAAGTTTCAATTATATGGAAGAAGGGTTGTTATTGTGGCATTGAGTATAAGTATTTTGGAAAATATAGAAAATATAATTATTAATGTAGAATCTTGATTAGGATTAATCATTTGTATGATATTTTATGTTATTGTAAAAATTTTAATTTTATGATATATTAGAAGTTTCAATTATATGGAAGGGTTGTTATTGTGGTATTAGATATAATAATTTGGAATTATTTTCAAATATAATTTAATTTAATAAGGATGAATTTATGTTAAAAATATTAAATATATTATCTCATCTTTATAAGATTAAAAAAAAACATAAATATTAATTAAATATTAATTTTATTTATATTATTGTTATTATTATTATTATTATTAATTATGAAAATAATTTATATATGAGTTAGACATATAGGTTTTCTCTGCATGGAATAACTGGTGGCGGGAAGTTAGTAAGCCAAAAGACCGAAACATTCATCTCCTAATTGCCTAGGGGATTTGGATCACCAGGAATCAAAACATTTTTGAGGAAAAATTTGTTGAATAGGACAACACCAGTAGGAACATCATCTCCATACTCCAACTCATCCCTGACAATGAGCATTTGGCACCTAACAGGACTATCTTACCTGAAGTTATCGACCACACATTTCCATGGGCATACTTCGACAGTGCATCCAATAATAATGGATGCGAAGGGGGGGTGTTGTCTTGCATTTGTCTGAGACAATTTTTTTCCACCTCAAGATGGGACTTGGACCAGGCTCTCCTACTTTTTTCTTGTGAACAAGGTTGCAACATGATTCAGATCTTTGGGGATTCACATATAATTATAAATTGGTTCAATCTACAGGGACAATGTCACACCCACACCCTTAGTGCATCACTGGAGGAGGTTCTTATTTTAAAATCTCTTTTTGATTTTATCTCTATCACTCACATTAACAGGCAAAGGAATCAGATGGCCGATCAACTTTCCAAAGAAACATCGCAGTTAGATTGGGGTTGGTGGCATATATCGGTTCATGAAGACGCACAAGAGTACCAATACTATCATTGCCCCTTCATTGACGATCTATAGGCACGAGACACAGTCATCCACTGACTGCACTTTTTGGTTCTTGGCACATTTTTGGCGGCAGATACATGAATAGTCTTACAATGACTGTTTTTATTTTCAGTATTATTCCTATCAGCAGCTATTTTTTTTTGTATTTATTTGTACATATATCATACTTTAGATTAGATGCAAAACAAACTATGTTATTGACAGGATACCAAATCTTCGAAGTAATGAACTATTTTTTGAACTTGCATATTTGATATGTTGATAGATGCAACATGTAATTTTTCTTAATGTTAATGAAAAACTACGACTTTTTTCTTGGGAAAAAAATGAGTTAAACATGTATGCATTTTTTATGGTAATGAAAATATTTGTATTAATTGCAAAATATATGCCCGGATCACAAGTGTACATTGAGAGTGACATTATGTTATTCTTCCATATTTAATACATCTACAGACTCCTGAACCAAATTATCCTCCGAAGAGTACAATTGATACTAAGCATATACAAGTCTTTGGAGGTGAATACCTTCCAATATAACCCCAAAATTAAACAATATTTGCAATACATATAGCCCACTTCAAAATATAATCTATGATCATTCAAGTCTACATAATCAACATTAGAGTTGTTGGAACTAAATAAATGTTTCATATTTAAGACCAAACTATTGACCAAAGGTCTCAATTTAACCTCTTGAAGTAGGAGGATATAGGACTTTCCTTTTTGAACTAATTATCAACTTAACTATTATTGATAATTAAATCAAAATTTAAAAACCCTTTTTTTAAACAAACACAATTATAAACAAAATTTAACCTACCAAATAATAAAAAAATTATATTTATTTTATTTCTTTCAGTGAAAAAAATAATCTTATCTAGTGAAAAGTGGATATGAAAAGTTTGGTTGAGAACCTTGATGTTGCTCCCATCAAGATCTATAGCCTCCAAAAATGTGGTAGGACCAAGGGTAAAAATGCATGACCTAGTCCAAAGAGCAATACCAGTAAAATTTTAAAGAAACATTCCTACCTATTAAATAAATAAAGCTAAAAAAAAAAAAAAATGCCATTATGAAGAGAAAGAGAATTACCATTACACCAACATCACTCCACCCGAAAGTTTGAAAAAAATATTTCTTTTACAAGAGCCATAGTCCATTGAAATAGTAACATTGTAACCCTAATTACAGGGAATGCAAAACCCATACGATCGATGTCTCTTTTTCATCGCAAATTTACTTCACAAGATTTTAGCTTCCTGCAATTTCTTCTTCCTCCATTGCTTCAATTTCTTCCGAAACTTTGCATCATTCATACCACAAGACTTGCAGAGTTGATTCAACTCATCAATGCTACCAATAAATGCGTCGTAATAAGCCCTCATGTCTTTGAAATACTGTGTATGAGATTGCTTCAAATTTCGTTCCCTCTGCAGCAGAGCTTCAGGGCATTGCTCCTCCTTGCACACACTCTCCCCCCATGTAATCGCAGGATTCCCAAAGTTGAAATTCTCTCCACTGAGCAGAGCTTCAGCCACATCGTTATTATTGTTCTGCCCTACCGGAAGAAATGCCCTAAGTCTTGATCTCTCCCGCTCTGTAAGATCTTCTTTCCACGTCTCTACCGTTAGAACGTTTCTGAGATCCTGTAGCGCAAATATTTCTGGGGGCAATTTTACGGTTTCAGCAATTTCAGGTTCCCTTATTTTGTACTCGTTGCTAACACAATGCTCTGTTATACCAATCTCTAATTCCGGCGATCTGCTCGTGTTGAGGTTCTTCTTTTTCTGGGTATACCGTTGAATTTTATCAGAATGACGTTGGCAGTAGCTTTTCCCCTTCACGCGCGGCTGAGAACAGCGCCATCGCTTCCCGTCGGATCGTTTGCACCGTAATTCATCTGCCAAACTGCTTTCTACACTTTCCCTCGACCTCTTGGGGCACATCATTAATTTCAGTGGCCGCTGGATATCCTGTAATTTCAGAGCAAAGAAAGAAAGAAAGGCGAGAAATTGCACTGTGAAAGAAAGAAATGCGAGAAATTGAACTGTGGTCATTGGAATGCAAACCCTATTTATTTATAATTTAACATTTAATTATGGATTGCGTCCGGTATCTTCTGCCATGGCAGCCGACAAGATATTTGGGAATTTTCTTGCTGAAATGTGCCAAAACGAATATTTGCGATTTTACGGGGTTCAGATTTTTTAGATTAATGAAATATTTTAGTGTTAGGTTAATGTTACCTTTTGGCTTGACGTTGATGGCTCGAATGTTTCCACATCCTCTTTGAGTTATATGGTTTGTTTTTCGTTGCCCCACTTGTATATTGGGAGGTCAAGGCTGGTATATCATGATGTGGAGGTCATGTTTCGATAATGATAATTGAAAGATGAATGAATGAATGATATTTTAAAGTTTACGAGACTAAAACTAGTTTATGGTAGTAGTTTATCGGATTATTAGGTTTTTTGTTTTCTGCCTTTTGGAATTATTGGGTTGTTTGACTAAAACTAGTTTATGGTAGTAGTTTAAGGGACTACTAGTTTTTTTGTTTTCTTTCTTTTGCAATTATTGGGTTGTCTAACATTTATGTTAAACTTCAACGGTTGTTTTTGATAGACTTCTTCACCCATCTAATTTATCCAAATGAGGTAGATTGTGAAGGACTTAAGGCACAATCTTTTTGGGCACCTTTGGTGTTGAGTATTGAACCTGAGAATAGAAAATTCAAAATAGAATTTAAAGGAATAAACAAAAGACTAATTAAGCTCTAAGATGATGGCTGGTATTGAAAGACACTCTTAAAGCACTTAAACTCATCACATTGTGATCATAACATCACAATGTATACTATTGAATCAACAACGAACTTGATACTTTTATTATAATATTCAACCCATAGGATATTTTTATTTATAGTCTCTAAATCTACCCAACTTCCTTGAATTATGAAAGATTTGGTCCACAAATAAGTGCCAATAGTTCTAATTTTTCCTATGAAATTTGCATTGTTTCATCAACTAACTAACATTTCTGGTAAACTCATTTCTCATCGGTTAATCAACTACTTGAGTTGACATGACCGTTTAGTCGATTCCTCCTACATCTGTGTTGGCAATCCTGCTAGTCGACCACACGACCAATTGTTTGTTAGTCCATTACTTGACCAACCCATGAACCACTCAATTGACTACATAGTCGACTGCTTAGCTAATCAACCACATAATTGAATGTCTTTTGTTAGTCGATCCTTCAACTAATTATCTCCAAAAACTCTAGAAATGTGATGAACCAACATAACCTTAGATTACAACACCCCCTCATCAATACAACATTATGGAGGTTCAAGAGATGAAATTATGTCAACGTAACAATCGCCACCATAAATTCAACTTATTGAATCCTGAGCATGTCACCTAACTTAGTGAACTTGGTTTTGAACAATGGTTTTGTAAAGATACCAATTAATCATCTATCTTGCAATGGGTAAGAGTAACAAACATTTCTTGTACCAACTCTCATAAGTAGCCTTGTCTCAAGAGCGTGGAGTAGTTATTGCCCTCCACGCTAGGCTGAGAATAGTGCCATCGCTTCTCGTTAGATCGTTTGCGCCGTAATTCTTCTAGCAAATTGTCTTAAGCAGTTTCCCTCGACCTCTTCGGACACATGATTAATTTATGTGGAAATTGAATATTATGTAAGTTCCAAGCAAAGAAAGAAAGGCCAAAGATTGTATTGTGGACATTGGAATGCAGGTCCTTTCTATTTATAATTTAACATTTAATTATGGGTTGCATCTAGGATCTTTTGACATGGCAACCGACAAGATATTTGCGAGTTTTCTTACTAAAATGTGCCAAAACGAATATTTGGGAATTTTGTGTGGTAATGACAATGGTAACAAGCACAAGAGAAATAATGTGGAACTTTCAATCGAGCTTATTAATTAGGGGTGACATGATCATTTTGTTCTCTCAACAACTTCTATTAAGGAACACCATGATCCCTTTTGGCTTGACGTTGATCACTCCTATGTTTCAACATTTTTCTTTGAGTTACATAGTTTTTTTTTTTTGAATATTCAGATTATAATTGATTGTCACAAGGAAGAGAGGGCTAATTAGGCTTCTCAATCTAGGCTAAGGGAGTCTAGGAATAAACAAACTTATGTAAATTTGGAGCAAATACAAGACTAAAAAATACTAGGGTAAGTAAACCTACTTGTCCTAGGGTTTTGAATCAAGGCTCTCAATTTCCAAAAATGAATTAAAGGAAGGAGATAACATGCTAATTCCTCAAATACTTATAAGAATGGCGTGTTTAATAAGGATAATGAAACAAATACTTAGCTAACATGCTTAATAATTGATATCATTCATATAATAAAACACTAACCAAGTTACAAGAAGTTAAGTTACTAGATTTATGATGCATTCATCTACTTTGCACCATAGCCATCCATGAAAAGAGATCAACTGTACATCAATGGTTGTTTAGGAACTATGTCAGGGAAATTGCATAACTACTTTTGACCTCTAGCTAGCCCCAATGGGTTAGAGCCCTCCCCTCCCTCCTCAATACTTGAATAAAGGTTGTTGTTCACTATCACCACACAACAACTTATTATGCACAAAGGCCAGATTTGAAATAAGATGAGGATTTGAAGAAGTATGGAAGTAGACTAATTTTAAGCTTTGCAAATCTCCTGGATCTAAAGCTTATCAATTAGTCATGGAGTCAATCATGCCAAAGCATCTAAAAAAAGTATACAAAGGTTCAATTGTGTTCTCATTCTTGTGTGATGAACAATGAAACAATATATCCTAAAATATACAATTAGGAGGCTATTGATCCAGGTGGATATCGGTGGCCTCCCACCTATTCCATTTGGACCCGCAGCATCAATTCTTTCAGTTTTTCAGCGTCAGCACAACTTACTATTTTTAGCAGGTTTTCGGATCATGCACACCGAGAGCCGTTTTGGGGACTTAATGATCCAGGTGGATATTGGTGGCCACCTACCGAGTCCATTTGAACCCCCACCATCAGTTCTTTCAGTTTGTAAGTTTCAGCGCAACTTACTATTTTTAGCAGTTTTTCAGGTCCTGAACTTTCAAAGCCATTTTGAGGCCCTAAATAACGTTTTTTGGGAAAACAAGGAGCAACATGGGTAGGCCAATGTTGCTCACTCAAAATTTGTAGTCCTCGGAAATATCTTTCTAACGAGCTATTGACGACGTCAAACAGAGATCGGATGCCAAAGTTACGTCCTCGGGAAGTTGAAACACCAATTTACCCAAACGGGACCCACAGTTTTGGCGCTTCATCTCCTAGGGTTAGGTTTTTGGACGTTTCAGATTTTACATTGTTTCTCAACAATAAATAGGCCTTCGAGCCTCATTGTAACACAGTTTAGGGGGTTGGGAGCTGGCACATCTCTTCTCAGAGATAAGTGCTACTAGTGCTCTAGCTCGCTTATTCCCATCATTTCAGTTATGTAACACAGTTCAGGGAGTTGGTAGCCGACACATCTCTTCTCAGGGATAAGTGCTACCAGTGCCCTAGCTCGCTTGTTCTGATCATGGCTGTATTTTAACATAGTTCAAGGGCTGGTAGCCGACACATCTTTTCTCAGAGATAAGCGTTGCCAGTACCCTAGCTATTCATTTCCATTATGTCTCATTGTAACACAGTTCAGAGGCCTTTAGCCGCCACATCTCTTCTCAGAGATATGCCTACCAATGCCCTAGATGTTCATTTTAGTCATTTGTTTTATCAATAAAATGAAGCATTATTTCCGCTGCATCTTTGTATCCATGGCTATATGTGTATTCTGTTGCGTTCCTGCATAAATCCAGATCAACTACCTTCCAACCAAGGCAGATAATTACGATTGAACTAGTATTTGATGTGATGAAGAATTTAGTAGGAATTTTAACATATTTTTCATATTCAACAAATAATTTAATATCTTCTAATGAAGAAAAATCATAAGAATATTATTCTTATGGTTCAAAGACAAAGAAAATCCTGGTTATATGTAACGTAGGGAAACACTCATTTATTTAACTAGATGTATGAATAAAACATGTTGATTAAATCATAATTATCTATGTAAAATATAACTTTTCCAGGTGATGTAAGGGAAACTAATCTTCATTTTAACCTCCTAAGTATCCATATAACTTTAAATCTACACAAATGAATCAGAGATGCATAACATATAAGAAAAATATAACATAGGAACACTAACTACTAATAGTAGAAAGGAGAATCTCTTAATTGAAATCTGAAAAATTATGTTCATAGAATAAAAGTATCCCTGTGCCCCAAAATATGAACTTATTTTCCTCTAATTCCTCTTCTCTTTCTCCCCAAAATGAATTTTGGAATGAATGAGTTATCTTGGCATTTTGGTATAATTTTTTGTGATGCTTCAAATGGTTGAATTGTGAGCATATTGAGGAGAGATCATGGGGAACATTTTATTAAAATTTCAAATTATTTTCACTATACGATCAAAGGTACATATTATGGAAGTTATGGTTTGTGATTAGTTTTTAAATTTGTCTTAGATGAGTCATCTCAATATTTTCACAATAATCTGTCTCAAACGAGTCATCTCATTATTTTCACAATAACTCTAGTGTCCTTTGTTGTCCTTGGTGGCCATCCCAAGGAAAGTCACAACACTCCTTAAAGAACTCCCTCTTGAGTCCACCTACTTTTGGAACATAGATGTGTGATCCATAGAACAAGAGATCATCATACAATAAGAACTTCATCATATTTCCTTCCTTCACCTGCTTCATTATGTTCTTCATTGTAGTGTCATTCTGTAACCTATCACAAATACTTATCTGCAACTCCTCAACAATTTGAATTTGAATTTCTCTTGGAGTAGGTAGGTATTATTCTTCTTCCTTAAACGATGTCAATTGTGCCTTCCTGCTTAAGTCATCCGCAAATGCATTGAGTTTCCTCTACTTGCACTCAATCATCATGTCAAACTTAGTAAAAAAGTATTGCCATTAAGTCTGCTTCAGTGACAACTTCATCAAAATTATGAAGGAAACAAATAAAATATAGATATGAACAAAAAAAAAAAATACATCGAAAACAAAACTTCAATTCATTAATAACAAAGCACTGAAATTGTTTACATGCAAAATGGAAATAAACTAGCTCAAGTGATGGTAGATTATCTCTTATAAGAGATGTGGAGGCTACATGCCTTTTGAACTGTGTTACAATGAGTATTTAAGGCCTATTTATTATTTATAAAAATTGGAAAACCATAAACATCTAAAAAAATAACCCTAGGAGATGAAGTGCCAAAAGTCTGTGGGCGTTGTTGGGGTAAATTGGTACATCAACTTCTCGGGGTCGTAACTTTGGCATACGATCTTCGTTTAATGCATACGATACCCTGTTAGAAATATTTATCTGAGGACTAGAATTTTTGACTTCCAAACCCCACCAAAAACTATTATTTTACCCGTTCTCTAAAAAAACTTCATTTAGGGCCTCAAAACGACTCCAAAATTCAAGACATGAAAAACTACCAAAAATAGTAAATTGTGTTACAATTAAAGAAATTGAAAGGAACAATGGTGGGGGTCCAAGTGGAATAGGTGTGTGACGACCAATATCCAACTGGATTTTTCCTCCCCCCTTAGGAAGAAATGGTCCCCATTACATTGAGTGCCTCCATGAGATGGGGAAACTTCTGCTGAACTTGGTCCCTGGTGTTGAGCTGTCTTCACTACTGAATGAATAAAACAATACACATAAATTGTTAATGCAGGGACGTCTTTTATTTCAATGATAGTTGCATTGTCTGTGTCGATACACCCAACCAAAAGCAATTCCAAATAAAATAAATTGTTGCTGAAGTAAATGCTGGAAGTAAATCACTCATGCATAAATAAAATGATCTACAAGACTGTAATCACACTTCAATTAATCTGTTCTAGCGCGCCACACAAAAATTATCCAGCTGGTGTCTCTAATATCATACAAAATATCGAAATTTAAGTGGATATATTCACAGTTGAAACAACAGCAAAAACCCCTCTACTGATACATAAACCAAAATACAAACACATATACACAACTACCTTAATCCCTACCATCCCTGCTAAATAGGAGGGCCCTTCCTCCCTAGCAGGGCGCAGGTAGAGAAATAAATTAACGAAAACTAAATCGAATAAGGCATGTAACAACAATAACATGATAATTTGTATTAATATGAGCAAAATTACAGAGCCAAAATAATGTTGTTCTCCACTAACCTTTCGACCTCAAGGGCCTATAAATTTTTTTAGTACAATTATGTATTGCCTGGATTCTCCTGATCTAACAATTATATGCCACTATTAAATACAGAACCCTTCTACTTAATTGTTTGCGGAAATTTAATCGCCAATTTCAAACACATGAAGAAAGATCAATCACACATAACACAGAAGTTTTTACCGGGAAAGCATAAATCTAAAAACCCCACTATCATATATTATGTATATATCATGGAACATGAAACAATCTCATACAAAAATTTAATCCAAGAGCTCTCAGTACAATATACAATCGTCTCACACAGTCATACAAAAATTGGCATAAACATGCGCCAATTTACTGACTCATGACAACCTGCCTCCACTGGCAATCCCTGTTGATCACAATCCCGAATGAATTTGATATTGCCTTGCCTTGATTGCGCAATCCTCATTGGCATATCCAATGTGTGTGTGGTTGCAACTGAGCACCCACTAATGTCACAACTGATAGTCAAACAGACCCTTTCACCTACCTCTCAACTGGGTCTCCACTGGATCTAACATGCATGTAGTTAATAGTAGTATTTCTTCAATTTCATGTGAGACCACTACTTGTGAATTAATTAAATAATTAATTCATTGATATCTCACTAGTGTATCTTTAGTTACAACTAGTTACAACTAGCACAACTGAATTTAACTCACTTAACTGAGTTAAACTAAATAACAACTCACATAACTACTCATCCAACTCTGTTACAACTTCAAATCACTCAGTTATAACTCAGTCACTCTGCATATCCCACCAACCAACCTTAGAACTTGAAATTCCTTCAGTCAACTGGTTTGCCACATCATTTAACTGAATTCAAGTGCTTCAAGAGAATAGATTATTATTTATTGTCTAATTATTATTAAGGGCTAATAATAATTGACATGCGATCTATTTTTAGACATGTGATCTATAAATAGACTTCGCCCATGCATCTAAAAATAGAATCTCATTTATAAATAGAATTTTCTCAACCATCTATAAATAGGCTCCCGCTATAAATAAAATATGCTCAACATTCTAAAAATAAACATACACCTAAAAATAGCCTGTGGGCCCCACCTAGTGTAGGTGCTTATTTTTCACTAGGATCATCATCTTGTTGAATCTCAACAGGGCCGAGAACTATATATTGGTTACATCTTAGAAAAACAAGGGATAGATCAGTCATGCGAATCTTATGATTCTCATGCTTATCGAAATAGAATACATATGTTTATAACCTCTTCTTAATAAAAGTCTGACTGGAAAATTATAGATTACAATCAAAACCGCCCAGAGGCTATTATCCAAAAATACAATGCTTGATAACTTCTATAGCTACCACGATAAACCACAGCTATAGCGTAACATCTAGAGGACATGTCAGCAGCATGAGTTGATTAGATCCAGTCAGCGGTACAACTGTAACAACAGTTCGCCAACGGGTCTGTAATAATGAAGTGTAACAACATCATGGTGTAAAAATCTCATTGTAACAACACACCCTTAACTGCTCCTGTATGCATCATGCTCGGGGTCTTTTGTGCTACAAATGACATCTGGAAAGACAACATAAAGACCATAGATATTCTCCAAACATTCATCCTCAATTAGTCATAAAAAAGACACGATATATCATAATAATTGATGAAATGGAAGAGTAATGAAAATAAGGTGAAACAACACAAGTTAAGATAGAAAGGTAGGAAAAAGAGGCAAAGATAGTCCCATTGGTTATAGTCATGAGGAAAAATAAGGAAAACAAATGTAGGAAAAGTGTGCAAAACTGGCACCCAACATCTCCCCCCAACTGAAACACTTGCATGTCCTCATGCAAAATCTTATAAGGTCTTTAGGTTTTCTTCCAAGATTTTTGACACATAGATCCCTCACTATTTTAGCATAGATAGGTACTTCATTAAGAGCTTGTAACAACGGAATTCACACATACAAATTTTGCAGTTCCTTGAAGAATTCGGATTCAGGTTGTGAGGCCAGCCCAGTTTCAGTTAATCGTTGAGGGTATGGAGGATTTTGAATGCTAACAGATGAGTCAGTTATCACAGATGCACCAGCCTTGCTCGGATTGGCAGATGTAGGAAAAACATATCCTCCCGAGTTGGCTACTACAGATGTAACAGTGGGTGTTTTATCAGTTGTTCTATGTGTAACAACTACCTCAGAATCGCCCATGTCGTTTCTAGGTGACTCACATTCTTCGAGAATAATGGGAGTATGCTCAGATTTGATTAATTTCCCTGATCGAAGCTAAACCTCGTTAATTCCAATACGATTAATAAGATAATTCTGAAGGGTAACTGGAGCATCCATGCTTTGGGCTTCCTTATTATTTGGATTGGGGTTAGGTTGCCTAGATAATTGGGGTCGGACAAAAGGTGTAGAATTTTGAATAGAAGACAGTTGTAACTACTGTTGTTGTATTGGAAGTGGAGGGGGTACTGGACCTTGGCCATTACTTCTCTAGTTTTGACCCCAAGGATTGGGTTGTGATGGAGGATATTGCATTGGTGGAGGAGACGACCACTGGTTCCATCGTGAATGAAATTGTGTCGAGGAAGGAGTAGGATACTACCATGGATATTGCTGAATATTATAAAGATTATTCCAAGGATAAAAAGAGGAAAAATATGAAGGCATACCTATAGTTCGTGGCTGCCATGGTCTCTTTGATTCGATGAAATAAGAAGATTGGACATCCTCGCTTGATTCTTGAAGTACCACCTTCAGTCTAGGCAATTCAGGACACTGATTCATAGAATACGCTAACTCACAGATATTTCATAAAATGACACTATTCATTCCACATTCTCTTTCCAGATTTTTCTTTTTGCATCGGGGACAGAATATTGCTAAGGCTCCTTCAGCTTCTTCTTGTGCTTTCTTAACTTGTACTGTAGTGATCTGGGCAGAGAGAGTGCTAAGGAGGTCAGTTTTAAAATCCTCAAATAAATTCCCAATCTCTGCTCTGTTACTCCTCCACTCATGGACTTTTGTATCCAGACTGAAGGGTCCCAAACTAAACCTTTCCCTTTGACCAATCTTCTTGATCTACATAGGAAAAGCTTCATTATTTCATCAAGCGGTTCTTGCGATATGTCCCCTTTTCCCAATAGGTTCAGATGCTCCAGACAATCATCTCTTATAATTCTTAAGAATATTGGCTTTTGAATTTCTGGGTCTAAGTTACTGAACTTAGACATTTGTAAATTGTAGTGAAATCGCTCCATATAGTCTTCCAGGCTTTCCTCCTTCTGTGCAATTATGAAAATCTCGTCCTTCAAATCCCTGGTTCGACAGTAATCGTGATACTTAAATAGGAAGGCCTCCCTCATGTCATTCTAGGTTCGAATCGTGCCAACACCCAGTCTCATGAACCATCTTAATGCTGCTCCTTTCAGAGTAGCAGGGAATAATTTCAGCTTCTAGACGTCTGAAGTGTAGTCATAACCTCTACACAGCACATCGAATTTGAACAGAAAGGTATCAGGGTCTTCAAAAACCATCCCTTGAAAGGATGGTAGGTATGATAAAGAAATATTATTCATAGGAGCCTCATCCCATGTTGCTACTATTGGGAATTCAAAAGTAACAAAGCTATCTATTTTGACATTCTCGTCCCCCATGGCTAATTCTTCCTGATGGGATGAACTGACCTCAGAGTGTACTGGAGATTGATAAATAAAAGGATCAGGTTGTTCCACGACCAGCTGTTTAACAACACTACCAACATCCAAATGATGATCAATTAAATGTTATTCCTAAGGTCCCTGATGCTCCCCACTGGTCTCTCCATGTCCTTCATTTCTCAGACCCTGACCAATGCTTTTCCACTACTATTTTGAATCTGGAGTCTTAATATCAGGATTGGATATGCTATTCGAAGGGTGGTGAGGTCTAGACATGGAAGACACCCATGGCCTAGACTTTGATCTGGTAGTTTATTTTTGTGGTCCTGTCTTCCTATTATCTCTGTATGACGTGGAATGTTCCTTTTCTGCCCTTGAGATCAGATCTCCGAAGAAGTTCTTTCTTCCCAAATCTGCACTCTTTTTTTCCTTCTTACGACTCGTCTCTCCTGTAGTCAGCAGAGTGGGGGGTGTTTATAGATGTTGATGTCGTCCTACCAGCACACATGGGCCCTATGTGTATCAATTCATCCTATAAGTGCTTCAGTTTCTATAACAGTGAGCCTGCTCAAGTTCGTTAGAGTGATGCGCAGGTTCTTACCTCTCGTCTTACCGCCCAGTGAATGTATAGCTGAAGACACCCTAAAAGAACACACACAAATTCAAACTTCTAAGTGTACCAGCAAGACATTGGTGAGCCCGCTCAAGTTCGTTAGAGCGATGTGCAGGTTCTTACCTCTCGACTTACTGCCCGACAATTGTGTCATTGGAGACACTCTAAAAAAACAAAATGCCCAAAAATTCACACTCCTAAGTGTCCCAAAAAGACATTGGTGAGCCCGCTCAAGTTCGTTAGAGCGCTGCGCAGGTTCTTACCTCTCGTCTCACTGCCCGGAAATTGTGTCTTTGGAGACACTCTAAAAAAACAAAATACCCAAAAATTCACACTCCTAAGTGTCCCAACAAGACATTGGTAAGCCAACTCAAGTTTGTTAGAGCACTGTGCAAGTTCTTACCTCTCGTCTTACTGCCCGACAATTGTGTCGTTGGAGACACTCTAAAAACACAAAGAAATTGCACCTCTAAGAAACAACTCTGATTGATTGGATCGTCACTGCCATCCCCAGCAACGATGCCAAAATGTTGGGTTGTCTTAATCACTATTGAATGACTAAAACAATACACATAAATTAACAATCTAGGGACGTCTTTTATTTCAATGACAGTTTCATTGTCTGTGCCGATACACCCAACCAGAAGCAATTCCAAATAAAATAAATCTTTGTTGAAGTAAATGCTGGAAGTAAATCACTCATGCATAAATAAAATGATCTACAAGACTGTAATCACACTTCAATTAATCTATTCTAGCGCACCACACAACAATTATCCAGCTGGTGTCTCTAATCTCATATGTGTAACAACATACAAAATATTGAAATTGAAGCGGATACATTCACAGTTGAAACAACAACAACATCCCCTCTACTGATACATAAACCAAAATAAAAAAACATATACACAACAACCTTAATCCCTATAATCCCTGCTAAAGAGGAGGGCCCTTCCTCCCTAGCAGGGCGCAGGTAGAGAAAGAACTTAACAAAAACTAAATCGAATAATGCATGTAACTGCAATAACAGAATAATCTGTATTAATATGAGCATACTTACAGAGCCAAAATAATGATTTTCTCCGCTAAACTTTCGACCTCAAGGGGTCAAGAACTATATAGTGGTTACATCTCAAAAAAACAAGGGATAGATCAGTCATGAGAATCTTATGATTCTCATGCTGATCGAAATAGAATACATATGGTTATAACCACTTCTTAATAAAATTATGACTGGAAAATTATAGATTACAATCAAAACTACCCAGAGGTTGTTATCCAAAAATACAATGCTTAATAACTTCTACAGTTATCACAATAAACCACAGCTGTAGCGTAACAGCTAGAGGACATGTTAGTAGCAGGAGTTGACGAGATCTAGTCAGCGATATAACTGTAACAACGGTTCGCCAGCGGGTCTATAACAACAAAGTGTAACAACATCATGGTGTAAAAATCTCGATGTAACAACAAACCCTTAACTACTCCTGTATGACTTGTGCTCGGGGTATTTTGTGCTACAAATGACATCTGGAAAGACAACACAAATACCATAGACCTTCTCCAAATATTCCTCCTCAATTAGTCATAAAAAAGGCACGATATATCATAATAATTGATGAAATGGCAGAGTAATGAAAATAAGGTGAAACGGCACAAGTTAAGATAGAAAGGTAGGAAAAAGAGGCAAAGAAAGTCCCATTGGTTATATTAATGAGGAAAATAGGGAAAACAAATTTAGGAAAAGTGTGCAAAACTGGCACCCAACACCTGGTGAGCCACTTGCCTTGGCATAAAAGTTGGCCATCTTTGAAAACTCAATACAATTAGATCTTCTACTAGTGAGTGTTCTTGATTTGTGTGTCCATGATCCAATTAGTTGTGGCATGTTCCATGCATCATGGGGTTAGCTCTACTAGTGTGAGATGTTCTGCAATGTATGATGTGTCTAGTAATGGTGGAAAGTACGGGCGAAGGTGATCCACATTAAACATTGGGTGCAGGCCAAGGAATGGGGAAGTTTTGAGCTCAAAAGCATTGTCTTCCACAAACTTGGTGATGGTGTAAGGCCCATATCAGAATGGTATGAGCTTCTGATGGGATTCAATAAGGCCTTATTTCTGCAAGCAACCAAACTTTGTCGCCCACCTAAAACTAGTGTGGCACCTAATGTTGATCATGTTGCTGCTTGTACTAGACATTGGACTTCGCCAAGATGTCATGAACCTGCTAGAAGATGTGTTGGATGCGTTCAAAAAACTTGTTTATTTTCTCAACCTCATATTGTACATGTGTGGATTATGTTTGTATAGTTCCATAAGGCATGGCGACATCTATCAAACATAACGGTTGAAATCCCAGACCCAGTTGAAGGGGATTACGATGAATGGAACTATGGAGAGCTATGTTATAATTGTGTTGCAAATAGGGAAGACTCTCATCCCATGTTTATGGATGCTTGGATTTTTACATAAAGAGTATGTGCACTATCATCATGTTGACAACCTCTGTCTGACCATCAGTCTGGGGATGGAATGCAGTCGACTTGGTGATCTTTGTGTCCAATAGTGTCTAGAGGCTCGACCAAAATTTGCTCAGGAACTTGTTATCCCATCTAATATAATATTATTAGGATCCAAAAATGTACCCACACTTGTTCAGAGAAGGGTTTAGTAGTGTCCTCTATTGTGATACTCTTCTTGCATGCTACCAATATATCCATCTTAGAAAATGTTGGGAAAAATACTGAGAGGGGGGGGGGGGGGGGTGAATCAGTATTTACAGCATATTCAAAACTTTTTACTTTTATTTACTTCAAAACCCAGAAAATTTTTCCACGGCCACAAATACATAGTCATTACCATGCTTGGTAGAAGGGAGTCCAGATAGATATTTCATGGAGATGGATTCTCAAGGTTGGATGGGAGTAGGCATAGGAGTGTACAAACCTTGCTTCTTGATGATTGGCTTGGTAATAACACCAATAGTTTAGGATATGATATATTTTCCAAACTCATGTCAGAGTTTTGGCCAATAAAAGTACTTTTGTAGTACGAACACAATTTTATCCACACCAAAGTGTCATACACCTCCCAAATTTACTTGGCACGCTCGCTTGAAGGAACACAAAAGTGGCTCGGGTAGCATAATAATGTGTCATGGAGGTGGAAATCAGAAAATTTCTTTGCATCCACTAACATATGGTATGTGGTGGAGAAATCTGGATCATTTTTGTATAGTTGCGACCATCCAGAGGTCTTTTGGCCACAAGAGTTGAGAAATAATAGTTAGTGTTGAAACTGGGGGTTGATTGAGGCAATCTGCAACATCATTAGTTCTGTCCTTTTTTCATTTAATGTTCAAGTGGAATTGTTGCAAATATGTAGAACACTTCTGATGGCGATCGTTTTCTAACTTCCCCTGTGTCTGTATAAATTGAAGAGGTCAATGCTCGGTGTGGATGATTGTCTCCTTCCCCATAATGTAATGTTTCCATTTCTAGAAAGTATGCATCATAGAATACATCTCTTTATCATAGGTGGGGTACTTCCGAATTGTATCGCAAAGTGATTCAATATGATAGGCCATTAGATGTTCATGTTGGGTGAGGAATGCAACAATATCATAGTCATAGGCATCTGTATCGATTTCAAATAACTACCGCAAGTCTAGAAATGTGAGTATAGGTGCAGAGTAGAGGTGGTGCTTCATCTTAAAAAAATCCTTCTATTGGTACTCGGACCAGGAAAAAATTTCTGTCATTCCACTCTTGGTAATCTAACTCAAAGGCCAAGTGATATGGGAGAATCCCAACATGAATCTCCGATAAAAATTTGCAAGGCCAAAAATTTGTGAAGCTTTGTTAGAGTGGTTGGGGTTGGCCAATCCCAAATGACTTGGATCTTAGTTGAATCCACATGCAGGCCTTTCTAATCTATGATGTAACCTAGATATTGAACCTGACTCATGCAAATGGTGCATTTATCCAATTTTGCACATATTTTTTGTTGTTGCGAGGTTTTAAGGACTTCTTGAATGTGTTGCAAGTGCTCTTCCCAACTCTTGTTGAGGATGAGGATATCATCTAGATAAAAAACCAAAAACGAGTTTGCAGGGCCACAATATGTCATCCCTCAAAATCATAAAAGTAGCAAGGGAATTTTTCAACCCGAAGGGAATGACCAACCATTCAAAAAAGACTTCCTTTGATTTGAAGGTGGCCTTCCATACATTTTTGAGCTCTATTGGAACTTGGTGATAGCCAAACTTCCGTGGGATTGGATACATGTTCCTTCTTTTGTATAAGTACAATTGGGCTCCCACAAGGTAAGGAACTTGGTCAGATGCACCCTTTTTTATAGAAAATCCTTGATCTGTCCCTTGATCTCTTCATTTTCTATAATGGGGCAGCGATATATTGACCCATTGGGTAGGGGTTCTCCAGGAGTCAAATCGATCAAATTCTTGTCCTTACAGTGCAAGGGTACCCTTGTGGGTGAGGAAAAGATGTCCCTGTATTCTTCTATGACCTTATCCACCCACTTCTGCTACATGGAGGAAAGGATGTGACCATGATCTTCCACTTACTTTGAGATCAAATCAGAAAGAAAAAAAATTCTCGGCCTGGGAGATGATATTACTACATTGCTTAGAAGATATCAAAGAGATGGTGATAGGCAGGGCTACCTTCGATATCTTGTATAAATTATTACCCAAAGTAATAATAATAGTGCAATACCTTGACTCATGCAAAACATGATGCTTCCACAAGTATGGTTGGTATAATAATACACCACAAAATTTAAGAGGAGAAACATCACATAGTACGTCATTTGTGAAGGGCTTGATGTTACAGGGAAGGACATTGTTGGTTGACGTGGAGATCTCGAACTTGGTGAAGCCACCTGATGGTGTACAACTATGAAATGTGGTGTGGTTGGTAGGCCCAACCACTTCATGATCTCTACTGAAATGAGGTTATTTTGGCTCTTTTTGTCGACAATGAACTACAACAGAGAACCCTTCACCCACATATATGAGTGGAAGAGAACTTCCCCCTCCTCTAGATCTTTGGGATCAATCTTCTATATATTGGTGGTGGAAATAGTGGTGCTAGGCTCTGCATCAATAATATGTTTCCCTTTGTCATTCCCCTGGTTGTGTTTTGACTCAGAGTTGGAACATGCATTTGACTGAAGCCTTCAGTTCTACCACCAGTGACAACTTGGCTTGACACTCACTTGTGTTGTGAGTGGGGCTCTTATGGAACTCACATCACTTTCGTGTGTCCTTATTTGTATTTGTGGTGTTTTTATTTGCTTGTGGCTTCGACGGGTTGTCTTCAGTCACCCCACCTTGTCTTTTCCCTTTCTTCTGCAGTTTGGAGGCACTTTTTCCTTGCTTCTGATTCGCAAATCCAAAGTCATACCTCTTTTGTTTAATTTTTTGTTAAATATTTGCATCATATCGGTATGTTGGACCAAACGAGGAGATGTCTGAGAACTTTGTTTCTTGCTTAATGTATTTGTGTAGAAAATCATGGTAATTGAGCACCAAATGCCACTCAGAGTCTTTAATACCCAACTTTGTGGGTAGAGTATGAAAAATATTTGTGATTTCATGCACATCTTGGTCCCTTTGATGTCATAATGTGGTCCAGTGTATGTACTTGTCCTCATAGCTCCCCACGGGGTAATACTTTTCCTTGACAACGTCTCGAAAAGAGTTCCAATATGGGACAAATTTAAATAGAGAGGGTTCCTCAGACCTTTTTTCATAGTAATTTTCCCACTATTCCTTTACATGGGGAGCAACCTTAAGCAGTGAAAAAGTGATCTTCTCCCTGAACCGAAAAGTAACCTTCCAACATATTCAACCATTTATCTACAATATTTACATCTATTTGACCTTCGAATATAGGTATATCAAAGCTTACTTGTACCTTGAAGGGGCTGGTACCTCAGAAGTGGCTGTTGGATGAAGTTGCGTCGTCGGTGGGCATCGACCGAAGGATCTGGGCAAGGTTTCCCATCATTGCATTCCTTTGTCACTCAAGGTATGCTTCAAGTAATATTTGGAAAGTATCTCCTTCTCCCTCGTATTTCTTTTCTTCTGCCATGGGATGTCGTTAGGGTCAACAAAGCCGAGCCTGCAAAGGTTCAACTAGTTCGAGCCCTAACTTCTTATATCCTGACCTTGTTGAGGACATGCACAAAAAAATAGAGAAAGAGAAAATTGCTTTGATACCACTTATCCAAATTTATGAAGGAACAAAATGAAATATAGATATGAAAAGAAACACAAAGATACAATGAAAATAAAAATTCAATTCATTAATAACAAAGTACTAAAAATTGTTTACATGCAGAATGGAAATAAACAAGCTCAGGTGATGGTAGTTTATCTCTGAGAAGAGATGTGGTGGATACATGCCTTCTGGAATGTGTTACAATGAGGCTAGAAGGCCTATTTATTATTTAGAATTAGTGGAAAACCCTAATCATCCAAAAACCTAACCCTAGGAGATGAATCTCCAAAATTTTGTGGGCCTCGTTTGGGTAAATTGGTACATCAAATTCTTGAGGTCATAACTTTGGCATACAATCTCTGCTTGAATTGTAAAATACCTCATTAGAAATATCTATCCAAGGAATACAAATTTCAAATATAAACTCTTACCACAAACTACATGTTTTCCTGTTTTCCCAAAAAAACGTTGTTTAGGGCCTTGAAATGACTCCGGAAGTTTAGGACCCGAAAAACTGCCAAAAATAGTAAATTGTGCTACAATTAAGGAAACTCAAAGAAACAATGGTAGGGGTCCAAGTGGAATAGGTGGGTGGCCACCAATATCCACCTGGATCAAAACTCTGGTTGGGTAACAAAATAGCTTTTCATGGTGTTATCTGTCTTCACCATGAATGCCTTCCCCAAAAGATAATGTCTCCACACCTGAAGACAATGCATCACTGTGGTCATCTCTTTCTCATGAATGAGATACCTCCTCTTTTTATCCTGTAACTTCATGCTCTTTAAATTTATGGGGTGATCATCCTGTATCAAAGCTCTTATGGAAAAATCATATGCATTTGTCTACACCTCAAACGATCTCTAATAATATGACAATTTCAAAACAGGAGTTGTTACAATCCTACATTTGAGTTCTTCAAATGCAAGTATACTCTTATTTATCCACTTCTATTGTTTTTCATTCTTCAATAAGTCTATTAATCAGGAGGCTATATTTGAATAACCCTCCACAAATTTTGATTGTAATTGTTCATCCCAGTGAAGACCCTCACATCATGCACATTGGTAGGATCCTCTCAATCTATTATTTCCTTTATCTTCTTAGGTTCTATGTGAATACATCCCTAGCCAACCCCATGATCCAGAAATGGTATCTCCTTTTGGGTGAACATATACTTAGTCCTCTTTATGTATAACCGATGTTGCCTTAATGCCCTAAAGACTTGTGCCAATTGTCTCTTATGCGATTTCAAATTAACACTAAACACTATAATATCATAAAAGTACAACACAAAAAACTTATCCAAGAATGGATGCAATACCTCATTCATCAAGGTTGAAAATGTACCAAGAGAATTACACAAAATGAAAGGCATAACTAGAAATTCATAACTCCCATACCTTGTTACCATGTTTGCCTTAACTTCATCACCCTCTACTATTCGAACTTGATAGTAACCCCATCTCAATTCAAGCTTCGTGAACACTTTTTCCTTAGCTAATTTGTTAAAGCAATCTGCTACTAGTGGAAGGGGGTACCAATTCTTCACAGTGAACTTGTTCAAAGCTCAGTAGTCAATAAACATCCTCATGTCATTTGTATTATTCTTCTTATTGAAGATTTCAAGAGCACCATAGGGAGAATGAAAAGGATGAATAAACCTTGCATCTACCAGTTCTATCAATTGACTCCTCATCTCATCCAAATCTAGTCCTAACAACCTGTAAGGGGCTCATGCTGGTGATGGAGCACCAGAATCAAGCTCAATGCGGTGATATGTTGCTCTTCATGGCAAGAGAACTTTTAAGAACTCATCCAACATCATATTTGCATATGTCTCAAGCAAATCAAAAAGTTATGGTTGAATAGATATGTCCATCCCATCATCTCTTACTTCCTTGATCATTACTACATATTTCTGAGCATATGGCCTTTGTGTTGCACTCTTCATGCCCAGTTCAAGCACAAGATGCACACTCTCAATCTATTACTTTTGTATGGTTGTGCACAATCCACATCTTGTTGTCATCCAAGATAATGATTTGATCTATCAATGGTATTGAAGCCACCTTATTTCCTCTCAAGAAATCTTGTCCCAATATCACCTAAATCCATTATCATCACTATATAATCCAGAAGTCCTTTCCAACCATCAATCTAAATTTCCACATCTACTGTCAATCTTGTCATTGCTTTAGCCTTGGATTTAATTTCCTTCACCATTGTCCTACTCATGGCTACTTTCAACCCAAGTTGATTTTCCAAACTTACCCTCAAGAAATTATGCATACTCATGGCTACTTTCAACCCAAGTTGATTTTCCAAACTTACCTTCAAGAAATTATGCATGGAACCCTGAGACACCTATCTTGTGAACAAGAATCACAAAAATTATGCATACCTTTTTTATTTCACATATCCATCTTGGATGCACTATTGAACTACTCTGATACCACTTTTCATGACCCCAGTGGATCCACATGGTTTCAAGGTGCAATCAATGAACCATGACCACTCAAGTGTGTGACGCTTGCATGCTTTGAAACTTCCTAGTGTTCACAATTTTAATCCACCCAGAATATGCCTCAAAATATATTACTCTTGCTAGCTTCTATATTATTAAGTTGTGGAATCATCAATATATAACAGTAATCATATTGTCACATCTACTAGATTGCATGATTTAATGGCAACACAAAACATCCACATGAAACTATAAACACACACAATATTAAACATGGGAATGACCCTTTGAACTTCTCTTTATACAGAAATAACAATTTACAATAGGCCTGAGACAATGGCCCGACCTACATAAAGTTGTGATACAAAAACCAAATACAAAACAAAAAATAATCCTCCTGCCCGATTTTCCACTCTACATGGGTCCTTCCTAAGAAAATGTGGCCTAAATCGGTTAATTTCTCCTTTATTCTCTTGGGGGTCTATCCTACTGCACTCACCCAAGCTTGCTTCTCCATACTCGGTTCTAGCTTCTCCTTCACACGTTTCCTCCTCGCTTCACTTGTCTTGCAACTTTATGTGACCTCCAAGTTGTGTATCAAGCTCAAATCGATTCCTTTTTTACTTAGATGGCTCCACCTCATCTCATATAGAGTCACGTCCCTTCTCTCTCAGTTAGGTCAGATTTACTATTAAAATAGTTCATGTGTCCTCCTTATTTGGGCTGAATTAAACTTGCTCAACTCATCCCATTTGTTCGACCTCATACGGTTCACTTGCACCTACTTAGTCCACCATCTATTTAGTCTACTTGATCCTTATCCATTTGGTTCGCTTAGTCCTCATCCACTCAGTGCACTCTTCGATCCATTTATGCTTGGTCCGATGGTTCTTATGGCCACTGTCTTGGTCATGATATGTCCTTGTGGCGCCCATGCCACTAGGATCATGTGAAAAAGGAAACCCTAACTTCAGTTTTAGGACACCCATGCTGGTGTGCTCTCACCCAATTCCTCTTTCATCTCATTCTTTGTGATATATTCATCGCAATTGTTGTGATGGTGGCGTCACTCTTGGTTTTTCACCTCACAAAGATGCTCGATGCATGCACTTGGTGCATGGATGAGGTAGGGGCACAACCTGGGGCCTGAAATTATCAGTTCTAGTGGTAGTAAGATACATGAAATTTCTTACCAAACTTCTGTAATATTTATCATCTATCTTTTATTCTCCACCTTCTATAGATAAGTTTTCATTTGTATTGATGGGTGTGCTCATGGATTTACTATTTTCCATTTTCCATTTGTGAAGAAAAACTGTAGTATACTTTTCTTTTTAAATAAATATACCATCATTCATTTACCTCACTTTTATGCAAATAAAATAATGCATTGAACCCAAATCAATGATTTCAAAGTTAGAAATCATAGTCTATATGAACTATTCCGCTAACAAACTATTTGAAGATGTATGTATGAAGGCATCTATATATAAGAAAACAATCAATAAATCATTGCCATTTGACTTGATATATAATGTGGGTCCATTTTCAATCTTGTTAAATCCCTTTTTAAAGAAATTATTAAATGAATTATGCTATACCATGCTCTTGGAGCCTGTTTAAACCCACAAAGGTCATTTTCTAATATGTATAGTTAATGTTGATTTCTTGCAAATTCATATCTGTTATCACCCCGTAATTCTAAAGGCTGAATACAGAACCAAGGAGGGAAACATCAAACTGCTTTGGAACTCAGGACCTAACCTTCCTAGATTTAGAGAGGGCTCTCTCTGTTAGATATAGCTTTGTTTATAGGGGAATTTTAGGCTAGATATTAGTGCATAGGGGTTGGTTTAAAGATTTGGTTGAGGCAATAGAAGGGGGCCATTGGGCTATGGAGTCAAACAGGTGCAAACAAATTCAAATGGATGAAAAAATGAGGTCAGGTGCAATCAGGAAAACTAGCCATGTCAATGGATCTTAATAGCTTATCAAATGGAAAAGAGGACAAGCTTAAGGTTCAACAAGAATGTAGAGCAGACCGTCTCTGAATTCTACAATCCGGTATCAGAGGAAAACATAATGTACTATTTCAAGATTGAGCATGGCACCCCATGGTAAATCCTACACACAAATTTCTATCTGCAGTAAAGAAAAGAAAAAATTATGTAAAATAGAAGAATCACAAATTATATGGGAGAAGAACTTCACCACAGATCATAACACAAGAATCTGGAAAACAACGTCATCTTTCATTCATTCAATAGAGAGTGCTTACAACCAGTTGAGTCTGTTACAATGGATTTTCCCTTCCAGGCCTCTTTCATACTGCTAATGTATCCAGTGTTTATAAAAAAACTAATTCGATTTCCCTATATTTCTCGGAAACCTTTAATTGATTAAAATTTAGTAGAAAATGGACAAGTGTAAACATGCAGGCGGTGATAAGACGAACTTCACCTTCAACAGTGGCTTTTAGCAGTTCGTTATTAATTGTGCAATGATGAGGATCTGGCTAGTGTGATGTCGAAGCAGCGAGGAAGGCCCTGACACCTTGGCTCTTCATCTTCAGAAAACTGTTGTTGGATGATTAAATTGATGAGGTCCTTGGATCAATAGCTATGCTGAGGTGTTCACTGCCCTTTCTGCTCTTGTAGTTACAACATGATCATCTTTGCGCAAACACCTTTTCTTGACTTGACCCTTTCTGTCTATCTCATTACTACTGTGACGTTCCACATTACTCTACCCTTTTGCTCCTGTTGGCTTGAGGGGTCTTGACCCAGGTTCGGTGTGCAAGGTTTGCCAACAAACCACTATAATACTAGCCCTTTCGGAAATGACTTGCTTGCGCAGGTTAATGTCTCACCTGAAGTGGTATGGGTGGGTGCTGGAACCAGGTTTCTGCACCCTGAGAAAGGATGGGTAAGGAAAGCAGAGCTGCGCTAGGTCCTGTAATCGCAAATTACCTTGTTCTGCGAAGGGTTAATTAGGTCTCGGTTCGCATCCACGTGCACTAGATCTATATTTATATGCTTTTATGACAATAACATGGTATTATATAAACAGAACAGAATAGATCTAGATCCAGAAACACACTTACACAGATATTCGTATCTTAAAGATAGAAAATGCACAATACAACAATTACCAACAATTCGCACAAGATTACTCACAGATTCAGTTCTCTATCAATCCTTCTTATTCATTCATTCATCAATTCTTCCTTTACAATTCCCTTCCCAACCTGCGCACATAGCAGCAGGGTCCGCACACAGCTGGACTTGCATCTCCACGCACACAGACAGTAGGAGTCCTTTCCCCAAAAACCCAAACAGATAGCTTAAACCACAATTCGCATCAATAGCTCATCATTCTTGTCTTCTACAATACAGAATGCTCCTCTATTTATAACAATCTAGCCTAGAATTTCCTATGGTCCGCAAACCATGGTTTTCGGACCCCTAGTTTACCCTTTTACCCATTACAATGCGTTCGGGGCTTTGAACCGCCCCAAAACCCCTCCGCTAGATTAAATCTAATAAAAAAATCCAAAATGGACCAGTTTCGTAGCTTGTAGCAGACCCTGTTCCAACAGTCCCCCAACACAATCCCGTGACTCGTCCCGAGTCACTGCGGTGGTGCGGCTTCTATTTGTGTGCGCAAGGTAGCAAGAGCATGGACGAGCGGAGGGAGCACTTCCTAACTCTGGGCCGCAACTTTCTACGCAATGTTGACAAGTGTCAGGGAGGAAGAACCGTCTGGAGCCATGGTAACTCGTTCTAGAAGCCGGTGGAGGTGTGCAATGGAAGATTGAGCATCTTGGGCGAGCTGAAGTGCGGTGTTGGCCCATGATTTCAAACATTTTCAGATAACATGCTTGCTGCGGCGAAGGTTCTCAAGCGTGTCCATGATGGCTAGATGCTGTGTGGAGATGTCAGAGGGTGAGGAAGTTCTGACCTGATCCAGAGTAGCTTCTACCTGCTGTAATTCCTTCTGGACATGCTGAAGCATAGCGTGGTGCCGGATTACTGTCCATAGTTGCGTAGCTGTTTCGACCAACTGCGTGCATTGCGTAATCTACTCCTGAATAATATGCATTGCGTCTGTGATCAATGCAATCCGCTGGGCCCATACTTCCGGGGATATGTCATATTGTTGCCATGAAGTCTGGGCACGGTGGCAAACCTCTTGCAACACTCTAGTGTGTAGTCCTCGTAGCGCTATGTGAGATAGCTGTGCCAAATCTATTTGGATGTCCCCCGTGGTCGGATCATGATTGTTAACTAGGGCAGTGCGAGGGAGTGAACAAACCTAGCTTCTGCTGGGCGGTACTATGGAGTTGCGGAGAAGTCGCAGCATGTCCCTGTATCTCAACGTTCCTCCTTAGCGCAGAATCAGTGGCGACCTGACTGTGATTCAGTGGGCGGGTGACTGTGGTACTAACGTACCCTCCTCTGCGCTCAAGGCCATCCATCTGGGTTCTGTGGTTGTCCCTGGGGTGAGAAGGTTGGTTATTCCCATTGCGCAGTACTGGTGCCTTTCTGTGTGTGGCTCGCAGCCAATTCTTTCTGTAGGAAGCCAACGCTTGATCCTTTGACTACACTCAACATTCCCAAGCCCTCTCAAGACAATGTCTGCAGGTACTGAGCAGCTCGGGAACAAATCATTTGGTGGGTTAGGGTCCATCTTAGAAACAAGGCAACAGGCGTCCCAGAGAATGTTAATGATTTCAGAAAACCAGTAGGCAGATAACAGGAGCATGGTGGAGAGTAAATAAATAGCCTGGTGTGAATTCATCCAACCAATCGCACACCGTATGGAGCTATTTAATGGTGGAGTAGCCCATTCGTGAAACGTACCATCGACCATTCAGATTAATCTTACCATAATTGGCTGCATTGATGATCTGCCGCCTATTTTGCGTACCCATAGGGTTCCTTTCTTATCAGATTGGGATGTGACGATAGTCGTCATTTGTGCCTGATGTCTCTTCCATGGAATGCCAGATTTCGAATGACGCCTGTGTACTGTTTGTGTACCCTGAATTAATGTTGATGCGAGGTGTTCCATTACAGGGTTCAGGTACCAGATCTGCAAGTTGGCCACCAATATTCTCGAGCCATGCTCTTCATCCTTGGGCGGGACGTCCTGGTCTAGTAGAGCTGCATCAAGCATCTTCATGTCATATGTTACTTGAAGTGAGCGCCAATTCTCCCAATTGCATGTGGGTTCAGGTGGGTCCATAATCGAACGCACAATTAGGGCTGCAGTAACCAGATGAGCCTATCCGGGCAGGGTTCGATCGCACCCTTGAGTGTTGTATGTCAGAAATTATCTGTGTAGGTCGACTGACCACAGAGCCCATCTGGAAACTAGGGTCCCTAAGCGTAGGATCACCCTATTCCAAAACTTCTCCTAAGTGAAGAATACTGGCCCTTGCATAGGTGCTCCGCGCAGTGTTAGTGGCAGTGCTCCTAGCCTGCGTTCCGTGGGAATTTTAGGTTCAATAATATTTGTACTATCTCCTACGTCATCATGGCAAGGCAAGTATCTTTCCTTGGTAGGGATGCAATGAAAATTCTTGGTGGTCCAAAGACATCGTAGCGCCAAAACCTCGTGCAACCGACCTTGCCAATTTTCCAGCTCCTCATCAGAGTCAAAAAAACATTCACTGTCCTTTTCCCAGCAGAGCACTCCTTCATCCGTGGCGTTAACCCGATCTTCATCCTGTGCAGTCAATTTATAAATGTGATCTATCTCCTCCTCCTCATAGGCTGGCTCTGTATACCATGCGCCTTCTGCTGGGTCTAGTGGCACTATGACACACGTACCTTTGTTTTCAAACACCATGATGCACTTCTTGAGATTGATGATACCCCCCATGTCTATAGCCCAATCCAATCTGAGGAGCGCAGGATAGGGATCCGCATCTTCCACAATTTGTATTACTTCAAAGTCAACTAGAACTCTTACCCGTGTGATGTCAACCATGAATTTTGGTAGCCTTCTTAGAGGAATGATTTTTTGTTGATTTTCCATGCGCAACTGGATGGTGGACTATTATAATTTAGACTATCCCATTCGTTGCCATGTTTGCTTTGGTAATACATTCACATCCGATCCAAGATCTAAGATGACCTGATCCATTTCGTAGTCACCAATCTGCGCAGTCAACCGCATTTCTCTTCTGGTGCATTTCTTATAGCTGTATAATTTATGTACTTCCTTATTCTCAGCAATTGTGTTGGGCGGGGCTGCGCAGTTTCTTGAAGATTTTCTACAGCCTGTGGGTCATGCAGTAGTTTCAGACATGCCCTTAGGAATGGCTCAACCTCTTCCTTCTCTTGGAGGTGTGTTGGCAGCTGCGCAGGGCTAACGACTCTTGTTCCTTGAAATGCGTTCTCTTTCGAGGGGCAAGCTCTTCCTTTACTCCTTGAATGACCATACTGCTACGCGTTATGAATTTTATACTCAGATATGCATCCCTCAGCTCGGTTTTAACTTATTTTACATTGTACGTAGGAGTAGGTTGTTTGTCCTACATTTTTTTTATCAAGGTCGGGCAGTCTTCGATCTCATGGTCCAGTTGTCGGCAATATTTACAGGATTGCCTAGTGGGATTCAGGCAGTCCCTGGTGAAGTGCCCTACCTCTCCACGGTTATAGCAGATCAGCTGGCCCCGTCCTTATCATGTGTTTCCTCCCCACCCCCCCTGCCCCTCGCGGGGCAGCCACTAAAAGTCGCGGGGGATCTCGGCAATGCGGGATCTAATTGTACCCTACAGAGGTTTCCCCGATCTACCAATAATTCATATAAGCGAAAATTCTTCTCATTTTGCCGTACCGATCGGCAGAACCTGCACCATTGTTGCTTCAGATCACCCATACTTAGCCGGGGGAATTGGGCTGTATCATGTAGTCCCGCTACCTGGCAGTCATCGCACTAGAGCGCAAATCCGCCAAACTCGGGGTGCAACGGACTAGGTTCCCCTACCTGTAGGTAATCCGCCAATAGGGGACACTGGTCCTTGGTATGGCCAGACACCCGACATCGTATGCACCAAAGGTCTGTGCTAACTCTTTTTTCCCATTTTGCCCGCAAGCTCTGTATTTCCATGTGCATGGCTCCAAGTTGTTCTTGAATTTGCTGCACTCCTCCCAACGTGTTGTCCTTAGGTGTGGCTTCGAGTTTCATGGTAGCTTCCAAGGCTTTTTCCCGTGACTCGAAGGTCTGGTGGCTCATTGGTATCTGTAAGTGAGGTAGCAACATAGCAATGAACCATTCCGTGTGCTGTCTGTCATCGTACTTGAACCCCCCTTCCCTGATTGATTTCTTTAACCGCTGATCGGCCTCCCACATCGACTCAGTTGCACCTTTCTTGAAGTATTTTACTTCGGCTACCAACTGAGAGTAATACTTCGGCTTCCAGAATTGTTGTTTTAGGGCATCCTTAACATCTTGAAGTGATGCACTCCCATTTTGAGATATATATCGCATATACCAGTCCAGCGCCCTTTCTTTGAAGGCCAGGGATAGTTGCGCCCTTTTCATAGCATCGCTTACCACCCCCTGCGTAGTCCACACCGAGTCGGCTACGAACTAGAAACGCTCCATGTCCTCATCGGCTCCACCTTTAAAGATAGGTAATTTTAATGCACTGCCATGTTTTCCTCTGGTTTAAACTGACGGACCTTGCATGGGTGCTCTTCTCGGCGAGCTATGAGTAGAGCGATCCTCCACTTGATTGGTTCGATTGTACTTACTGCTCCGTGTTGTGCTTTCACCTAGAGTAGCGCTCATTTACCTCTGCATTAGATCTCCAATATTCGCTTGTCATTACCCGATCCCTCTCTCAGACTTCTTCCGGTCCCGGCAACAGAACCATTTTTTGGCTTGAGGGTTCCTGACCCAGGTTCGGTGTGCAAGGTTTGCCAAAAAACCCCTATACTACTGGCCCTTTCGGCAGTGACCTACTTGCACAGGTCAAAGTCTCACCCAAAGTAGTATGGGTGGGTGTTGGAACTAGGTTTCTGCACCCTAAGAAAGGATGGGTAAGGCAAGCAGCGCTGTGCTAGGTCTTGTAATCCCAGATTACCTTGTTCTGCGAAGGGTTAATTAGGTCTCTGTTTGCATCCACGTGCGCTAGATCTATAGTTATATGCTTTTATGACAATAACACAGTATTATATAGACATAACAAAATATATCCAGATCCAAAAACACACTTACACAGATCTTCGTAGCTTAAAGACAGAAAATTCACAATACAACAATTACCAACAATTCACACAAGATTACTCACAGGTTCAGTTCTCTATCAATCCTTTTATTCATTCATTCATCAATTCTTCCTTTATAATTCCCTTCCCAACCTGAGCACACAGAAATAGGGTCCGCACACAGCTGGACTTGGATCTCTGCTCACACAACCAGCAGGATTCCTTTCCCAAAAAACCCAAACAGATAGCTTAAACCACAATTCGCATTAATAGCTCATCATTCTTGTCTTCCACAATAAAAAATGCTCCTCTATTTATAAAAATCTAGCCTAGAATTTCCTATGGTCCGCAAACCGTGGTTTTCGGACCCCTAGTTTACCCTTTTACCCATTACAATGCGTTCGGGGCTTTGACCCACCCCAAAACCCCTCTCTTAGATTAAATCTAATAAAAAATATCCAAAATGGACCAGTTTCACAGCTTGTAGGAGACCCTGTTCCAACAACTCCTTTTCGGGTTCTACCCAAGTCCTCTTGCCATGTGGAAAAATAACGCACAAACCCATAAGCCCAGATGTGAAGGGATAATGGTGGACGTGGTGCAGCAGTAGTGGTAATGGTCAAATGAATGCGGTGGCGGTTTGGAGGACAGTGGAAACAACTTTTCAGAGGGGGTCTTAGGTGGTAAGCGGTAACAGAGAGAGGCTATGAAATGACGAGAGGAAGACATGTGGAGGAGTGGGTGGTAATGGATACCACCCATTTCGGACCTCCCCCCCCTCATGATAAAGTTCAAATGTTGTGGGGGGGCCGAAACTAGATAAGGGTCGTCGGATGTGGGGAAGAGGAGTAGAGAAGGAGGAAAGGTGGAAGGCGATTAGAGGTGGAATAACATAGTACACAGGTGGGACCTGACCCACATTGCAAATCGCAAGTCGAAAGCTTTAGCTTATAAACAGTGGAGGTAAACTATAAAAAATTCGAAGTGTAAAGTGCGGGGAGAGGGAGGTGACGTGGCGGGGATCGGTCCCACGGATATCACACATCACAAATCGACGGATTTAGTTGTGAGCAGTGGAGGTAAACTCTAAAACTTGTGAAGTGCGAAGTGCAGGGAGGGGGAGGTGATGTGGCAGGGTAGGTGGGATTCGACTGGCATCACAATCGAAAGTCGGAAGGTTTTGTTATGGGCGGCAGAGGCAAGTGCTAAACCTCGCGAAGTGCGACATGCGGTGAGAATGGAGGTGACGTGGAAAAGAGAGGTGGGCTCACTCGTAGGTCGCAGGTCGCAGACTTTACCATATTTCTTAGCGCTAACCCTTTGAACTTGTGAAGTGCAATATGTGATTGGGTTCCACTTGTATCGCACATCGCAGAGTTTAGAATATATCGCATACCGCAGATTTTGGGGTTTATCGCATGCCACAGCATTTAAAGTTTATCGCACATCCGCGATCGCAGGATTTAATGGCGGGTGGAAATGTGTTAAGTTATTTTATTTGCGATGCAATGCGGAGAAAAGGGTGATGTGGTTGGAAGGGTCCCACTATATCGCTTCGGCAGAGTTATAAGGTGACGAACTTGGCTGCGAAACGGTAAATAGTGCGAATGCGAAAAAGGCAAGGAGTGGGGAAGGTCTATGGTATAATGTTATATGCCACGATTGTATTGATGGGTGGGCGGAGCTATAGTATTAATAATTCAGACTTTGATATATGTGGGTTTATAAAGTGATAAGTCCAAAAGGTTATGTATGTGGGTCCGATAAGGTTATAAGTCCGATAAGTCTGAAAGTGAATTTAGAATTTGGAAAAATGAAGGGTAAGAAGAGGGTAGATGGAATGAATGAGGGTAGTATGGAGTTTTCTCATCATCACACTTAATCAACAACACTTTCCTCTTTCAACTGAACTAAAGGCATATATATTCATTTGATGCTCTTGATAGTCAGGATTTCCATTTTTTTCCTGAAAATAAATGATAGCCATGGAATATTATTTTCAGTATGAAAGACCTGAGAAAATAATCAGTCACCTTGTGATACTATGAAATAAAAGAGTCTAACAGTATTCATGGGGATGTTAAACATAGAAATATTATTTCAAAACATCATTCAAAAAGGTTGATCTCACATCAAACAAATAAATGAACCAATTATATTGTGTTGTGAATTCTAAAATAGTTCTTGTGGTATCTAGTTTGGAAATGAGACCATATGTCTCATTGTGGTATATACCTAGCTAATGAGAAAACCCCATTACCACTAACCTTACTTTTCTGATTTCGTATGGACCCATCAACTGCATAGTTTGTTTCGTACACCCATTTGATCCCAATTAATTATTTTTCGGTGGGAGGATCCATAAGTTACTATGTTTCATTATTTTTAATTGTTGCAATCACTTCATCCATTGCTTTGCACCATGCTTCCTCTTTTACTGCATCTTCAAAATTACCTAGATCCACTTTAATATGAGACATGAAAGAAAATTTTGTATATTCGTAAATTTTATTAAAGGATTTTTCCTTTCTTTTAGGAGTACTTGGACTTGAAATGGGACTTGAAGTTGAAGAAGATGATGGATTGGATATAGTCTTGGAATTATTCAGATTAATATTTGGATTAGAAATCAAAGATTCACCTTCTTATACAATATTTCTTGGATTTTATTGTTGCATACCTTGATTCCACCATCGTTATTATTTTTCATCAAAAAAACACACCACATTTAATAAATAAAAAAATAGTTTGTGGATTATACAATTACAAGCCTTTGTCTCCTCACAATAGCCAATAAAAATGCACTTTACAATTTTAGCATATAATTTTTTTTTTTTTTTTCACGAGAACATGCATTATGAAATACAATCAACAACTCCCAAATGAGAAAACCAAAGTTTTATTCCACTACATACTTGATACGAAGTCATATTTTGCACAATTTTTATTGGACATATATTAAGAAAATAAATAGATGTAGTTATAAATTCAGCCCAAAAAACAGTTGAAATACTTTTATGTTTTAGCATGTTCCTGGCCATCAAAAAAATTGTTCTATTCTTGTGTTCATCCACACTAATCTGTTGGGGAGTATAACTAGTTATCAAATGCATATGGATTCCATTATTTTTTGAATAGTAATCAAACTCATTATAAGTAAATTCTCACCGACTATCCATGTGTAATGAATTTAAGGCATAACCACTTTTCTTCTCATCAATATCTTTAAATTATTCAAAATAAAAAAGAGGTTTGATTTCTCTTTAATGAAATACAACAATGTTCTTCCACTAAATCATCAACCAAAATAATAAAATCTTTATTTTTGTTGAGAGATAAGAATTACATGGGACTACATATACCTACATGTGCTAGCTATAATGTTTTTTTTTATCTCCAAGATTTTTCGACTAAAAATGAGTCTCTATGTTACTACCAAGATTGTTTGCACCACTAAAGATGGCCGCGATTAGAAAAAACGAACACATTATAAGTTATTAATGGAAAGGATATATCATTATTTTTAAGGAATATATGGGGATATACCAATCATTATGTCATAATGTGACTTAATATAGGAAAATGTTACAATATGCTTAGTAGAAATTGAATAGATAACACTAAGTAGCAGTTAGATTATGGAATAAGTTAAAAAAAAATCAATTGACATAACATAATTAACACATATGTATGTTCCCATGGTTCTTTTTGCATAATCTAATGAGGTTTGGTTTCCCCCACCCTTTTCCCCTCCACCTTCCATGAAATTTGTACTTGAAACTTGATTGGAATAAACCCCATAGAAACCAATTGTTCTACACCTCATCGGTGTCATAATATCATCTTTATTGAATGCTATCATGCAAATGCATATGATTTCAATTCTCATCATTGATTAATTTCTGAAAGTGCTAAAAAAAATATGCTTCATGAAAATAGCTCCTAAGGTTATTTTAGTGCAGATATGTGACATATAAATAAATGTAAAACATTCAAATCGCTAGATCTCCATATCTACTTTTGTAATATTCCAAATTTTGCATCTGTTTATTAGAATATTAGAGTTCTTACTTATTTTTCTTAACTAAGTAAATAAATGGGTGGAGGGATCCATAACCCCTTGAGATGCATAAATCCACTCCCAAGAGTGTCAACATGGTTAATTAGCTAATAAACCTACATCATGGACTAGTGGAGAAGCTTATTAATGAATTAAGAGTGGGGATCAAACATCATTAATAAGAAAGAACATGGAGAGATGAATGAGTCAACTGAGATCATGGTGAATTAAAAGTAAGATCATAGAGCAATAAATGATGAGATGATGGAGCAAGTGGTACATTAGTGCACACATGATGGAGAGGGTGAACATTAAATGCGAAGATCATGGAGATCATGGAGAGACAACACAGTCAACATGGAGACCTATGTCCACATGTGCAATGCAATTATGATGTGGGCCAATGCATGCGAAGGTTCACGAACTATATAATAAAGACGAAGGCAACATTAGAGGCAGGCTTTTGTAATATTGATTTGAGATCTGTTTAGATATAGATTTGTCATTTGACATTTCTATGCACGCTTATGCTGTTTAGCTAAGTCTTCAGTGTTGTTTAGCACAAGGTGTTCCCGAGCGAGAATCCCACCCTTAACCACAAGGGACTTCGAGTGCCTACTCTAGGAAGTTTATTCTGAGTTGCCATTCATCATCAGGCATTGGTGCCACATTGTTCCTACTCTCTGCAGCCCACACACCTTCAGGAATTACACATTCTTGCATTAGGATTTGAGAGGAGGAGGTTCTCCTTCAGTATTTCAGCTAAGGAACTGGTGGAAGATTCATTTGTTGGGATATTCTGACACATAGGAAATAGTTAAGAATAAATTAGTCTAGTGTAGAGTTAGGTAAAGTGTGTTTCTTTACCATGTACATTTGTAACTTATAATCTGAAGGTCACGATTTGTAGTGATTCGACGGTTACCTCTCACCTCGGTACTAACGACACTTAATCCATGGCTTAACACCCAATTGGTCCGTGATCTCTATTTAAAGGGCATGGAGGGTCATTTTTCTTGTAACTGTTTATGAGAGAAACATATGTAACTTTTCTTTTTATATTAATAAATTGCCTGAAGTGGTCGCGTTGGTTTAGGCTGTGGACTGTTTCCCTCTTTGAGGGTTTTAACCACGTGATTATACTAGTGTACTGATTTGTGATCTGGTTGTGAGTGGTGGGATTTGGGTCTTGATCTACAGAACTTACCCTGTAAATTCCTACATGGTATCGGAGCTATTTTGAGGGTCGCGTCCGTTGTTGATCAAATTCCGAAGCCGGTTTGATTACATGCGAATGTCGTTTTGTAGATCTACTATTTATGAACATTTTTGGGCTCTGGGAACTGCTTGGTTGTGTCCAGAGCATCTATTATAGTGAGGAACGCCTTTTGTTTCATGCGAAAAGGTTTCTGACTGCCCAAGTTATGACAATTTAGATCTGGAGGTATAAAGCATCTGTTTTGCAGTTATATTTGTTAATAGTTCTGCTTATTTCGGTTCCCTTCTTTTATTTTCGCTTTTTAGGTTTTATTTATTTTCCGGATCTATACCCTCTTCTATGTGTATGCTCTTTGTTGTGTTCTATGTGCGATCTCGGAAAATCAGAAACAAGAAAAGGGATTTTTTTTGCTACGTATGCTCTTTCCCCGCGTCTTTGTGCGATCTCGGGAAATCAGAAATAGTGAAAAAAAGGGTAGTTGCCAGTAAGGCTAACTGAAAATATAACATTTTTTCGTAAGGCTTTGCATTTTTTTTTTTTGCTCGGTTTTTTGTGTTTTTTTGTGCAGGAAAAGGCACGCACACCAAAGAGTAAAAAATAAAAAAATAAAAAACCCCTTCCTCCTTTCAAACAATAACGTGATCCTTTTACTGTATCACTTGGTGAGGGGTTAGTTTATGAGAATAGAGGTCTTGGGTTCAAGTCTCCTTCTCAAGCTTCTTTTGTAAAAAAAATTTGTTCAAAGGAGTGGAAGTTTTTTTTTAAAAGTCGCACTTCATCCCATTCCCGTAACTATTCGGCATCTTCAACTTAGATTTTTCAAAAGGAATAACTTCTTCATTCGGAAGCCATTTTTTTTTAAACGGCCTAATTTTTCGAGACCTTTCCATTGGAGTAGTTAGTTTCAACTTTTCTTAGCTTCAGTTTAAAAAAAAAAATGGAAAGTGCATGCTCGATTATTCTTAACAACACCAATTATTTCCAATGGCTACCTCACATGGTAGATATACTTAGAAGTAAAGGGCTTTATAGAATAGCCACAGGACAAGAAACTAAACCTTCCGATGATGATAAAATTTCTAAATGGGAAAACAAACAAGATCAAGCACGAGGGTTGATAAGAATGTCCATTGCTCAAGATCTTCTATTTCATATCCTTGACATTGACACCCCTGATGAAGCCCTGGAAAAGCTAAAAACTATTTTTGGCATTCAAAATCAAATTAGGGACCACTAGCTTGAAAATGAGTTGCTTACTTTGGACCCCAATAATTTCTCCTCCATTGAAGATTTTTTGTCCAAATTCAATACCATTCGAATTCTTTTAGAAGGTTGTAAGATCAAAAAGGAAGATGGTAGCCTCATTTATTGCATTCTTGCTAAGCTTGGCCCTACATACTCTACATTTGTTTCTGCCGTCCATTCCACTAGAGAAGCCATAATTTCTTCAGGAACCGCCTACAAGAACCACTCTTTTGATGCCTTTTGCGATTCTTTGATAAGGGAACAAGAAAAAATCTTACACCTTGGTCTTATCACTTCTGGAAATGATTCTAAGAAAGCCTTCACAGCCCAACAACAATCATATCAAAAGAATCCCAAGAAGCAGTATCCTAAAATGTATGGTTCAAAACCAAACAAGGGTCCTAAGCAATTTCAGCCACAAACTGAAAAAACAACTTACCAAAATTATAAGGCATATAGAAACAAAGGAAAGAAGATAGATAGACATTGCAACTTTTGCAATTGTGATGGCCATATAGAGTCCAAATGTTTTAAGAAGATGGAAGCCTCAGAAGCAGCAATGAAGAAGCACAACATCAATTTGGAGCACTCTTCACCTTCATCTTATGGAATGGCACTTTCTGCTTGTGGTTGTCAAGCATTAAGATCTAGTTATGCATTAAATTTATCTTCCTCTTCTCATTCTCATGAGTGGCTCATTGATTATGGAGCTGCTTATCACATGGCAAAAAATAAAGCCATGTTTTCTTCTTTAAATGATTGCAACACCAAACATATTTATGTTTGTGATGATAGTTCTCTTAGTGTTGTAGGATCTGGAACCATTCATATCGATAATGGTCAGTTTAATGATGTACTATGTGTTCCTACCTTGTCATGCAACCTTCTCTCTGTTTATCAGATAACTCATTCAGGTGAAGGGAAAATAGTAGAATTCTCAGCTCATGATGTTGTAATCAAGGACCTCAAAGATCTTAAACATATTTTAGCTACTGGAATTGCTGATGATTCCACAAGGTTGTATAAGTTTGAAAACTTTGGGTCATCATGTCTTCCCTCCGTTTTTGTTGCTCACAATGATGAAGTGAGCAAACTTTGGCATGAGCGATTTGGTCACTTAAACTATCGCTCTCTTCAAACTCTATGTAAGGAAAATATGGTGACGGGTCTTCCTATGGTATCTTTCTGAGATGGTGTTTGCTCCGGATGTGTACTCAAAAAACATCATTAGGATAGTTTTGACAAACATGCCTCTTGGCACGCTTCAGCCCCTTTGCAGCTTGTGCACAGTGATTTATGTGGTCCACTTCCTGTTGTTTCTTTCTCTGGTTGCAAGTACTTCTTAACTTTCATTGATGATTTTTCCAGAGGGTATACTTCTTAAAACTCAAGAGTGAATTTTTTAACATGTTCTTTGCCTTTAAGGCCTTTGCTGAGAAACAATCTGGACATCAAATTCTTAAGTTAAGATCACACAATGGAGGAGAATATGTTAACAACAAATTTATCAACTTTTTCACTGAGCATGGCATTCAATTGCAACATATTGTTCCATATAATCCACAACAAAATGGTGTATCTGAACGGAAGAATCGCACCTTAAAAGAAATGGCTAATTGTATGCTTCAATCTAAAGGACTTGGTCTCAATTTTTGGGCAGAAGCCATTAACTGTGAAAATTACATAGTCAATCGCACTCCTACTAAGGTTTTAAAGGATATAACTCCAGAAGAAGCTTGGAACTCAATCAAACCATATGTAAGTCACTTTCATGTTTTTGGGAGTGATGCTTGGGCCTATATTCTAGATGCGAAACATAAAGCCTTAGAACCTAAGAGTGAAAAATGCATTTTTGTTGGATATTCTGAAGATGTCAAAGGATATAGACTTCTTCAACCGAAATCCAAAAATATAATCATTAGAAGAGATGTAAAATTTGATGAAAATATATCGGCCTGCAAGCCTAGTTCAGCGGGTGTGCCATGTTTGGCCTGCGAGCCTGATTCGACATATGTGCCACCTCTCTCTCTCTCTCTTCTATTTTTAATAGCATTCCTTCTATTTCAGATGATGACAACAAGGATGACAATACTCCTCCACCTCTTGAAATTGTTCCTTATACTCCACCACTTCCAAGATGGGTCCGCTCTACTCGGGATGCAGCAGGTTCTCTTGCAGGTGACCTTGCCGATCGACGACATACACGTTCTCAGTTCGAAGGAGCCTCTTACTTATTGGCTCAAGTTACAGAAAACCTTGATCCAAAAACCTTTGAAGAAGCCTCTGGTCATCCAGATTGGGATGAAGCTATGAATGAAGAGTATCATTCCTTATTGGCAAAAAATACTTGGGATCTTGTTCCTCTTCCAAAAGGACTAAAACTTGTCAGATGCAGATGGGTTTACAAAACCAAGTTTGGACCAGATGGAAAAGTGGATAGACATAAAGCTTGTCTTGTTGCTAAAGGATTTTCACAGGTTGAAAGCATTGAATATACTGAAACCTTCTCCCTTGTTGCCAAAATTAATTCTATCTGCCTTGCTTTTTCCCTTGCTGCCTCCTTTAAATGGGAAGTCCATCAGATGGATGTTAAATCTGCCTTCTTACATGGAGATTTACATGAAGAAATCTACATTGAACAACCCCCTGGCTTTATCCAAAATGACTCTAGCCTTGTTTGTCGCCTTACAAAGTCTCTCTATGGTCTCAAACAAGCTCCTTGGGCTTGGTATGCCAAAATGGATAGATTTCTATTAGATAATGGATTTTCTAGGTGTCATTCTGACAACACTGTCTACGCTAAGAAAGTGGTTAAGTCCTTCACCATCCTTGTTCTTTATGTTGATGATCTTATCCTTACTAGTAGTGATCCAAACCATATAAACCATGTGAATTCTAGCCTCAAAAATAATTTTTAAATGACAGACTTAGGACACTTGCATGATTTCCTTGGTCTTCAAGTCTTGCAATCCAAGGAAGGCATTACCCTCTCTCAGTCCAAGTATGCCTGTGATATTCTACACCACTTTCACATGGAAGACTGTAAGCCAACCCCTTCTTCCTTTCAGTCTAGAGTCAAGCTTTCAGTCACTTGTACTACCCCTGAAGTTGAAGGTACCTTATATCGTCAACTTGTTGGTAAACTTCTGTATCTAACCCATACCTGTCTTGACCTTTCCTTTGTCGTTGGTCTTGTCACTTGGTTTATGCACCAACCTCATGAAAGTCACTGGAAAGCAGCTAAAAGAATACTTCGATATATTCAAGGTACAGTTCAGTTCGAGATTCATTATAGTGCAGGAGCATATCCATTGTTGATTGGTTTCACTGATTCTGATTGGGTTGGTGACCCTGATGATCGAAAGTCTACTGCAGGATATGTGTTCACTCTTGGTTCAGGACCTATTACATGGTCTTGTAAGAAACAACGTGCCATCTCTCTTTCTTCAGCAGAAGCAAAGTATCGTGGTGCAGTTGAAGCCAATAAGGAAACCATGTGACTTTGTCAGATCCTGTCTGAATTTGGTCTTCATTAGCAGCATCCAACTACACTTTGGTGTGATAATCAAAGTGCCATTCAACTATGTAAAGATCTAGTTTAGCATCAGCGTATGAAACACATTGAACTTCACATACACTTCATCAGAAAGCTCATTCATGATCGTGTTCTTGAAGTGCAGTACTGTCCAACCAATGATCAAGTAGCCAATATCTTTACAAAGGCTCTCACAGAAGAAAATTTTACCAAACTTCGATCCATGCTTGGAGTTCAGGAAAGTTGACATAAGGGGGGGTAGGCTCTAATGCCTCCTTCCTTCTCCTATTGTGTCACTTTTGTAAATCCTTCAATCCTATCCCAATTTGTTCTTAAGGGGGGATGTTAGGATATTTCGACACATAGGAAATAGGCTCCTTTTGTGTCACGTTTGTAAATCCTTCAATCCTATCCTAAGTTGTTCTTAAGGGGGGATGTTAGGATATTCTAACACATAGGAAATAGTTAATAATAACTTAGTCTAGTGGAGAGTTAGGTAAAGTGTGTTTATTTACCATGTACATTTGTAATTTATAATCCGATGGTCACGATTTGTAGTGGTTTGACGATTATCTCTCACCTCAGTATTAACGCCACTTGATCTGTGGCTTAACACTCGATTGGTCCATGATCTCTATTTAAATAGCATGGAGGGTCATTTTTCCGGTAACCGTTTATGAGAGAAACATATGTAAATTTTCTTTTTATATTAATAAATTGCCTGAAGTGGTCACGTTGGCTCAGGTCGTGGACTGTTTCCCTCTTTGAGGGTTTTAACCATGTGATTATACTGGTGTACTGGTTTGTGATCTGGTTGTGAGCGGTGACCTTTGGTTCTCGATCTACAGAAATTACCCTGTAAATTCCTACATCATCCTTACACCTTGAGCTTCAAGATCAGCCTTCCAGTGCTTCAGATCCATATCAGGCATCAGGCTAAACACATCATACCTCCAAGCAGTAGTGGTCCCATCAAGGAATGCGCAGTCCAATCCTGTAGATCCATTGGAGGAGGGAATTTTATAGTACTTCAACTGGAAATCCTATGAGGGATCTTCCCCTCACTTTTCACTTACTGTTTCCATCATTCTTGAGCTGAATAGATATATTTTTCAGCAGGAATCAACCTCTCCCTCCCATACAGCGCATTTTTTCCAGTTGTTGTGTATGCAACAATTGTTACCTTGAGAGGAGGAAGAAGAAGATAAATCTCAAGCTTCTAGCATTGAGATCTGAAGGAGGGATCAACCCTCAAAGCATAGATATAATATGTAACACATTGCAACCATCTTACTTCAGTTTATGCTTCAGATCTGCATAAACCCATCAGTGAAGGGATCAAACCCTAGGAGGGTGAATTTCTGATCTTCTTAGATCTGGATTTCCTTTCTGGGTTATCTTGGGTTTCCATCATAGTGCACAGATCTGCAATCTTGGCATCATCATAGCTCCAGAGCACCATATATCTACCCTTTCCCTTTCAGCCAACTATTGTAAGATCATCATCAGCTGAAGGGAAAGCACAGTATATAGCTTCCAGTGGCTCCAGTTACGCAGTGCCTGCTTTGGCATGATTTTTGGGTCATTCTAGGCCATCTCTTAGGCTTGAGTGCTTCTATTTTATGCACTGTTGTATCTATTATTCATCTCCACATAATAAAATGGCTCACCTGTTTTGTTTATATCTGTGTTGATCATAATTTATGTGTACATAATCTATTGTTTCAAATATTGTGTTCGTTTATTACTACATTCTCCCTTTTGGGATATTGTAGTGGTATCATAGCATGATCTTTGGCTCATCTTGTGGACATTCTTGACAACATATGAAAAGAAGATAATAGAGATCTGTAAATAGTGGTGGGATTAAGTTTGTCTGCATATCTCTTTAGAACTATGAATTATCTCTCCAAGGAGATCAATGAAATGAGGAGATATAGGCAAAGAGAAACCTCAATAAGGTTTCAGGATGAAGAAGGTACTAATAATTCTTATCAACAACCAAGAATATTGGAGAAGCATAGAGCTCCTCAAAGATCTATTATGCCCACTCTCTTTGAAGAGGAAAGTGAATGGTATGGAGATAGAATAAATTTTGAGCCTGAAACTCATGAGACTCTTAAGTGATTATCTCAAAGAGTACAAATATCAGCCTAGAGAATTCAAGGAGAATCTAACTCTCCAACATTTTTTCCAACTCAGGGAAGAATGAAGATCTTACTTCAGTAATAAAGGAAGAGGCACAATAGATTCTATTTGCCTACATTTGATGGATATTCCTCAAGCACTACAAAGGCTTGGAGGAAAGAGTTAGATGTATTTTTCAGGCTACATCCTATAGCTGAGAAAGAGGTTGTTCAGATTGCAGATATTCACCTTCAAGGTGAGGCAAATGAATGGTGGCTTGGTCACATGGAGCATGCAAAGGTGACAAAATATTCAGATTTCTTTCAAATAATAAGGAATAATTTTGATAGAAGAAAACCAGAGACATTTCACAAAGAGATATTTCCTAAGAAGCCAAGGGATAATTTCATTCTTGTCACTTTGGAAAAAGAGTCAATACATTTACCACCAGATGCTGAAGTACTTATATCAGGAGGAGAGACACGTGCATATTTGCAAGGTAGTCTTAAGCTCTTGACATATAAAGTCCCATGCATAATTCAGAAGATGCATGAGGAAGAAAAGGTAGATTCCAGTTTTGGTACATTGATAGAGGAACAACCATCACTCTTACCAGTAGTTGGAGAGAACATTGTCTCGGTTGAAGGAACTCTTGTGGTCTGGCAAGATGTTCCCAAACATCAGTTGATTCAAGGTTTGCAATAATTCCCATCCCATATTGATTCAGTATCTCTTATTGAATCTTGTGGGGACATACCATCAGGGCCATTGCATAACCAAGGATTAAAGCAACAAGAATATTTGAAGCAGCAACCTATCACGGCACAGAGGACCCTTGATCTAATCAAGGAAAAGAGGAAGAGATATCCCAGTTATTCATAGTTGAGCTACACTCAACCCTTTGAGTTGAAGTGTGGAGTTTCAGAAGATGGGATGAGTATGATCCTATGTATAATGTCTGGCTGTGAGTTAAACATTGTGCCTTGCCATGAGACGACATATACAACAATGTCAATAAGCAATAGTGATGAGAAGAGGACCCATTCATTATTGGATCATTTCAATGGCAGCTTCATTCATGAAGAATTGGAGAGTTAGATGATATATGGTAGACATCTTGAGATGGGCAATCTTTTCCCTTTTCAAGTTGAAAATTTCTCAATAAGCATCTCACAGCTTAAAGAGAAACTTCTACCTACAACATATTCAGAACCTTATGGGTTTTGGAGGGCCAATGATGAGAGGATATCATGGAGAGATCTCATGGGAGGTGCACTCCAACATATCATGGAGTGAAAATATCTTCAACGGTTTGAGGAGGTTGGTGTCCTACAATGGGAGGATACCAAGTTTATGTAGAATGAGATCCATCATCCACATTGGGATGAGTGGATGTTAATGTGGAGCAAGAGGTTGTAAGGCCACTTGCAGAACTATGAGACATGCCAACAAAAATTTTGGCTGCGTTGATTTCTCTTGGGTGAGTATGGTTACTACCCAACAACACACCTTTCCATGATCCATGCCTTGCACAAAACTGATGTAATGAAGGAGGAGGCATGGTTGCGCTGGCTTCTCTTGGGTGAGTATGGTTACTACCCAATGGTTCATATTTCTTTGACTTATGCCTTGCATATCAATGTAATAATGCAACACAAGAAGGCATAGTTACCTTGGTTTTTGTTGAGAGAGTTTTTCAATCACATGACATCTCCCATTTTTATGTGTTTTTTTTGTTTGGAACATGTCATAACACTCTCATGATTTGTAATGATGGATTTTTCTCGTATTGAGATGATATGACATTCCACATGTCAATCATTATGTTGTTGCTCCATGATTCACATGATGATGTGAAGAGGCAGCAAGAGATCGTATTGCTTTGGTTACTCTTGGGAGAGTTTGGCTTGACATACTCCCCTACTTTACATGGTAATGTTGGGGGATGGAAAAAAGAGGCATTCCTCTGATGGCTCTTATTGGGAGGGTATGGACACCATACTTGGTATGATGATAATGTGGTGGGGCAGCAATATGCATTGCTACGGTGGCTCCTCTTAAGATAATATGGCTAACCCACTTGGTATGATGATGGTATGGCGTGGCAACGAGAAGCTTTTTTGCAATGGATTCTATTGGTAGAATATGGTTTGACATATTTCATGCCTACCCATATGTCTCTACTTCTTCTTATTTTTCACAATGTTGGGATGATGCTTGGATCCAACAAGGCCAACAGGGCTAAAGATGAAAGCATTGGGATACATAGTCTACTTCATAAAGGATGGGATGGAGAAATGTTTTGCGAATTGGGGCTTTCCTTTTGTTGGAGGAACCACTTAATTTCATATATCTCATGTATTGATGATGATACTAGACAACATGTGGTTGTCACTTGGAACTTCATGTAAGATGAGGGACATCTAACTACACAGTTGGAGGTCACTCTAAATATTCAAGAAAGGAAACTTTGGAGATGGGAATACATCACATATTGCAGCAAATGGGGAGGCCTTCCTTATGTGGATGCCATTTGGAGGGGGATATGGCTGTAGCATCTACTTTTTCACTTGCTTGAGGACAAGAAACATTTTGGTGGGGAGGATTGTAATATTCCAAATTTTACATCTATTTAATGGAATATTAGAGTTCTTACTTATTTTTCTTAACTAAGTAAATAAATGGGTGGAGGGACCCATAACCCCTTGAGATGAATAAATTCACTCCTAAGAGTGTGGAAATGGTTAATTAGCTAATAAACCTACATCATGGAATAGTGGAGAAGCTTATTAATGAATTAAGAGTGGGGATCAAACATCATTAATAAGAAATAACATGGAGAGATGAATGAGTCAACTGAGATCATGGTGAATTAAAAGTAAGATCGTAGAGAAATAAATGATGAGATGATGGAGGAAGTGGTGCATTAGTGCACACATGATGGAGAGGGTGAACATTAAATGCAGATATCATGGAGACCATGGAGAGACATCAAAGTCAACATGGAGACCTATGTCCACATGTGCAGCGCAATTATGAGGTGGGCCAAGGCATGGGAAGGTTCACAAACTATATAATGAAGATGAGGGAAACATTAGAGGTAGTATTTTGTGTTATTTATTTGACATTTTTTTAGATCCATATTTTCATTTGACATTTCTATGCACGCTTATGATGTTTAGCGAAGTCTGTAGTGTTGTTTAGCATAGGGTGTTCCTGAGCGGGAATCCCACCCTTACCCACGGGGAACTTCAAGTGCCTACTCTAGGAAGGTTATTCTGAGTTGCCATTCATCATTAGGCATTGGTTCCAAATTGTTCCTACTCTCTACAACCCATACATCTTCAGGAATTACGCATTCTTGCATTAGGATTTGAGAGGAGGAGGTTGTCCTTCAGTATTTCAGCTAAGGAATCAGTGGAGAATTCATCCTTGAACCTTGAGCTTCAAGATCATCCTTATAGTGCTTAAGATCCATATCAGGCATCAGGCCAAACACATCATACCTCCATGCAGTATCAGTCCCATCAAGATTGCATAGTCTAGTCCTGTAGCTCCATTGGAGGAGGGAAGTTTCCAGTACTTCAACTAGAAATCCTATGAGGGATCTAACCCTCTCTTTGCACTTACTATTTCCATCATTCTTGAGCTAAACATATTTATATACTGCAGTAGGAATCAGCCTCTCCCTCCCATACAACTCAGTTTTTCCGGCTGTTGTGTATGCAACAGTTGTTATCTTGAGAGGAGGAAGAAGAAGCTAGATCTCAAGCTTCTAGCTTGGAGATATGAAGGAGGGATCAGCCCTCAAAGCATAGATCTGACCTGTAACACATTGCAGTCATATTACTTCAGTTTATGCTTCAGATATGCATTAACCCAATAGTCAAGGGATAAAACCCTAGGAGGGTGAATTTTCGATCTTCTTAGATATGGATTTCCTTTCTAGATTATCTTGGGTTTCCATCATAGTGCCCAGATCTGCAATATTAACATCATTAGAGCTCCATAGCACCATATATATACACTTTCCCTTTTAACAAGCAGTTGTAAGATCATCATCAGCTGAAGGGACAACGCAATATATAGCTTCCAGCAGCTCCAGTTACGCAGTGCCTGCTTTGGCATGATTTCAGGGTCATTCTAGGCCATATCTTTGGCTTGAGTGCTTCTATTTTATGCATTTTTGTATCTCTTATGCATCTCCACATAATAAAATGGCTCACCTATTTTGTCTATATTTGTGTCGATCATAACTTATGTGTACATAATCTGTTGTTTCAAATATTGTGTTTGTTTATTACTACATTCTCCCTTTTGGGATATTACAACTTTGCTCTATCTATTTGGTGGAGATCACAATATGCAAGTTGAGTAGTCCCAATATTTTGATAGGAAATTGTTGTTATATTTTTTTCTTTTGTTAATAAGTGTTGTTGTCATTCATTAGGGGGGATTTTAGATTTAAAAATAGACCTCAAAATGAAAAAATTACTAACAAAATCAACTTTGAAAGAACCAATAGGATTCAAGATGATGATGTCATCACTAAGGATAAATATTTTTGGAGGAAACTTAAGAAAAATACTACTTTTTCTAATTATATCTTTTTAATTATCTCCTTATAGGTTTACTCAAGTTTCAAGTGTGAGCACTCATTGGACTTGAATTAGACTTTGCATGCAATGAGTACCCACTATACATAGTTTTGAGTAGACCCATATTGAGAAAAGTAGACATACATGAAATAACATGTTTCTCGAAGAAAAGTTGAAAATACATGAAGAAACATGTTTATTGAAAGAAACACATTTTTTTCATGTATTTTCATATTTTCTCAGTGTGGATCTACTCAAAAGTATATAAATTGGGTACTCAACAGATGCAGAGTATAAATTTTCATCCAATGAGTGCCCACACTTGAAATTTGAGTAAACCTATAAAGAGATAAGTAAAAAATACAATTAAAAACAATAATTTTTCCTTTTCCCTCCAAAAATATTTACTCTGAAAAAAGTAGTTTTATTTCTTTACCTTTAAAAATTCATCACTCTTTCTTTTTTTACATTGAAGAGATCTTTTAAGAAAAAAATTTCTTGAGCATTTTCGTCTATCAAGATTCAATTGTAATCTTCCATGTATTTTTCTGTTTTCACTACCGTGTGTCTCATGTGTTTTTTCACCATAAGTTATTTGCAAGTAGCAAATAATTTTTTCCACAACTATGAATGGAATTTAAACCCAAGCGAGGGAAAATCCAATTTTAGGTTTTAATTCTTAACTCATAACTTCATCCATGTTCAATTATTGCAACCAGTTTGTGAGTGTGTTTTGTTCAATCCAACAACCATTGGTTTCCCTAATTATGTAGGATTTCCCTAGCTAATTATAAATATTCCAATATTAGAACAATATAGTATAATTGGTATATGGTTGCGTTAATAATTCTCTGAGAGAGGAAAGTATTGATATTATCCTTGTGGATTGAAATATGAAACGTAGTTAATATTGGTTATATGGTAAGATCATAAGGGGATTCATTTTATTGAACAATAATAATAATAATTTTCTCTAGTAGCACAAAGAAACAATGGTGGAAAAAACATTCTTGTCATCTTAGGTCATGTTTTCAGTTCCATCGAGAAGAAAATTATTCCTTCCCCAGTGGGGGTGTTCGGTTGATGACAAACCATCATCAACTTGGGCAGGTGGTTTTCCGGTGAATGAGAAATAAGCGTATAATAAGTAGCATGCAAAGAGTTTCAGTGGCTAAAGTGGGGGTGACCCTGGGGGAGTGTGGCAAGCCACCCACTTGGCACAAAGTCCTTGACGTGTGGAGGAGGCCAAAATATTTATGTGTGGTTGTCATATATTATTTTTATGTGGTGCATTTACTTCACAAGGTTATGGTATGAAGTAGTGGGTTCTGAGAACACCATTGAACATGTATATTAGGTTATCAAAGCCACCATGGAGGAGAAGGCTTGTGGGAGAATGGATATAGGGCTGATTTTTATTTACAGGCAATCGACCTTCATTTATGATACACAAATTATGGGTGGTTTCAGTCCAGAGAAACACCGGATGGTGTTTAACACTTGGTGCGTGGTGAAGAAATGTCACAGGCTCTGTGTTGTTTCGTGGTTTAACCTTGCCTCATTGATTTTTTTTATATAAAAGCCCTATTGAGCACATAGAGTGGCAGAGAGCATTAACGTCTACAGGGTGGTGCCAAACCATTCCAACTCTTTCAAGGTATGCATCAAACAATTGTTTCTTGTGTGGTAACCTTATTTCACAAATTTATATCAAATTTGTCTACAAACCAAGTATCTTGGTGAGATCTCAACCTACTTACTTTGGTTCCATTACGGTTCAGTCATATATAGGCTCTATTTTTGTTGTGGAGTCGCGAATATCACCGTTGTATGTAGGGTGGTGCCATACTTTTTTCTTACTCTTAGGGAAGGTGCAAGAGAAGTGTGTTTTCCATGGTCAAGGACTTTCCAGAGTTGCATGCTCTCGAGTTAATTTCTTTCACAAATTCTTGTTATTCTAGCGTTGAGCAGGTACTTGACTATCTACTTAGTCCCGGGGTGGTCATGTGGCCAATCTATGTCTTTTAAATTACATATAACGATGTCATTTCAGGTTATGTAGTTATGTTATTATGCGATACATCCTAGTTCAAACTGTGTTCAGGGATACAGTTATGGGTGGTGGTTATTTTGGTCGGTTTCCTCTTTGTATTTTCCACTCTATCATTGTCATCGATAGGGTTATGGGGTCATGGAGGTCATCAAATTTATTTTGTGTCCTTTCTACATAACTCCTCCTTTGGCCCTTCTTTCAAGTTGGTTTGGTACTCCTGTCAACATACTTGTGATCCCTCAAACCTTTCGGCATATCTTTCAATTGCCTAGTATTGGTTGCTAGTGTCGAGTACAGTGGTTCATTTTTTTATTTGGTTTTAATAATGTGAGTTTTTGAATTAATAAGTGGGTAGTTACGTTGTATCAAGAGGAGGAATTATATGTGGTTATAATTCCTATTCGGTATCGAGTCTTGATTGGTTGGAATATTCATTGTTGTGGGTACGTGGATGATGTTTACACTGAGTCTTTCTCTCCACTAGTTGTGTTTGTTTTTCTAGGAATTGAGGGTTTTTCATTCCGACTTGACCCAATCGTGCATTGTAATTTCAATTGTGGTTTGCCTCAATTTTTGTTGGTCGAGTTTGATTGCAGGTTCTTTTGTTTGATGGCACTACAACAACGAATCATCAGTAGAAGAGGAGGCTCATATGTGGCATCCTCATCTAGACAACATCGTCTCTTTGGTTGGGAATCACTAGAATTTTTTTATGATGTTGTGCCTCTTGAGTTTCGAAAGGAAATCCGATCCTTGGAGATAAGAGAATTTTGTGAAAGACGGTATCATTTATATTCTGAGGTTTGTGAAAGGAAAACAGAATGGGTTCCAGACCTAGGAAAATGGAGAAAGCATCAGTTATACTTCTTGCACTCAATATTCTCACATAGACATATGGCCTCTCTACTCCACATGGTGTTGAGGGACAAACAAGTTGAGAATTAAAAATTGTTTGTGGGTCAGGACGACTTCAAATGCATAATGCAGGATATCAAATACAATATGAATGAAATCATATAATGCGGGATATCAGATACAATATGAATGAAATCGCGGCTTGGCTGAACAAAATAGATCACTACATTAGTTCAGATTCAAATACTGATTCCACATAGCCCCAAAATGGTGAAGTGATCATTTATGCCACAACAATCAACATGGTCAGTGGTAATCCGTTTCTAGACCATCCAATGATCATCCTCGATGAATGATTTCTCCATGTTCTCTTCCACTATCCAGTTTTATGTTCTGGGCTATCATGTTTTTTGGTTCTCTCATGTTATGTTTGTTTCCATTTCCATAGTATGTATGTTTCGTTGATGGTTAACCTTGTGTAGTCGTTATATCTACTTGTCAGTACTTATGGTATTTGTTGAACTTCGGGGCAACTGCTACTCTTGGTTTTGTATGTATGATTACTTTCGGTTAACAATGTCAACAATGTGATACAAAGAAAATTGGTTGTACTTTTTTATTTTTGAATATCAATAGAAATCATGGTTGGATATTACAAAAAAGAGAGAGAGAAGAAAATGTTTCCATGTAAAAATGAAGGTGGATGAGACCATGATTAATTTTTTGAAGAAATTGATTAATGATTCTCAGAATGGAAACTAGGCCTCAACACTCAATGTAAACTGATACAACCGACAAATGATGATACAAATAAATCCTAGAAATCCTTAAAAATACACTTGGAAAACCTTAAAAATGGAACATGTAACGAGGATCTGTAGAAGAATTTATTACTAAACAATAGCACTTTCTCATATGTCTATTTTTGGATTATATTACATGATGCATATATCCATGTATTTTACCAAGTTGCATTGTGATATCAAAGATTGGGTTACATTATTAATTATTCAAGATTATGTTTTCCCTTCCCCACATGGTGTGACATGGATCATGCCCATACTTTGTGGAGAAAAACAATAAATAATTCTTAATTGAGGAACTCTCAAATCGTCCTAGTCTTACTATGACCAAACATTATTGGTTTGATTTATTTTAATGATTTTTCCATCTAAAAATAAAATAAAAAACCATTTAGAAAGGGAATGGGAAATCCAACACATCAATTGGAGAGAAAGGGAAACACATATGTACAATATCATTGGCAAGGGCTTGGGAAGCATCCAAGCAAGAAGAAAAGTTGCAGTTTTACCTTATTATTTTTGTGTCATTTGATACCATTGTATATGATGATTGAAGGAAAACAACCAAGAAGTAGTGTTACAAGGAGGTTATTTATTGGGTTAGGAACTAGCCAATGCTAACACATGAGAGACAACCTTGGATCTGGGGTAAGGTAGGGGCGATAAAGTATGGTAAAAGTTGCCCTATCTTTAAATTTAGTGATTTCTAACATATATTATGAGTCTATTAATATTATTATTCAAATTGATAATTAAATTTATAATAATATGATTAAAAATGATAATTAAATTTATAATATTACTATTAAAATTGATAATAAAACATTATTACTTAAATTGGTCATAATTTTTTTCTTTAAATATAGAAATTTCTAACTTATAAATATATATTATGAGTTTATTAATATTATTAATATTGATAATTAAATAATAATAAAAAATTGCATTATGATTGTGTTTTTGAAGAGTGTAATATTACAAACATTTAAGTATTGATTTTAATTATCATTTGACTTGGAATTACAATGTTGAGAAAAAACCCATTACTCATTAAGAAGCTTATTATTGTTTGAAAAACAAATAGAGTAGCGTTCAATTTTAGAATTGGAATAATAAAAACCTATTTTCAATATTTTAGTTATTTCCACATATTCTTTATAATTGTGAAGTTTAGGTATGCAACATTTCTTGTGAGAATTTTGAACAAATCCAAAAATGTTCTATAGCATATGTTAAATGTAACACTCGTTATCTTTTTCCCTTGATTGAAAGTGGATGTACCTTAATGAAGTCTAATCATGATTAGATACACCCAAAAAAAAAATACTCAAGTTGAATTAGTGTAGGCTATTTGTTGTTGTTTATTGTTTGATTAATAGCTACTATAAACTCAAAGGAGTTTGGACTATGCATTAAGAGACTTGGTTTAATTATAAAAACATAAAAGAAGACAATAAAATTAATATTACATCCCTATGATATTTAAACATGAGATTAAAGATGATAATGGAGCCATTATTAAAGAAAGTTTAAATATAATTCTTAATTTCAATGATCAAAACTATTTTTATTCGACTAACTCAAAAACACTTTAAGATGAATGAAACAAATTAGGCATAAGATAGAGTTTAGTTGGAGGAGGATAAACGATGAAAGCTCAAGGGGAACCATCCCCTTAAAAGGAAACCTTCATCCACATTATCTCAAATAATTGGTATACGAAAATGATTAAATTGTTGATAACTTTATGAAGTCATTGGCATATGTCAAGTTTGTTAAATATTAATTTTTTCGTGGGCTTTAAGAAATTGTGATTAAGTTTTGTGGGGTGGGAAGGCAGGCTGAAATCATTCCAATTCTTAGTCCCCAAAGAAATTCACTTGAAGGGGTGCTGGAATATGTGAACTAAACCTAAATTTTGGTGCAAATAGATAGATCCATTTACAATTTGATTGACCCATTAAGGGGTTCCAATAAGTGATCCCTAGCACATTGACTATAATCAACTGGGCATAGAATGTGCCAAGAATTGTAGATTATATAATCACTTTAGGACTAACGCGGGTCATCATACTTGACTTAATTGGTAATGGTTTAGCTTTATGTTTATACTTTCATTAAGAAATAATAACATGGACACATAAAACAAATCTATATTTTTAAAATGAAAGTAGGAATATTACCATTTATGTATGTTATTTGAAATTATTTACATTACGTATTATATTTTAATATGTATTATAATTAATTACGCTAAAAATTTAATAAAATTTTAGTTTTCTAAAAAATAAATTTCAAAGCACATCAATATTTACAGTGAATGTTTTCTCATTCATTATGCACTCAATTGAATATCACTAGAAAATTTAAGGGTATACTAAAACTAGAAAAGTTAAGGGAATTATAAAGCTCCTTATTGCACCTAACATGAGGAAGTGCATTAACCAAGTTTAAAATATACTAATGAAACTATTTTAAAGGAATTAACTCCTAAATTTTCCCACCCATCCTCTTAAACTTTGGGCAATGTGTTAATTCTTGTGCCTATGAATCTCCTTCAAGTTGTCTAACTCAATGGGTTTACATAATTATTCAATTCCACAAGGATTCATATAGATAGTTATTTTATAATGTAATATAGGCTTCCATCTTGCATTTCATGATCATGACATTCTTTGTCTATTAATGATAAATCAACCTATTATGATTTTCTAGAGAGATAAATTAAACAAATTTGTTGTTGGCCTAATGAAATCATTTGGTGTGTATATTTCCTATTACTACTACGCCTCAACCTAAAGCAAAATATTTTAATCCTGATGATGAACCACCTATGTTGGTTTGAAATCGATACAACCAATACTTATGTGATGGATCCAGAAACAATTTCTATATAGGAAAATCTTTGTCAAGTTGTAACCTATTGTCACACTGTGGACCAAGATTCCAAGTGAAAAACAAACAAATGACTAGATATGGATACTTCACCTCCCCTATCCTTACACGGTTTGAGAACTAATAACACTAGGATGCTTCATATCTTTACAAACCAACAACATCCCTCTCAACGCATTCCAACATTGTCATGGGTGGTGTTCAAATTTGCAACAAGAAATATTTAAAATAGCATCTAGAAATGAAATCCAGAAAATGGCACCCAGAAATGGTACCATATGAGGCTTCTGATTTAATTTTCCCTTAATTAAATTAGAAGAGAAATTGTAATTTCATCTCATGACAACTTGTATTACTTAACTGAGTCAGGAAGAATTAGTTAGCTTAGGAAATTCAAGTTAGAGGTCAAAGAGGAGGCGTGTAGAGGACTTTCCATGATTTTAGGGGGGTCTAGTTACAGTTATTTGTGAGTTGTAATTAGTTAACTCAAGAAATTGCATTAAAATCAGTTTAACTAGTGCTAAATGAGAGATGAGTTAGTGAGAGGTCCAGTGAATTTAATCTGATTTAATTCACAAGTAGTGACAATTCAGTTAACTAATAATTCACTATAAATAGTTGTTGCATGTCAATTCTAAGGAAGACCCAGTTGAGACTGAGGTTAAAGGGAAGAGATCTATCAGTTGTACTATTAGAAAATTGTACAAGTCATGTATGAGGTCATCGGGAAGGCCTTAAAGGATTGCACAATAATTAATTGGGAATTTCCTAATTAATATGGTCTCAATTAACCTAAGAATGCATAAGCAAGGTAACACAGGCAGAGGCAAGAAAAAGGTTAAATACTGGACCAATTTCACTTAGATCGCAAGCCTAATTTGAGCTAGATCAGAGTGAGACAATCAACGAAGAGGAGGAAGTTTCTCAGTGTGATAAAGGGAATTGTATTGTTTCATCATATTGACCATATGAAATATAGAGATTGAGGGGTTTTGAACATTTTATTTCCACAAATACATCTTATGTTGTGTGATTGATTATTTATTTCTCTTACTTGTTATGTGATTGTGCGATCGTGTTTTATTTCTGAAAATTGTAGAAAGATTTAGTATCTTGTTTTAGTATGTTACAAGATCAGTTTGAATCCAATTGGTAGATTTTCTACATGGTATCGAAGCGCCAGGAATCATAATAGAAGAGAATAAATTGAGTTTTTTTTTTTAATATGTTCAAATTTGCAGATTTATTCTTCAGGATCCAGAAGCAGATCAAGATGTCTTTCACTGGCTTGAGACTCGAATCTTCCCTTGAGCGAAATTAAAATTACATTAAATTGAAGGACAGGATGGAGGCAGTGCTCCAGGACAAAAAACTAAAGTAATTCATAGACAATGATATTCCCTACCCCGCAGCAGCAGATGCTCAACTTCTTGATGCAAGGAAGAAGAAAGTAGCAAAGGCGACAATGATATTTTTAGAAGGAGTTCGAGATCATATTATCTCGAGTCTACATGGGAAGGATACTCCATATGCTATGTGGAAGACCTTGACAGATTTATTTCAGAATAGCAGTGACCACATGAAGTTGGTGCTGAAAGACAATATTAGAAAGATCAAGATGGAGGAGGGCAAGACGATATCAAAATACTTGATGAAGTTCACTCAATGTCGAGATGAGCTTGGAAGTGTTGGTGTGACAATAGCCCATGATGATTTAGTGAGCCTAGCTCTTCTAGGCATTCCCAAGAGCTGGCATAGTTACCATGACTCCGTGAATGGGGGGGAGAAGCTAATAGACTGGGAGTGTTTGTGGTACGACTTGGTAATAGAAGAGATAAGGCAGAGCACTAGAGACGGGATCTCCGACAAAGAAAAAGAAGAAGATTTTGCATTGGTTGGAAAAGGAAAGAAATCCAAGGGAAAGAAGTCCCAAGGCATAGAGGGAAAGAGAGAATTTTCCAAGATCAAGTGTTTTCATTGTCACAAGCACGGGCACTATGCCTAGAATTTTCCATAGAAGAAGGCAAGAAAGGAGTTTGCAGTTGCAGTGTGTGAAGTGCTAACTTCACATCTCGAGCTTGATTTTAATCTCATTTCATGCATGTCTAGCACTATAATGGGATGCATGTGGTATCTATACAATGGTGCCTCATTCCATATGATGGGGAATATAGATCTTTTCAATGACTTGGAGGAGAAGGACCTCCAACATAACATAGAGTTTGGAGATAACGGGAAGTATATTGCGAGCAACATAGGTACATTTACCTTTTAGAGGGAGTCTAGCTCCCCTCTCAGATTGACAGATGTTTTGAATGTTCCAGGACTAAATAAGAATCTTGTCTTCGTCGCAGTATTGGAAGACCATAGTTATGATGACATACTTATAAAAGGAAACGTGTTCCTTAGACACATCGCCACGGGACGGGTGAGATAGATCAGTGCCAGAGTCAAGAACCTGTATTCTCTTGAGCTACAGGATGCATGCAAATATTTGAGGAGAAACGTAGAGGTTAGTGACTTTGTGGTTGAGAGGGAGCCTAAATTACCTCTCAACATGCAGTATCAGAAGAAGTCTCAGAAGGTTGTGGAGTAGCCACAATTGGAGAAGCATAGAGGAGATCGAGTGGAGGTGTGATCAGAAACTGAATTGGGGGAAAAAAATTGCTAAAAAATTAAAGTGCTCAGAATCACTTGAAACCTGAACTATCGGATAGGTTCCGTCTTCTTGGTTTTGATGCACTTTGTTTCATCCAAAACTGACTCGGTATGTGAAAGTTAGAGCCTGTTGTTTGTTTTCACAAACATCTAAAATTTGTGCAAAATCGACAGAATGATGACTGTGTAGCCTAGTCAGCAAAAGGAATATTCCTCCCGTTGGTCGAATGAGGTGCTAACAAGTGTCAGCTGGTGGTTGGTTAAAATTCTGGTGATTTGTCGCAATTTGGTTGGTTTGGGTCAGACCAGTGAGGTCACGACACGTGGCTAGCCCAGAGGCCACCACGTGCCCCCTCCCAAAGGTTGAAATGGGTCTAAGGTTGATCGAATAAAATTTTATATGGCGGACGGGTGGAGATCGGGCTCGACCCCGTGAAATCCCCCACACAAACACAACGCCATACCAAGTCCACTATCTGTTAGTTCTTATAAAACAATGTACCCGACATGTATTTAAGTTTAAACATTGTTTATGGAGGAAGGAAATGGGGGCTAGCCCCAACGCAAACTACCATGCGGCATATAACCTTGGTGGGAGCTCCATTAAGTTCGAAGTATTAATGATCCATAACACCGCTTAATTAAACTTTAACCCATGTTTAACTTGCGCTAATCCAATCTTAATTTGGATTTGTTTAAGCATGGAATTAGCACATAATCTCCAGTTAATACAAGGTTATCCTTAATTAATGTGAGTTTAACTTGGCGATCAATTTTTCAGAGTCCGCCATTTTCGGCGGAACTCCAAATTTGTCGGAGTTAACTGGGGTTTTCTCTTGTTTTGGAGGAGATTTCCTAGGAAAAAATTGACCGAGCCGTAACTTGAGAAAATTTCGACCAATTTTGGCTCAGAATGAGTCTATCCTAGAATTTTTGGATACTCTAAACATGTTGGAGCAGGTTTCACGAGCTGTAGAGGATTCTAATCAACACTTTTTTCCATTTTGAGATCATATAGAGGCCCAAGCCAAGGTACTGAAAGAGGCATAACTTTTTCCCAGAGATTCATAATTTGACTTAGTCATAACCAAAACAGGGGTATTGAGGGTGTCCCAGATCCATTGGAGTAGGGTTGAGAGCCATCAAAGCTTAGGAATTGATTTTATTCATATTTTTGTTCATTTAATCAAAGAGGTCCAAGCCATTGAAGCTGGTCCAAGGAGATGTAGCCCAGGAGGCCCTATGAAATCCTTCATCACTACTGTGTAATGTGCTTGCTATGTGTTGGTGTCCCGTGTTTTGATAGTTTGGCAAATCAAAAGACAAGGCAACATCAGAACCAATATTTAGAGTTCCAGGATCTAGTTCTCCTGTTCTCAGAGAGGGATCTCTCAAATGTTTGTTTGCAAAGGTTTATCTTGTGTGCTTTGAGTATTGGTTTTAGAATAGTTATTAAGTGCAGGTGTTTGTTTATTTGTTTGGTTGAATTGATACAGCATAACATGAAAGGTCTAGGAAAGATATATAGAAAGGAGAAACATTTGGTTCATTGGGCAATGGAGTCAAGAAGAGGTCATAACATACTCATCAATGGATATGGGATATCAGAAGGCAAATCTAACTTGGCCGCAAGATCCTTTGGTTTTTGGAATGAGATGGACATCAATGATTTGGAAAGAGAAGTTTAATTCTCAAACAAAGGGAATTTGAAAGCACAACTTGAACAATAAAGAGCTATTTGGTAAACAGGGCTAACCATAAATTCTAAAAATCACACCTTTAAGAAAATAATGATTTCAAAACAACTTTTAAAATGAAATCTAAGATTCGGGGAACACCCTATTTCCTCAAAGATTTTATTGCAAATGAATTAGAAAACACAAAAGATTCACTGATAATTGCAGTCATAGAAGAGGGAATAGACCTTTAAGACAACTGTTTAAGTAAGGACAAAGGGAAAGATCATAACATACCTCCTTGGCTTTCTGTAAACAGAAATAATTCAAAGGGAGACTTCAATAACAGCCTTTTAAGTGGCAGTAGACAAGCAGGGAGAACCATAAATCATGCTGAAACCATCTTATTCAAACTATCATAGAAATAAACAAGCATGAGGACTAAAGAGAGAGATTAAAGACTCTAAAATACCTCAGCAGAAGAAAACATGAAACAGTGAAGGATGAACAGGTCTAAGGTGCTTCCAAGAGTCATTTCTTAGCCTAAAAATTTCAACCTACTGTAGTAAGAAATTATGGAATAGGATGAAAACAAGAGAAAACATTAAACAGTTCAAAATACTTCACCAACAACCAAGCTCATGGATCCAATGATAGAGCCTTCTCAAGAACAAGCATGCAACAACATCATCAAGGCTTCTAAGACTTCAATTTGTTCTTCAACTTCAACAGACTATGTATTATTTCAGAGAGTTTCAATATTACAACTAGTGATCAACCAACCCCTCACTCATCTTCTACAGTAGTATATATAGAATAATGAGGAGGTGAGATCTGATAAAAGATCTCTAAAGATAATTAATATAGACTTAATGGTTCCTTGACCTTTGGGGGGCTCGATGAAGAAACTTACATAGGTGTCTTCTGTATTAAATGATTTACATAAAGATTTAAGCTCGGTGGGAGCTCTTTTTGACTTTTGAGGCTCTGTGTTGTGAAATAGTTACTCTGTTGATATTTTTACATTAAGTTCCTTGGCAGAAATAACTATTCGGCTGTGCTTGAGGCAAATATCTGATCTTGATCAATAACTTCGGCCTCTGTTTGAATGCTTTGAGGCACAGGTGGCACTGTGGTAGCTGGGAGGAATCAATTTGCCTCAGATGTGGCGGTGGAGGCTTTCCTTTCTGATAAAACTTTTTGATTTCTATTTAACTGTGTCTTAATTGGGAGGATTAGGCTTTTGATAATCATTTGTTGGCCGTAAACCTCATAAAATTGTCTTTAATCTTCCATGCTGGTGCGTTTTGTGTTCGACACTGATCTCCTTTGATTTGTGATTGACTTGCTGTGTTTTGTCGGTGTACAGTGCTGCGCAGGGGTGATATGGCATCAATGCCTCATGAAACACCAATGAAACGTGCATTTTAAACCCCGCGAATGATATTCTTTGATGAATTGAAGGCGGGAGGATCTTCACCCTCTGTCTTTAAATTTTCTTCAGACACAGCGGAAAAAACCATTGGAACCCTGCAAAATACAAATAATGTTATAAAATCATGCATGTATAATTTTACTGCTTCATAAGGCATGTGGAGAGAGCATGGCCGTCGGATGGCCTCATCCAACGGTCGAGATTGGTTAGGAGAAGTCAAAGGGAAGGCGGAAGAAAATTTAAATCGGAGTCGTCGATCGCGCAGAGATTGACGGTCAGGAGCGAAGGTGAATAAATAACGTGAAGGGGTCAAAATATTTGAAAAAATAAAAATAAAAGCAAAGACAAAGGTTTAAAACCTTTGTTTTGGAGAAAAATGATCGAAAATCATGTTCGGGGTTCGGGACAAACGTGGGCCGTCGGATGAGATTAGCCCACGCGATCAACGATGGAGAACAGGAGCCAATAAACCTTAGAAACATGCCCGGACATCAAATTTTCAATAAAATCCAGATCAATAAAACCCCTGGGTCTGGAAATGTTGACTGGACGAGGAATCAGGGTGATGAAATTTGGGTCGTTGATCTACAGATCAGATCGATGGCGGAGATGCTTTTAACACTGCGTCGTACCCCGAGTTATCGCACGGGCATATTTGGAGAGTGACTACCGTTCGATGAGCGGCCTCAGATCGGACGACGCGCATCAATATCGCGCCCACTCCACATCCGACCTTTAACGCGCGATGAGGGCGGCATTTTGAACAGTGCTCAAGACACGTGTCGGCTAGTGTATGGAATCGCTGCAAAATAGAAAAAACCGCCCCGCTCTCAAAAGCGGTGCGATAAAATCCGCTCGGTTTTGCAACAGTAAGTGGCTGGCGGGGACCACCGAGGCGATGGATTGCGCGTCGTCGATCTGTGGATCAGATCGATGGTGGAGAGCAATTAGAACCTTTACACCGGCGGAAACTTTATTATATAATAAAACCGACAAATTTATATAAAAACTAAGGTTTAAACTTCGGGGGCGAGAGATTAATTTTCAATAAGGTTCGGTGCCCGTCTGCGGGGCCATGGGTTATATGGAAAACCATATGATCGGGGTTTATGGAGGAAGGGCTAATCGCAATCGGGCGACGTGATAAGCGCTTGGAAGGCTGGCGCTCGATTCTAGCACCAAGACACATGGAGGGGAAGGGTTAAATACTTAGCCCAAGGGGGCTTAAGTCTATAATATATAAAAAATATGATTTTCATATATTTTCAATGATTTTCAATGGTTGTTGGGGGTTTCGATAAGGCAAGAAAGGGTCTTAAACCTTATCAAAGGGATTTTTTGATGAAGGGGAAAAGGGGAGAAACATGAAAATGAGGGATTTTCATGGGAAATGGAGGGATAAAAATGAGGTTAGTTTTGGAAGTGGAAGGAAGGGGAAGATGGCCTTTGGAGCAGTATTTCCTCAATGAAATTAGCAGAATTTCAGAGTTTTTAAGATAGGAATAGCAGTGAAGATTTGGACAGAGGCATGAAGCCTTCAAGAGTCTTCAAGAGCCAACACTTTTTGCAATAAAATTTGTTCCTTGAAGGCTCAAAAATGATTTAGCCACCTTTTGGTATAACAAATTTCATAGGTGGCTAACACTGTGTATTATTTCTCTACAATTTACTTGTTGTATATGTGTTTTTAAAGCTAATTTACCTCATGAATTTCTCATAAAATACACACAAATTTGAAACATAAACCCTCTCATAAATTGGCTATTTGAGACAATCGTCAAACACACTTTTATTTTATATTGATGAAGAAGATAGAACAACAAAACTAGTTTGTCCATATTCAGATCAAGTTGGTATCAGAGCACAGTTTAGCTCATTTTAGCCCAAGTTTATCTCAGGGTTTTCCAAGGTTAGCTAGAAAATTAGCTATTGGTTTTGTATTTGTGCAAGGAGAATTTAACTACGTGCAAGTTTATGTGTGTAAGCTGAAGAGAGGAGAAGGTCAAGATAGAGGACCCAACTCTCAAATCACACCAAATAAGCTTTTTATGCATTACAACTGTGATAACAACTTCATCAAGTGATGTTTTTAATCAATATTCCTTAGCAAGACTCTTTGATGAAGAGTTGTTGCAAAAGCTCTTCATCATAAGAGATATGGTGCAAGAGATGGTTGACGATAAGAAGGAGAGCACTATACTTTAGGAGCAATTGAGGCCATGAAGAAGGAGAAGCAGAAGCTTCTTGAAAATATGCATGAAATGGAGACTCAACTCCATATTGCAAATAAAACCCTAGCAAAGATGCATGAGATGGAGGTTCAACTTCATTATGCCAAGGAAACCCTAGCCAAGTATGTGCATGAAAATGAGGTATGCAAATCAAGTTTATCTTCAATTTCCTCTCAAGATGAATGTTTTGGTGTTTTTGAAAGACTCACTAGAGGAATAGGGTCCAAATTGTTAAAAAAATGGGCTATGAAGGTAAAGGGTTAGGTAAAATGCACAAGGAATTATAAACCCTATTGTTGTTGTGGGAAGGTCTAGGCACACGGGTCTAGGTTTTGGTGAGCAAGAAGATGGAGAATGCACCAAAGCAAAGGAGGCACATGAAGGTGTTCTAAGAAATACTTTCATTACATGTTCATTACCTCAAGCTTGTGAAGTTTGTGTTCATGAGGAATGCAAAGTTTTACACCCAATTTGAAAGAAGACCCTCATAAACATGCAACTAATGGAAATGGCAAACAAGAGGATGTTGAAAGATCTAAAGCCATTGTTGTTGGTATTCCAAAGAGAGCCACTACCTTTGTAGAAATTTATAAACATAATAATGTATTTCTGGATTCTCCTTATCTAACAAATTAATATTATGTTAAATACATAATCCTTCCACTTAATTCTTTGTAGAAATTAAATCGCCAATTGGAAAACACATATGAAGCAAAATCAATCGCACATAATAAGATGTTTTACCGGGAAAGATTAAAGCTAAAAACCCCAACTATGATATATTATGTATATCAATGGAACATGTAACAATCTCATACAAAGCTCAGCTCATAGAGCTCTCAGTATAATATACAATCGTCACACACTGTCATGAAAAAATTTGCATATCTATGCACCAATTTCTTGCCTCCTGACATTCTGCCTCCACTGCGCAATCCCTGTTGAAGAAGATCCCTGAATGAATTCAACCTTGCCTTTCTTATACTGTGCAATCCTCATAAGCATCCCCAATGTGTGTGTAAATGCATTGAATGCATCACTATAGTCACAACAGATAGTCCATCTCACCCTTTCACCTATCTCTCACTGGATCTCCACTGGATTTGACATGCAAGTAGTTAACTGTTGTATTTGTTCAGTTGCAAGTAAGACACTACTTGTGAATTAATTAAATAATTAATTCACTCATCTATCACTAGTGTATGTTCAGTTACAACTAGCACAACTGAGTTTAACTCACTGAACCAAGTTAAACTAAATAACAACTCACATAACTACTCTTCCAACATTGTTACAACTTGCCACTATCAGTTATAATGAAGTACTCCATGCATGAGTCACTAACCACCCTAGGAATTGCGTAATTCCTTCAGCCCACTGATGTGCCACATATTTTCACTAAAATAAAGTGCTCCAAGAGAATAAGTTACTATTTATTGTCTAATTATTATTAAGGGCTAATAATAATCAACATGAATTCTATTTTTAGATTAGCGTTCTATAAATAGACTTCGCCCATCTTCTAAAAATAGAAATTCATCCAAAGATAGAATTTTCTCAACCATCTAGAATCAACATCTTGCTAATTTTAGAATATGCTCACCATTCTAAAAATAGACATACACCTAAAAGTAGCCTGTGTGGGCCCCACCTTGTTTAGGTGATTATTTTTCACTAGGATCAAGGAATGATGTTTTTGAATGCCACTTTCACTATTTCTTGTTGCAATCTTCAACAACCTCATCAAATTCACCTCCTCAAGAAGGAGACAAAGGTGAATGTGCAAGGTATAAATATGCCTTTAATCAAGATGCTTTTAGTTATGATAAACATGGAAAAATACTCACATAAGATTTGGATAAAATTTACATGTTCCTTTTGTGGTTTGAATAACCATAAATTTTTGAGGTGTTGGAAGAAGATAACCATACACAGGAAACTTTCAAAACAAAGGAGACAGAAAGCCAAAGGTCCAATGGACAATGCAAATCATGCTGAAAAGAAGATGCAATTATTTTCCACTCATTTCCATAAGCAGGGTCATCTTGTAGACAAGTGTTGGACTTTGTATCCAACAAGTAATCCACAACATTTGAAGAAAATGGAGAGAGATTTTGAAAAGAATTGAAAAGAGGATTCCATAATTTATGTGGGTTACGATGATACACATGATGAAGTGCAACTGAAAGAAGCGTCATTGAAGTGGTTTGGAAAGAGATGGCTAGAGTTCTTAACCAATTAAGGCCTTGCATTTCTTTGATAATTGATGTAAATATTGCCTTATTAATGCATTTCCTTGTTATCTGAATGCATTTCTTTTCTCTTGAAAGTATGTTGCATATTGCACGAAGAAAGATGTTGGAAAAGTAGAGTTATGTTGGGTCACTTAGATGTAACAAAGATGTCAATTTGTAGTTGCAATTTGCATTTGAATGCATTTATTTTTCTCTAGAATGCATGTTGCTTGTTTACATCAGGAAATTGTATGAAAGTGAAGTATGTTGACTCACTTTGTTGCAGAAAAATTGGTCATTTCGGCTCTTTAAGTACTCGTACAAACCAATGGGATTCTTGTACTTGTGATTGTACTTGTGAGAGAGTTGAGAATTCTATACATGCATGAGAGTTTGTGTGTGTGAACGGTGGAATTTTTAATAGTTTCATTGTACTTGAACATGCATGAGTGATTGACTTGTGTTGGTTGATTGCTTTGTTAACATGTATGTTGTCAACTTGAGAGTGTTGATAATTTTCACATGTATGAGAGATCGACTTGTATTGGTCGATTAATTGTTACACGTATGTCTTATCAACTTGGAAGAGTTGATTTAGTCTCCAAGGATGAAAGGGAGATGTTGACGAATTGTTTCATGAGATGTGAAATTCTTGTTGTTTTTGGAAAAGAATCGTCAAGTGTTGTACATTCTTTTGTTTGACTTAAGAGTCAATGGTTTGAAGACACATGTTTTGTCGACTTGTGTTTGGTCGATGGGTTTGTACACCAGGATGTAAGAATGCATGACGACGTTCATAGGATGTGACATTTATTGCTTTGAAGGAGAAAAAGGAAGAGGTTGTCAAGTTGTGTTTCTTGCATGATGTGTTTTTCAAGTTAATGGTTTTGCTTGTGACAAGATGTCTCAGGATTTTGGAAGGTCCACTCTTGAGTGAGAGGCTCAAGATTAGCCTTCATTCTCAAATCATGGCATGAGAAACATGTCAATACTGGAGGATGATGGAATCAAGAAGCAAAAAGAGGGACAAGATGACAAAAGATTGCAGAAAAACAAACAACCCTTTTGTAGACCATATGATGCATGACGCAAAGAAGTGAAAGAGATGGCGAAGATAGTCTTCCAGATGTGGAATTTGGAACTGTGGAGGTAAAAAGAATGGTCATTTCTTTGCTCGTTATTACTGATATTGGAACTCATTAATGTAGTTCACTCAGATGGGCTTAACTTGGAAAAGTGGTTCCTTCTAGCCCACACATGTTTCATATAAATTTATTTTGTTTTTAATGTGAACTATGAGGTGATATGGACTTTACACAATAGAAAAAACACAAACATTAGATATTTCATAAACACAAGTATCCATTGATGTTATTAACAAAGTATCATCACTGTCGCTTTATTCTTAATCCAAAAATCCATTGTTACATCTCCTCAAACTACTAAAATGTAGAAAATTTAGGTGGAAAATTGCTGTAGGTTGATCAAATTGTTTTGAAATTGATCATACATCATCAATTTCAAGTATTCCAATAATGATCAAGGCATTATTATTCTCTTGGAAAATTTATTTTTACAAAATGGTCAACTGTAATCTCCTTTATGGTTATATGTACATTTGAAAGGCCCACATCAAGTTCTCAACCATATTCTCAAATTAGAAAAATTTATACATGACCATGGTTTGTGTTTAACCTTTAATTGTTATTAATTGGAAACAAGATCATAGTTTCTCGTAGAAAATTCTTCTATATACATTCAACTATGACAAATCTTAGCGATCTAAAAAATAATTTAAATACATTATTTATGGACCTTACTAAATTGATCCTCAATTAGTTATTGATATACTATGACAAATCTTAGCGATCTAAAAAACAATTTAAATACATTATTTATGGACCTTACTAAATGGATCCTCAATTAGTTATTGATATACTATCCAATACACTTCTCTTATCTCCAGACAACATCCTAATACACTTTGGCATTCTCTTTCCCACTTCAAAGGTATACTAGTTTTATGTTTACTATATTTTTCTTAATAGACTCATTTTAGACCTCTAATTTTATTTTTACTATTATTTTCCTTAGCAAACTAACGAAAAGCCAAAACCCTAAACTTTAACTCTCTATTCCATTACTTAAAATATCTTTACCAATAATTAAGGAAAACACGAACTTTAACTCTTTCAAAATATCTTGCTAACTAACGAAAAGCCAAAACCCTAAACTTTAACTCTGTATTCCATTACTTAAAATATCTTACCAATAATTAAGGAAAACACGAACTTTAACTCTTTCAAAATATCTTGCTAATAATTAAGGAAGGAAAATATACTTCAACTCTTTCTAAATACTAGGGCTCTTAAATCATTAATTAAAATAACGATACAACTAAATCGGAGAAAAGTGGGTTTGTGTAATAACCGGTCACCCGGGAAAAGGATAACGAAAAGACACAAAATTTCGTCGCCTGAGAGATTCGAACTCTCGCGGGGAAACCCCATGTACTTAGCAGGCACACGCCTTAACCACTCGGCCAAAGCGACTGTTGTGTTAATTTTCGGATGATGCTATTCTTGTAGTTGATCGTTTTGGCTATAAATCATAACCACTCTGATTTCCATACTTTGAAATGAATATGAAAGGGTTGCCCACTTGACAAACTTCAACTGTTTCATCTTTTAGAGTTGTTAGGACATCCATGGTACGGTGGCTTTTCGACCGCATTTAAACAATTGGCTTATATTATATAATTACTTTGAACCAAAGTTTCTATAGGGTTATTGTTTTGCAATAAGAGTTTGGGTTTTTATTGTTTCATTTTTTTTCCTTTTTTCTTTTGGTAAAATAATAGATATAAATTTGAATAACATTTTGCAGTTCATTCATTTCCAATTGAGTGAGAGATTTATTTTAATTATATATATATATAATTTTAATTTGCAAAGATTTATTAAGTTGAATGGTTAAAAATATGTGTTTCTTCCTACAAGGTTATTAGTTTAAATTGAGAGAAAGGTAAAGTATGTACGTTTCTCTAAAATTTTATTAATCAAATGGTTGCACAAAGAAATCAAATCTCTTATCCTACAAACAAATGACAGGTTCTCATACACTAATATGATGCAACCACAAAGTTCAATCACAACACCATGGTACCCAAATGTTAAAAACTCCTTGGATTTCACCATTGGATCCAACCCCCCTATTATTATTATTATTATTTAAAAATAAATATTAAAAAAATAAAATTATTAATTATTTAGATATTTAACTTGAATCAAGTGAGGTGGGAGGTGTTAAGGCGATCATCATCCTGTGGAATCGACGAGGGTGATGTGTTGCCTGCTTGGTTATCAATTCAAAATGCGGGAGAGGTAGAGGTTATATTAGCTCCTAGGGATCATACACCCATGAGTCTAGGTCGTAATCACACAATGTAGTTCACACAAAGGCAAATCCCATAGGAAGTGCATTTTGGGTCTGCACCATCATATCAATTGTTGGCTTGGATGGGGGTATTCATCACACATAATTTGGTTTGGAAGCTGCAAGCATTGAGACATTTGGCAATGCGGAAGTTATGGATGTTTTCTCTGCAGTTGGTGTTGTTTCAGTGGCCTTAATTGTTTGTGTTGTCCATGACTGAACAATGTTAATCCTTCTATCTTCATTACGTGCATTTGCAGCTCTTGAGTGCTCAGGTATTTATCTTGTTCACAAGTCCTTGGCATATTTCTCAAATTGAGCAATTGAATTTTTCATCAAAGTAAGGGACAGTGGTCCAACAACATACACAGGTGCGAAGGGGCAAGAGTAGACATGGGGAGACAAGTGGTGCTCAAGCTCAGGCCAAAGCATCTACATTTGTGCATCTATTTTGGAGCATGTTCTAGTAAATTATTAGAGGAACTTAGAGAATTTGAAGTTGATGTTGTTGTTAAAAAAGTTTGTTTCATGAATTCTAAAGTTTTAATGGATAACAGTGAAGGGTTGTTGGCCTTGGTCATACGAGAGGCAAGAAAAAACAATATTTACTCATAATTGATCTCTACTAAAAGATGAAGATGTTGTTAGGAAGAGTTATCATGGAGAGGAATGAGGCCAACGAGGAAATCCCATTGATGCTAGACAAGGTGGTATACCATCAACAATACATGGGTGCTCATATCAAGCACATATAAATTTAGTGTGCTCTTGCTCTAGGTCAGGGAGGCGACAACCAAGCCCATCCCAACCCCATTGAGGTGGATGTCTCCACAAATATTATTAATTTTTTCTTAATCTAGTGCTAATGTTTCTCTAGTTAGTTGGCCCAATTAGGCTAAGTTTAATGATTTTTTTTTTTGGTTTATATGTACAATGAAGCTCTGGTTTGGCACCTTTCATGGTGCTCCATGAAACATTTAGAACTCTATCATGTTTTGAAGTGGTGGGTATATCTTTTTTTTTTGGACTAACAACTTGTTGTTGTGCCAGTGGTTTGGTTTCCTTAGTGACATGTCATCGACAAGCAAGTATAGATAGTTTTATAACAATTTTTATTCTATCATACGTAATAAAATATTAGCTTATAAAAAAAGCCATTAATTTTTTTTTTTTTACATTATAACAATATTTTAAATCAATATTATAATTATAGTGTTTTTTAATATCCTATATAAATATCATAACAATAGTATTTTTATTTCTATGTAAATTTATGCCTGTCTTTATGTATATGTTTTTATAATAAGTGTATGTCTCGAACTTTAATTATTTTCTTTCTCATACACATATAATTCAAATATATAATTATAAATAGTTAATATATTATATTATTTAGTTTTAGTATTTTTTATAAATATTATTGTTTATTAAAGTTGATATATGATGAAATATTATTGAAATAATAACATTTGTTTTGTCAATTTTTTTTCCAGAGAAAAAATCGGTAACTTTTATTTATAAAAATGAAAAGTTACACATAGCATATGCATTTAAGCATTTTCAGAAATTGCCTATTGGGCTCATGTGCTTTTGCACACAATGCGTCGTAGCAAGGCTACCTTGCATTCAGAAAAAATGAAAGAAAGAGAAAGAGAAAAGGGAAGAGAGCGAGAGACAGAAAAAGTAAGGGCTACTAGATCGTGGGAAAGGCGTCCCACAAATCAGGTTTTTCTGCCTTTCTTCTTCTCAACCTTGCGCCATTCGCCTTGGGAAGGAACACAAGTGGCAAGGACAATCTGGTTTTCTGCAATATGAGTTTCTGTATCCTTGTCCGAATCTGAAGTTTCTGAAGTATGATGTCTTTTAATCCCTCCGCTGCTCATGTCTTCGCCGTTCCTGTCTGATTGTTTCGACTGATGGAGTGGATCCATGAGTGCGGTCTTGTCCTCTGTTTGTACCTCTGGTTCCTGTGTGGGTTGCTTACTTTCTGGAGGAACTAGTTCCTCTTCTTCTTCTGACTCGTCCTCCTCAAATTCAGGAGGGGGAAACTGCCAGCCTTTCCTCTGCTTCCTGTTTGATTTCCTTTTGTTGTTTGCTTTCTTGGCTTCTGGACATGTATTCTGTAGGTGTCCAGTCATCCTGCAAATCCTGCATCTGAACGCAGTGTTCTCATAATCTAGTGTTTGCAGCCAATTTTGCTGCTTATAAATCATCATGATGTTCTCCGGTAGCCCTTTGCTTAAATCTACTTCTACACAGATCCAGGCAAAGGTGAAAATTCTTTGTTCCAACCTTTCCATGTCTGTTTTGATATACCGCCCAAGGCTATTCCCAATGCTTTCGAGACCTGTTCATTCCAAAAATGAAGAGGCAGGTTGTGTAGTCTCACCCATACAGGTAACCTGGAAACTGTCATGGTGTTGGGGTCAAAATCTGGAAACCATGGGGTTATAAACAACCCCGTGGATCCCCAGAACCAAGGCCCTTCTCTGATTATAATATCTCTTTCCTCCGAGGTTTGGAATTTAACAATAAAAAACCCCTTGGAACAGAGATGTATTTCACATTCCAGAGACCATTGTGTGAAAATCCAATGAAATAGATCCATTGGTTTGGGCCAGAAACTGTTAAAGTGGCATATTAATGCCTGGGCTTCATATGTCTTTATATGGTCCTCTGTTGCTGAACTGTTGATTTTTAGTGCTGGGGTTTGGTCCTATAGTTCTACGATATAGGGTCTCGGCACATTTCCAGCCTGTTCTGGAGGTGAGCCTGCTGCTTTTTTCCCTTGAAGGATATTTTTGTTGGAGGGGCCTCCATTTGATTGCTGTTGAATGAAGGGCGCTTTCCCTTTATCTCCCCCTGCAGATCTTGGCATGTTCTGGTTAACAGCACCCCCTCGCAGACGCAAGTTTAGGGTAATAGTCATCTCTGCTTTTATGGAGTAATCCTTTAAAAGCCTGCAATCCTGGAGGGAGCTGTGCTCATTGACCAGATGTTGGATCGATACTGGGTACCCTATCAATCCCCATATCTTATGCTTGAGATGTAAAATAGAGGTATCATCGGTTACCCAGACTACACGAGACTTGCCCATAGGGGTTCTAATAAAAATTTGAAAGGGGGGAGAGTTCTGCTGAACCGAGTTCTTACCGATTGATTGGGGTTCAGAGGTAAGCGCTTCCTGCTTATGCCGATCCCTCATCTCTGCCTCTCCTTTCTGTTGATTCAGCAGTGGGTTCAGATATCGAGATCTCGGATCAGGAAGAAACCCCCCCCCAAACTCTCTGAGAAACAGGGACTCTTGCACTTCCATAGCAGTGTTCCCCATCCAGTCTAGACCACGACTGCCAAATCTCTCTGCCTGGCGTAGGGATATCATGGGAAAAACCTATGGCGGCGCCTTCATGAACAAGTGTGGAACGAACCAGCAAAGGTCGGTTGCAGGGCGCCCTTGGTCGGGCCGGATCATACGCTGATTGCTTTGGGCCTGGAGCCATTGCTTGGGTTCTGCGATAAACCTCCCATGGGGCTCGAAGCCAACCTCGAGATCCACGCGACACCTGCAGAGAAACCTCTCTCACGCCGATTAGATCTGATGCAATCGAATCGGAGTCAACACCGTAAGAGAACCTTGCTGGGCCTGAGCTACCCTGATCCACAGGCTTGGCGGCGGCGGAACATTGCAGAAACCTTGCAGAAACCCTTGCTGCGTCCATCTCCGCACGCGTCGTTCTCAACTTATTCTTCTCAGTAGATGTTCCAAGATACATAAGTATCCAGCTTTTGTCAATTATAATGATAATGATGATGATTACCATCTACTAAGATCAAAATATTTTATTGGACCTTAAGAAAGTAAAAGATAACTTGAGATTCTTTAGCATTTTATGTTAAAAAACATTAATAAGAGCGTCTCAAAATCACTATCATTTTGCTGACTTAAAAGGTCAATAAAGTTGTAATTAGTGTGACAAATATTTTGAAATTTACATTTAATATGAATATAAGTCTGACAATTTAAAAAAATGTTTTTCATCTTTACCATGTCACAAAAATAATAAATTCTTTTATTCCATAATATTTTGGCAATCTCATTATTCTTAATAAAATTAATTAAAATATTAAATAAAATTATAATTTAATAATTGCACCCAGCACTACTCTACACCCTAATATGGTATGGGAGATGTTATAGTAGAATATTAAATAAAAATAATAATAATAAGAAACATAATATTAAATAATTAAAAAAATAATAATAAAATGTAAAAAATGATAAAAACAATAATAAAAATAATAAATTTGCTCAATTTCAAACCCATTATGATTAGAGACATATGTATATATACTCATTGAAATTCATAAATCAAATCACGCAATTGAAATTCACCGAGGAAAATTACAAAGCGGAACATCGAAGCATACCTAAGTAAAGGATCATATTAGCGCAACAACGAACACTTTTAAGAAAAAATTTCGGGCATATGTCTATTATGTTGTCCACCCTACTCACTTTTCCCACTCATATTAGGTATTTTGCATTCCAAAATGATAATTCTATTGGTAATTCATACTAAGTAATTCCATCGATTTTGTGTGTAATTTTTTAATAATTAGATGCATAATCTTACTTTACCAAGCACAACGATAAAATAATTTGTTATCATTAATTAAAAGTATATATGTTATCATTTCTTTGAAGAATGGAAACTCTTTAATCCCCATAAATTTTAATTTATAATGAACCTAATAAATTTATGTAATAGGAATAATAGATAAGAATCTCATTTTTTTTTGGAAATTTGATACAATTTTTTTATTAATAGCAAAAGAAATTACATTAAGTATATATAGTTAACAATGAACTAAAAAACTGATCTTGGAGGTCATGCTTCCAACTAGGTATAACATAATTAAGCATCTTTTCTTCCTATAAAAATATGTGAAAAGATCATATTATGATATCAAACACCAAAGATGTTAACAGGTTTATCTTTTCCCCCCTTTTTATGGACGTACCCATCCTACAAAATTTTCAACTACAAATGAGGATAATTCCATATCCTCGTTTTTCAGAGAAATCTCCATCGCTACCACCTCCTTAGAGTGTGGGGCATCTTTATCACTATCTTAATGATTGGATTCATAAGGTCGTTTCTGCCCACTAGTTATAGCCACAATTAATGTGGATGAACTTTCGTTCTCCATAGTCAGAGGATTCTTTTCCACTAAGGGCGGAGGTGTATCGACTGTGGGTTGCATAAGATTTTGTGAGGCTGAAGAACCAATAAATGTATTTTCCTGTTGAGCATCATCCTTCATATTACTTGTCACGTTTTGACATTTGACGTTGCCTTCTAATCATGCCATCCATGGTTGGGTTTTCACGACTCTGAGGATCCTAACACCCCTTTAGGGCATGTACTCTGAAGATGCTCGGGATGTTGACAATATATGCATCTAAAAGTTGTGTTTTCATAGTCTAGAGGCCGATGATGTTCCTTTCCATCCCATTTTAGGATGATTCTATCTTAGATACCTACACTTAAATCTAGTTCAACACAGATGTGGACAAAAGAGATGAACCTGTTAGCTAGTCTTTCACTGTCTATTTTGATAAAGTGTCCAGTAAAATTTCCAATAGCTTCAAGGAAATCTACCGAAAGCCACTGGAGGGGTAAGTTTTGAAGTCTTACCCAAACCAATGTGGTCAGAGTCTTCATGGAGAGCGGGTTGAACTCTGGAAACCATGGATGAATTTAGAGTCCCACACGACCCCAAAATCATGGAGCCTGGTCAAAAACCCTATGTCTGTCTTCAAGGTCCTTGAATATGATTATAAAATAAGTTTCAGAACAAAATGGCAGATCTAAGTTCTGCGTCCAATTATGAAAGTCCGAATCGTTGAGGCTGGAGGTCGAGGGCTAGAATCCATTAAAATGATAAATGACCACATATTGAATATAATAATGAATCTTTATCGTGGCGAAGATAGAATTCATCTGGAGTATTGGAGCTTCCAATGAATGTTTAAGCACAAAGGCCTAGTTTGCAAGAGCCTTTGAGGGTTGGGACCTAGAGCCTGAATTAAGAGCTTCTTTAAATGATAGGTGTTTTGAGGTAGAGGATGCCCCATTTCCTTTGGCACCTCCTCGCATACCAACAATGAGGGAAATAGAGGCATCCTTCTTGACGCCATAATCCCTCAGAGCCTTTTCAATAAAGGATTTTTGTACTCCCTTCTGGATACCTGTCATCTTATAAATTTTTTCTGCAAGTGAAGATACAACGTCCCATTCATAGAAGACAAGGCATAAATATTTTCTAGAGAGGATTTTAACAAATATTGGGAATTTTTAGACCTCAAAATCACCAATATCATCCAATGACCAAATGACATCAGGATCTGGAGCCAAAGGAACCCTCTTGGACACCATGTATGATAGGAAATTTCCATCAAATAGCTCACCATCAAGCTCGCACCAATACTGCAAGGCACCCCAAGACCATGAGCACTCTGAGGTGGCTCACTCTGAGCTTCAGGAAGGATATCATCGATTCTAGCAACTCCTTGAGGAGAAACAATGGCTTTGAGGGCTTCCTTGACATCGTCAGCCACTTCTTTAACCATCTCTTCTTGGGTGTTGTCTATGAAGTTGGGATCATGCTCATTTGTACCGGTTGGGAAATCATCCCTCTCCTCCTCATCTCCGTGCCTTGGTAATATGGGAATCCCTTGGGAACTTGATGAAAGCCTTCACTCAAGGCATTCATACTCATGGTGGAGTGAGATCTCCCCCAATATTCAAATGTTGAGACCATCAGAGCCACATAGAAGCTCGATGACAACAATGTAAGCATTGTAGAAGACGATGCTAACCATAACACCCATGTCATCTTGAAAATCTACGATAATATTCTCAAATTAATATTAATAGCAACTACATATAAGCAACCATATCAATCTGGAGTTAGGAAAATATTATGTTTGAAGGTAGTTGAATATCAATGTAGCCACCTTCTAATTGTATGGTAACAAAAAAACTAACATACATGAAGCAAAAAATATATTATTAAGAATTCGTGGTTATTGTAACACATAGTAATTATGTATTTCTCATAATTAATATTTGGTACAATAACTAACAACTCATAATTAGTCAGTGATATATTTTCACATATTTTCATGGTCATGAAGAAAATTCATGTATATGATATTAATTATTAATTCTTGGTTTTTTTCAACACAATATATTTCATTAATTACTATAATTATGGATTTAATATGAAAATTTATAAGCCCCAAGGGTTAGCTCAAGTGGTAGTGAGCCAATACGTGGGCCTCTCCGTTGAGGGAGGTCACGGGTTCGATCCTTGAGTCCTTTGGGGTCAGGTGCCGAAAGTCCGTCGAACGGTTTATTGCACATACCATCCAGAAATTCTGGGGAAGTACGCCCGGGTTTCCCGTGAGCTTTCCCCTCGTGAAAAAAAAATATGAAAATTTATGTTAATTTATAATAAATTATTTAATTAAGTTACGAATAATTACTCGACATATAAATTTAATTTAATAATAAGTCAATATAAAATATTAATTATGAGTTTAATATAATAATAGGAAAATACAAAAAATGAATTGTGAATGGTTGATTATTTAGTTGTGTGCATGTAGGGTTAAGTCGAGAATTAAGTTTAAATGCATTCTACACTCTCACAAAATTGATCTATGTATATATTATAGTCAAAGTTTGCTGAAAAATGTAGCAAGAAAGTCTCAATTTGACTTTGCCTTGGTCAAATTGAGAAAATTCGAATTTCCACATTAGCAGACAACTTGGAGGCAGTTAACTGAGGTGACATGTCTCTTGTTACTCAGTTAGCTCAGTATATTCGAGTTAGAGGAGTTAGATTTCAGCTAAGCATGTGCGATTTCTAATTTGTAGCAATCAAGGTCAGTTATTTCAAGTTGTTTTCAGTTAAACTAGTTCTAATTGTTGGAGGAACTAGTGGAAGGTCAATTGTGTTGTGGGACTTTAGTCTAACTCGGTGATCATCTAATTAACTGATCAATCAACCCAAAATAACTAGTGCATGCAAAGAATTCGAGTTCCCCTGTTATGGTGGAGATTCCAAGGCAATGTAACATCATTTGTAGACTAGTCTTAATCGTACACGTGTTGCATGTAGTCAGATGATCAACCTTGAGAATCGCATAAGCATTTTGGATGAATTTCCTAAATAATAGGCGCCTAGTTTCTCAGGATTTGCATAAGGAAATAGGGGCTCAAGAAGAGGCATAAATTGACTAAGTTTGGGCTAGAGCTTCTGAGTGAGCAGAGAGATAGGATATTCACTTACAGGTTGAGCTCAGATTGAGCTAGAAATTATAATACATCTCTATTCATCAAACTAATGCAAGCAGGAAAAGGTGTTTTTAGCAGTTTGATTTCCCCTGGAAAAATATTTTTTGCATGTGTGTTATTTCTCATTGTATGTTTGTGATTGATGTTTTAAATTGTGAATTTAATTCCACATAGTAGTAGAGTAGGATTGTGTCTTGTGATTTAGATTAAAATTTCAGGAGAAGTTACAATTCTACACCATAATTTCTACATGGTATCAAAGCAGGATTCACATTAGAATAGGAATTTCAAAGTTGTTTCTCAGGAGGATCGAATTTGCAGTTCAGTGTATCAGGATCTCTACAGAGTTGGGAAGATGACATTCAACGGGTTGAGACTAGATTATGCCTTGAAAGGAAACTATAATTTCATTGCATGGAAGGATCACATGGAGGCGGTGTTAGTTAGCAATGGATTGTTGGAATATATAAAGACATACATTCCAAAACTAGGATCAGTAGATGCCCAAAACCTTGCTAAGTGGAAGAAATATGTATCCAAGGCGAGGAGAATAACATTGGAGGGAGTGCGAGATCTTATTGTCTCAAATATCCATAGGAAAGAAACTCCTTTCTCAATGTGGAAATCACTAACATAATGTTTCGAGAATAGTGGTGACCACAAGAAAATAACACTCAAGGATAAAATTTTAAATATCAAGATGTTGAAGAATGACACTATCCCAGAGTATCTGAGAAGATTCACACAATTTCATGATGGAATTGGTTGGGTTGGTGTAAATGTTCCAAAAGATGACATGGTAATCCTGGCTCTTCTAGGCCTTCGCAAAAGTTGGCATAGCTACCAAATTTCGGTGAATGAGATGGATAAATCACCAAATTGGGAACAATTATGGTCTGATTTGGTACAAGAGGAGATAAGGCGAAATACCAGATATGGGACTTCATCCAAGGGTGAGGATGAAGAAAAATTTGCATTGCTTGGAAAGGGAAAGAAGGGAAAAGGGAAGAAATCTCAAACCAAACTAGAATCCAGCCAAGGGGGTAAGAAGAAATATTTTTTCCAAAATTAAATGCTTCAATTGTCATGAATTCATTCTCCATGCCAGGAAGTGTCCACACAAAAATTAGATAAATAATACCTCAGGAGGAGTAGGAGGTAAAGGTTTGGCTTCATAGTTCAAGCTTGAATTCACCCTTATCGCATGCACGGTGAGCACGGTGATGGGGAGTGTTGAAATTGGAAACAAGAAAAATTGAAAATGGAAAGTAGAAATGGAATCCAGAAAATGGTACCATGAGGCTTATGATTTAATTTTCCCCTAATTAAATTGGAAGAAAAAATTGTAATTTCATCTCATGACAACTTGTATTAGTTAATTGAGTCAGGAAGACTTAGTTACCTTAGGAAATTAGAATTATAGGTCAAAGAGGAGGCATGTAGAGGATTTTCCTATTTTTAGGGGGTCCAGTTACAGTTATTTGTGAGTTGTAATTAGTTAACTCAATTAACTGAGTTAACATCATTTTAACTAGTTCTAATTGAGTGATGAGCTACTGAGAGGTCAAGTGAATTACATATGATTTAATTTACAAGTAGTGATCAATCAATTAACTGATAACTCACTACTGTTGCATGTCAGTTCTAAGGAAGGCCCAGTTGAGACTGAGGTAAAGGGAATAGATCTATCAATTGTACTATTAGAAAATTGTATAGGTCATGCATGAGGTCATCAGGAAGGCCTTGAATGATTTCACAATCATTAATTGGTATTTTCCTAATTAATCATGGCTTAATTAGCGCAAGAATGTGTAAAGAAGGTAGGCCAGGAAAAGGAAAGCAACATGTTAAATATTGGACCAAACTTGCTTTTATTGCATGCCAGATTCGAGTAGGATCAAAGTGAGACAATCAGCAGAGTGCAGAGGTTTCTTAGTGTGAGGAATATCATTGTATTGTTTCATGATCTTGACCACATGAAATATAGAGATATAGGGGTTTTGAGAAGTTTGTTTCCACAAATATATCTTGTGTTGCGCGATTGATTTCCTCTTTCTCTTACTTGTTATGTGATTGTGCGATCGTGTTTTGTTTCTGCGAATTGTAGAAGGATTCAATATCTTGTTTCAGTACAGTATAATATTGAATTGAAACCCATTTTTAGATTTTATACAGTGAGTGTGTGGTACTTGGACTTAGGTGCATCGTTCCATATGACAGGGCGTAGAGATTTTTTCAGTGACCTGGAGGAGAAATATCTCCAGATGCACATTCAGCTGGGGGACGAAGGAATGTACAACACGACCATGATTGGTACAATAAACTTTTAGAGGGAGTCAGGCTCCCCTCTCAAACTCAAGGATGTCATGTTCGTTTTAGTCCTAAATAAAAATCTCATCTCTGTTGGAGTTTTGGAAGACCATGGTTATGATGTGATCTTCAGCAAAGGAAAATAATTCCTGAGACACATAGCCACGGGATAGGTGAAGAAGATCAGGGTTCGTGTGAAGAACTTGTATAAGCTAGATGTGGAAGATTGTGTTGCATTAAGCACTAAGGTGGAGAAAGTGAAAAGCCATGATTTTGGTGAACTTTTGCATAGAATACTTGGTTATTTGCATCATGGCACCTTGAATATTATGCAACAAATAAACTGGCCTCCCTAAAGGAGAAACTGAGCAAGAGGATGTTTGCAAAGGATGTTCCTTGGGGAAGTATGAAAAATCCACATTCCATGATTGAGACAACAAATAACATTCAGTATTGGAAATGATCCACTATGATGTCGGTGGACATTTCTCGACAACCTCCACTTCAATACACAAATATTTTTTGATTTTTATTGATGAATTATCAAGGAAGTGTTCGATCTTATTCATGCAGAAGAAGGATGATACATTCTCTGAGTTCATAGAATTCAAGACACTGGTTGAGAAAGATAACGATAAGAAGGTGAAGGATCTCATAAGTGATAATGGAATCGAGTACGTTTCAAATGAATTCAATAATTTATGTGCAAAAGAGAGCTGACAACACCCCACAACCCACAATAGAATGGGGTGACTGAGAGAAATAATCGTAGCATTGTGGGAGATGTGAGGGGTATGCTGCATGAACAAGGCCTATCAATACATTTGTGGGTATAGGCATGTAAGATAACAATCTATTTTCAAAACTAAACTCCTCATTGGATTCTTGGTATGATTACACCCGAGGAGGCTTTCTCAGGGAGAAAGACAAATGTTGGCACACTTCAGGATTTTTGGAGCCCTTGTTTACTTCCATGTCTCCAAAAAATCAAGGAAGAATCTTGAGTCGACAACAGAGTTGGAGGTATATGTGGGTTACATAGAAACTCCTCAAAACTACCATGTGTACTTATCTTCCCTCACAATTATAGTTGTGTGAAGGGATGTAAAGTTTGATGAGGAGAAATAATTTTGGTGCTCTCTTGAGAGGGAGATTCAAATCCCATCTGAAGAGGATATTTTAGTTCCAAAGGAGGAGCGTCAGGAATTTTTGGAGAAACCACAAATTGAGGAGCACATAGTGGATACATCCACTCAAGCAGAAAAATCCATAGAAGGAGCGAAAAGGACCAGAGAAGAAACAAGACTTGTGCATGATGCGAGGGAGAATTTGGGAGCTCCTTCAAATTTGTGCAAGAAGAGGAACACCTGAATGGTACATTGGATACATGGCACTTATGATTTAGCTTCTAGAGAATGAGCCATCCTCTTTTGAGGAAAGCAGTAGAGAAACCTGTATGGGTTGATGCAATGGTGGAAGAGTAAGAATCCATTGTAAAGAACAATATTTGGGAAGTCATCCTAAGACCGACAGATAAATCAGTTGTGGGTTCGATATGGATATTCAAGGTTAAAAATGCAACATATGGAAGCATGGAGAAGTATACAACTAGCTTTGTGGCCAAAGGATTTTCTGAAGTTGATGTAATTGACTATGAGGAAACCTTTGTTCTCGTAGCAATGTATTCATCCATTAGATTTATTATTGCATTGGTTGCACATATGGGGTGGAAGATCCACCAAATGGATGTAAAAACAACAATTATCAATGGGGTTGTTGAGGAGGAGGTGTACATCGAGCAACCAAATTTTTTTGATACATTTGATTAGGAGTCTCATGTGTGCAGACTCAAGTGAGCATTGTACAGTCTCAAACAAGCACCATGTGCTGGTACACCAGGATCAAAAATTATCTCACAGGTTTGGGCTTCATCAAAAGTGAAGTGGATGCAAAACTCTATCATATCTTGGTAGAAGATAAATTGCTTATTATTGTCTTATATGTTGATTATTTTATTTTAACTAGTGATTAGCAACTGACTAGATCTTGCAAAGAGGACCTTGCAAGGGAATTTGAAATGAAGGACATGGGTCTCATGCACTACTTCCTTGGGTTGGAAGTATGGCAAGGAAAAGGGAACTATTTGTATTTCAAGGAAAGTATGCAAATGATACACTATGAAGATTCTGCATGGATATTTTTAAACACATGGAGACACCTCCAAGGACCAACTTGAGGAAGGAGGATACCACTTCAGGTGAAGAATTGGATCCTACCATTTATCGACAGGTAGTGGGTTCACTAATGTATCTTGTGAACACACGGCCATATATGTGCTATGAATTTAACTAGTTGAGCCAACCTATGGTTCAACCAACCAAACTATTTTGGAAGGAAACTAAGCATGTTTTATGATACCTCAAAGGAACTACCCTGTTTGGACTATGGTGAAAATGGACAATGGGAGTGAAGTTGTATGGATTCACAAATGCAGATTGGGTAGGGAGTCAATCCAAACGAAAGAGTAAATTAGGTGGAAATTTCAGTGTTGGGTCCACAACGACTTCCTGGTACAACATGAAGCAAAAATCTATGGCGCCTAGCTTGGAAGAAGCAAAATACATGGCTGCAAATAAAGTAACATGTGAGGCATTTTAGATGAGAAAGATACTCGTGGGACTGTTTCGTCAAATGATGGATCCAACTGTGATCTCTTTTGATAATCAGAGGTGCCTTAAGCTTTATGAGAACACTATATTTCAAGACCGATCCAAGCATATTGATATCTGGTATCACCATTTACGGGACTGTTTACAGAGTCAAATAATATTTCTACAATACATTTCGATAGAGGAACAAGATGTTGACATTTTGACAAAGGCTTTGTCAAGAGGAAAGTTATAGTTCCACAGGTGCAAGATAGTGGTGGTTGATAATCCATTTATTGCTGAGAGGGAGTGTTGAAAAACGCAGTAAGAAAGTATCAATTTGACTTTTCCTTGGTCAAATTGATAAAAATTGAATTTCTACATCAACAAACAACTTGGAGGTAGTTAATTGAGGTGACATGGCTCTTGTCACTCAATTAGCATAGTAAATTCGAGTTATATGAGTTGGAGTTTAGTTAAGCATCTGTGATTTATAATTTGTAGAAATCAAGGTTAGTTATTTCAAGTTATTTTCAGTTAAAATAGTTCTAATTGTTGGAGGAACTAGTGGAAGGTTAGTTGTGTAGTGGGACTCCAGTATAACTCATTGATCATCCAGTTAACTGATCAATCAACCCAAAATAGGTAGTGCATGCATAGAATTCGAGTTCCCCAGTCGTGGTAGATATTCCAAGGTAGTGTAACATTAGTTGTAGACTCGTCTTGAGTGTACAAGTGTTGCATGAAGTTAGGTGACCAACCTTGGGAATTGTGAAATCATTCTGGAAGAACCTCATAAATAATAGGGGCCTGATTTTTCAGGATTTGTGCAAGGAAATAAAGGCCCAATCATAGGAAGAAATTGGCTAAGTCTGGGTCAGATCTTCTCAGTGAGCAAAGAGAGAGGTTATTCACTTGCAGGTTGAGATAGAAATTGTAATACATATCTATTCATCAGATTAATGCAAGTAGGAAAAGGGTTTTTAGTAGATTTATTTCCCTTGGAAAAATAATGTGTTCATGTGTGTTATTTTTCATTGCATGTTTGTGATTGATGTTCCAAATTGTGAATTTAATTCTGCAGTGCAGTAGAGTAGGATAATGTCTTGTGATTTAGTTAAATTTCATAAGCATTTAAAATTCTACGCCATAATTTCTACACGGTGTTAGAGAAAGATTCACATTATAACATGAAATTTGAAGTTGTTTCTTAGGAGGATCGAATTTTTAGTTCGGTGTATCAAGATATCTACAGAGTTGGGAAGATGACCTTCAACGGGCTGAGACTAGAGTATGCCTTGGAAGGCAGTTCTAATTTCATTGCATGGAAGGATCACATGGAGGCGGTGTTGGATAACAATGGATTGTTGGAGTATGTCAAGAAATGCATTCGAAAATCAGGATAAAAAAATGCACAAAACCTTCCTTAGTGGAAGAAATATGTAGCTAAGGAGAGGATAATAACTTTGGAGGGAGTGTGAGATCATATTTTCTCAAATCTCCATGGGAAGGAAACTCTTTTTGAAATGTGGAAAGCATTGACAGATTTGTTCGAGAATAATAGTAGCCACAAGAAACTGACGCTCAAGGATAAAATTTGAAATATCAAGATGTGGAAGAATGACACTATATTGCAGTATCTGAGGAGATTCATACAAGTTCGTGATGAACTTGGTGGGGTTGGTGTAAATGTTGTAGAAGATGACTTGGTAAGCCTATCTCTTCTAAGCCTTCCCAAAATTTGGCATAACTACCAAGATTCGGTGAACGAGAGGGAGAAATTACTGAATTGGGAACGCTTATGTTATGATTTGGTACAAGAGGAGATAAGGTGAAATACCATAGATGGGACTTCATCCAAGGGAGAGGACGAATACAAAATTTCATTGGTTGGAAAGGGAAAGAAGGGAAAAGGGAAGAAATCTCAAACCAAACCAAAATCCAACCAAGGGGGCAAGAAAAAAATATTTTATTGCATGTATAGGTGGTTTAAATGTTTTCTCTTAGCTACATTCTCTCTAGCCCTAAGATATTTGGGCTTTCAACCCTGTGTGTGGCTTTCTTCCTTCTATTTCCATGGCCCATCAATGCACCTACTTTCATAGAGGAGGATGGGACGTGGTACTATAGGTGATTCACATGATCAGTTTAGGTATGAGTCATTTGCTCAACTTCATCACAACTAGACCCCTCCCAATTTTAAAATCGAGCTCAATATTGTGGAGGATGACGTTATGTAGGAATGAAAAACTCTCATGGAAAAAAATAATGGAAGAATTCACAAATTGGATATTAGACACTTCAAACATGAGAGGAATATTAAACCTATACCTCTACATGAATAACTTGCACTAGTATTTGAAGGCACTCCTAGGAAAGGTTTTACCAGAACATTGTGACATGAAGATGTATAAATTTGATATAAATTGAAAGTTCTCAAGAAATCAGTCTGAAATCAAGAGACAAATTCTACTCTAATAATCTGCGGAATGAAAATCACAATTTAGAACAACATGAATAAACACGCAACAAGAAAAACCACAAGTACACATTGATTTCTTGGGGAACCCAACTGGGAAAAACCCCTCAAGCCTATTTTCATTAATAACTTGAATAGATAATTTATTATAATTGCATGCTCTAACTCTAAGCACCACTTGCAAAAGCAACACTGTTCTCTCTGCTGAATGAAAACCTATGGTCAACACTTAGCCACTTTATTCCTCCTCCAACCTCCTATTTCCTTGTGAAATTATGAGCTAATTCAAGCTCCTAAAAAATATGGAATTCCCTATTTCTTTATGCAATTCCAAAGGAATTGATCTCCTAACTGCATGCAAAACTTGTACACTCAACTAGTATACAATTAGTGTTACACTAGCCTTTGTATCCTCCACTTCAGCTGAGAAATTCGAATTCCATCCATGTCTGGGATATTTTGGGCTAATTGATCAATTAATTGACGGATATATGAGTGAGACTACTATCTCACTGCACAACTGGCCTTCAACTGACTCTATTAATTGTTAGAGGTCAGTTAATTGAGTACAACTAAAAACAATTGAACTAGATTGCTAAAATTTAGCAATCAACACATGCATGACTAGAATTCAAGCCCATTAGCTTGAATTTTTTTATCCAACTGGGTGATAAGAGCCATGTCACACTAGTTAACTGCCTCCAATTTGTCCTGCTAATGTGGAAATTCGATTTACTCAATTTTACTACGACTGAAGTCAAATTGAGCCTATCTCGCTACACTTTCTAACAAAAGCTACAATTGTTTGATATTGAAGGTTGCATGGCTTGCATTCAGATTGGTTAAGATATGGGTTTATCCCCAATATCAAATATCAAGGATGTGGCCCATCCAATTGAGGTGGAAAAATCACTTTCCTCCTAATGCAATTATTTGTATGTTTTTCCATGAACTCTAGTTTGTAAGTTGGTTTTCTTGATCAAGGGACACTATGGTTTGTTAAGTTTCCTTTTAGCTCTAAAAATTTATCTTACTATTAACCAGTTGTTTTTTCATTAGTTTGGTTTCGTGTGAGATAGGATAGTGAGAAAAAATCATTATTTGCCTTTGTAAATTTTGTGGAATATCAATGAATATTCAACTTACAAAAAATGTATTTTTGCATACATTAAAATCAAAGCATTGATTTCAATGAGAATGACTTTTTTTAGTATACATTATTTATTATTTATTAATCAATGTACAATTAAATTAATGTGTAGCAAATTGAATAGAAAGTAAAATAAAAGTAGAAATAGACAGTGATCATAAATTGGCGTAGAAATAGAAATAGAAATAAAAATAGACTTGTAAACTAGAATCAAGATATTGATTTTAATATACATGCGTTGATGCATTGGTTTTAGTGTACATTTTTTTTATCATTTATTGATAAATGCACACTGAGGTCAATATGTTAAAAATTGAATAAAAAATATATTAAAAGTAGAAAATAACATAGAAATACAAATAGAAATTGACATATAAATTGATATTATTATTATTATTATTATTATTTATTTATTTATTTTTTCTCTCTAAATAAGGCTATTCTATTATATTGCACATAATATACATTTTGAAGCTGTCCTCTGGAGTTGCTATGCTAGTCAATTCTGGAGGGAGAAAAGTTCAAAAAAACAAAAATGTGACCGCCCCAGATGGGGAAACCGGTCAAAAATTGCTGCCCTGGATAGGGAAACCAACATTAACAAAAAATGACCAGGAGATTATCGTATATTTTAGCAAAAATATGATATATGAAAGATGAAACAACACATAGAGAGGTAACCTCTTGACTCTGAGGTTGCATGGCATGCTACTTGTAATGAGGCTGAGGCTGAGGCTCTTCGATGATGAGACACATGTAGTCGTCCTGTAGAAATTATATACAAGATGCATGTATATATCCAGATTCTCCTGATCTAACAATATTTTATCTTCTTTCTAAATAAATAATCCTTCCACTATTAATCTTTTGTGGAAATTAAAATCAATTGAAAACACATGAAGCAATAAAAACAATCGCACATAACACAGTTGTTTTAACGGGAAAGCCTGAAGCTGAAAACCCCAACTATCATATATTATGTATCATGGAGATCATGTAACAATCTCTACAAATATTAGTACATCAAGCTCTCAGTACAATCAATCGTCACACACTAACATAGAAGAAATATGCAAATCCATGCACCGATTTCTGCCCTTCTGCTAGCCTGCCTCCACTGCGCAATTCCTACTGAAGAATAGCTCTGAATGAATTCGAATTACCCTTGCCTTGATTGCGCAATCCTCATTGGAAACTCCAATGTGTGTGTGGTGCAATCAATGCATCACTATAGTCACAACGGATAGTCCATCTTGCCCTTTCACCTATCTCTCCACTGGGTCTCCACTATAATTGACATGCACTGTAGTTAACTGTTGTATTGTTTAGTTGATTAATGAGTTATTATATGTGAATTAATTAACTAATTAATTCACTCCACTCTCACTAGTGTATCATTCAGTTAGACTAGATACAACTAGCTCAACTGAGTCTAACTCACTTTAACTAAGTTAAACTGAAGACAACTCCATGAACTACTCTCCCAACTCTGTCATAACTTTGCCACTTCAGTTCTGACTGAGTCCTCCATGCATGAACCACCAGTAAACCCTAGGAGTTGTGTAATTACTTAAGCCCACCAATTTGAAATATCTGTGCACTGAAATTAAGTACTCCAAGAGAATAAGTTGTTGTTTATTGTCAGATTATTATTAAGAGCTAATAATAATCAACACTTCTATTTTTAGATCGACGATCTATAAATAGACTTCACCCAATATTCTAAAAATAGAATTTCATCTATTTTTCCAACTTGACCAACCATCGACAAATAGCATCCTGCAACTTCTGAAATATGATCACCATGTCTAAAAATAGACTTGCACCAAAAATAGCTTGCGGACCCACTTAGTGAAGGCTACTCTTTTCAATAATCTCATCATCTTGTTGAATCTCAACACTCCCTCTCAACAAGATAGGGATTATCATTCACCCGCATCCTGCCTCTATGGTATTTGAATTTTCTCCTGGTGAGCATCTTCGTCAGAATATCTGTATCCTGATCCTCTGTAGGAATGTACTGAAGCAACATGATCTTTCGCTGAACATAATATCTGATATGATGATACCATATATCAATATGTTTAGATCTATCATGAAACACATTATTAATCGATAGTTTAATGCAACTCTGATTATCATAATGTATCACTGTAGGATCTAAATGTGAACCGAACAAACCAACCAAGATCTTCCTCATCTAGATAGCCTCACATGCAGCTTGACTTGCTGCCATGTATTCTTCTTTCGCTAAATTGAGTGCCACAGATCTTTGTTTCCTGCTGTACCAAGAAACTACCATAGATATGATACTTAAAATCCCTCTTGATGTGCTCTTTCTGTCTGTTGGGCTGCCTGCCCAATCTGCATCCATGAAGCCATGCAACTTCACCTCATTCGTCTGTCTGTACCATAAACCATACCCAGATGTGCCCCTGAAGGACATGCTTGCTTGCCTTCCAAAGGCGCTTGGTAGGCTTAACCATCGCTTGTGAAATCTGGTTCACCGCATAGCATATGTTCGGTCTTGTATTAGCTAAATACATGAGCGAACCCACCAACTGTCGATAAACAGTGTCATCCACTACCTCTGCTGATGTAGAACCCTATTTCCTCCAATTTCCTGGAAGAGGAGTGTCGATAGGCTTGCAACCTTACATGTGAAACTTCTCAAGTATCTCCCGAGCATACTTTCCTTGAGACACAAATAGTTCACCTTCCCGCTGCCATATTTCCAATCCAAGGAAATAATGAAGAAGGCCCAAATCCTTCATCTCAAACTCCTTTGCAAGATATTCCTTGCATGAGTGTATGAACTGCTCATCACCCGTTAGTATTAAATCATCAACATAAATAACAATGATTAAAAGCTTACCCTCCACCATAATTTGGTACAGGTTTGCATCCGCCTCACTCTTGGTGAGGCCAAGTCCAGTGAAATAGATGTCGATTTGTGTGTACCAAGCACGAGGTGCTTGCTTCAACCCATACAACGCTCTTTTGAGCCTGCACACATGCGACTCGCTGTTGTAGATCTCAAATCATTCAGGCTGTTGAATGTACACCTCTTCCTCAATGATCCCATTTAGGAACGTTGTCTTCACATCCATCTAATTAATGTGACAACCCATCTGCGCTGAGAGAGCAAGGATGGTCCTTATGGAAAGTTTCCTTCATAATCGATCCCCTCGATCTGTGAGAAGCCCTGAGAAACAAATCTTGCCTTATACTTCTCGACGCTCCCATCAACAGCTTGCTTTACCTTGTAGATCCATCTTGATCTTACAACTGATTTTCCCACCGGCCTTGGAAAAATATCCCAAGCACTGTTTCTAACAATGGAGTCATACTCCTCCACCATGGCATCTACCCATGTGGGCTCCTGTACTGCTTCTTCAAAAGAAGATGGCTTTGTCACGATACACTTGCTCATCAGACCCATGTATCCAGTAAATTGGTCAGGTGACGATCTCTGTCTGTGCTGTGATTTAGGGACTCCTACATTCTGTGCTGCATCAAGCTTCAATCTCTCAGCTTTTGTGGTACAATTTCTGCGTTGTCTGATGTTTGGTTCTACATGAGTGGACTCCTCCACTCCATGAATCTCCTCCTGTGGCTAATCCACATCTACAGGCTCATCTTTGAGAACAAGTAGCTCCTCCTCTACATGCAAGTGTAGCTCCCTCTCAAGCGACAACTTCATGGCTTTCACCTCATTGAATTTTATATCCCGTCACACCACAGTCATCTAACTGTCTGGAAAATACACATGATAATTATGGGGTGTTTCTGTGTACCCCACAAATATCCCAACTTCTGCAGTCGACTCCAGCTTCTTCCTGGCGTCCTTTGTCACATGAATGTAAATAGACGAGCCAAAAATATTCAAATGAGAAATATCAGACTTCTTACCAGTAAAATCTTCTTCAGGTGTACTCATGCCAAGTACTCTATGAGGACAATAGTTTGCACATAAACCACAGTGTTGCATGCTTCCGCCCACAAGTGCATCAGTAGGCCCTGGTCATACAACGTCGCCAGTGTAGCACCCACGATCATTCTGTTCTTCCTCTCCGCAACCCCATTCTGCTGTGGGTTATGAGGCACTAGGAGTTCTCTTCGAATTCCTTCTTTGCTACAGAAGTCTTTGAATTCGCCCGAGATGTATTCACCACCATTATTGCTCCGTAGAGCTTTCACTTGCTTCCCCGACTCCTTCTCCACCAATGCTTTGAACTCACAGAAATTTGAGGACGTTTCGCTCTTCTTCTGCATGAAGAAGATCTAGCATCTACGAGAATAGTCATCAACAAATATAACATAATACTTGTGTTTTTTTGTTGAAGCAACCGAGAAAGGTCCACACACGTCTGTGTGAATTCTCTCCAGGATCACCGAAGCATGGTTCTCCTTCTCATGAAAGGTGGTCTTCACAAACTTACCCATAGTACATCCCTTGCACTGATATGACTGCGCAAGAGTACCCTTGGGAAGTCAAGTAGAAATCTGCTGCAAAATCTTCAAAGCACCATGGTGAAGATGGCCCAATCTCTTGTGCCATAATTCGCCCTCATCTCGGCTCACCACTTCTTCTGCTTTGCCCATCATTGCAGCGCAACCATCTACCTCCAGCTTGTAGAGATTCTTAACTCGAATCCCTATCTTCTTGGTTTGACCCATTGTTTTATGTCGAAGGAAAGCTTTTCCCTCACTAAAAACAACATCATAACCTTTGTCTTCCAACATTGCGACCGAGATCAAGTTCTTATTCAGACCTGGAACATGCATAACATCCTTCAACAAGAATGGATTGCTGGACTCCCTCTCAAAGGTAATGATCCTACTGTCGCTCTCACTGTATCGACCATCATCGCCCATCTCTATATGCATCTGGAGGTCCTTCTCCTCCAAGTCACTAAACAACTCCTTGTCTCCCATTATATGGAAAGATGCACCACTATCAAGATACCACACCGATCCCATATAGCTTGAAACCAAGAATGCGATCAAAGATAAATCAAGTTAAAATTGCGAGGCTAAGGCCTCTCCAACTGCAGCTCCAACAACCTTCTTCTTCTTCTTTTGTGGGCAGTTAGTGGCAAAATGCCCATGTTTGTGATAGTGAAAACACTTCACTTTGGACAAATCCTGCTTCTTTCCTTTAGCATCGGATTTTGAAGGAAATTTCTTCCCCTTCCCTTTCCTTGCTTTGTAAACTAAAGTGTAATTCTCTTCATCTTCATTCTTCGATGAAGAGCCATCCCTGGTACCTCACCTTATCTCCTCCTGCACAAGATCCGACCAAAGTCGCTCCCATCCCGACAGTTTCTCCCGTCCATTGACAAAGTCTTCGTAGCTATGCCAACTCTTTAGAAGCCCAAGGAGAGCGAAGCTCACCAAGTCGTCATAATCAACATTAATCCCCAGACTTCCCAGCTCATCCCTACAGTGGAAAAACTTCGTGAGATATTTTGGAATACTGTCGCCCTTCTCCATTTTTATTTTTCTGAGTTTGTCTTTCAGCGCCAACTTCCTCTGGTCGTTGCTGCTTTGGAAGAAATCTGTCAAAGCCTTCCACATTAAGAATGGAGTGGCTTTCCCATGAAGGCTGGACACAATATGGTCCTTCACACCTTCCAACATAACTCTTCTTTTCTTTCCTATCTTCTTTTGCCATGCGTCAAGTAATGCAGCATCGCTAGATCCTAGCTAAGGAACATTGCTATCGATGAAATCCTTTAGTCCATTATCCTCCAACACTGCCTCCATCCTATCCTTCCAGGCTATGTAATTCGAGCTTCCATTAAGGGCATACTCCAATCGCAACCCATTGAAAGACATTTCAATGTATACTCAACTTCTGCACCAATAATTTTCTGTAGCAAATTCGAATTGTCCACCAGCACAAACTCAACAATTCTTCACAATTGCAATATTCAAGAATTAACACTGCTATGATACCATGTATAAATTATATACAAGATGCATGTATATATCCAGATTCTCCTGATCTAACAATATTTTATCTTCTTTCTAAATACATAATCCTTCCACTATTAATATTTTGTGGAAATTAAAATCAATTGAAAACCCATGAAGCAATAAAAACAATCGCACATAACACAATTGTTTTAACGAGAAAGCCTGAAGTTGAAAACCACAACTATAATATATTATGTATCATGGAGCTCATGTAGTAATCTCATACAAAACTTAGTACATCAAGCTCTCAGTACAATCAATCTTCACACACTAACATAGAAGAAATTTGCAAATCCATGCACCTATTTCTACCCTTCTGCTAGCCTGCCTCCATTGTGCAACCCCTGCTGAAGAATAGCTCTGAATGAATTCGAATTACCCTTGACTTGACTATGAAATCCTCATTGGCAACTCCAATGTGTGTGTGGTGCAATCAATGCATCACTATAGTCACAACGGATCGTCCATCTTGCCCTTTCACCTATCTCTCCACTGGGTCTCCACTGGAACTGACATGCACTGTAGTTAAATGTTGTATTGTTCAGTTGATTAATGAGTTATTATTTGTGAATTAATTAACTAATTAATTCACTCCACTCTCACTAGTGTATCATTCAGTTAGACTAGATACAACTAGCTCAACTGAGTCTAACTCACTTTAACTGAGTTAAACTAAATACAACTCCATGAACTACTCTTCCAACTCTGTCATAACTTTGCCACTTCAGTTCTAACTGAGTCCTCCATGCATGAACCACTAGTAAACCCTAGGAATTGCGTAATTCCTTGAGCCCACTGATTTGAAAAATTTGTGCACTGAAATTAAGTGCTCTAAGAGAATAAGTTGTTGTTTATTGTCGGATTATTATTAAGAGCTAATAATAATTGACACTTCTATTTTTAGATCGATGATCTATAAATAGACTTCGCCCAATATTCTAAAAGTATAATTTCATCTATTTTTCAAACTTGACCAACCATCCACAAATAACATCCTGCAACTTCTAAAATATGATCACCATGTCTAAAAATAGACTTGTGCCAAAAATAGCCTGCGGACCCACTTAGTGAAGGAGAATATTTTCACTAAGCTCATCATCTTGTTGAATCTCAACACATCCGACGTATCCTCATATTTCTTTGACTGCTGCACTTTCGGCTCAGGCATAGTGGCAGACCTCACAGGGCTGCTGCTGCCTTCCCCCTTGTCATCTACTAAACGCTCTGGATTGCCGCTACCGCTACCTTCACCGTTGGAAGAATGCACTCCAATTTTGACAGGTAACACCTTAGAATTTCGAGATTGCTGAGTGGGAGAAGGGGAAATGGTATATTTCCTGAGAAACTTTCTCGAGCTAGAGCCAACATAGCTGGATGACGCTTCCTGAAAGCGCACAGTGAGGGTGGCAGTGACCAGAGGGCGGTCCAAGGTGCAGTCATATTGAAACTGGTACGAGGCCTAATTATCCTCAGGAGGAGGGGGAAAACTATCCTCATTGATGGATATGGGTGGGTGAGAGGATTGGCCTCTGCCATGGCCTCGAAGACATCTCATCCTGTGCCTCCGCGACATACCTGAGCAGGAGGGAGAATGTACGAAGGAAGAGGAAAAAGGGTGACTGGAGGCCAAAGGTGGCAAGGCAAGAAGAACTTGAATTTCGTAGAGGATATTGAAGGTCGCAGAAGAGCAACAGGCAGAAAGAGTCGATAGGCTGAGGCTGCAGGAGGAGAATGACAGCAAAGAGGTGAGGGGTGCCATGAAGTAGCGTGCGAGCTTGTAGACCGAACATGAAATAAAGATGGAGGCAGAGACATTAGTGATGGCATGAGGAAAGAAGCTGAAGGAATTAATAGATGCAGGACGGGCACCATGCGTGGCCACATGGCTAGGTCATGTGCCACGCTTAGGATCCGCCACATCCCCTTTCAAATTAAACACCCGCATCTGGGGGCATAGCTTCATTTTGCACCAGTTGAGTGCATTCCTGTATGAAAGAAGCATCATTGATACTAGAGAGGGGACCAAAAAATATATATAGACCTTGCTCAACTCCTTTGTTGGCTAGGAGATCCGCTACCTTGTTTGCTGAGCGTCGAACGTGCTTGAAGGAGATGGCTCATTGAGTCTAAAGCCAATACTTAATTTGATCAAACCTTGCTGCAAGACGCCAACTCTTGGATAGCTTGGAAGCAGAAGCACATGAGAGGAGGTGAGTGGAAACATTGATGATAATTTCAGAGTCTCCTTCCACTTCTAGGGGGAAGAAGTTATGCTCCCGAGTGAGGTAAAGCCCCTGCAAAAGGACTTGCAGTTCCACTGAGTTGTTTGAGTCCCACCCTATAGAGCCAAAGAAGATAACTAAGGGGATCCCTGCTGAATCTCTGGAGATTCGACCAAAACCAGCTGCACCAGGATTTCCCTTAGAGGCACCATCAAAATTTAGCTTGATCAGACCACGAAGAGGAGGATTCCAAGATGACCCGAGGGAGACCGAGTATCCTTGTGGTGTCTAGGGATTGAAAGATTCCAATTCGCCCAAATAATAATTTCTGGTGGTTGATTATGAATGTCTGAGTCTTGCTAATGGTGTAGAGCCAGAATCTCGTGGAGGTTATTGTAGATATTATTCCAAATAGAATCCAAATTACTGATTTGATTTTTGAAGATGTGCCTGTTCCTTTCCTTCCAGACCGACCAAAGAAGGAACCCAGGAAGGAGGGTCCAGAGAGTGTTGAGCAACTTGTTGTTTAAGGGATCAATTGGCCAATGTCTAATTGTATTAGAAATGTCTCCTTTGATTCTGCTAGTTATTCTGCACCGGACAACAATATTATCCCACAGGTTTTTGGCCAACGAGTAGGTGTCCAAAAGATGTGAGATGGTTTCAACATGCTGCAGACAATTAGGACATCTGGATGGGCCTATGAAGCCCCTCTTGAGAAGGTTGTCCCAAGTTGGGATCCTTCTCTTGCTGAGCAACCAAAGAAAGGTAGATATTTTAGGCCAGATGCCTGGTCTCCAGATTTGGGTCCATATCATATTCTGGGGGTCTTGAGTTGCAGAAAAAAGCAGATGGTAAGCTTCCCCGGTAGAAAATGTACCTTGAGTGGTGTGATCCCATCGAAGAATGTTCGGATCTTCTATGCATCAGATTTTCCTTTTTCTTTTTTCATTGTAAATCTCTTCAAATAGTTCCTCATGCCAGTTCTACTTCCATTAAGCAACTGGAAGCCATTGATGATATCCAAAGATAGAAGGAGGTTTCTAGAAAAAAAAATTACTTGATTGTTCCCTTGAGCTTGTAGAGCAGCTTGCCATCTGGGTCTATGGAAGAGGTCAGCCAATTTGGGCATCTCCTGCCACGAGTCCGCCCAGAAGCGGGCAGAGGCTCCTGATATAATTTCCCAGAAAATATTCTCTTGGTTGATGGCTCTTTGCTGCTTTCCTGCATTCCAAATGAGAGAACAAGAATCCTCAGGAATAAGATGAATGAGATCTTTTGGTGGCCTATTGTTGGCATATTTGGCTCTCCATAGCCATACCCAGGGGGTGTAAGGTTTGGACAACCAATTCCACCAAATGCGAGCGCCCATGATCTCATTATTGTGGTTTATATCCCTTAGTCCCAAACCCCCAACCAGTTTTGGAGCGCACACATCCGACCATTTTACTAGTGCCCATTTTCAATTTAATGTAGAGCTTCCCCAAAGGAATTTTTGTTGCAGATTTCTGAAACTTTTTAGAACCCATTTAGGAGTTGCCAACACTGAGAAGAGATAAAGGGGCATGGATTGGAGGACCGCTTTGATCAAGACTAGTCAGCTTGAAATATTAAGGGTTTTATGAGTCCAAGATGACAAGCGGGCTTCCAATTTGTCCAAGACATCTTTCCAAGAGGAGTGCTTGATAGAAGAATTAATGAGTGGGGCACCAAGGTATTTAGAAGGCAGAGTGGCAATGGAGAAGCCTAAGATTCTGTCAATGTTGCACTGAGCGATGGCAGGGGTGTTAAAGAAGAATATTTGTGACTTAGCGGCATTGATGGTGGGTCCAGAGGCTTCAGAGAATGTATCAAGTAGCGACTTGAATGTGCTGGCTTCTTGAACTGAGGGGTGGTCGAACAACATATTATCATCGGAAAATTTTTGGTGAGTAATGGGATGATTTTCATGAATAGAGATACCCCGAAGAGAGTGGGAAGAGGTTGCATGATGGATGAGACGACCCAAACCTTCAGCCATGAGGACGAAGAGGAAGGGAGAAAGAGGATCCCCCTAACGAATACCTTGTGAGGGGGTGAAGGCGGGGGGGGGGGGGGGGCGTTGTGAGACTCATTGACAAGAATGGAATAAAAAGGGGAAGATATGAGGCTCATGATCCAGAAAGTCTAGGTGGGGCTGAAGCCAAAAGCCAAGAGCATATGATTGATGCAATCCCAACTCAATTTGTCGAAAGCTTTAGAGAGGTCAATTTTTAAGAGCATACTTGCTTTCTTTAGATGCTTCATAGAATGGGTGAATTCATGGGTGAGAATGATCCCATCCACGATTTGATGACCTTCCACATATCTAGTCTGTTATGGAGAAATGAGCAGAGGGAGGAGGGGTTTAAGCCCATTGGCGATTACCCTGGAGATTAGCTTGTAGATGAAATTTCACAAGGCGATCGGTCTGTACTTGCCTGGGGTGACAGAGTGTTCTTCTTTGGGGATGAGGGCTAGGAAGGTTGCATTGAGTGAAGGGAGGATCCAATGCATACTTCTAGATTCTTCCACCAAATCCCAGACTTCTAGCTTGATGCTTTCCCAGAAGAAGTGGAAAAAGTTGGAAGTGAAACCATCAGGACAGGGAGATTTTCCGTCTTTGAGCTGAGCCATAGCTTGTTCAAATTCTTGAAGGGAAACCGGTTTGAGTAACATTTGATTGTGCTCCTTAGTGACTAGCTTGGGGATGTGTTGCATGAACTTTCCAATTTTTGGTAGCCTGTCTCCTGGAGGTTCCTGTAGGATGTTCTCGAAGTGGTTGAGTAGTTATTTTTCTATGTCCTCATGGTATTCTAGCTTATCCTCTTGACTATTGTTGAGGACGGTGATACGGTTATACATATGCCTCCTAAAAGTGGATCGATGAAATAATTTGGCGTTCTTCTCCCCTTATTTGAGCCATCAAATTCTTGACTTTTTCTTCCATAGTATTTCCTCTTGTAGTCTTCGCTCATCCAATTTGGTAAGGAGGATATTTTCTTAGAGAGTCAGAGCTTTTGATCTACCCAGTTGAATGATATGCAACTGTAGATCGAACATTTGCTGCTCCAGATCCTTTTGATGCTGAAAGATGTTTCCAAATGTGGAATTGTTCCATTTCTTAAGAGAGTATTTCAGATGCTTAATTTTTCGTTGGAATTGATACATTTTGGAGCCAGCAGGGGGAGTGAAACCACTCCACCAAGTGGTGACCAAGTCTTTGAAGTCCGGATGAGATAGCCAAAATTTCTCAAAATGAAACGGTCAATTGTTTGTGGCTCCGGGGCGCGACCACTGCAAAAGGATTGGCCAATAATCAGAATTAGCAGATGGAGGAATGGAGGAGTAGATGTCGCCTCCCAGATGGATCACATTGTTTGAAATGAGGAAATAGTCCAAGCTTGAGGCTATTTACTGAGAGCAGTTCCAAGTATGCATGCCATTAGAAAAGGGAAGATAAATCAACCAGTTTCTTTGAATGAAAAATTTGAAGCTAAGGCTATCAATCTCAAGCCTGGGTCGACCTCCTTTTTTTTCCTCAAGCTTAGTGATCATATTGGAATCACCGTTGACGATACAGAGAGGATGACGCCTGGTGGATTTTAGGATGTCAAGGGAGTTAAGAATGGCTATTTTCTGTTGAGGGACCTGGGGGAAGTAGAAATTGGTGAGGTGACCATGGATGTTGGTGCCAATCAAGTGAAAAGAAGCCTAAATGAAATTGTGAGAAGCGTGAATTTCAGAAAGGGAGACGAGAAGGGGGTCCTAGGCAATGGCCAAACCAACCGAGGCACCCCAGGTGGAAACTACCGTGGTAGTGCAGCCATGCCATAACTTGGTGATGATGGAATCTAGGGTATTACTGGTACATTTGGTTTCTTGCATGAAGAAAATAGTTGGTATGTCTTTCTTTATCATGTTCATGATCATTCAGTGCTTAGTGGGGCTGTTGAGCCCTCAGATATTCCATGATGTGAGCTTCATTGAGAATTGTGGGAGATTGGCTGGAAGAACTTGGTCAGCTTGGGGTATCGCCCTGATTCAACTAATAGTTCTCCCATAATGATGGTTCTCTGTAGATTTGTTCTTTGCCCTCTTTTCTTTGACTCTTTTATGAGCTTTTTTCCATCCCAATGGATTCCAACTTGAATTCCCAGTGAGTTGCATTGCTGAGCCCGAAAGAGTACGACTTCTAGGCTTTCGATCTGCCTGGGGGGTATCTTATCATACTCCTTTTTTTATAGGCCATCTCCATTGCTAATATGTCCATATCACCTAGGTAGATACTTTCTAGTTATTCTTCCATGTGGGTAGGTTGATTCATTTCTGCCTTAGATTCTTTCTCCTGTGCTGCTTATGGTGCCTTGCCGTCGATTTCCATTAGGGTGGAGTTCCAAATGACGATGGCTTTGTTTTTTCTTGACTAGCTAGACTGAGGGTTATGCTTCTTAATAAAAAAATGAGGGAGAGGGGGGATGGGGTTGAACGGAGGAATAATGGAGGGATCGGGAGAGGACACTTTGGGGGTTTTAGATGTGGGACTAGAGGATTCCCCTTCCAGGATAAGATGATTTGAAAGGACGTCAAAATTGTTGCTAGTAGGGGGGGAATGGGGAGAATTTGGGGGTGAAATTAGGTTTCTTAGAGTGCATTTTGTGGTTGGGAACTTTGGTGAAGCCATCAGCATCAATATTTTCTAGGCCAGGGGTAGGTTTAGGAAGTTGATTTAAGGGGCAATCTCTAAAGAGATGGCCATGCTCATGGAATTTTCGACATCAAAAAGGCACATGCTCATAATATATGGTTTGAACCCATTCAAAATCACCATGAAAGAGACTTACCAAATTTGTCAAGGCGTTAGCCAGGTGCATGTAGACGCAGATCTGGCATAGGCTGTGTAGGGTCTGAGTTTGGTTTTTTCAGCAATCTTGATGAAATATTCCAATCCATTTCCCACATATTTTAAGGATTATTCATCCCAATATTCCAGCAGCAACAAATACATCCGGATCCAGACTGGAGCCTAGTTAAAATACTCCTTGGCTGGGTTGAACCTTTCAACCCAGTCTCTCAAATAAAGGCCTGCGGAGTTGAAGAAGTATGGACCACCGTCCATGATGCGATTTCTATCCTCAATGCAGTTGAAAACGACATTGAAGAAGCCATTTAGTCCAAGCTGCAGGGTAACATGCCCCTTTGGTTTCCATTTAGAGGCTATCCAACCTTGGAGAGATTTCTAATTAGGCCAGAAGCCTATGAATTTACCAATGAGAGCATGGTCCTTCATGTACTGAATTTTTGCATTGATGCAGTGTGCAAGTAGGTCAATTTTTGGACAGTTGGCCAAAATCAGTATGCACGTGGAGGAGGAGGTTTTCTTCTGCTCTGTATTGACATTCTGGGTCGCCTGTTTGTTGTTTTTTTCAGTGTTCAGATATGCCTGCGGGCCTGCAGAGTCAGAGGGCGGGTTCTGATCATTCAGAGTCATATTTGTTGTGATAGTTGGAGAGCTTCCAGGAGGGGGAGGAGCGCCTAACCCCCCCCCGCTGGGGAAGCCATTATCAAGTTGTAGTATCAGGTAGATTCATGGAGCCCAAAGAGACGAGTAGTGCCGTTGTGAGGGAGGGGAGGAGTCCTGACGGCTCCCGTTGCAGGGTTGAAGAAACCCTAGGAGTCCATGGGGGAGGCGTCGGCTCTAGGGCAGCGCAATTTCTTCTTCCCTGCATCAATCTATAAATTTAAATTGAAATAAAATTAGAAATAGAAATTTACATTGAATATAAATAGATATAGAAATAAAAATAAAAATTGACATAGAAATTTAAATAAAAATTAACTTAGAAATTGAAATAAAAAACATGTAAACTAAAATCAATGCATGGATTTCAATGTACATTTTCCATTTATTTTAGCACATTTTTTATTATTCACTAATTATTCGTGTTGAAATCAATATGCTATAAATTAAATACCAATTGACATAAAAATAGAAATATAAATGGAAATTTAGATATAAATTAAAATATAAATTGAAATGCCTATGGGGAGAATAGATGGTGATGGGGTGTACTATTAAGTTACTTTGTGATATGAAGGTTACCGGTTCGAGTGTGGCCTAGACCAGGTACGATCCATAGGTGATTGTTACAACTTAGATACCCCTGGGTCGCGGTTTCTCAAGCCAAATGTTAAGCCTATGGTCATCTCTAGAGGACACCAACAACTTGACAATAAAAAACTTGACATTAACATAGAAATTGAAAGACATAGAGATTTAAATAGAAATGGACATGTCATGAGGAATAGGTTGAATATAAAAAAAAAGTAAAAATTTTAAATCAATAACTCGATGGGGGTGTTAATACGGTTGTTGTGGCTGCATCGATGAGGGTGCCATCATTACAATTTTCTCCTCTTCAGGTTCACGTGGCAGGACATAGTTAATATGTGTGCGCTAGCATGTGTGTGGACTTGTTGTTTTAAGCACGAGTTAAGGGGATGGATGGGTGGTGGTACAAGTGTAATGTGAGAGGAGTCGAGTACAATTTCTCGACCTCCATTCTCTACTTCTTATTGATGTAATTTCATTTTATTTTTCCTGTTTTGCGATGGAATTTCTGGTTCAAATCTCTTTTGGTATGTGTCTAGATTTAATTTGTTCTGGTGAGTTTCAGTTTGGTTGTCACAGGATTACACCTTCTATTTTTGAATTTAGGACATAAATTTGGCATGCCTGCTCTGTTCATTTCTTTGTCTGGGTATTTAGAGGAAATTTCTCAGTTTTTTAATTGTGTCTGTGAAAAAAAATTCTCAGTGTTTGTGGGTAATTGAGGTTATTTGGGTGAGGTTTTCATACTATTTTACTCGGAATATGTTAACGTTGATGTAAGTAGCTTGGGAATTCAATTTACTTTTTCAATTACAATTTTTTCTAGGCGTCCTGATTTCCTTGTTTACTGGGAATTTTCAAGGTTATGAGAATTCTTATAGTTTTTGGGTGTCAAGTCTTTGTCGTAGAGAGTTTCAAGGGTTGTTTGTGGGTTGTACATTAACCTGGAATGTGGTGATTTTGAAAATATTTCGAGTTTTTCTCTAGTGGTATGGTCATTAGGCGACGATTTAATTGTATTCAGGTCAAGAATTCATGGTTCCCCTTCTCGTCCTTCTTCCTGTTTGATAATTAGAAGCTCCAGTAATTGTCCTCAATGTTCATTGAAAATAGTGCTCATGCCTCCTAGATAGAGAATGAGGAGTAGGAGAGGTGGTGGAGGTAATATTGGGCCTAAAATTTTTCACCATTTGCTTGATTCTTTTGCTACATTCTTTGATGTTGTTCATATGGAGGTGAGGAAGGAGATCTTGTTGCTGAAAAATAAGGAGGTAGGGGATCATCCTTATTATTCTAACTCTGAATTGGTGGGGGAGGATGTAAAATAGGTTCCAACTCCTAATAGATTAAAAAAAACAAGGCTTCATTTCACGATTTCTCTGGCATTAAATCAACAAATGGTGACTCAGTTGTGTCTCATCTTTAAGGATAAACAAGTGGAAAATTATAATGTTTTCTCTTTATTAGAGGACATTAAATGCATGCTTTGAAAATAGAGGTTCTATTTGTATAATTTGGACTCTCTCTTGGCTCGGGTGGAAAGTTTCTTCGCGAGTGATTATGCCTCTGGTGATCTCATTGATCATCTAGTCGATAGTGTCCATACACCTGCTCTGATTTCCTCTAACCATGACTAGAATGATGATCTCAGGTAATTTTGTCATGAATTTTGCAAGTTTTCTTATGATATGGTTTCTTCTAAGTGGTATCCTCGTTACAATCAGACTGCCATCTATTTCCTAGGGATATTTAGTTTGTTTTCATCACCTCTAAGTGAATTTGGTCGTGGGGGTTCAATGTATTTTGATAAGTTGGTGTTTATGGTTCATAATATGGATGAAATGGTTTTAGTTATTTTTGACGAGATAGTTATTCACTTTGATGAGGATTTTGAAACATTTATGAATTGTGTATGGCCTCCAATTGGTTGGCGTAGTTTTAAATCATGGGTCATAGCCATGTCTCCTCAACACAACTTCAGAGTGTTTGTTTTATGGAGGTTGATGTTATGTATCTCTTCCACTTGGCTCTGAAAGGGTATTGCTTCCAATGTTCTTATGGCAGGATGGTTCCTCTTTGTTTTGGTGTGTATTTTGGTTGTTCCTCTAGGTGTTGGCATTTCTTTGAAGATGGGGACACAAATATTTTAAGTCATATTGATAATTGGAAAACACAACACTTTTTTCATTTCTTGTGGTTTATGTTTTGTCTGGTGCACAACTCTTGAATGGTTTTAGTTCGCTTGGTCTTCTAGATTTTTTGGTTTAGTGCTTTCATGGAAAAAAACTTTTGTAATTGTTTGTAGTGTTGTTTACTTCTTAGATGAGTTGGGTTCAACTTTGTAATTTATCTGATATGGGGGAAATTAGTTTTATGGGTTCACTCTATATGGATATGTGCATGGATACTATAACAATGTAATCCTTCATTTTTTTCAGATATTTAATATAAAGTATTGATATTTACAAAAGAAAAAAAACAATGTTAAATCAATTTATTGATTTTATTATATGCATATTGGTTTAACATTGTTACTTTGTTTAGATTCAACATATTCCTCATGTAACTATTGAAATATTTTTCTTTGATGTAACTCTTGAAAGATACTTCTGAATAATATTCTTTATGTTTTTAACAAATTGAGAAATCCAAGTAAATTTAAAATAATTAGATTCATCTCAAACATATACATATACATAATTTTGATGATTTACAAATTGTGTGACTATATTAAAAAAATAAAAATTAATGAAGATAGATCGACATTGATCCTTCTCAGTAATACTCTCTATACTTTCAACCAAGTGGGAAAGTGAGTAAATTTCATATTATCAAATGATTGAAACCATCCTAGATTCATCTTAACCCCATATCTATCAAGCGTTGAGAGGAATCAAATCTCTCCAGGTGTAAACATTTTCTCAAGTTTTACACTCTAAAAGAAGTTTATATATTGAAATATTTAATTCCTCTCAACACTTAATAAATCCAATGTTAAGTGAATTTAGACTCATTTATTTTTAATAATATTATCCTCAAACAAATAAAAATATAGCTTTTAACAAAAAAAAATGTTAAAAGTGATAGAAAATAATAGAGGGGAAAATTAGCTTACCCATTATCTAATATACTAGAATTATAATTTATAGTATGTACTTTGTCACTTAATCAATTTCTCGTTCAACAAAGCTAATGATTTTTGAATTTTTTTTTACATTTATAGTATGTACTGTATCCCTTAATTAATTCCTCATTCAACGAAGCTACTATTTTGTAAATACTTTTACATTGGTTTGATGGATTATTATATACGAGAATGACCATATGTTTGCGTATGCAATGGTTCTTAGGTATTCCTTGGGAACTATGCTCATAATTTTTTTGTATTGTGTAGTGGTATTATCAATGGTGGCCAAATTTTCAATTCCATATGCCTCTAACTCATTACGAGAGATGGTTAGTTTTATTAGTCCTTGCCACTTCAGGGTTGTAGGGACTGTTTCTTTAATTTGTATTATTTACACACGTAAATCAATTCAAAATAGAACAATTTTTTTGGTTCTAACTAAAGTTTTTATGGAATCAATGCAAATTTTGTTCTTCTAGATCTAATCAACTATTTGGAGATCTCGTTAGTTTTATTAGTCCCTACAATTGCCCCTTCAGGGTTGTACGGGTTGTAGGGACTATAGTAATTGTTTCTTCAATCTGTATTATTTACACAGGGTTGTAGGGGTTGTAGGGACTATAGTAATGAAAGGAAGATGCGTTGGCAAGGAACAAATATTCGCAGTAAATATAAATTAAAAAAAGTAGAATATTGCATCACATGGACTCATAATCTTGTTTAGGAAGAAAATTTTACAGATCTAAAATAAAAAATCATCTGCTAAAAACCAACTGCTATTCCATTGAATTTTACAGATCTATAATAAATCTAAATCTGTTGTATGGATGTTTCTCAGTTAATAAATCTAAATCTGTTGTATGAGTGTCATTTCAATAACGTGAATTTCTCAGTTAATAAAACTAAATCTGCAAAATGCGTGTCATTTAATGTTTTAATGTTTTAATAAAATAATGAGAAATTTCAAGTTAATAAATCAACCAAAAAAGTTGTTTTTATTTTTTGATTTTTTGATTTTTTATTTACTGAACTTGACCTAAAAAATATCTTACTTTTATTTTTTAATAACTATATTTAAACTAATACAAACATTAAAAATAAAATAAAAACAAACAAACAAACTGGTCATCTTGGAGCTTGCATGCAAACTACCTGCCAGTTCTTCACGCTAGTAACTATTCCTAGCCAATTCAAGCGCTTTTTGTTGTGAGCAAGCAGCTTACCCTGTTTCTCCGTTATAAACAGGGGAGGGGCATCATGGGCACCCGTTGATTCAGCAATTAATGTATGTTGATTCAGAAATTAATGTTGAACTAGACAATTGAAGTTCGACATTGAGATGGAGAACCGAAAGGGCCTTGCTACCTGCAAAAAGAAACCAGAAAAAAGCTAGGTTCAACTCTACATTATATATGTTATGTTCATAGTAAAATGATTATTCTTTGTTGCTATTGACAGAAAAATAAAGCAACAGAAATAAACTTGAATTTTTATTGGGGAAAAAGAAACATAAATTTTCACTGGGAGAAAGAAAGCACCAGAAATAAACCTGAATTTTTATTGGGGTGCTGAGCAAAGGCGAATAAGTTCCAAGAGAGTTCCTGGAGCTTCCAGTGAATTTCGCTATCGTATCCAGTCATTCCATTCCATTCTGGTCAGTGGTCAATAGAAAGATAAGCTGAAATTTTGCAAATTTACTGAAATTGTCTACATAGTACATAGAAATTTTATAATGAATAAAAAAAATAGCAATGAAGTATACCAATAAAATCTCTGTATTGCATATTTTATAATTCAATAAAATCTTTGTATTGCATAAGATTTCTATAAAAGAATAAAATCTCTGTATTGCATATGCTTTCATTTTTACAGAGCGTTAGAGTCTTCCTTACCAGAGTAGTCCGTCCTACTTGGTCTCGCCCTAAGGTCCTCCACCTCTCGGTATATATTATCACGAAGCCTGAAGAATATATGATGTGAGAATATATGGAAAGAAAGGGTACTTACTCTACAACCATTACTACATACAAATTTTCTTCTGAACCCGTATGTATGAATTATATTTGTAAATCACGAGACAGACTCTGTGTTACCAGTAGCTAGTCACTATGTCTTGATGACAGGCCGCATTCAGCATTCAGGTCCGCATTACCCATTCAATTAGTCAGTCGGTATGCAGAGTGTTGGTAGGTAAGTAAGATGGAAGTGAAAATTAGACCAACAGTATATAACATTTAACACTGAAGAATTAATGTTAGCATTAGTTCCCAACACCAAACATAAATAAAAAATAAAACATAAATATAAAATACAACATAAGCTTTTGGCATCCCCGCCTCGGGAAGAGGCCAATAAGTGGAAAAATAATCTGATTGGTTTCGGAATTATTCCATAAATTTTATTGGTTATTAAAATTTGAGCGGCTAAAAAGTTATACGGACAGGGATTAATGCTAGAGACAATGTTTCGATTACTATAGTTTGAGTAATAATAGTATAAAACGTCCACTTATCAGAAAGGGAGTGACTACATACATCATAAATACGTCTATTTATCTTTATTGTGAGCGTTGGAAGGAAAATAACACAAGAATCTTAGTGAGTAGATTTTTTGGCAAGACTTATTTTTTGGGCTATACATTATTAAATGTGGTGAGACATATACTATTCACAGTTAAATTTAAATTTGTTTAAATCTAACTGTGGACAATATATGTCCCAACACATTTAATGACATATAGCCCAAGAAATAAGGCTCCCCATATCTCTTTGTCATTAACGATAAATGTGCATTTTATGAGGCTTTCAAACTATGCATAGAAGTCTTGAATGCTTGAAACCAAAATTTTTGTGGTGTAATTAAGTATGATAGCCTGGTGGGGCATCAATGATGTTCGAGAAACCTTGGGCTCAAAAAACTATACCTGTTGTTCAACCTAATCCTTGTGAGCCAAGAACAATATGCACTATATCTGCACTATATCTGCAGATATATCTATTGCTCAAACTAATTTACTAGTTCTGCACTATATCTGCAGTTGCGGGCCATTTTCTATATCTAAACTACCCCTGCCCTGCATTGTTACATACTACACTATTCCTGCCCTACCCTATTACGTGCGGAATAATTTAGTTACAATGTACAATATGTTTTCTAATCTCTTGGTAATTTTTTGGTGGGGTCACTATACCACTATTTTCTATAAGGATTTGATGGGGCCACGTTGCTTTGTGCATTTAAAATTTGGTTGTGCAAGGGTTCAACATATTCATTTTTCTAACACTTATTCACTTTTCTAATTCTTTTTATTGACTTAAATTTTTGTTTAAATATAAAAAGTTATTTCGTTAAAATGAATTTAGGGTGGGTATAATTATTGGTTGAGTGACATAAATCATAGTTAAGGTGTGTGATTAAGAGAGTGGTGCCAACAGTAATTGTTATTTTATCATAACACGACTTTATGTGGGGAAGGATAGAAGAATAGATGAATAACAATTATTGTATCCTCGTTGTGATTTTTTTTGAATTTTGTGGCCTGCTTTCGTGGGTCGTGCTTGCTTTGAAATTAAATATTAAAAGGCTATGGCATCATTGGTATAATTGATTTGAGTGAGGAAAATGTGATTTGACTCTTGTCAAACATGGATCCCAGAGAATTTCAAGTAGACTTTTGCTTCTTAAGGGGGTGCCTAGTTCTCCCTTCACTACGAGCCAATAAAGACACTTGTATATTGAAGAGAAATTAGAATGTTGTTGGCGCAAAATTTTATATGGAAGACCCATAATTCGTACACCGAGTTCCAACAAATGTTTTCCATCATAGTCTAGCACATTGTCGAAATTTTCCATTCTCAAAGAGAGAAATGTCTCACCCAAGGCGTGCCGAGACAAAAAAGAAGAGAAGGTATCATTGAACATGGTAGAAGGGTGACTTAACATTCAAACCAATTAGAGCATAAATATTACATCCATCTTTACAATGACTTCCAAAGGTCATTCAATGATAAAAAAAAATACATTCTGCAGTTGTAAACATCACAAGATAAATAGAACTATAATTTTAAATTTTTTAAAAGGGAAATTAATTAATATCCATTCCAACACATAGAATCATAATATTTCTCACAACACTGTATTTTATTATCAAACATATCATACATTACAACATATAGATCCAAGAGGATGCGAGATCCTGCATATATTGTCAAGGCTAAATCATAGAACATAGGAGAAAAATATTATGTGAAGACTGCAATGAGCTTCATATTTCATGCTAATAGCATCTCGACGTACACTATAAATTATCTATCTTCAAGTTCTTTCCTTTAGCCTTTTATAGATCTTCTTCCTTGATCTCGCTCACTTGATCTAGTTCAATTTCACAAAATCGAAGTGTTTTGGTCCTTATCATCTTTGATATTTTCAAAATCCAATGTGCATATCCTCCTTTTGCAGCTTCTCTGAGTCCCAAGAAAACTATTTCTAACTTATTTCCGACACTTATTTCTTTTTGTTCTTGGCTTTTGGATGGTTTGATCACTTGTCTTTCTATTTCCGATGATCTTCTCCGAAACCATTTTTCGACCAAAACTTAGTCAAAATTTGCCAAAACCCATTACCAAAAATGAGGGACCCAATAGGGCCCAACCATAATCCATTGACTCATCCTTGAGTCAATCTTCTATAGGTGCATCTTAATTTTCTTGTGGTGGTGCTACTTCTTCTGCTACTTCTCTTTTCTATGTTGTGGGTTCACCTTCAAACGAAGGACCCAACTCAGGTATTGTTTGTAGTTATCCAACTTTGAAAGTAGAGTAATCATCCATAGTAGCTTTCCAGTTTTCAAGCACAACTACAACCTGGTCAATAAATTAGGGTGTATGTTCAACATCCGGTTGTTCTGGGTGAGCACAAATCACATTTTTCCACTGAGCATCAAATTCATAATTAAGCTAGTGCAATTATACAAAGTGTCTCTTAGCGAGTGGGAGAATATCCCACATTAAAGTTTTAGATACATGCGAGTCTTCCTCTAACTGATGAATTTTCTTCTCTAGCACGTCAACTTGAGAAATTAATTCTTGTTGTTGACTTAGCTCAATAGTAGCCAATGCTTGATCAAATAGTTGTTGCATTTTCTCTCGCATCTCATACAAAGGTTGATTCTTCCTTGTAAGAAAACTAGCCCAATCCTAAACTTATCAAAATATTTGTTGTGAATCCCAAATAATTTGTCTGAGGGTGTCCCTAAAAGAAGAGCCATCAACATTATTTTTTTTAATCTGAGCTTTATACTGAGTCATAGGATCAAGAAGTTCTTTGTAAAATTCTGCTATTGTGTTATGCAACTCTCAATTGGCGACAACAAGTTCACTGCCTGCAGCTTCAATGTACTCACAATGCTTAATAGGTTGACATAACGAGAAGTATTTAGGTGAATTTGGCACAAATTCAATAAAAATAGGCCACATTTTCTGAAAATTAACATTTATATATTCCATGTGTTTCTCCAACTAGTCCTTCTCAGCTCACAATTGATCACGTTCATTTATCACAATAATAAGTCGTTGTTGTTGATGCTCATAATTAGAGACCAGTGAATTATGATGACCTTCCACATGAAGGGATATATATTTGATAAACTGAAACAAATGACAGAAATACCAACTATGAATGTTATCTAAAGATAAATCCTTAGGCAAAGGAAAACAAGCGTATAAGGGTTGAGAGATAGCAACCGATTTCTTTAAACGTTCTTGCAATGAAGTTTCGAGCTCCTTGCTCTATTTGTTTTGGAAATCAGAGGGAATTTTGTCAACAAAATGTGAGGTAAACATGGGAACAATATCTTGGGACTATGCTACTAGACTTAAAAATTATCTGCAGTGAGTAGGGTTTTGAGTAAACTCGACAACCCGAGCAACTTAGAGAACTGGACTGGATTGCTGTTGTATTTTAGTTAATACATGTATTGGTGGAGTGGAATATATGGTTGTATGCATGTTAAATACTTCATCAGTACGCTCTGTTGTTTTCTTAGGAGCATAATCAACTTCAATCTCTCTAGTGTAGCTACTAGGATTTCCAGCGTTAGAGATTTCTGAAATAGTATTAGAAGGAAAAGCAGTACAAGGAGATGAACCAGGGTAATGAGTAGAATGAACAGGAGGAGGGTGATGGGGTTCCTCAACTATCTGAGTTACATTGACAGGGTCTCAAGGTTCATCATAAGTGAGATAAAAAACATGGGAGTTCTGGACATGGGGATTGATTTGGGAAAAATGCGTGAGAAAAGTCATCAAAAGTAGATTGGGTCGTAACAAAATTTTTGTGCAAAGTGACAAAAATAGGATTAATAGTAGCAAAAATAACATTTTGTGTATTAAGTAGCTAACTAGTAAGCAAAACAACAATTTGGATTTCTAAAGTAGAGGGAATAGAACTTACTAATGAGCTAAATGTTTCCAGGGTCTTATGAGCTGGAAAGAAAATCTCCGGAAATTTCTATTAGAAAATTAAATAACAGATAAAAATTGTGGAAAACAAAAAATAGAAGTACATAAAATGAGAGAGACACAAATATACATGGTTCATCTAATTTTGTCTACGTCCAGAGAGAAACATCCAATCCTTCCTTTTATATTATCCAGCAAAATGAAGATATAAAACCTACGACATATCCACTTTAATTTCCTCTTCACTCTCACACAATTTCCTCTCTATTTCTCACTCAAAATAATCATCCACAATCACAATACAATTCACTCATATAAATTGAGGTTTTACTGCTAGGAAAAAAACCATAAATTAATATAGCTTCGACCGTCAAATAATCCACCTAATGAATGACCCAGATTCACTACAAAATTGCAATTTTTTACAAGGTAATTTTTCATCTATTTTTTACCTTCAGGGGCACTGCCCTGGAACCCTCACGAGGGGGGGGAGTCCCTCTTGTGTGTAGGGGTGTACAATATTCCTAGGGTATACACCTGGATAAAATAATACCTTTGAATCAATAAGATAATCACACTCCAAACCCAACAATCTCCCACTTGGATATTGATTATAACAACTCCTCCATTGCTTCACATGTTGGAAAATGCTTCCACTTTGGACCTGGTTTTTCTCATCTTAGTCATCATACTTTAAGACCAATTGAAATTTATCATAAACTCAACTTATCCTTGGGTACAACCTTTTTAAACATATTTGTAGGATTATGGCTAGTGTGTATATTTTCCAGCTTCAACTATCCATCTTCCAAAACTGACCATATGAAATGGTACCTGAGATGTATATGTTTAGTCTTAGAATGAAATGTTGAGTTCTTTGCAAGATGAATTCCACTATGGTTGTCACTGTATAACCTACCAATATCCCATTTCTTTTCCAATTCATCCATAAACCTTTGTAACCAAATCATTTCTTTACTAGCCTCTCTAGAAACAACATACTCTGCTTCTGTTGTTGAAAGTGCAACAATGTTTTGCAATTTTGAAACCCAAATGACAGTTATTCCACCTCCATTAAACACATACCATGTGGTTCTCCTCGTATTATCTCTATCACTTGCCATATCTACATCAACATATCCTTGTAGAGAAATGTTTTAACCGCCAAAGCATAATGCTTGATTTGTGGTACCTCTCAAATACCTTAGAATCCACTTTACTACCATCGAATGCTTTTTCCCTATATTTTTAATATACCTTCTTACAACTCCCACTGCATGTGAAATATTAGGCCTTATGCAAACAATTTCATACATTAAGCTTCCAGATGCTAAAGCATATGGGAATTTACACATATAATCCATCTTTTTGTGAGTCTCGTGATACATCTCCTTAGTTTGAAATGTCTAGCCAAAGGTGTACTAACTAGTTTTTCATTCTGCATATTAAATATTTTCAACAAATTTTCTATGTCCTCACTCCAAGAAAATTTTAATTTGCGATTTTTCTTGTCTCTGGTTATTCTCATACCAAGGATTTATTTTGTAACACCCAAATCCTTCATTGCAAATTAATTTTACAATTTTCCTTGGAGCACATTTATTTCCTACATGTTAGAACCTACAACAAGCATGTCATCTACATAGAATAGCAATATAATATAGCTTCCATCATTATTTTTAAGATAAACACAATGGTCATAGTGACATCTAGTATAACCCTATTCATGCATAAACATGTCAAATTTTAGATACCACTGCCTTGGATCCTATTTTAAGCCGTGCAAGCTCTTCTTCAATTTTCACATTAAGTTATCCTTCTCTTTGACCTCATACCCTTGTGGGTGTCGCATATATATTTGGTCCTCCAAATCCCCATGGAGAAAGGTTTTCTTTACATTTAACTACTCAAGATGCAAATATTTTGCTGCCACTAGGATTAAAATAGTTCTAATTGAAATCATTTTAACAACATGAGAAAAAATTTCATCAATTTCTATACCTTTATTTTGTGCAAACCCCTTCACCACAAGTTTAACCTTATGAATGTGTTCACCTCCATCTTCTTCCTTCAACCTATAAACCCATTTATTCTGGAATTATATTTTACCTGTAGGAAACTTGACTAATTCCCAAGTCTCTTTATGCATCAAGGAGTCTATTTCTTATTCCATGGCTTGCTCCCACTTCTTCCTGGTTTCTATCTACATTTCTTCTTCATATCTTTCTCGTTCACCAGAATTAATAAACAATAAATAATATAATGAAGGAGAGTATCGTTGAGGGGGTATACCTATCTTGGTAGATATTCTATCACCACTTTCAGGTGCTTGTTGATGTTGTAGTTTTTGTTGTTGTTGTGGCTATTGATCATTATGATTTTCAGGCACCTGTATTTTTTTGTGATCTTATCAAGCACTGCCTATTCTTTGTTTTATTTTTCCTGTTTATTTTCCCGCATCTGATCCTTATACAAGACATTTTCATTGAATATGGCATTTCTACTCCTAATGATTTTGTGATTTTTATAATCATATAAGTGATAACCAAAATCATTAACACCATATCCATTGAAGGTACATTTCTTTGATTTTTCCTCAAGCATTTTTCTATTTTCTTTATTGATGTGGACAAAGGCTTCACAACCGAAAGTATTTAAAAATGAGTAGTTTACCTTTGTATCTGTCCATGCCTCCTGTGGAATACCACTATCCAAGGAACTTGAAGGCCCTCTATTTATTAGAAAAAAAACAAGATCTACAACATCTTCCCAAAATTGTAAGGGCAATCTTGCATGCACTCTCATGCACCTTGCACCCTCCATGATTGTCCCGTTCATCCTTTCTGACAATCCATTTTCTTGAGGTGTTCTTGTAACTTTCTTTTCTTTGTGAATTCCATGTTATGAATAGTAGTTATCAAGATATTTACTGCAATATTCACCTCCATTGGCTGATATGAGACACTTCAACTTCTTTCTTGTCTCATTCTAGACCAAATTTTTCCATTTCTTGAAATTATCCAATACATCATATTTATTTCAAATACAATAAATCCAGGTTTACCTAGTTGCACCATACATAAAAGTAACATAAGAGTGACAACCATTGGGAGATAATACCTAAGAAGGTCCCCATACATCTATATGCACAAGCTATAATTTTTTGCTCTTATTTTCCTTCCCAATTCTCAGAAATCTAACTCTCTTTTGTTTTCCACAAACATAATTTTCACAAAAATCCAAATCAACATGCTTCAAACCTGGAAAAAAATTTCTTGAGTGAAGAAATTGTATCCCTTTCTCACTCATGTGCCCAAACCTATGATGCCACATTGTCGTATCTGCTCTTGGAGAGGTTAAATCATTAACAAAATTATAAGTACCATTGCATAAATACAATGTACCAACCTTTTCTCCTTTTTCTATTACCGGGGCTCCTTTAGTGACCTTTCAGGTTTTGTCTATGAATGTACTTACACAACCTTCACCACCTAATTTCCCTTTTGAAATTAATTTTTTCTTCAGATATGGAACATGCCTTACCTCCCTCAATAGAAATTGGTTTCCATTTTTGTTTCTTTATATAAAACTTACCCATTCTAATGATTTTAGAAGGTTTATCATCACCCAAATGAACCTGTCAAAAATCTCCTTGAACATAGTCATGAAAATGTTTCCTATCAGGTGTGGCATGGAATGAAGCCCCTGAATCTACCACCCAGGCATCAATAATATTCCCTAATGAAAGAATCAAATAATCTTGCAACACATCACCTATCACATTCACTTCATGGTTGTTCTCTTGTTGTCCATCTCCTTGTTTTCCCTTTTGATATTTGTAGTCTTTCGTAAGGTGTCATTACCTCCCACATTTCTATAATCACTTTATCCTTGATACGGATTTCGATATGCTTTTTCTTGACTTACTACGATTTCCTGGGCTCCTTCCTCTTTCCATTTTTACCCCCCTAGTCAATGTAGTCAAAGAATTACCTGATGTCTCACCAGAGCTTTTCCATCACATTTCCTCGCTAAGGATGGAACCGACAACATCATCAAACTTTAAAGTACTATATCATGAGACAAAGCTACTATTATACATAATTAATCCATTCCAAATTTATTTCAATGCGCATATAAATAATAGAGCCCTAACTTCATCATCAAAAGCCCCCCCTGTAGAACTTAACAGACTGGTAGCATTTTTAAATTCATTTAAATTAGAAAAATCAAATCCACCTTCTAAAATATTCATATTAAATAGATGATTCATAAGAAATACCTTATCCGAGGCTGATGTTTATTCACATAGTTTGGCCAATGTCGTCATTAAACCTTTTTTTGTTGTTTCCTTTTAAATGTTGAATGCCACTGACGCTTCTAGACATGACAACTGTATTGTTACTAGTGCCTTTCTGTCGAGAAGATCCCATTCTTCGTCCGTCATACTTGTCGACTTATTTTATTTTCTGCTCAATGGTAGGTAAAAATATTTCTGATACAAATATTCATCCATTTGCATCTTCCATAGTTGGTAGTTTTGGCCGTTAAATTTCTCGACCTTAAACCTACCACCTTATGTTATTGCTCCCACTCAAACTAAGAACCCTTCTCTTATCATCCAAGTAAACCTTCAGTTATGATACCAATTGTTAGAAAAATAAACAACAAAGCAATGGAACACATAAAAAGCGTGTAAACAAAAACACATAAACACATAAAACAAGAGAGACATAGCTATATGTGGTTCACCCAATTTGGGCTACGTCCATAGAGAAACAACCAAAAATTCCTTTTATATTATCCAAAAAAATAAAGAGCTACAACCTACAACAGATCTGTTGTAATTTCCCCTTCACTCTCACACACTCACCTCTCTCTTTCTCGCTTATAATAATCATCCACAACCGCAATACAATTCCCTCATATAAACTGAGGGTTTCCTTCTAGGGAAAAATCCCTAAATTAACATAAATTTTACTGTCAGACCATTTTCCTAATGAATGGCCTAGATTGAATACAAAATTAAAATATTTTACAAGGAAGATTTTCATTTATTTTTTAGCTTCAAGGGCACTACTCCTGAACCCCCGTTGGGGGGAATAGGCCCTTCTGCATGGAGGGGTATACATTCTTCCTCGAATATACACCTGGCTGAAACAAGACCTCTGAATTAGGAAGATAATCAGGATCCACACCTGATCTGAATAGGAATATTAGTTTTTCTATGCTAAGATCCAATTCAGAATATAAAGAAAGTGCTTGAGGATTGAGAGGTTAATTGCAAGTTTAATATGAGTTTTTATGTGAATTTCATGAGAAAATTAACATAAACAAAACACTGAACAACAAAATCCAACATACATGAACATCACCATAAACAATCACACAACAACACATGATGAAGGAGTTCACTCTACCTGGGCTATGTCCCCCTGGTCTGGCTTCCAATGGGTTGGACCTCTTATATTATGCTCAAAAGTGTGATTACATGTGTTTACAATGCTCAAACATCTCTAAAAATTATTCCCTCAACTCCCGAATGCCCAAAAAGTCCTGTGTAGACCCTTTCTGCATCAAATTTGGAAAAAAACTGATCAAGTTATGAATTCCCCTAGTTGCTCCACTATTCGTTCCACATTTTCCCCAAAATCTGACATTGAACCCATAATTTCACCCCAAAAAGCACTATTAGAGCACCAATTCTGCCAAAAATAGGGCACAATTGTCAGGGCATTAAATTTCCCTCTAACGCCTAAAAAGTGGATTTCAAACCATATCCGTTATGGTTTAATATATATATATATATATATATATATATATAACATTGGGCGGTTAGGGCTAACCGCCGACATTAAATGTGATAGTGGAAAAATGGCACGACCGTGGTCTCTGTTGGCAGTTAACGCTGGTGGTTATGGCTCCGCGGTGGTCTCCGTTGTGGTCACAAGGACCTTAAAACTTTATGTTACAGTTATGGTTGGGGGGTTGGGGGGGGGGGGTGTGGGGATAGCCTCCTGCCCATGGTCCTCACCCCAGGGTGGTGACCAGGGCTGGGGCTAGAGCCTGCCCCCCTCCCCCAAATGCGCCATTTGTATGTAAAAAAAACCATAGTATATCCATAAAATGTTAAGAATTATGTGTGTGGCGCAACAGTATGACTTGTTGTTTGGTGTTCGTTGGTCGCGGGTGTGACCCCCACTTGCTCCATTCAAAATTGACCCAAAATTTTGTGGCCTCTTGTGCTACCACATGGCAGCCTTTTGTTGGGCTACGTGGCAGCACATAGTTGGCCACATGCCCAACCAATAAAATTCAGCGATTTCAAACTAGTAGCCAAGTTCCACTTGTCACCAAATCATTCACCCAAAGAGACTATGACCAAGTCAAACTTGTACAATTACCCTCCCATGTAGGCATTCCCAGTCAGCTCTATGGACTGCTAACTGGGTTGTCTTGCTTTTTTTAAAATATGCGTGTTTGAAAAATTGGATATAACATGTTTCTAGAAACATACAGTGTCTTTTTTCCGTGAAACGATTTGTACTAGATTTAGAACGACGATATCTATGTAGTAATTCAGGTTCCACACCATTCAGACAACTTTTATTTTTGAGCATAATTTTGAGCACCTGATCACTCCTCCCCACTAGAAGCTTTTGGACCCCAAAAGATCAATTTTAGTTGTTCAACAGATGAGGGTAGAGTTCCCTCACCTTTCCAATCTCGATCCATTTTTCCTTATAAGGATTTGTGCCTTTGAGCCCTACACGAAGGTAGTCTATACTCCCTCTTTTTGATGTCCTTGTTCTTCTGTCAAGAATGGTGTCTTGCTAAAGCTCATCAAGGTATCCAGGAGAAAAGTATTCAATAGAAGGAAGTTGAACTTGTTCTCCTTGATATTCAATCAATGGAGGCTCATACAACCTCAAGTTCTCAACCTTAACAATTGAGGAAATTTGCATGTAAGAAGGAAAATCTAACTTGAAGTCATTTTCACCAATCTTTTCCAAAATTCTGAAAGAACCATAAAGGATTGGTTTCAATTTTTTACCTTCCCCTTGAAGCCTATCTTTGCTAATGTGAAGCTAAATTTTGTCACCAACTTTGAACTTGTGATCTACATGATTCTTGTCGTGCCTTTCTTTGGACTTGCCTTGGCTCTTTTCAAGTTGATCTTGAACTATTTGATGTATCAACTGGAATTTTTCTATGAACTTCTTGGCTTTTTCTATGTTGCTATGGCCATCAATAACAACATCCTTCCCAAAAATGAAATCCAATGGTGATCTAGACAAGTATCCAATACATGGCTAAAATGGCGATGTTTGTGTAGAGGAGTGTTTTTCACAGTTGTAAGCATTCTGGATGTAGTATCCTCAAAGAAGATGCTTGATGCATTCATAATAACTTCAAATGCTTGATGTAGTATCCCAAAAGAATATGTATGAATATTTGATTGACCACCTCGGTTTTACCATATGTTTGTGGATGAAAGGTCCTACTCTTCTTTAATTTGGTGTCCATCATTCCCAAAAAACGTGAACAAAAATTCCCAACAAATCTAGAATTTCGATCACTAACAATGGATGTGGAAAACCAAAATGAACTCAAACATGTTGAAATAATAAGTGAGTTGTTTGTTCAACTATGAATTGATTTTTACATGAAATTAATATAGACATATTTCTGAAACTATACACAACTACATACAAATAATCATGACCTCTTTTTGACAAAGGAAGTCATCCTACAAAATCCATAGAAACACTCCCCCATGGACATGAAGGTACAAGAAGTGGTGTGTACAATCCTAACTTCCTATTGCTAGGCTTACTGACTGCAAATAATGAACAACCTTTAATGAATTGTGGTACACTTTCAAGCATATGAGGCCAATAACAATACCTCTGAAGACGTGTCACTGTTTTTCTTACACTAAAATTTCCAACAATTAGAGAAATGTGTGCTCCCCTTATGCATTCACTCTTTCCACATATGGAATACAAAGCTTGCCCAAATGATACAAAAATTTATTATGTACATGGTAATCCGATTCCTCTACTTGTTTTCCTTGAATCAAGCTTGCATAAACATCTTAAAAGTCATTATCACATGCATATTGCTAAACATAACTTTCATGCAAAACATAATTATGCTTGGGTAAAGTAGCTGCACTAATAATAGGCCTAGAAATCATATCAAAAACCTTGTTGTAAATACCTTTCTTATACCTGATGACCAAGTGGAATTTTTGTAAGAAACCCATCCATCGAAAGTGCCTTGACTGCTGCAACTTAGTTTCCGATTGCAAGTATTGCAATTTTTGGTGGTCGGTGTGTATGCTGGTTTCCTTTCCCATCAAGTAGCATTTCCACTTTTTCACACTTTGAACCAACACATAAATCTCCTTGCCATAAGTAGGATAGTTAAGCACTGCACCATTGAAAGTTTTTGAATGAAATGAAATGGGATTACCATGTTGCATAAGGAATGCGCCCATGGCATAGTCGCTTGCACAGTTCGAATCTCAAAGGGTTGTCTCAATTCTGGTAATGCAAGTACTAGGGCTGAACTGATCTTCTCTTTCAAAACATCAAATGCTTTTTGCTGCCTGCCTCCCCACTGGAAGACCTTTTTAACACTAGTCAATGCATGCAAAGGAGTTGCGATAAAGAATTTAGCAATAAACTTCCTCCAATATTGGGCTGCTCCCAAAAAAAATCTTACCTAAGTGACTGCCTTGGGCATTGGCTAATTCAAAATGACCTAAACCTTAGAAGGGTGTTACGTGGATTAATCCCTCTGGCATACAAGAGCAATCTCCCTAGTACTCCAGTGAGTAACTAGAAACAAATATATTAATTGTATTTCAAGATTATTATAATAGTAAACTAGAGAGGACATGCCCCTACCTTGAAATCCAAATGTTTCGAATGTAGCCCTTTGTCCCGTCGCTCCAAAGTAGTTCTCCAATGAGTAGAACCTACAATCAAAGACAAGAAAAATAATCAAAGCATTTGCAACATATAATAATCAAAAAATACTAATCCAACTTAGTGATCAAGGAGCCTAAGTATTGATATTATTCCAATAATCATAGAAACAAAGAAATGAGAAAAAGAGATCCATATGTATTATCTTGAATAGAAAGAGTAATCTTACAACCTGATGCCTTATGTTGTACAAATTTCTCCTGGGGTCCTGAACAATTGTTCTCCTTCAGTATGATAAGCCTTCCTCTCTTAGAATACCAACATGAAGTTATGGACACAAAGTTGTGATCTTCCTTATGCCAACAAAAACTCACTAGTGTAGAAAGTATGCACTCTATGAACTCTCTTCAGCTTAGAAACTACATAGATCAGTTTCTATGATTCATAATATACCCTTCAACCTAAAACTTGAGCTCAATTTATAGGGAAATGGAGGTAGTTTCAGTTCCATGAAGAGGGGGATGGATTCCTCTCGTGAAGGGATTTGAGTTCCATGGACCAAGGGATAAGCTCCATGAGTGGAGGGATAAATCTCAAACTGATCGCGACTCTAGAAGCTTCCAGTTGGGAGAATATTCGACCAAATAGGCTTATAGAATTTACTTTTTCCTTTTACTTTCTTTTCACGAAGGTGCGTAGGTTTTAGTGGCAAAATTTGCGGGAGTATAAAAAGTTTATGGATGGAACATCAGCGCATGCATAGGGAAAGGCTAGAAAAACCACGCAGGTAGGATTTTAGGGTTTTATAGAGATTTTTTCCAATTTCCAAGACTTGATTCAGGAACATGAGTGTATTTTACCTCTTAAGGGAACATGATATGGATGGTGATAGACCCATATGAGTAGTCAAATGTCATGGTGACAAAATTACGTGTAACAAGGGGTCTATCCTCAACTCACCTCCTCCAACAATATGCCCGAAGTACACCAAAGAATTTTTACCAAACTCACATTTTGACATCTTCAAAAACAATTGTTCTTTCCTTAAGACATCAAGTAATTTTCTTACATGCATGACATGTTCATCAAGTGATTTACTGAAAATTAAGATATCATCTAAGTAGACGATGAAAAAATAATCAATAAATGGCCTTAAAACATCATTCATAACATGCATGAAGGTAGCAAGAGCATTACATAAACCAAAAGGCATAACAAGCCATTTAAACAAACCTTGCTTTGTTTTGAATGTCATCTTCCAAATGTCACCTTCAACAATTCTAATTTGATGGTAGCCAGTCCTTAAGTCCAACTTAGTAAAATACTTTGCATCTTTCAATTGATCAAGTAAATAATCTATTCTAGGAAGTGGATAATGCTTCTTTACAGTAATCTTGTTCAATGCACGAAAATATACGCACATGCGCCATGCTCCATCTTTCTTTGGAACCAACACAATAGGTGACCCACATGGCGAAGTACTTGGTTGGATGAACCCTTTGTCCAAAAACTATTGCATATGCTTTTTGATTTCAGCACTCTTCATCAATCTTGCTACAACTATATTTCATGCTAGATTCCCCTCTTGGAAGGTAACTCCTTTGGCTCTTGAACATCTCATTATTTTGATTAACCACTTCAATGAAAAAATATATTTTAACATCAGATCACAACTTTGAAATGCTTCATAATCAACATCATTCTTTGGTTTAATCATAAGAATCATAAAATTCTTGCTTGAATTCACTAGCCTTTCCATTTTCCCTACATTAACTATTGAAAGATTTAGTTTCTTGCGATGAGATCTCACAATATACTCCACGCCATTTTTGAAAAAGTGGTTATTTTTTTCATTGCGATAGAAGATGGATTTTCCATCATATAGGTAAGGACTACCCAAAATAATTCCTGAAATATCAAGTGGTACAACATCTAATTCAACTTCGTCAATGGAATTTGCTATGATTGCAAACCAAAGAATACACTTTATTATAACCTGCAATTTTGTGTTCTTGCATATCCAACCCAATGGATATGGTTTTTGATGAGGAATGGTTTCAAGATTAAGTTTCTTGACTAATTCTTCAGATATCAAATTGGCTTGAGAGCGACTATCAAATAGTGTGTCGATTTTTGTATGATTTGAAATAACCCTCACATGAAATAATTCAATCCTCATTTCTTCATTTGGAGTACTAGTGTGACAATTTGATGAACTAGTGATAGAAATAGATTATTTTCCCTTCATACCCATGGTTGTAATTTTAGTTTCATTACCCGAGTCGGATCCCAAATCTTGTTGAGTGGTTGCAGTTGTCTTTTGTTTTCCCTTGTTGTTGAATTTCTTGGGCCTCATCTCTGGATAAAGCTTCGAACATTGGTCTTCATCATGACCCTCTTTGGAACAATGTTTGCATGTAATTTTATCTCCTTCCTTTTTAAGGGATGCATTTTTCTTTCCCTTTCCTTTCTCTCCACCCTTAAATTTATTCTTTTTACCCTCTTTTGGAATATTTTCCCCTCTTGCCTCAAGGTGAGTGGCTTGCAAAAAACCTCATCTAGGCTAGTGGGATTGAACGTAAGGATAATATGCCTTAGGTATATATGTAAACCACCTATATATTTCAACAATGTGTCTTGTGAATGCAAATAAACACCTAACATAAGAGCTCTTTTTTTTAATTATTGGTTGTAATCTTGCACACTTTGACCCTTAAGTTGTCTGAAGTTTTGCCAATTCATGATGGATTTTTGCATGTATGCTAGAGGGTAAAATTGTATTTTAATTGCAACAATTAAATTTGACCAAGAGAGTGAGATATTACCATTTTTCTTTATCTCATCTTGTGTCTTGGCTTCCCACCATACTATTGTTGCACCCTCCAGTCCCAAGGAAGATAGATGAATATTTGTATCATCATCTTGAAGGTTTTGAATTATGCAATAGACCTCCAACTGGCGAACCCAATTTTCAAGCTTCTCTGCATTCACTTCACCATTATACATAGGCAACTCAAATTTAATATCAAGTTTTAACAAGGGTTTTTTACCAATACCTTTTGAGGTAGGTTGATGAGTATGAGTAAGGGTTGTAGTAGTGGAAGAGGATGAATAACAAGGTGAAGATGTTGGGGAGGATGATGGTGGAGTAGATGGTGGCTTATCACCATTTCCATTACCTCCTCCTCCTGGAGAACCCTCTCCTCTTGGAGGTTTGGAAATTTCACCATGCAACCTTATGTTCCTCTCTTCATAGAGGACCTTTACCATCTCTGTCATGTCAAAGAAAGCCTTCCTAAAAGCCTTCTCATTAACTGACATGTTATCAATTCCTCCTTCATGAGACATGCTTACTAAATCTTCTTCTGCAACTGGAGATGAATCTTGTGGTGGAGATTGTGGCAACTATGCCCTCCTTCTCCTTGCTACAACTAGAGAACCTGCACCCACAAGCTTGTCTTCTCCTCTCTTGAGATTCAACCTTGTAAGCATTTAAACATTTGCAAAACAAATAAAATCCTCCTTACACAAGTAAACCTAGTGCTATGATACCAACTTGATTTGAATGGGAATAATAGTTTTGTTGTGCTAAGATCCAATTCAAAATATAAAGCAAGTGCTTGAGGATTGAGAGGTTAATTTCAAGTTTAATATGAGTTTTTATGTGAATTTCATGAGAAAATTAACATAAACAAAACACTAAACAACAACATATAATAGACATGACCACCACCATAAAAAGTCACACAAAAACACATGATGATGGAGTTCACCCCACCTGGGCTACGTCTCCTTGGTCTGGCTTCTAATGGCTTGGCCCTCTTCTATTATACTCAAAAGTATGTTTACATGTGTTTACAATGCTCAAAAAACTCTGTAACCTGTTCCCTCAGCTCCAAAATGCCCAAAAATGTCTGTGTAGCCTCTTTTTGCATCGAATTTTTCCAAAAAAATGATTAAGTTATGACTTCCCTAGTTGATCCACTATTTTTTCCACATTTTCCCCAAAATCTGCCATCGAACCCACAATTTCACCCTAAAAAAAGCTATTGAAGCACCAATTCCGCCAAAAACAGGGCGAAATTGTCGGGGCATTAATTTTCCCTCTAATTCCTGAAAATCATATTTCAAACCATATCCGTTACGGTTTAATGCAAAAATTATATATATAAAATGTCAAGCGGCTAGGGCTAACCGTCGACATTAAATGTGATAGTGGAAATATGGTGGGACGATGGTCTCTGTTGGCGTTTAATGCTGGTGGTTAGGGCTCCGCGATGGTCTCCTTTGTGGGGTGTGGGGCTAGCCTCTTACCCATGGTCCCCACCCCCGGCGTGGTGACCAGCGCTGGGGCTAGACCCCAACCCCCTCCCCCCCAATGCGCCATTTATATGTAAAAAAAACCATATTCTATCCATAGTATGTTAAGACTTATGTGCGTGGTGTGACGGTATGGCTTGTTTTTTGGTGTTTTTTAGCCACAGGTTCAACCCCAACTTGCTCCATTTAGACTTGACCCAAAATTTTGTGGCCTCTGTGCTGCCATGTGCTGGCCTATGGTTGGGCCACGTAGAAATGGCTAGTCATCTATACGGATTGCTAACTAGGTTGTCCTGCATTTTTTTTTAATTAAATATGGATGTTTAACAAAGTGGACATAACACATTTCTGGGAGAAATTGTGTTCCACACCATTCTAACAAATTTAATTTTTGAGCATAATTTTGAGCACTTGATTAACACCCAAGATATCTTCAACACCGAATGAAGAACTTGTTTAACATATACTATGTGCTTCTTGGAAGATGATGGGACATTGAGAGAGGAAGTACAAGGAAACATAACATCTAAAGAATAAAAAACCTTTCCTTTTTTGTTGGCATTGAACTTTAGGCCACGACATCACCTCATTATGAAAATATTCCTATGAAACATAAAAAGGAAATAGTCTCATGTGGAATGTATCAACATGGTAGGCTTTGGGCTGAATATAAGTGTTAACATGGCATATTTTGAACCAAATGAGGTGTGCTTATGTGTCCAAAATTGGCCTAGGTACTCAGGTAACAAAATATGTAATATGCACCATATTAGTATACCAATTAGCAAAATATTTTTCATTAAGGGCCTTATTAGTCAAGTCACTCGCCATCTACCATGAAGTACAAGAAAGAGCCGCAGGATAATCATTAGCAATTTCAACTATCTGTCTTCCTTCAGATGTGCACCACTTCATCATAACAATTGTAATCACCAAATAACCATAAAATAAAATAATTAGCCCACTTAAAAACATCTTCACATGCCTCAAAGAGCTCGTTCAAGAGGTAGCTACACCAGTTTAGAAACTCCCCACGATCACAAGCTTCGACAAAAAAATAGCATCCAAGGTACATTTTCCTTTAGTATAATGTCTCATGAGATTTCCTGCAATGTTATGGCATGAAAATTTAATTATGGGATTATTAATCATTTCAATTACAATGCAAGTACTCAAACCAAATGCAATGGAAGCTCATCACGATTAGAAGGTTGACCCATGCGTTGGAAAACATCACACTTCTTAGAATATTCTTTTTCATGCTTAAATAGAGTAGGACACCATATTCCAACTTGCAACACCTTTCAGTCAATCACTTTTCCTCCCACATGACCTCCTGCAACACCATAATGACATTCCCACAAAACATATTCTTTTTCGTGGCCCAAAACACAAAATTTAATCAATCCCCATTTTGTATAGTTTCGCCACAATAAGTTGATAATATGGAACACACACCACCATATTTCTTTTTTTAGTTGTCGTATATTGATTAGGGCACTTAAAAGTTGCTAAAAATAGTGTTATATCCTTCAAATAGTTAGAGACTACTTCAATCCAAAACAAATACACGTCAGGAAATTGGTCATCAGTTGGACCTCCCACTTCAACGGTCTCTAAGTTAGAAATATGATCAGGGTCCACATTGGAATGATCCGATTTTGTAATCACTTCAAACAAAAATCCTAAAACAACAGAAGCCATCTGCATATCCATCCCTCCAAAACATGTTTATTAACCAAATGTTTCAAAGAAGAGTGGTGAGTAAAGAATTTAAAAGGACTCCCAAGTATATCATGCCTGAATTTTTGAAGCGACTAAACCATAGTGAGATCCTCCCTTTCAGTGGTGGTGTAATTATTTTTTGCAGTTGAGAGTTTTCTACTAGAAAAATAAATGGGATGATCCAATTTACCTTCTCCTTGCTGAGCCAAGATAGCACCCAAAAAAATACTAGATGTATCTATATGAACATGGAACTCCTTATTCCAATATGGATATATAAGATTTGGAGCACCCACAAAATTTTATTTTAATGTATCAAATTCAGTATCACATTCAACATTCCATACAAATCGCCTCTCTTTCTTCAATAACTTCTCCATTGGCGGAGTGATCAAAGCATAGTTGTAGATAAAACAAAGATAATAGCTAGTATATCCTAAAATATATCACAACGAATTAATACTTTTTGGTGGCAGCATATTCAAAATGATCGCAACTTTAGCATGATCCACATAGAATCCTTCTTTACAAATGATATGGCCAAGCAAACACTAAAATAGAACATGCCACTAGCACTGGAATACAAAGTTTCTGAGAATTGGATTGAAGTGGTGGTGCAATATCTGGTGAAAGAAGGCATGTCCACATCGACACCTCGATTTGCATTGGGAATAATGCCAAACATATTATCAGAAATAGTGCCAAAAATTGTTTCTTCCATTCTTTATACCACTATTGCGTCCGTTTGTGCTTCTATTTTTTCTCCCAGTTGTGCTTGTTTTTTTTTTGGCATGGCATTGAAAATAACTTATTTTTTTCACTTCCTAATTAATGCCAAGCTATGCTTCCATTATGGAATCTTATTTAGCTTCTAATATGGCTTCCATTATAGTGTCTTTTTTTGTTCTAATATTGCTTCCATTATTGCTTCTTGGTTGGCTACTTAAATGACTTCTTTGAGAACACCAAGATTTGCTTTTAATATTGCTTCCATTATTACTTATTTTTTTCTACCTAAATAGCTTATGCTTTTGATTCTTACGTAATGCCATTTTTTTCTTCCATAATTAATACTTTTTTGGTTACCTGAATTTCTTATGTTTTTGCTTCTCAGGTAATGCCTAGTTGGGCTTCTAATCGTGCTTCCATTATTAATTATTGGTTTTCTACATAAATTTCTTCTTTTTTTGTTTCTTAAGTATCGTCAAGTTTTTCTTCCCAGATTACTCTTGGTGTGATTCTAGTTTGGATTCCATTGTTGCTTCCTTTTTTTCTTGCAAAATTTCTTCCCTATTAGCCTCATGGTTTGCTTCTTGTTTAGTGCCTATGTTTTCTTAGTTTTTAGGTCTAGGATTTTCTTCCTTATAGTGTTGGAATTTTATTTTGAATTAACCTCCAATTTTTCTTCTTGTTAAGAAACCAATTTAGATTCCCATTTATAGCCATTAATATCTCCTAGTGTGGCTTCCAATTTAATGTTTAATTTTATTTCCATTTTGCAACTATTGGAAATACTGAGAGTGGGGGTGAATCAGTATTCCTTTCAATTAGAGTAGTAGTTAATCTTCAATTATTATCAGTGTTTGTACAATGATAGCAGTAAACAAAAGGAACACAAATGCACACAATTTTTAAGGTGGAAACCCTCTACGGGACAAAAACCACCTGAATGATTTTCTAACAATTCTTTAATATTAAAATCCAAGTGAAAATAAAGCTCCAACTTCCAAGAATCTAGAAAAGCTTTCTTCTCCAGCTCCCACTGGATGGACGCTCTAATGCTCGAGATTCTTCAGTAGTCAACTGAACGGATGCCCCAACACCCAATGAGAAACAACTCACCCTAGCGCCACCCTACCACCCTAAATTTTTCACATGCTTGAACCTGTTGGTGACTTCATGCACCAGCCTAGCACCACCCTTCCACCCTATAGAAGAATAAAAGAACAATGGACTCCCGTACCAGGGAAAATGGTCCACTTTACGATGATATAGAATTATGTAGAAGAAGAATAAAAACTAGAACATAACCCCAACTATGAAACAACCACCTAATGATGATCATAGACCTCCCAACACCGCCTCTTCAACTCTTGGCAGATAGACACTTGTACAACTTTTACAATGATGCATTTACAATGACTTAGTACAATGATACCTTTAAAATGACTGTATGCAGTGCTGCCCACTTGAAGAATTCATGTGCTGAACTTCTTGATGATATTATGCACCTTGACTTCTACTCTTTTCATGCTACCCTCTGCTTCACCTTGCTTTTCTTTGCTGCCCTAGAAAGTCTGGCCCTTTGTAGCCCCTGACAACACATGATCTATCTTTTTCTTTCATTCTAGGATCTCGATTTTGAATCTAGTGTATCTCTGTTATTTAAGCTCCCCAATATGTGATTTTCAGTTATGTAGTAGTACTCTGAGTGTTCTTTCCAATGCCACAGGTCTGATCCAATTTGGATTTTTCAAGAGAGAGTTATGCCCAATCTCTCACAATGACCTAATTATGGGCTGTTTCAATAGAACGAACTTGTATGGTGTGCCACGTGTTACTGTTTCTTCATTTGGCTCTGAAATGGACATAGAGAAAACTACAGCCCATGCCATATCTTCCACCTTTTACAGAATTCCAATCTAATACTCAGAGAGAGAGTTATGACGATTTTTCCAAGGTCACTTCTTTGAGATGAAGTTTAGAGCCTGCAAAAACACTGACTTCCACAGATCATATCTCCAAAAATATTGTTCACCTTGATCTGAAATGTTTAGAGGAGCTTCCTCAGGATTTCAGCTTCGCTTCATAAAAATTTCAGCTTCTGGTCCTTCGTAAAAAACAAGCTAGAGTGCAAATTCCATGATGACCTGCTTCAAGTAGCAAAATCCCTACATAAGGAGGATATGAGGATCACAATTTATATAAATGCTTAGGTTGAGAGGGGCTTCAACAAGTGAACATGGGAGGGATTTTAGGAGCTTAAAAATTATTAATTATTTACTTTTTAAAGACCCATTCCACAACCCCATTTGGTTTTAGCCCACTAACTGGGGTTACAAACTTCAAACATGAATATCTCTCAAACTGTGAAGAATTACATGACGTGCCAGATATCAATGGAAACATATCAAAAATTAGCAACCATAAAAATCATTCTTGACCCAGAATATAGTATCTTGGTAGGTCAAAAATCCCATGCAATATTTGGGTAGCCCCTAGTGCTGCTTGGGTTGACATCAATGACAACCACTGATCAACAATCTCCCCCTTGGCATTGATGGAAACACAAGTACTCCCCCTATGATCATGACACCTCTTCCTACAACATTATCTAACCCTTTGACATCAATGGAAAATGGTAACTCCCCCTAACATACAACCATCCTTTGGACCTGTACACACTTCCACTCCCCCTGACACACAACCATCCTGCGGACCTGTACACACTTCCACTCCCCCTTTATATTTTGAATAAGGAAAATATAATGAGAAATTGGGATAATCCCAAGATTCTAGCGAATATATTCAAATGATTCACGAGGTAAAGGTTTAGTGAAGATATTAGTTATTTTTTCTTTTGTACCAACATACTCAAGTTTGATATTCTTTTCAACGACTTGTTCTCTAACAAAATGATATTTGATCGGAATGCGTTTTCTTTTTGAATGCATGGCAGGATTCTTGGAGATGTTAATGGCATTGGTGTTGTCACAGAATATGGAAATAGGCTCACTAAATTGTACTCGAAGATATTGCAAAGTTTGTTTCATCTACAGGACTTGAGTACAACATCTTGCTGCTGCAATGTATTCTGCTTCCACTGTAGATAACGATATTGAGGTTTTCTTTTTGCTCAACCATGAGTCGAGACAACCACCTAGATAGAATGCTGCTCTGCTAGTACTCTTACAATCATCAATGCTTCTTTCCCAATCTGCATCTGTAAAGGCTTGAATAATGAGCTTGTTACCCTTGGGATACCACAAGCCATTTTCTTCTATGCCCTTTAGATATCGAAGAATTCTTTTGACAAAAATAATATGTGATTCTTTTGGTTCTGCTTGGAATATTGCTACTTGTCCAACTGCTTGCATAACATTTGGCCTGGAGGCTATTACATATATAAGAATACCAATCATAGATATGTACAACCTCTGATCCACATCCTTAGATGATTCGTCTATGCTCAATTTGCAACCTGTTACCATCAGAGTAAGGGCGGGTTTGCAATCTTCCATTTTGAATTTATTGAGAATTTCCTTGATGAACTTGGCTTGAAATACAAATATTCCTTTCTCTTGCTGAGATATTTGAAGCCCTAAGAAGTATGTCAGCTTACCAAGAAAAGACATCTCGAACTCACTTTGCATATTTGTAGAAAATTTCTTACTTAGTTGATCATCATTGCTACCAAATATCATATCATCCACATATACCTCAACGATTGTTAAATCATCTTTATCTATTTATATATAAATATTGCTAACAACAGTACCTTTCTTGAACCCTTGTTGACTTAGATATCCATTAAGACAAGCATACCATGCTCTGGGAGCCTGATTGAGACCATATAGAGCCTTCTTTAACGTGCAAACATAGTCTTATTTTTCTGATAGTAGAAAACCTTCAGGTTGTTCAATGTAAACTTCTTCTTCTAATTTTCCATTCAGAAATGCTGACTTAACATCCATTTGGTAGACTTTGATTTTTCTTGAACATGCATAGGTGAGAAACATTCAGATGGCTTCCATTCTAGCAACTGGTACAAATGTTTCGTCGAAATCAATTCCTTCCACTTGTGCATAGCCTTTTCAAACCAATCTTGCTTTGTTTCTGGTAACCTGTCCATCTTCATTCAATTTGTTCCTAAACACCCATTTAGTCCCAATGAAATTTTTTATCTTTTGGTCGTGGAACTAATTCCCAGGTTTTATTCTTCTCGATTTGATCCAATTCTTCATTCATAGCTGCTGCCCAATGTTCATTTTGGCTGGCTTCCTCAAAACTACTAGGCTCAAAGGTTGCTAGAAAAGAAATGTGAGCTTGTTGTGATGAACGAAGCTGTCGACCTTCATTTATGTCACCAATGATTTGATTTGATGGATAGTTCTTTTGAATCCATTATTTTGTTCTCTTTGGAGGAGCTTCTTGTTGTTCTTCCGGTATATCTTGATGATCATTATTTACTTCTTCCTGGCTGATAGTTGCTTCTTGTTCTGGAATTTTCTTCGTGTCTTTTTCAACCTCTGCGTCAAGTTTCAAAGATTCTAGATCCTCATCATTATTTGTTAGAACACCATCTTCGTCAAATGTAACATTTATGCTCTACACTATCTATTTTCCTCTTAGATTATAGCATTTCTAGGAATTTCTTTTGCGTGAGTAACCAACAAAGATACCTTCATCAACAAGTGATTCAAACTTACCCAAATTTTGATCTTCTCTTTTGATATAACATTTGCTTCCAAATATTTTGAAATATTTTACATTAGCTGGTTTTCCTTTCCATAATTCATATGGGGTATTATTGCAATTATTTCTGAGAAGACTTTGGTTGATAATGAATACTACCGTATCAATTGCTTAAACCCAAAATTTTTCATCCAATTTTGAGTCCTTCAACATTGTTCTACCCATTTCCTATACAGTTTTTTTCTTTCTTTCAGCAACTCCATTTTGCTGAGGTGTTCATGCTGTTAAAAATTGTCTTTTTATTCCATTTTCATCACAGTATTGCTGAAATAATTTGGAAGTGAATTATTTACCATTATCTGATCTTAGACACTTTATTTTCAAATCAGTTTCATTTTTGACCAACTCCTTGTAGATCTTAAAGCACTCAAATGCTTCAGATTTTTTCTTTAGGAAACTGACGGTTGTCATCCTGGTATAGTCATCTATCATTAGCATGAAATATAATTCTCCATCTAAGCCTTTTGTTCTCACAGGACCACATAGACCAGTATGTATCAATTCCAATGGATGTGATGCAAAGTGTTCTTTTGTTTTAAATTGAAATTTTGTCTGCTTGCCGTGTCGACATGCCTCACATAGTTTGTTGGAAGGTTTTGAGATTTTCGACATTTCTCATACTACTTCCTTTTTTCTTATCCTGACAAGATTTTAAAATTTTATGTGACCCATTCGTTTGTGCCATAACCAACTTTAATCTTCTTTAGCTAGTATACATGCTTTAGTTGCTTCATCTAGAACATATATGTCGTTTGGAGCTCGACTTCCTGTAGCCACAATTTTACCATACCTACCTTTCCTGATTTCACATTTTGTGGAGTTGAATAGAATTGTGTGTCCTTGATCACACATTTGTCCAATATTAAGCAGATTGTGATTCATGTTTTTGACAAATAGAACATTCTTGGCTATAATATCTTTGCTTCCGAGAGTGACGGTACCTGATCCTATAACATTTGAAGATCCATCATTTCCAAAGGATACGGTTCCATCCTTCTTCTCTTTCAGAGATGCAAATTTCATTCTATCTCCAGTCATATGCATTGAGCAACCACTATCAACCTACCACACATATTTGTTGTTTTGAGCCTTGAGAGCGAGAGCACAATTATCAGTCTTCTTCTTCTTCCATGTTCGTTTGTTTTGTGGCTTCAAATATTCTTCTAGAGGATTTTCAAGTTTGTAGTCTCTGGCTATGTGTCCAAAGTTCTGAAATTTATAACATTCCATATTATTTCTTAAATGTTCAAATCTATTGATGTTTCGTTGAGCTCTGGGAGGTTCATATTTGAAGGATCTCTTAGAATTATATTGGTTCCCAGGGTACATGCGATATTCTACAGCTTTATGACCAAATTTTCTACATGAATAACAATAGACATGAAAAATATGTTAGTTCCTGGATGGAAATATTCATCGAGGAATCGTTTTCCAAGGATGTTGTTGTGAATCTTGTCCAATTAAGTCTACATGCATGTCAGATCTCATAGGTTCATTGTATTTTGTTGTAGAAGGTCTTGCTTCTTCTTCTTTGTAACCGAGGCCAATTCTATCGTTGTAAGATCGTTGATTGTTGATGAGTTGTTCCAATTCCCTTGAGCTGTTGGCATAGTTTTGGACAGTTTTTCCCTTCTTCACTTCCTTCCATAGCGAGACAACTTCAGCTTCTAATGCTTCCCTTTCTTGGTTGGTTTCTTCCAAATTATTTTGAAGTGAATCTTAAATACATTTATGTTCTTCAACTTCAATTTTGAGACCTTGAACGTGTTCTTCAAGAGTATTGGAATGGATCTTCTCAACCTTGAGCTCTTTTATAAGCCTAATTTCCTCCTGAGAAAATTCTTCTATGGCCAACCCTTCTTCTTCGTTGTTTGGTACCTATTGTTTATTGTGCACGGCCATAAACAATACTCTCTCATTAGCTTCTTCTTCGCTGTCGCTATCTTCATCAGATGATGAGCTATCTTCTTTAGAGATAAAATTCCTTTTGGATCCTTTCTTTTTTTCTTGCTTGTTGAATTTCTTAAAGCCTTTCTTTCCTTTTGAGTCACCATCACTTCTTTTCAAACATTTTGTTGCGAAATTACCAACCTCACCACAACCGAAACATATAAATGGAAGTTTACATTTGAATTTTCCCTTACCAATTTTTAGTTTTCTCGTATAAGCATATTCTTCATCTAAAAGACCTTCTTCATCATCTCTCTTTTCTTCACAGTTGTAGGTGCATGTCTTTTCAATTGAAGGTTGTTTGTCCTTATTGGTTTTCTTAGATGCAACGAACAAAATTTCTAGATGTGAAGTACCCTCTTCTTCGTCAAATATCATTTCATATGCTATGAGAAATCCATTTAATTCCTCTTTGCTAAGTTTGTCTAGATTTTCACTGTATTCTAAGATAGATACATTTGGGTTGAATCTCCCTGTTAATGTTCTAAGGATATTTCGTATAATAGTCTTCTCGTCAACTGGATCTCCCAATCCTTCCAGAGTATTGGTTATTTCATCAACGTATTGGAAGTCTGCAACAATGTTGCCATCTTCTTTCATTCTGAGTTGCTCAATGTTTTCTCTATTTTGAAGCTTTGCTTCTTTGACATTTGAGTCACCTGCATATATATTCTCAAGCTTGTGCCATACATTTTTGGAGGTTTTACAACCCAACACCTTATGATAAGCAGATTCAATAAGTCCACTGATAATAATATTCTTTTCTTTTGCATCATCTACCAAATTGTTCTTACCTTGTTCATCCGCAGTTGATGTAAATCCATTTTGAAAAGTGTCCCATACTTCGTAACCTTGCGCCAAGAGATAGACGTCCATTCTTCCTTTCCAGAGTGCATAATTATTTTCATTGAACAAAGGTACACCATTCTTGGTATGCTCCATGACCTCCTTCCAATTGTTAAACTTCTATTGAAGGAACCAAGCTCTGAAACCAATTGTTGGAAATACTGAGAGGGGGGGTGAATCAAAATTCATTTCAATTAGAGCATTAGTTAATCTTCAATTATTATTAGTGTTTGTACAATGATAACAGTAAAAAAAAGAAACACAAATGAACACATTTTTTAAGGTGGAAAACCTCTCCGGGAAAAAAAAACCACCTGAATTCTTTTCTAATAATTCTTTAATATTCAAATCCAATTGAAAATAAAGCTCCAACTTCCTAGAATCTAGAAAATCATTCTTCTCCAGCTCCCTCTGGATGGACGCTCCAACGCCCGAGATTCTTCAATAGTCAACTGAATGGATGCCCCAACACCCAATGAGCTACAACTCACCCTAGCGCCACCCTACCACCCTAAAGTTTTCACAGGCTTGAACCTGCTGGTGACTTCATGCACCAGCCTAGCACCACCCTACCACCATATATAAGAATAAAACAAGAATGGACTCTCGTACCAGGGAAAATGGTCCACTTTACAATGATATAGAATGATGTAGAAGAAGAAGACACACTAGACCATAACCCCAACTATGACACAACCACCTAATGATGATCCTAGACCTCTCGATACCACCTCTTCAACTCTTAGCAGATAGACACTTGTACAATTTTTACAATGATGCATTTACAATGACTTAGTAAAATGATACCTTTACAATGACTGTATGCAATGCTGCCCACTTGAAGAATTCATGTGCTGAAATTATTGCTGCTATTATGCACATTGATTGCTGCTCTTTTCATGCTACTCTCTGCTACACCTTGATTTTCTTTGTTGCCCTAGAAATTCTGGTCCTTTGCAACCCTTGACAACACATGATTTAGCTTTTTCTTGCCTTCTAGGATCTCAATATTGAATCTGGTGTATCTCTATTATTTCAGTTCCCCAATTTGTGATTTTCGGTTTTGTAGTAGTAATTTGAGTCTTCTATCCAATGCTACAGGTCTGATCCAATTTGGATTCTTCAAGAGATATTTATTCCCAATCTCTCACAATGACCTAATTATGGATGGTTTTAGTAGAGCTAACTTGTACAGCATGCCACATGTCACTGTTTCTTCATTTGAATCTAAAATTGATACAAAAAAAAGTAAATTCCATGAAATATCTTCCACTTTTTACAGAATTCCAATCTGATACTCAGAGAGAGAGTTATGACGATTTTCCCAGTGTCACTTCTTTGAGATGAAGTTCAGGTGCCTGCAAAAACACTGACTTACACAGACATATCTCCGAAAATTTTGTGCACCTTAATCTGAAATTTGTATAGGAGCTTTCTTATGATTTCGGATTCACCTCATAAAAATTTTAGCTTCTGATCCTTCATAAAAAAAAATTAGAGCACAAATTCCACGATGACCTGTTTCAGGTAGAGAAATCCCTACATAAGGAGGATATAAGGATCACAATTTATATAAATGCTTAGGTTGATAGGGGCTTCAACAAGTGAATGTGGGAGGTATTTTAGGAGCTTAAAAATTATTAATTATTGACTTTTCAATGACCCATGCCATAACCCCATGGGGTTTTAGCCCACTAACTGGGGTTACAAATTTCAAACATGAATATATCTCAAACCGTGAAGAATTATGTGGTGTGCCATAAATCAACGAAAACATCTCGACAAGTAGAAACCATAAAAAGCATTCTTGACCCAGAATATAGTAACTTGGTAGGTCAAAAATCCCATGCAATATTGGGGTGGCCCCTGGTGCTACTTGGGTTGACATCAATGACAACCACTGATCAAAAACAACCACATTTTGTTTCCATTTTAACAACTCATGAATCTTCCTTTATAGATTCCATTTATTTATTTAATATTTTTATTTCAATTAAATTAGTTAAATATGCCATACCTCTTAAATAACTTATATTATTATTGATTAAGTCATATTGCATTTGAAACATTTTATAGCATACCACTTACAAATAATTTTTATGGAAATGGATATCCATACATACTAACAACATTTTTTTTAACTATAACCAATGTTATTATATTATTAATATAAAAAAATTTCCAGTTGTGACTAGGTACACATAATGCAAGCCCAAATTCACATCATAGGGATTTCTAGAGCATAACTCTTTTAGGTTTCTTATAGTTACAGACCACACCACAACATTGGAATAAAATAACAAGATAATTTAATTTTAACTATAACTTGTATTTTTATATTATTAATAAACAAAGTTGTTGGTCCATGACCAACTACACATAATGCAACCCTAGATAATACATGTCCAAATGATATAAATCAAAATGATACATGTTAAAATGATACAACTCAATATAGTATTGCAAGTGAAAACGATACATATGATAATAAACATGAAAATAGGCATCATAACAGTTTATCAACAATGATCCATGTATACAAATTCATTATAATTTCAAACTGCTAATTGTAATTTATTAAAACAATAGGCTTGAATCTATTATACCAATTGCAAAAACAATTAAACAATCACGAAATCACAAAGCATACACGAGAAAGAATGAAATCAACACATTACATACTGACTTCTAGGGGAAAGCCACAACTAAAAATCCCTCCTGTCTGAATATTGAATTAGTCAAAAAATTAGAGAATATTACAATACTTTGCTCAAGCTCGAGCAACCTATGCACTATCACAATCTATCACATTGCTTCCTAGACTGACTCTGGACAACACTTAGCCAATTTCTTAGCCTTCCAAGCTCCTATTTCCTTTCATTATTTCCTTGGGAATTATCCCCTATTAATTAGGGAAATTCCTCATCCATAACTGCACAATCCATCATAGGCCTTCCTTTGACTGCATGCACCACATGTACAATTTGGATGATTATACAATTGATAGTACACTTCCATCGAACTCCAATATCAACTGGGTAACTCGTATATCAAACATGCATGAATTATTTATGGATGATTTATTTTTTAACTGGTTGATCACAGAGTACACACCCCACTACTTGACCTCCCACTAGTTCCTCCAACAGTTGGAACTAGTTTAACTCGCTTTAACTCAGTTTTACTGAATTAATTAATTACAACTCAAAATAAACTCAACCTAGGATCCTATAAAGTAGGATACACTCTAAATGAGTCAAGTTATGCCCTCAACTTGAATTAACTAAAACTACTAATTCAAACTAACTTAGTTAACTCGTTCAAGTTGTCTTGTGACGTGGAATTACAATTTTCTCCTAATTTAATTCAAGGGAAAACTAAATTAAGATTTTCTTGTTTCCATTTTCAAAAATCCCTCTCAACAAGAAAGGGATTCACATATACCCCTATCCATCAACTTTGGAATGTATTCCATGCAACACCTCTCACTGTTGTTGTTTATACTACAACATCTGCAACTGAGAATAAACAAAATAGTCATTGAATCAATTTGCAATTGTGTACTGGGAAACTTGTGCTTTTGTTGACTCTCCTACTGAGCCATTTGCTCTGTTGTCAACACTGCTCTGCGCTCCTTAGTATCTGAATGAAATTGATCCTCCTCATACTGAATATTGTGGGCCCTCATAGCAAGGTAATGATCAATGAGACAAAAAAAGACCTCAATAGACCCTGCCCGAATTTATACACTGATCTAGGGACGATTTCTTCACATTTCCCCACCTCTCACATTAAGGTATGGCTGCATGGCTCCCTCTACCCACTTATCTTGAAATTACCCCCTACTAGAGGTCTTTGCTTGAGTGGATGTCTCCACTTAGCCTCCTCACTACTTCTCCATATGTTGTTTCTCCACAACTTGCTGAGGCTGCATGTTGAGAGGTAATTCATGATACCTCTTGATCAGGTGCTCAGTTTTATGCTAAAAAATAAAATTTATCAGATTTTCTCAGAACCTAAATGACTGTGTAGTGCTCATTGTTCTAAATCTGGCGCACTTCATTTCATGAAAAATGGTCGTCGTATGCTCCCAAAAACACAATATGTTCACTTGGATAAATATGCAAATTTTGGAGCAGGGATGCTGACTAGGCAAATGTACCATCTAGTTAGAAAAAGGTATATTTCAAAAATATTCCTTGGAATATTCTCCAGGTGGACCAATGACTGGTTGACAAGTGCCGACATCGAATTCAGTTGGTGATGGTTGGACCAATAAGGACACGACACATGGCTAGCTTGGAGGCCGCCACGTGCCCCCCAAGGTCGAAATGTATTGTATAAATGTTTGGTAAAAATTTTATGGGGGTGTCAGGGTTCGACCCCACGACCTCCCACCACACAACACAATGTCTTACTGCCTCCGCTCCTTGTTAGTTCTTAACTATCATGGTAGTCCGATTATATTTAAATAAGACTATGTATTGTGGCGGGGGTAAAGAGGGGCTAGCCTCGAAGGGCCAACCCCAATTCACATGACCACCGCCCAAAAAACCGGAGGGAGCTCAGAGTTAAATGTGGAATTAAAAAACCACAAACACGTTTAGTTTAACATTAATCCCATTTTAGCGCCTAATCCCGGTGTTAAAAGCGGATTTGTTTAAAAACACAGTTAGCGCTTTAACTGTGCTTAACTAGATTAATCCCCACTTAGTAGTTAATTGGCGGACCTACAACAATGGTGGAAAATACTAGATTTAATGGCAGTTAACTAGTTGAGGGCCGAATTTAGTGGAAGAAATTGAAGAAGCCATAAATTTTGTAATTTTTGACCAAATCAGGCTCAGAAAGAGGCTATATAGCCATTTTGAGCCATTCTGGACTCATTGGAGTCGGTTACAGGAACAAAGGAGAATTTTAAACATGCCAATTTGAAAAATTTAGCATAATATAGAGGCCCAAGCCATGGAAGCTGGACCAAGGAGATGTAGCCCAGGAGGGGTGAACTCCTTCATCAAATACCTATTTTAATGTTATGTATGTGTATAAAATCTCTAACACAACTATAATACCATGTAGAAATTATATCAATGGATTCAATCTAATCATGCAATGTACTAAAACAAGATAATGAATCATTCTACAATATTTGCGGAATATAAAACATGATCCTCAATCACATTCAAGTAAGAGAAAGGAAATTATCAATCACACAACATAAGATGTTCTTGGGGAAAGCACCTGCTCAAAACCCCTCTATCATATATCATACATAGTCAAAGAATCATGAAACAATACAATGCTTTCTCACACTGAGAAAATCCCGCACTCTACCGATCGTCTCACCCTGATCCTGCTCAATACTGTCTAGCAATTCTTAGGCAAAATTGACCAACACTTAGCCAATTCTCAACCCTTCCTTAGCCCAATATTTCTCGTGCAATCCCTAGGAAATTAATCCCTATTAAATAGGATAATTATCCTTCCTTGACTGCACGATCCCTATGGAGCCTTTGTAGGTTTTAACCCTAAACAGAAATTATCTACACACGAATCTTATAATAGAAAATAAACAATAGCGAGAGCATAAAACATAAAACAAATAAACATAGAGATTTTCCCCTGGATCCCAAATCGGGACGACCAGCTTGATTTTTCATTATTTTCCTTTTAGTGTTACAACACATATATATACATGCCGAAGCATACATGAACCCTAAACCATTAACCCTGGATTAGAACATAACCGTAGTTCCCTTGACCGGATCTACAAAAATACCAGGGGCCGAAAACCATCGTACCCCAAAACCATGCACAAAACCATAAGCGCAGACTACCCACCGGAAATTAAGGACTAAAAAATTTTCGCCGGGGCGCTGCCCCGGACCCCTTGTGCCCAGTGCAAAGGGGGGCTATCACCCCCCCCTCTTACCCCCTTGTGCGTGCTTAGTCATGGAAAGAATATAACACATACCCAACATTCTCCCACTTGTTGTTTTCTTTCCGCAGGGGGCCACAGGAGAGCTTAGTCATTGGCCCAATTCTTCAACACCCATTGTCTCTATACACCAAGTGAACTTTTGAGTGCTCACAGACTTCGTCAATGCATCTGCAACATTATTCAAAGTGTCCACCTTTACCAGCAACACCCTTTTAGCCTCAACCATATCTCTAGCAAAGTGATATTGAACATCAATGTGCTTTGTCTTTGAATGATAAGCAGGGTTCTTAGCCAAGAAAATTGCACTTTGGCTATCACAGTCTATCCTTATAGCTTGCTGTACCAACCCCATACTTGAACACAATCTCCGCAACCAAACTACTTCCTTACTTGCATGAGTGGCTGCTATGTATTCTGCCTCTGTAGTTGGAAGAGCCACTACAGACTGTCTTTTACTCATCCAACTAACTGCACCTCCAAATAGGCTAAACACATACCCACTTGTAGATCTTCTTTGGTCCAGATCTCCAGCCCAGTCTGCATCAACAAAACCACGAATGTCCAACATTCTTTCCAATCCTGGTCTTCCCTGGTAGCACAAGCCATAATCACTAGTGCCACGTAAATATCTGAAAACCCGCCTCACTATTCTTCAATGCTCTTCCCTAGGTTTGACATAAACCTGCTCAATACTCCCACAGCATGTGCAATGTCTGGTCTAGTACAGACCATTGCATACATCAGGCTACCCACTGCACTTGCATATGGAACACGGGACATATCCTCCTCTTCTTCTTGTGTCTTAGGACACTGTTTAGCAGATAGCTTTACACCTACATGAATAGGAACATTCACTGGTTTACTATCCTGCATATTGAACCTCTGCAATATAGTCTCGATATACTTCCTCTGGTTTAACCAGAGCTTCCTCTTTACCTGATCTCTCTTAATTTCCATGCCCAAAATATAGTTTGCAGCACCAAGAACCTCCATGTCGAATTTGGAGAACAGCTGGGTCTTCAAATCTTGAATAATTTCTTTGTCATTTCCAATCAAAAACATATAATCCACATACAAGACCAAATAAATAACATGGTCACCAATTAATTTAAAATAAACACAGTGAACCATCTTTCTTCTAGTGAAGCCAAGCCCCCGTATATAGGTATCAAATTTTTGATACCACATTCTTGGTGACTGTTTTAACCCATACAGAGACTTCTTCAACCTGCATACTAGTTCTTTCTTACCCTTCACCATAAAGCCTTCAGGTTGCTTCATGTAGATTCTTCTAGATCCCCCGTGAAGAAATGTTGTCTTCACATCCATCCGTTCTTATCTCAAAATCAAAATGGCAAAGAAAGCACAAGATAAAAGTAATCTAATAGAAGTAACTTACAATAGGAGAAAATATCACCAAAATCAATTCCCGGCACCTGGGAATAACCTTTTTCTACCAACCGAGCTTTGTATTTCTCCACCTTGCCTTCTACATTCATCTTCTTTTTAAACACCCATTTGCTCCCGATGGGCTTCCTTCCAGCCGAAAACTCCACCAGATCCTATGCCTCATTTTTGTGCAAGGATGCCATTTCATCAATCATGGCCTCCTTCCAGAGTTTTCCATCCTCTAAATCTACTGCCTCCTTGACAGTTTTGGGATCATCATAAGTTATAGTTAAGGCAAAATTTGAACAGAAAGTAGATGGACTATACCTTTCTGGTTGTCTTCTTTCCCGAGTTGATATTCTCACAGCTGGAGTTTGTGGCTCTTCCCCTTCTGAGTCTTTTTCTGTTGTAGATTTTGATTCATCCTCCTTTAGCTCAAACTCTATCTTCTCAGGTTCCTTTGGTATGACTTCATGTTTAACAACATCTTTCACCTCTCTAAACACCACATCTCGGCTGTACACAACCTTCCTTGTTTCCGGGTTCCAAATCTTGTAACCTTTTAAACCATCCTTATACCCAATAAAGATGCACCTTTCAGATTTATTATCCAACTTGGTCCTTTTCTGCTTTGGAACATGTACATATGCATCACATCCAAATACCATTAGATGTGAAAGAGAGGGTTTCTTACTAGTCCATACCTCATATGGAGTCTTATCCTCCAACACTAATGAAGGTGATCTGTTAACTAGATAGCATGCAGTCTCCACTGCCTCTGCCCAAAATTCTTGTCCTAACTCGGTACCACTGAGCATGCTTCTTGCCTTTTCCATCAGTGTTATGTTCATTCTTTCTACAACTCCATTTTGTTGATGTGTGTATGGAGTAGTCTTTTGTCGTGCTATACCACACTTCTTACAAAACTCTTCAAATTCCTTCTTGCAGAACTCCCCACCATTATCTGTCCTCAGTGCCTTTATCTTCTTCTCTGTCTGGTTTTCCACCAGAGCTTTAAATTCTTTAAATCTGTCAAAGACTTTAGATTTCTTCCTCAAAAAATATATCCATGTATTCCTTTAGAAGTCATCTATGAATGAAACATAGTACACAGACTTTCCCAGTGAAGGAACTTACACAGGTCCAAACACATCACTGTGCACAAGTTCTAATATCTTGTTCGCCCTCTTAGCACCGTATGAAAATCTCCACCTGACTGCCTCTATATACACAATGTTCCTTTTCATTAAATCTAAATCTAGAGAGAATTTTAGACATATCTTCACTTCATACCATTTCTATGTAGTATTCAAGGCCCTTCTCTCCAATATGTCCAAGCCTTGGATGCTACAGCACGTTTTTAGAGATAGTCAGGCTTTAATTCCACTCTCGTGAACCATAAAAAAAAGTTACACCCATCAATAAAAGTTCTACCTTGTAGGCTTGCACAGAGTCTCCAATAAACTCCCCCACATTAATACCAAATAGTTCCCAAACCATCTCTCACATCTTCTCATCACCCGCTTTGGCACCGCATCATCCATCTTACAAAATCGATTTCCTCCCGCCAAAGAATATGCACCAGAAGTGTTCTAATCCTTCCACCTTGCAACTTCAGCTTGACCTTTCCACGTCCGATGATTTTGGCCTTCCTATCATCCCCTAGGAAGACATCACCACCATCATATTTATCATACTCGTAGAACCACTCCCGATGGGGAGTGAAGTGAAAGGATGCACCTGAGTCAATCAACCATGACTCATGATCTACATGTGTATTTGAAGAAGAAGCCAAATACACATCCCGAATTTCAACGGAGGTAGTTTTTGCCTCTGCAGAAGGAGCATCATCAGATCCCTTTCCTTTCTCAGGAGCTTTAGATCTGCCCTCCCTTTTGTAGTGCCCTTCCTTTCCGCATTTCCAGCATACCTTTACAAAATTTCCAGGAGATTTAAATCTCCCTCTAGATTTGGATCTCCCACTCGAGACCTTATTCTTGTTTTTGTTTTGGGACCTTCCTCATACAGATAAGGTGTTATCCATGTCAGTCCCCATTAAAATGTTTGGCCATCAGCCCCTCCTGAACCTTTCAAATTTCCTATCGCGGCTTAAGAAATTCATTTTTGCTTATCGTGCCTTTCCCGCCCTCTGAAACGCATTAGTAAGCACCACAGACGCATATTCAAAGTCATAGGAGGCCTAGTCCCTTTCAGCCCTAGCCCCTCATATCTTATCATCTATATGACTGAAGCTCGTGACCGAGTGTTAAGTCCCAAGGGCGCCTAACGTATATATCTATCGCGCCCGCTCCGGACCGTTGGATCGAAACAAAAATCAATGGCCCATAATCTCCTTTGCTTTGGTGGTCCCTGCACCCGCGCCCACTCAGAAACCAGAGTTGTTTTCATCGCACCACCTTTCAAAGGCAGGCAGTATTTCGCAAATCGCAGCGATTCCACACGTTGTGCGCTTCACGTCCACGACGTCTAATACACCTCCATCAAGCATTATCTTTCGGATCAGTCATAACGATATTAACACGGTTCATCCAAATTCAGCGCATTTATGACCACGTTTGATGTAATTGGGTTGCACGAGTGTTAATGTAGGTCTACAGTGTCTCGGGTCCACCATTCCATCGATGTACAATGCATTCCTAACCGTTGATTTCGTTTCTGATCGTATGGCCCAGAATTGTTCACGCATCCCGTTGATTGACCAGGTCCGCCTCCACGTCGTCCCTTCCGCTTAGCCTTTCATACGCCCATGTGTCATTTTACTTCACCTTCACCATTCATATACTCCATTTACGTGTCATATTACAATGTTTATGTTATGTATCTCTGCCTCGTTCATTCATCGTCATTCCACTTTACGTTTCATTGCCACCCTTCATTTCTCTGCTATTTATGTATGTTTTTCGTCACCCTGCATCTCCTCGCCATTTCTCCCAGCTTACATCATCATTCCGTGGTCACAGCCGCGTCCACCACCCTTGTGTCTGGTTTTCTTTAACGTGTTTGTGGGTTTTGCAGGATGCAGTGACAAGAAACCGCCATTAATCTTTGCCTCCAGTACAATAATCGAAGATGCATCTAAGGATTGGCTTGCAGAGGAATAATTTATGAAGGAAAGCCCTGGGTAGCTGCTGTGACACGACTCTCATTAAAACAGGAAGGTTCGAAATCTATTAGACCCTCTGGAGCCATTCAAAACAAAGATTTTGCGGATGGGGATATTAATGGTGCAGATAAGAAGTATCAGTGGAAGACGAGGAAATTCAACAATCAACATTCAATGTTTCCAGCTCAAATTTAAAGATTAGATGGCCAAGGGTACCCAGCAAAGAAAGCAATACCCTCCAGGTTTTATTTCGGCCAAATTTTCTTCAGGAAAGGACAGAATATTCATATGAATCTATCTTTATACCGCGTTCCTAAAGAGATTTTCTGCCTAGTGCATTTATTTTTGCAAGAAGGTTGTCAAGTACAGATAATATTACCTAGTCATTCAGCAATATGGGGGCGAATGTTTCCGCCATTTTGTTTTAATGAAACAATTAATTGTTTTTACCTACTTCTTTGATTAGTTTCTCTTCTCCTTCCTCTAAAAAAAGGAGAAAGAAAGACATTGTAGGGGTTCCAGATTTTTATCAGAGAATTGTGCAGTGAAAGGCATTTTTGTATACATTTTGTATAAGCTCTTGTATGAAGGCTCAGAGCTCGTAGGGTCTCAGTGAGGAGGAGTTCTATTTGTATTAGAGGATTCTGGTCTTTGGTATCCCACAGTATGTAACTTCCTTTTATGTGTTTAATACAACATTTCATTTTATCCATCTTCTTGTATCATGTACTGGAATGCGAGTGGCTCACTGCTTTTAGGTAAGGATTTATCCTAGTTGATACCCACACTGGGATTAGTCAAGCGCTTTAAATATGGCTCAGGCATGATATACTGTTTCATGGTTCATTTCATCCATCTTTCTGCTATATTAGTTGCTTTGGGAGGGTGCTTTTAAAACGCCATTGTCATGTATGTATTCTTAGAATGATAAACCCATATATGGTTCTGTTGTGTATCTGGGTATCAGACCAAAGTTAACTAATATATTCTTACATTTCTATACTGCACACACCTTCTGATATTTGATTTCTGTAGCATATTACTTGAATTGGCCCTCTTTACAGTAAATTGTCTCTTAACTGTCTGATGCTTTTGTATTGGAGCTTTGCATCTTGTCTCTGCAACATTACTTTCCTTGTGGTAGTTTCTGTAAGTTCTGGTCCCATTAAAATCAATTTCCTTGTTCTACAAGAGATAGCAGGAGAGTTTTGGATTGACACCCAAGTTATATTATATGCTCCTTTCTATGATAAGATGTCCTAGGCACTGGTCTATGGCAACTCTAGGCTGTCTCTAGGAGTGACAATTTATGTCGACAACATCTTTCTGGTGCCGTTTTCGGGGATGAATTTAAGAAAATCAGAATCCATGGGCCTCGAAAAATCATATTCACTCTCTAATCAGGTGAGCACAGAGAGTTGAAGAGTTGCATATCTCTCACCTTGGCGACTCCACTGTTGTTTATTTGATAAATCTATTTGTAGTCTTGGCTCCTCGTAAGCCATGCCTAAGGTCAGATAAGTCTAAGCCAAAGACACCTTCAGTGTCTGACCCTGAGAAGATCATACATAGAAGAAGTTGGAAAGAGAGGGGATCAGTCCGTGCTAAAATCCCTGAATGTTCTGTAGAAGATTATCCATCCTCTTCTTCTCAAGAAATCCAAGTAGAAAATCCCGACTCCACTGTGGGAGATACAAAATACTATTCAGATAGCCCACCTAGGGGAGGTGTTAGAATTGAAGCTAACCTTCAACCTACTCCCGAGGTTGAAGTAGTTAAAGAAGTCACCGAAGTAGTTATTGTTAACCGTGAACTATTCCCATCTACGCCTCAGGCTACTGTACAGTATATCCCTATTGTTATTCATACTCCACTTCCACCTCCGCCTCTTCCTCCATTTGTACACTAGATTGTTGCACAACCCCCACCTCCTCCAATGGCTAATGTTCCAGCTTTTTTGTTGAACAAATATGCTCCCCTGGCATTACCTCAAGTGATGAATGATATGCCCCAGGATTATTTGAAGATCCTGCCCAGATTCACTGGGGAAAATGAAATTGATGCTCAGAAACATCTTGAGACTTTTTTCTCTTTTGCAGAGAACTTTAATGTAGAACATTTGGATGTAGTCTTAAGAATATTTGTGCAATCTCTGGACGGTGAAGCCAGAAAATTGTTCAGGACATTGGGAAATCGTTCCATAGCCACCTGGGACAATATGGAAAATACTTTTCTCAGAAAATGGGGAGAAAAGAAGGATCACGAACAGTGTCTTACTGAGTTCAATACACTCAAGAAGAAACATAATGAAGGGGTGTCAGAATTTATCAAAAGATTTAGTAAGTTATATCTAAACCTCCCTGCAGATATGAAGCCTCATCAGAATGCTGCCAAAGTTGCTTTCATAGCAGCCTTTGACTCAGATTTCGGTTTCTCTCTCAGGGAAAGAAAGCCTGCCACCCTAGATGATGCTCAGTTAGATGCTCTTGAGTTAGAGGCAAATTTTGCTTCCATTGGAAAATTAAAAGGGAGAGCTGAAAAGGATACTAGAAGAAGGGGGAAAGAGGAGGTATCTACTTCAAATCAGGATAGAGACCCTGACAAGATGGAGGAAATAAGAAAGATGATTAAAAAGCTGGTTAAGCTTGAATTGGAGGCCAAGAATGCAGCCCCTAAGAATTTTCAGAATACTCCAAATAGAGGTTACAATCCTCAGTATAGAAGACCACCATTGCAAATATTGCCAAGGGAAGCAAAGGAGCAACCAGATCAAGTACCACATCCCTTGTACTTGGATGGTCCAGAAGATAACCCTGCTGAAGATGCTGCCTATGAGGTAGAATGCCCGTTGCAAGAAGAAGAAGAGTTTGGAGACACATAAGAAGCAGAAGTTGATCATTGTTGTAAACAATTTGAGGACTTCATGCTAGCACAATTCAATAGAAAATATGATCTCAGATCTTCAAGGAAGAGGACTCGAACTCAAGATCAAGAAGAAGAGCCTCCCCAGAAGGAAGCACCTGCTCAAATGGAACCACCAATGCAGAAAGTCACAGACAAAGGTAAGAGTCCTTTAAACGAACCCTTGCGGTCTGACGATCAAACTCCTTCTTCCTCAAAAGTAGTCACTCCTCCTAATGCTGAGTCTGTATCAAAAGAAGTTAAACCTTCAGCTGAAAATAAAGAGTCAAAAGAAGTCGTAATGGAAAAGTCCACTTCTGATTTCAATTTGCAAAAAGAACTTGAGAAAGTCAAAATCCAAATCCCTTTGACTGAACTGTTGAAACAACCTGCATATCAATCTCAAGTCACTTCTTTATTGTTCCCTCCTGAAACACCAGTCATTCCAGACAGTCTTAATCTCCAAGAAGAAAGACCCATGGTATTTTTTGGCCCACATGTCAAGGAGATAGACCCTTCTACTCCTTTCTATGTGTCTCTAGTGATTCATGACTTGTTGTTACACAATTGTATGTTAGATTTTGGAGCTTCCCATAATCTTATGCCTCTGTCAGTCATGGAACAACTAGGACTACAAATCACACGTCCATATAAAGACCTTTACTCATTTGACTCCAAAAGAGTTAAATGTCTAGGGATGATCAAGGATTTGGTAGTCAATCTGGCCCAAATCCCAGCAAAAAGTGTGGTAATGGACATCGTGGTGGCTGACATCCCAACCCACTTTGGCATGCCGCTGTCAAGGTCTTGGGGAACAAAGATTAGTGGGTCACTTAAGATGGATCTAACCTATGCCACTATCCCCGTTTTTGGTGGTCAGGAGAGGAGGTTGTACAGAGAGACCAGATTTGTCAAGATGGTAACTAAAGCTGATGGCTCTATCAATTCCCCAGTCTATAGTAAGGAAGGAGATTTTTCATGCTTAATGCTTGAAGAAGATCAAGAATATGCTCATGAGCCATCCTTCTGTCAAATCAAGACTGAGCAGCCTTTAGAAGACCATGAAGCAGGAGTATGGACTCTACATTTTGATGGAGCAAATTCTAAAGAAGGTAATGGAGTAGGAGTATTATTAATTTCCCCTGCAGGTAATTGGGTCCCACTATCCTTCAAATTGGAATGCGAGGCTACTAATAACGTAGCCGAATATGAAGCACTGCTGTTAGGATTGCAGACAGCCAGGAGCATGGGCATACAGAGTTTAAAGGTTTTGGGATATTCTGAGCTGGTGGTCAGACAAGTCAGAAATCAGTGTCAAACCAAACACCCTCGGCTGAGAACTTATAGAAATGAAGTATGGGACATGGCAGAGAACTTCTTCTTGGCATTCAATATCCAGTTCATGCCCTGGGAGTAGAATAGAATGGCAGATTCTCTCGCTGTGGCTGCCAGTACATTCCGTCCTCCTCAGAACCCTCTCTTGAGGTATGAAATTGAGGTACGTTATAGACCATCAATCCCAGATAATATTAAGCACTGGCAGGTATTTCAAGATGATGAACAGATGAAGAGATTCTTGGAAATAGTGGGAGAATTTTCTAATATGGAGATTGATGATTGTGAAGAAGATGAGGCTGAGAATGTTTCAGAAAATAATTGGGAAGAGAAGATGGCCGACAGTAAAGTGTTGCAGTTGAAAGGAAATCTCATCCCGAGAGGGTTGGTGCCTCTAGAAATATTATTTGATAAAAATGATGTCCCTTTCCAGCCTAGTAAAGTGGTAGAGGAAGATCAGGTGGAAGATCTGAATTTGGGTATTGAGGTTGAGCCCAAAATTGTAAAATTATCCAAGAAGATCCCAGAGGAATATAAGGAAAAATACTTGAAATTATTTCAGTCATACAAGGATGTATTTGCATGGTCCTATCAGGACCTTAAAACTTTTGATATTAGTATAATGCAGCATAAAATTCCTCTGAGGGAAGATGCAAAACCTTATAAGTAGAAGCTTAGACAGATAAATCCTCTCCTGCTTCCCTCCATTGAAAAATAAATCAAGAAGCTGCTAAAGGCCAAAATAATTGTACCATTGAGGTACTCAGAATGGGTGGAAAACCTTGTCCCTGTTCGAAAGAAGAATGGAGAAATAAGGCTGTGTGTGGATTTCAGGAATTTAAACAGAGCATATTTAAAAGACAATTATCCACTCCCCAAGATGGATTACATTCTGCAGAAAGTAGTGGGAGCTTCTAGGATGTCAATGATGGACGGATTTTCTGGTTATAATCAGGTGGCTTTACTTCCAGAAGATCAAAAGAAAAATGCTTTCACCACACCATGGGGAACATTTATGTATGCCAGGATGCCTTTTGGATTGATTAATGCAGGGGCTACCTTTCAGAGGGTGATGGACATCGCTTTCGTTGGGGAGCAGGATAAATTTCTAGTGGTATACCTTGATGATATCACAGTGTTTTCAAAAAATGATGCTGAGTACATTGAACATTTCAGAAGAACTTTTGAAAAATGCAGAAGGTATGGTCTTTCTCTTAATCCAAAAAAGTCTTTATTTGCATGGCAAACTTTTGGGACATACTGTAACTAAAGATGGGGTGAGAATAGATCCCAAAAGAGTAGAAGTTATAAATGGTATTTCCCTCCCCAGAAATAAGAAAGAAGTACAGGTGTTTCTAGGCCGAATCAATTTTCTGAGAAGATTTATTCCTAACTATGCTGAGATAGTTAGGCATATAACTGATATGCTAAAAAAGAATAAGGAAGTAAAATGGTCTCAGGAATCTAGAGATGAATTCACCAGGATAAAACAGGCATTTGCTAAAGCTCCTGTGCTAGCTGGACCAGATTATGCAAAGCCATTTATGATATTTTCCTTTGCATCATCACATACAGTAGCTGGAGTGTTATTACAGAAAAACGAAGAAGGCTATGAGCAGCCTATTGCCTTCTTCAGTCAGGTTCTTCATGATGCAGAACTGAAGTATAATATATTGGAGAAGCAAGCCTATGCCCTGGTGAAATCCATTAACGCTTTTCATGTGTATATTTTGTAGTCTCACATCACTGCATTTGTGCCTACAGCCGCCGTAAAGGATATCCTTGTTCAGGGAGACAGTGAAGGAAAAAGGGGCAGGTGAATTGCTAAAATACAGGAGTATGATCTGGATATCTGCCCTACCAAGCTGATCAAAGGACAGGGGCTCGCAAAAATTCTATCTGAATCAAACTACCAAGCTCTAGGCATAAATTTGTCTATGATTTCAAATGAAGAGTCTGTGAGAGAAAAATAGTAGCAAGATCTGGAGATGGCTACTCAGAAAGTACACATGAAGTATCTCACTAGTCCTTGGTACAAAGAAATAGTTGAGTATCTTTTGACACTCAGCTGTCCTCCAAGTTGTGATAAAGAAAAATACATAGCATTAAGATTAAAATCCCAAAAGTATATAGTGGCTAATGGACAGCTGTATTGGAGGGACCCTTCAGGCATCCTATTATTGTGCCTCACAGAGGATGAAGTAGAAAGTATAATGGTGGAATTCCATGAGGGAATATGTGGAGGACACTACAGCTGGAGGACTACAACTCATAAAATCCTGAAGGCTGGTTTCTACTGGCCAAAATTATTTGGAGATGTTTTTACTTTGGTCAAAGCTTGTGATAAGTGTCAGAAATTTGCTGAGAGACAGAAGTCGGCAGCTCTGCCCCTGATTCCAGTTCATGTGAGTGAGCCATTTCAACAAGGGGGAATATATTTTATAGGTGAGATACATCCCCCATCAAGTGGATAGCATAAATGAATATTGACAGCCACAGATTACTTTACAAAATGGATGGAAGCCATACCTGCAAGGAATGCTACTGACACTGTCATCATAAAGTTCATGGAAGAAAACATAATATCCAGGTTTGGCTGTCCTGCTAGAATAGTGACTGATAATGCACAGGCCTTCAGATCTGAAAAATTTGTGAATTTCTGTCAACAGTATAATATTGCACTTAATGATTCCACAACTTATTATCCATAGGGAAATGGTTTGGCAGAATCTTCTAACAAAACTCTGGTGAGGGCCTTGAAGAAAACTATAAATGAAAATCATAAGAATTGGGATTCCCAATTGAAATTTTCTCTATGGGCGAATAGAATCACCAGTAAGAGAGAAAATGGGAAATCTCCCTATGAGTTGGTATATGGACGAGCAGCAGTGTTTCCTGTGCAGTTGGCCTTGCCAGTGGCACGTTTCATGCAAGAAAGTCAGGAAGAGCCGGATGATATGGTTAGGAGAATCAATCAATTGGTGGAATTAGAGGAAACACGAGGTCAATTAAATCAGAGATTAACAGAATATCAGGAGAGAATGAAAAACATCTTTGATCAGCATGCAAAAGACAGGAAATTGCAGGTTGGTGATTTGGTACTCAGATGGGATATCCAGAGGGCTGAAAAAGGAAAGCATGGGAAATTTGATCCCTTGTGGTTTGGTCCTTTCAAAATAACGGAACAGAGAGGCAATAATACTTTTATGTTGGAAAACTTACAGGGCGATTTGCTTGACACCCCTGTAAATGGCCAATTTCTTAAGCCATACTTCCAATTTTGATTCAGGCTGGGAACGCCTGTATTATATTGTACATTAGTTCCCTTTTTGTTTTTGATTAAATAAGGCGTGTGCTGACATGTTATGAAGTAGAATGAAAAGGGACTGAATGGAAGAGATGTCTAAAAGAGTATCTGAAGGTCTGCGGAGTTCTCGACACGTTCAGGGATGAACGCGCCGTCCCCAGTTGGGGCCGATGTTATCCATGTCAGCCCCCATTAAAATTTTTGGCCATCAGCCCCTCCTGAACCTTTCAAATTTCCTATCGCGGCTTACGAAATTCATTTTTTCTTATCGTGCCTTTCCCGCCCTCTGAAACGCATTAGTAAGCACCACAGACGCGTATTCGAAGTCATAGGAGGCCTAGTCCCTTTCAGCCCTAGCCCCTCCTATCTTATCGTCTATATGACTGAAGCTTGTGACCGAGTGTTAAGTCCCAAGGGCGCCTAACGTATATATCTATCGCGCCCACTCCGGACTGTTGGATCGAAACACAAATCAATGGCCCAGAATCTCCTTTGCTTTGGTGGTCCCCGCGCCTGCGCCCACTCAGAAACCAGAGTTGTTTTCATCGCACCACCTTTCAAAGGCAGGCGGTATTTCGCAAATCGCAGCGATTCCACACGTTGTGCGCCACGCGTCCCAGACCACTGTTCCAATACCACCCTCCATCGCGCATTATCTTTCGATCAAAGTCGTGCAACGATATTAACGCTGGCCGTCCGATCCAAAGAGCTCCATCCAACGGCGGTCGCTTGATGTAATTGCACGAGTGTTAATGTAGGTCTATAGTGTCTCGGGTCCACCATTCCATCGTTGTACAATGCATTCCTAACCGTTGATTTCGTTTCTGATCGTATGGCCCAAAATTGTTCACGCATCCCGTTGATTGACCAGGTCCACCTCCACGTCGTCCCTTCCACTTAGCCTTTCGTACGCCCACGTGTCATTTTCCTTCACCTCCACCATTCATATACTCCGTTTACGTGTCATATTACAGTGTTTATGTTATGTATCTCCGCCTCGTTCATTCATCGTCGTTCCACTGTATGTTTCATTGCCACCCTTCATTTCTCCGCTATTTATCCGTGTTTTTCGTCACCCTGCATCTCCTCGCCATTTCTCCCAGCTTACATCATCATTCCGTGGTCACAGCCACGTCCACTACCCTTGTGTCTGGTTTTCTTTAACGTGTTTGTGGGTTTTGCAGGATGCAGTGACAAGAAATCGCCATTAATCTCTGCCTCCAGTACAATAATCGAAGATGCATCTAAGGATCGGCTTGCAGAGGAAGAATTTATGAAGGAAAGCCCTGGGTAGCTGCTATGACACGAATATCATTAAAACAACAAGGTTTGAAATCTATTAGACCCTCTGGAGCCATTCAAAAAAAAGATTTTGCGGATGGGGATATTAATGGTGCAGATAAGAAGTATCAGTGGAAGATGAGGAAATTCAACAATCAACATTCAATGTTTCCAGCTCAAATTTAAAGATTAGATGGCCGAGGGTACCCAGCACAGAAAGAAATACCCTCCAGGTTTTATTTCGGCCAAATTTTCTTCAGGAAAGGAAAGAATATTCATATGAATCTATCTTTATACCACGTTCCTAAAGAGATTTTCTGCCTAGTGCATTTATTTTTGCAAGCAGGTTGTCAAGTACAGATAATATTACCTAGTCATTCAGCAATATGGGCGCGAATGTTTCCGCCATTTTGTTTTAATGAAACAATTAATTATTTTTACCTACTTCTTTGATTAGTTTCTCTTCTCCTTCCTCTATAAAAAGGAGAAAGAAAGACATTGTAGGGGTTCCAGATTTTTATCAGAGAATTGTGCAGTGAAAGGCATTTTTGTATACATTTTGTATAAACTCTTGTATGAAGGCTCAGAGCCCGTAGGGTCTCAGTGAGGAGGAGTTCTATCTGTATTAGAGGATTCTAGTCTTTGGTATCCCACAGTATGTAACTTCCTTTTATGTGTTTAATACAACATTTCATTTTATCCATCTTCTTGTATCATGTACTGGAATGCGAGTGGCTCACTGATTTTAGGTAGGGATTTATCCTAGTTGATACCCATACTGGGATCATTCAAGCGCTTTAACTATGGCTCAGGCATGATATACTGTTTCGTGATTCATTTCATCCATCTTTCTGCTATATTAGTTGCTTTGGGAGGGTGCTTTTAAAACGCCATTGTCATGTATGGATTCTTAGAATGAGTTAAGCCCATATGGTTCGTTGTATCCTGCATCGCATCAAAGTTAACTACCTTCTTACTTCTTTCAATTTGACAATCTTCCGGTTATTTGATTTCAGAGGCTTCTGAATCGCCTCTCATAAGAATTGTCTCTTTAATCGTCCGATGCTTTGTATTGAGTCAGATCTTGTTCGCAACATTACTTTCTTGTAGTTCTCTGTAAGTTTTGTCCTATTAAAATCACTGTTTCATAAGAGATAAGAGAGTTTGGATAAACACACCCAAGTTATAATATACGTCCTCAAGGCGATAAGATGTCCTAGGCAATCGGGTTCATGGCAACTCTAGCCGCTCTAGAGGACAATTTATGTCGACAACATAAGGCATCTCCATTTTGCCCTCCATATTACCTTTCTCCGTCTATTTCTCTCGATAACAAGGTCGATAATTGTATCAAAATTCAAAGTAGTTGTATTGCTACCTATTGCAAAAACCAGACTGTCCCATGAGTCTGGTAGAGAACACAACAAACTGATGCACTTATCTTCATCTGAGATTTTAATATCAACAGATGACAGTTGACTTACCACAGTATTGAAGGCGTTCAGATGCTCTGTCACCAAGTCTCCATCCTTCATCCTCAGGTTATACAGCTTTTTCCGTAGGAACAATTTATTCACTAGAGACTTAGATTGGTACAAAGTCCCAAGTTTCCCACAAATATAGTGCCGTAGCCCCTGCATATTTAACAATCTAAGACACAACTGTATTGTTTCTAGTTTCTCAACTGGCTTTCTTCCGGGGCCATCCGACATTGCCGCCATTACTCGGGATTCACCGTGATCCACCGACTTCCCATTCACCAAATAGATCCTCCATCTGAGCTTCCATAATCGAAAACCCGATCATTAAATTTCTTCGATCTCTATCTTCTTCTTCGCTTCGCCATCTTCTTTCACTCTGAAAGAATCGAGCTCTTCTGCTCTATCGAACAGGGTTCACATCAGTCTTCAGCTAAAAACCCTCACAATAGGGCCATGCCTTTGAATGAAGAATTATAACAAATGTAGGTTTTAACCCTAAATAGAAATTATCTAACATGAATCTTGTAATTTAAAAATAAACAAATAGCGAGAGCACAAAACGAAACGACAGTGTGTGTGTGTAAACACAAAGATTTTCCCTTGGATCCCAAATCAGGACGACCAGCTTGATTTTTCATTATTTTCCTTTTAGTGTTACAACACATATATATACATGCCAAAGCATACATGAAACCTAAACCATTAACCCTGGATTAGAACACAACCGCAGTTCCCTTGACTGGATCTACAAAAATACCAGGGGCCGAAAACCATCGTACCCCAAAACCATGTGCAAAACCATGCACAAAACCATGGGAGCGGACTACCCACTGGAAATTAAGGACCAAAAAATTTTCGCCGGGGCGCTGCCCGAGACCCCTTGTGCCCAGCGCAAAGGGGGGCTATCACCCCTCCTCTTACCCCCCCCGCGTGTGCTTAGTCGTGGAAAGAATATAACACATACCCAACGACCTTCCTCTGAATTTTTTAACTGCACCTGGGTAGTTCGCCAAAAGTAAAATTGGTAGTTTACTTGTCTTAAAACTTTGTCTCAACTGGGTCTCCATCAGAATTGACATGCATGCAACTATTAATAGTGAATCATCGGTTACTTGGTAGATCACTACTTGTGAATTAAATCTAATTTAATTCACTTGATCTTCCACTAGCTCATCAATCAGTAATAACTAGTTAAACTGATTTTAACTCAACTAATGCGAGTTAACTGATTGCACTCACACCACACTAGTGCTACAACTGCAATTGGACCCTGTTAAATAATAGAATCACTCGACATGCCTATCCTTTGACCCTCAACTCGAAATTCTTGAGATAACTAAGTCTATCACACTTAGTTAACTATTACAAGTTGTTATGAGATGAAATTACAATTTACTTTCAATTTTATTAAGTACAATTAAATCAAAAGCCTCACATGGTAACCATTTATGGGTGCCATTTTCTAGATTTTCTTTCTGGATACCAATTTCATTATTTCTTGTTGCAAATTTCAACACTCCCTCTCGACAAGAAATGAATCAATATGTCTCGATCTGGTACCTTTGGAATGTTCTTGCATGCAACACTTCCTAATTTTTTTCGCACATGCAACTCTCCTAAAATTGAATAGCCTCCAAACAATTGAATCAAAATAATGCATTTGTCATCAAATTCTTCCCACTGCTGCTAGCTACTGCACATGTCTACTGGAATCTCTGCGATGTTGCTGACATCTGCATACATGTACTCTGCACTGCTGCCAACTATGATTTGTGCTCTAGTATCCAACACCTATCACTCTGATTTTTGTCCTCCGGACATCTAACTGCATCAATATAACCGATCCTTCATGCTATTGGTGAACTATGGGCTCCTCATAGCCAGTTTCGATCCATGAGACACACCATCTCAATGGACCCTGCCCAAATTTCTTCTTGGGATTAATTATGCACATTGCTCCACCTCACACCTGGAGGTATAGTTGCATGTACTCCCTCTACCCATTTGGCTTGAAATTCCCCCCTCTTGGAGGTCTCTGTTTAAGTGGACTCTTCCACTCGGTCTCCTCTTTGCTTATCCAATTGTGGCTGCTCCACAACCTTCTGAGACTGCTTCTAAGGCTGTATGTTGAGAGATAATTTCTCCCTCTCAACCACCAAGTCATTAACCACTTATTTTCTCCTCAAAGCCTTGCATGCATCCTCAACCTCGAGAGAATACATGTTATTAATTCTTGAACCGATCTGCTTCACCTGTCCTGTGGCTATGTGATTAAGGAAAACTTTTCCTTTTCTCAACAAAACCTCATAACCATAGTCTTCCAATACCACTACGTAGACAAGATTATTCCTTAGGCCTTGAACATACAAAACATATGCTAGTCTGAGAGGGGAGCCTGAATCCCTCTAAAAGGTAATTGTACCTATGTCGGTCATGCTATACCTCCCATCATCTACAAAATATATGTTCTGTTGGAGGTCCTTCTCCTCCAAGTCACTGAAGAGATCTCTATTCCCCGTCATATGGAACGAGGCACCGATATCTAGATACCACATGAATACCATTGCAGTGCTGGCCATGCATGCAATGAGAGTAAAATCAAGCTCGAACTGTGAAGCCAATGCTTAACCCGCTGCAATTACAAGCTCCTTCTTGCTTGCCTTCTTCTATGGACAATTCAAAGCATAGTGCCCATGCTCGTGCCAGTGAAAACATATGATCTTGGACAAGTCTCTCTTGCCCTCTTTGCCTTGGGACTTCTTTCCCTTGGATTTATTTCATTTTCTAACTCACGCACATTGTAAGTGTCCCTCCATCACAAAATTTTCTAAAAAAAGAGTTGATTTTAAATCAACGATATCTCCCTCATCCGAGCTCTGATTCGACAGATAATTTTTTTAAATTTGGGTATTTTCTTCGCAAGGAATCTGAATATTCTATTTGTTTTCGAAAATTTTGCATCCAAATTTTCAAATATTCTCTGTAAACTTGCCGCCCAAACAAGTCCTGCTCTGATACCAAGTAGAAAATCTCTAACACAACTATAATACCATGTAGAAATTATACCAATGGATTCAGTCTGATTATGCAATGTACTAAAACAAGATACTAAATCCTTCTACAATATTTTTGGAATATGAAACACGATCCTCAATCACATGCAAGTAAGAGAAAGGAAATTATCAATCACACAACACATGATGTTCTTAGGGAAAGTGCTTGCTCAAAACCCCTCTATCATATATTGCACATAGTCAAAGAATCATGAAACAATACAATTATTTCTCACACCAAGAAAATCTTGCACTCTACTGATCGTCTCACCCTGATACTGCTAAAAAATGTCTAGCAATTCTTAGGCAAAATTTACCAAAACTTAGCCAATTCTCAGCCCTTCCTTAGCCCAGCCTTTCTCATGCAATCCCTAGGCAATTAATCCCTATTAAATAGGATAATTAGCCTTCCTTGACTATGTAATCCCGATGGAGCCTTCATCTAACTTTATAACTGCACTTGGGCAGTTCACCAAAAATGCAACTGATAGTTTACTTGTCTTAAAGCTTTGTTGCAATTGGGTCTCCATCATAATTGACATGCATGCAACTATTAATAGTGAATCATCAGTTACTTGGTAGATCACTAGTTGTGAATTAAATATAATTTAATTCACTTGATCTTCCACTAGCTCATCAATCATTTAGAACTAGTTAAACTGATTTTAACTCAATTAATGTGAGTTAACTGATTGCACTCACACCACACTAATGCTACAACTGCAACTGGACCTTGTTAAATAACATAATCACTCTACATGCCTATCCTTGACCCTCGACTTGAAATATTTGAGTTAACTAAGTCTATCACACTTAGTTAACTATTACAAGTTGTTATGAGATGAAATTACAATTTAATTTCACTTTAATTAATGATAATTAAATCAAAGGCCTCACATGGTAACCATTTCTAGGTGCCATTTTCTAGATTTTCTTTCTGGATGCAAATTTCACTATTTCTTGTTGTAGATTTCAACAATATGGTGATGTTCTGTACTTTTATTGCTGATGTTCAGATCTTGTTTTTATGTTAAATTTCTCTCTAAATTTACATGAAAATCACTCATGGGACTTGATAATTTGCAAGAAAACCTAAATCCTTAGACACACACAATCCATTTGTTTATAAATTCTAAAAGGGGAACTAGCTGAGCATTACTAACATCCTCCATTCAGATCACCTCTCAACCACCAAGTCTCTAACCTTTGCCTTTATCCTCAAGGCTTTACATGCATATTCAACCTCAAGTGCATATAGGTTCTTGACTCACACACTAATTTGCTTCATTTTTCCCATGGCGATGTCTCTAAGGAAAACCTTCCCTTTGCTAAATATCAAATCGTATCCACGATCTTCCAATACTATGACGGAAACCAGATTCTTCTTTAGACTCGGTACAAACATAACATCCTTGATCTAGAGAGGGGAGCCATATTACCTCTAAAAGGTAATTGTATAGATATTGGTCGCGTTATACCTCCCATCATCTCCAAACTAAATGTTCTGCTTGAGGTATTTATTCTCCAAGTAACTGAAGAGATCTCTATTCTTCATCATATGGAATGAGGCACCACTATCCAGATACCACATGCTTCCCATCACTGTGATTTCCATGCATGTGATGAGAGTAAAATCAATCTTGAATTGTGAAGCTAGAGCTTCACCTACTTTTTCTACTGCATGCTCCTTCTTGCTTGCCTCTTTTTTGGACATTTCGTGGCACAGTTCTTGAATTCTTAACATTGAAAACAGTTGATGTTGGAAAAGTATTTCTTCTTGCCCTCCTTGCCTTGGGACTTCTTTCCCTTGGATTTATTTCCTTTGCTGACTAATGAAAGGTCCTCTTCCACTTCTTTGGATGAGGTCCCATCTTGTTGTCCTGCCTTATTTCATCCTACACAAGATTAGACCATTATTGCTCCCAACTTGGTAGTTTATCTATACCATTAATGAAATCCTGATAATTGTGTCAGCTCTTGGGAAGACCCAATAGAGCTAGAGCTACCAAATATTCTTTTGGAACATTAACACCGACCCCGCTAAGTTCATCACGACACATTGTGAATTTTCTCAGGTGTTGCAAAATTGTGTCATTCTTCTGCATTTTGATGCTACGAATCTTATCCTTCAGTGTGTTTAGCCAATTTAATGTCTTAAATTGTTCAACATAAATTATCAACCGAGGTTTGTAATATGATGGAGTGTGGTGCACTATATATGCTCAGTTAACCTTCTTCTTACTTCGTTGTATATATTTTTATGTTGTTTTGGGGATTTTGTTCTTTATGTCTAAATGTTAATTTAAAAAAATGAAATCTATGAAATGAATCAACTGAATCTAATGAAATTTAAATGTTAAAAACTAACTTTTAAAGAAGGAAGAAAAGGGAGTATTCTTGAACTATTCTAATTTGCATAAAAATGAATCAAACTTTAGATGGTTAGAATCTAATCTAAAAACATAGTATCTATTCTAATGACTTTGAGCTTTTGAAAATTAAAGTTAATTCTAATCTATCTTAACCTAGTTCTACTCCATGGAATTAAATATGAATCTTATGATTGAGAATTGAAATGGCAATGCTAATATAAATGAAATTAGATTCAAAGGAAAAAGCAACTAATGTATGATCAATTACCCAAGCACTCAATATGGAAGTATGACAGAGTTAGCCTCTTGACATGATTTACAAGTAATGGATTACACTTTAGTTTTGAAAATTTAATCTAAGAAAGCATTTAAATAACATGTAAAGAAAAACTCAATTACTATATAGGTTAAATACTCAAGCATCCAATTTGGAAGTATGACATAGTCATCTTCTTGGCATGATTTACAAGCATTTAATTATACATTTAACTGAGGATCTAATCTAGGAAAGCAGTGTAAAGACATGTAAAGGAAAAATCAATTATTGCATAGGTTAAATACTCAAGCATCCAATTTGGAAGTATGACAAAGTCATCTTCTTGTCATGATTTATAAGCATCCAATTATACATATAATTGAGGATCTGATCTAAGAAAGCAGTGTAAAAACATGTAAAGAAACTAAACAATTGTGAGCTATATTGCCTCAAACATAATCCAATTGGAAAATAGAAGAATCTACTTTCTTGAGATGTTATAGGAAAGAAAATATTACACAGTAATTCTAAAACTAATACTAAGAAAGCATTCATAAATTTAATCTATGATATTAATCTAAAAGCTACAATGCAATACGAATCTACTTATGAATTAACAAAACAAAGCAAATGAAATTAAACTAAGAAAACTAATGAAAAACCTCCTCATGTGTAGGGGCCCTCTACGATATAATAGGTTGAGATCCTAGCAAACTATACGTGCATTAATAAGAAACTGGAACCGCGAACACAATCTTTGTATTATGAAAAACACAGAGACTAAAGCATACACAATGTTTACAGAAAACCAAGACTGTCTTCGATCTTCAAAAAACCGTTATTTAAACAAAATAAAATGTAACTATAAAGAGCTAATTCCGCCTACAGATGGCGATTACAACCAAAAAACATAGAAGAAAATTATAAATGGTTAACTCTTGATTTGCTACGTCAAAGAAAATCAAGAGTTCTTCACTCTCGCCTTACGTCCTTTGACCGTACTTTGACCACGATCACAGACGCCTTTTTCTATCGATTTCGACCAGATGGATAGGATGAGATTCATATATGGATCATTCTGGAGATGCCCATGTGGCTCGTTCCTTTATTCGCTCCTTGGAACCTATCAAACCATAAAAGTAGTTGCGGAAATAACAATTAGCTGCAGAATAAGCTGCGTTCTGTAGCCGAGTTACAAAAATTCATTCAAATAACAAAAACATCAGAATATAACATAGAAATAATTCAAATGCATTATCTGATATAAAGCATGTCATTTATCATTGATTGGAGTGTATGGATTTATGAAAAGGTAAGGAAAAATGATGAGAGAGGATGTCAGAGAAAGGACAATTCTGAGGTTCAACATACCCCCACTAAGAAGCCATTGCATGTCCTCATGAAATTTATCAAAAATGTGAAGTTCCTTCTCCTATTGCATTTGTTCAGACAATTCTTCTAATACATCTAGTTTTCTCTTCTTGCTTTTCTTTGAAGTGACTACCATCCTGGGCTTCCTCATAAGGAGTTTGTATTTGAGATTGATGACTGCCCTGTTCAACGATTTGTTCTTTCTTTTTAACTTTCTGTTCTTTTTGTACCACATTCCTAAATGCAGGATGGTGTTTTCACTAACGACTTTCTCCAATTGGTTCTGCTACTTTAAAACTTCATTATCTTGTGTAATATGCATATTCAATATCTATAGATCATAGATTTATTGTTTAAGGATGTCAACTAAAGGTTCTTGTGGATTGATAGGCGGTTCTAGATTCACTGCTGCATTCCTTTTCTCCAATGACTCTATGTAGTCATATATCTCTTATTGTACTGGGTCTATGTTTGGAGATCTTCTGTTGGGACTGTCTTCAAAATTATGTATAGGAGATTTTACAGGGCTATGTGGAGGAGAGATATTGATGGGAGATGGTACTGGAGGTTCTTCCTCTAAATTCATAAACTCTATTTCTTGTGGTAGTGTCTTCTCCATTGACCTTCAGAGTCTAGAGCTTCTCCTCGGCTGTAGAGGGTTTAAGTTTTCTTCACTTGTAACCTTTCTCTTCTTTTCTGTTTTACCTCTTGTATTAACTCCACCCTTATTCTTGTTCCTCATCAGTTCTGCAAGGGTGAGTTCCTCATCACTTTGTTGTATTCGAGGTTCAGGTCTGCCTTCAATGCTTGTATCAATATTGCTTCTTCTACTTTTCCTAGTCTTGTCTTCCTTAGGCTGCTCTGGCTCATCTTGGAAATGGTTTCTGATCAGAAAATTAACCCAAGTATCTCCTATACTTTTCAAATGAAATTCAAGAAGTATTTTTACCAACCCATGATGGTGCATAGTGTTGTCTATAAATTGAATTCTCTTATGTACATTTGTAGACATTCTTTATAATCTATTCAATAAAAAGAAAGGAAGATTTATTTCACCATCCTCCCAAAAGTTTATCAACAACAGAATATGATACACAAACAGGCAGCCAAATCTGCCTTCACAAGTAATTAAATTCTGCAAAATTAAAAGCATGTTCCTCCATTTTCTCTTGAGTGCTGAGCTAGGAATGTCCTTTTTGTAAACAGAATTATCTATACCTGGATTTTTGAGGACAACTCTCCATGCTTCACTATGAAATTCTTTGTTTTTGAACCACCTTTCGCCAACTCTTGGGAGCTCTGTGGCTTTAGCTATGAATGTCTCGGTCACTGAAAACTTTATGTCTCCTATTTCGACTTTCGTTCCATCAAAAGACCTCGCAAAATACTTAGTGATATATTTGTGGAAAACATCAAATTTTTCTATAAACCTGAGCCACTTATCCTTCTATAGCATCTCTTTGATCTGAGGATAACCCTCCATGTATTTAGATTCCACCGGCTGAGTCCTAACTATCAAACCCATATCTTATATCGTGAAGACTCTAGCCTTTAGAATTATTCTTCTCTGTATGAAGTGAATTGAGTTGCGGATCTGATGAATGATGTCGAGGGTTTGTAGGAATGAATGAGATAGATATTTGATGGGATTTTAAGAAACGTAGATGGATAGGTTACGACAACAGGACATGACCGTTTAATCATAAATGGGGAAGTTTGTTATGGACCATTATGAAACATGATGCGGATGATGTGGCCAATAGATGACATGATATGAGTCCAAATAAAATTAAATGACGACATGTTGAGGCAACATGTGATCATCTATGTTATACATGCTAATGTTTTTAACCTTGTTATTTAAATAAATTTATGTAAATTACCTAAAATTTTGTTGCTATTTTCTTGATGTTGATTCTTCAGGTATCCTTTAGCATGATGATATTCAAATGGAGTTCTCAATTTCCTGTGCTCAATATTCTTGCTTCACTAGGCTGTAAAAATGTGACAGAGCCGCAAAATGTGGTATCAATTGTAGAATGAAAGTAGTTATGTACTACTTTTATTGTTTTTTAGAAAAGAAAGGGAACAAAGATTTTTGCGATTTTAGAAATGGAATGGAAAATATAAGATGTCAGAACTCTGATTTTCATCTAATATTTTCTGTATAAGGATTCCAATCATTGATTGGATTTCACACTTGTAATTTTTTTTTTAATAATATATATATATATATATATATATTAGATAGGAAAAATAAGAGGACTAAGTTGGGGAAGAAGAAGGATTCTTCTTCACTAACTTCATATCAGTATTGTTGGGCTGCTAAATTGTCATTCTTATTACCATTTCTTAATATATATTTCATCCATTCCTACCATTTTTTTATCACATTATTTATCATAATTTATCATTTAATCCCATTTTATAATTATTTATGCTCTTGTGGATAAGTAATATTTATTATCCTTTATTTTTAATAAATTGAATATTATTATGAATTATTTTGTAAATGATGGTTTATTAATGAAATTTTTATAACTCACGATTTTAGCCTCCAATATCTCTTTCAGATTGCAAATCCGATCTTCAAGTTCATAATTAAATATTCCAACTCAGAAATTCACTGGAATAACAAGTGACAATTTTGCGTTGGACATTTCGGGCAAACGAAGAAGAATATTGAAAATATGAGACATAGGTTTTGTGCAGAACAGACCAAACTAGTTTGTCAATGAGCAATTTTCCAAAATTTGGTCTTCATTAGGAGAAACACAAAGTTCTTAGAAGGACATATTCACAGATTTTCTGTTGTGGCCATTTTCCAAATTTCCTTAATTGCAATAATCATATTCGACTTGTTATAGTTGAATCATGGTGGAAAGATCTCTTATATTTTGTAATAATTTGGTTGGAATTTTCCCTTTTGTATCTTTTATATTTAAAGAACACAAATCAGAGAGATAAGGGAGGAGATCATCATCTTGACTCTTTAACTTTCAATCAGCATAATACATAAATATTGTGTTGTTGTTACATGCATTATCTAATTTAGTTTCCATTAAGTTCTTTCTCTTCCTGCGTCATGCTAGGGAGGAAGGGCCCTCCTCTTTAGTAGGGATTGCAGCGGTTAAGGTAGCTGTGTATATATCTATTTCTTATTTTCTTTATGTATCGGTGGAAGTGTTGTTGCTGTTGTTTTAGCTATGAATAAATATGCTTCAATTTCAATATTTTATATGCTATTACACATGTGAGATTAGAGATACCAGCTAGTTAATTTTTGTGTAGCGTGCTAGGTACAGATTAATTGAGGTGTGACCACAATATTGTAGATCATTTTATTTCTACATGAGTGATTCTTTCCAGCATTTACTTCAGCAATGATTTCCTTTATTTGGATTTGCTTCTGGTTTGATGCATCGGCACAGACAGTGAAACTGTCATTGAAATAAAAGATGTCCCTAGACTGATAATTTATGTGTACTATTTTAGTCATTTAATAGTGATTAATACAACCCAACATTTTGGTGCTGTTGCTGGGGATGGCAGTGATGATCCAATCAACTAGAGTTGCTTGTTAGAAGATAAAGTGTACCTAGTCTACAATTTTCGGGCGGTAAGATGAGAGGTAAGAACCTACGCATCGCTCTAACATACATGAGTGGGCTCACCAATGATACACTAGGGAACTTATAGGTGAAATTTCTATGTGTGTTTTTTAGTGTGTGTCCAACGACACAATTGTCGAGCGGTAAGACGAGAGGTAAGAACCTCCGCAACACTCTAACATACCTGAGTGGGCTCACCAATGTCTTGCTGGGACACTTAGAAGTGTGAATTTTTGGGTTTTTTCTTTAGTGTGTCTTCATATATACATTTGTTGGGCGGTAAGACGAGAGGTAAGAACCTGCACATCACTCTAACATACCTAGGCCGAATCACCACTGTAGAAATTGAAGCACTTGTAGGATGAATTGATACACATAGGGTCCATGTGTGCTAGTAGGACAATAGAAAAATCCACAAACACCCCCCACTCTAAAAAGCCCCCAAAATTCATGGGATGAGGTCAAGGAACAAAGCATCAACACAAGCTAGAATCCAGTCGAAGAAATTCCCGATATAAAAACTATGGGAAATCAAGATTATATTTAAGATTGGTTTCACTCTGTTGATTGCTCATAGCATCGCTCCATACTTCAACAATTCTTGGCACCATCCTTAATAGGGAAGTTGGTCTCTCATACCCTAGTACTTATTAGCATACATAATTCAATTATGGGTATGTGTATACTTGAAGCCTTATGTCAAAAATGGCTTCATTGGAGGTACTCCTATACGTAAGTATATTTTATTTTTCAAGGTAGAATAGTGTACTGTATAAAATAGAATAAATGAAGACATAAATAAATAAATTTCTTTATATGTAAAAATGGTTGTTTTTGTTGCAACATGCTGTGAAATTTGACATCGGTGATAAATAGTCGAATTTATTTATGTATGTAGATGTGTTATATTGGAAAATGAAATTTCTACAAACACTTATATTCATTTTGATCACCTTCTTGGAAAAATTCCTTGATTATGGCTTGCGGGCTTGATGAAAATTCTGGAAAAACAACCGGGACAGTCATGTTTTGAGGGATAAAATGGGAATATTTTCAAGACTTGTTTCTATCCTACATATCCCTTTATGTGTACTTTCTAACCCAATTTGAATCACTCGATTTTGATTTGAAACAAAAAATTTATGACCAAAACAATGACAGGATGCCTAATAGGCAGCTCAAGAACATAGTTGGGATAGTCCATTTTTTGAGGCCTAAATGACTAGATTTTGGAAACCTGTTTCTATGGGATATTTATGAATCTAGTTTACAATGAAAATTGAATCACTTTATTTTGATATTTTATGAGAAACTTATGAACACAATACTGATTGTTTATTGTAAATCAACACTCTTGAAACTCTGTTTTCCCGGCTGTTCACTAGCATATTTGACCCATCAATTCTTCTTTCCTTAAAAAAATATTACTATTGGGGATAAATACACGAACATAATTAAATATCTAATTTGAATCAGTTCAATCCGTCATCAAATGAAAAATTTATGCTTAAAACATCAACTGTTGGTCTGAGTTGGAAAATAAAAAATTACTTTGTTATGCAGGTTGTTCTAAGAAAATTTAACATACCATTACATGGAATTTTTAAAACCTATTTCTATTGAAGAAATCTCGCTAAATTCAATTTCATTTGACTTTTAAATCACTCAAATCAGATGAAAAATAAAGAATTTATTATTGAAACACTACTGGTTAGTATGGTTGGCCACCACTCTACCACGGGTAATAAATTAATTGTTCTTTGTTTATATTTCTATGGATTTGTTTTAGAGAGTAAATACTTGTTATTTTTTACATATGTATTGAATTGGAAGAGCCTGGGGATCTCTATTATTCCATGATTTTATGTTTTATTGCAGGTAGATGCTTGTTTTTTTTGCAGGTCCCACGAGAATAAATGAGGTTAATTTATGAACAAGTGATCGTAGAAGACAATGATAATGAAATGAGAACATTTTCATAGACGTTTCCTCACATAGAGAAAGCAACATGAATACTTTTCATCACTTAAGAGATTTATAACACGAGAAATTAGGAATTGATTTCCATTTTAAAATCAAAGTCATTTCCGAAAAATCATTTTTCCATTCATTCACCATTCACAAATAACATTGCTGCAACAAAAATCATAACCATTGTAACTTAAGTTTTTGTTTATTTTTTGGTTTTCAATAAAGAGTCATTTATTTTCTGGTTTCTCTTATGTTTTTATGCTTCAGGTATTGTTTACTTCAAGGTCACATTTTTGGTTTGTTCTCAAAATAAAAGAAGCTAGTTCTTAAAGTTTCACGACGCTATTACTCCAGAAATTTTTTCTAAGTGTTAGATGTTGTTACATTGTCAGTGTTGTTACTCCATTAATGCTGTGACTCTGTCACTGTTGTTACACCATCAATGTTGTTATTCCATCACTACTGTTACACCATCAGTTTTGTTACTCCATTACTGTTGTGACTTCGTCATTGTTGTTACACCGTCAGTGCTGTTACACCGCCAGTGATGTTACTCCTCTGGTGTTGTTACTCTGAAATTTTTTCTAAGTATCCGGTGCTGTTACTCTAGGAAATTATCTAAGTGTCTAATGCTGTTACTCCTTCGGAGATGTTACTCCATGGTGATATCTTTCTAAGTACTTGGTGTTGTTACTCCTCTAGTGTTGTTACTTCGCCAATGCAAGTTTCCAGATACGTCCTCGACCGAATTCGTGGATTTAATTGGTATTTTACTTATGACATGACCAAATATGACTGATGACAGACATACTTTTGTTGGGGGGAGGTCTCGTATTTAGTAATAAGGATGATTATTATGGAAAGTCTTGTCAAGAATGATTCACTCTCAATTCCTCATTATTTTGTATAGTGACTAATCCTCCTTCATGTCACCTTCCTAACATCATTCTTTTTCCCCTTTCCCTGTTATTACCTAAGTCATGGTTGTTGTTACCACAGTCACAAATATTGTTGTTGGCCAATTTTCATGTTGAATTCAACATATGAAGGTCTTTCGGATTTGTTTTTCTCTTTGGTGAATGGGAAATAATTTTAATGGTCTAGGCCCTCTTTGACATAATGATTAGGGAGTCAATTTATCTTTGTTTATCTATAAACATAATCTTATTTTTTAAGGAACAATTATGCAAAGATGATTTCATCATGCCAGCTTTTAAATTTCCTAATTGGTCAAGTCATTGATCTTGTAAAATTTATGATGATGACCGCATAATTGTATTTAAATATTTTCGCCATTATCTAATGAACTTTTCCTCAACCCCAAACTCAGCAATGAAAAATATTTTTATCAGCAGTCATTTGAAGGTTATATTTTTTTGAGAAGCAAAAATATCAAAGTTGAAAATAGTTACTACACAACTTTTTACGCCATACCTAGCTCTTAAAGAGCTGACTTGCCACCCCATCTATTAAATAATCTTTTATTGATTAAAAATAATCATAGTTTAATTTTAAACATAAATAGTCAACTAGAGGATAGAAGGTCTCATCACGAGCCGAACTACCATGATCATAGGTCCTAATAAAGTGACATTACCACTGCTGGTCACCAGGCCACGGTAATGGCCTTCGGTCATAAAATTGAAGGACAAGTGGTCTCATCACGAGCCGAATTTTTCACTTTTGTTAGCTCCTGTTAATGGTATTGTTATTAACTGGTTACCATGGCAGAAAAATGATCTTCAATTGACATTTAAGTAAATTTAAAGGCTTTTTGTAACTATCTACTTATTTCTAATAGATGGGACACTAGCATCTCAATGGGTTAAAAAGGCATCCCTGTCGAGGCTATGGACGCCTGCTAACAACATTGGCTATGCCTATGGTATAGAAGTTATTTTAATACTATAATCTACTTGGTTGCCTTGTTTTCTCAAAGCTAATTTTCGATAAAGTTGACTGTTGCATATACAAGGTTTTCCAGAACTCATGGTTCATGGGGTAATATTTAATCGGTTCTTAGATGATGGTGGTTATGGTTTATATCTATTATTGAGTTATAACTATTTACTTTACATGTTAGGGATGAAACTTTTAGGATATTTGATAGTTGACATTTTGTATCATCTAATCCATCATTCCTTTATTATACAAGAATCATATCTTTAACCAAAGATAGTTGCTTTGCCCAACCAGTCGCCATTTATTCATAGCTTAACAACAAAACTATTGTTTTGACGTGGAATAAAGAGGCCTAATTCTGATTTCGAATCCCAGGTAATTGGACAGACCTTGAGAAGCATAATTTATATGTTCATAACAACCAAAGCTTATGGGTATAAAGAATGCATATTTTCTCTTCTTATCCATTATTATCTCATGCCATTCACAATATGATTATGTCACTGTTATATGTAATGAGGTAATTGAGGTGAAGAATGATTGATTAAGGATAATCATGAGATGTTTTATAGATGATGGGGAAACTAATCAGTTTGGTGGAAGGAAACACTGCTACACTTTCTGATTACTTTTTTAAGCTTGCATGGCTTCCACCTTTTGCATCACTTTCAACATCAACTCAACCTACATCAGCTTCAACACATGTCAATCCATAAATGTCATTCCACATTTTTACGGAGGTAAAACTTGAGGTAAAACAACATAAGTTTTTGATTTATTAAAAGTTTAGGAGAACGTCATGAAAAACCATTGAGCATTATTCACCTATAGTTTTTACGATTATTTCCCCTTCTTTACCGCTTCCCATTTTTCAGAAACAAAAAATCTTTCAGTTTGGGGGAGTGTTACTTTCATTATCATGAACATTCCATTAATATTCTTTATCATCCATCGATCTCCTTATTCAGTTACAAAATCTCTCCTATTTTATGTTCTTATACACCAAGAAAAGATCTCAACAATGATCATAACAACCACCTCAACTTGTTTTCTCGTATAGCATGAGGATTGCTAATTTTCCAGTTTGGGGGAGAAAGAGTTGCTATGTTTCAAGAAAAACCAATTTTACCTACAACCATTTTGCTGATATATTGAAATTTGTTCATTGGTTTGCTTTGATTTTTGGTATGGACAAGTATTAAGAACAAACTTGTGAAATTTCATGAAAAATTAATTTAATTTTTTATTTCCCATCATTACCGACAAATATTTTGTTTATATCTCAAGATCCGTGCATCCTATAGATTCGATTTTCGGATTCAAGAAGCATTGATATAGTAAAATTTTTCTTGTAATATTTCAGCAAAATCTGGTTTGTAATTTTTGATAAAATGGTTAATGAAGTTTGTTCTTACTTATATCATACTTTGTTGCAAATTCATATACATCTGGTTGAAAATGAAAATTGTTACAACTCCATTAATTACACATCTATTATTTTAAGGAATCATTTAGGGAATAACAATTTTTTTCCATGAATATCATGAGTTGAGGTGCGCATCTTGATTATTTGAATTACAACTTTGCTAATACAGAGGCATTAGGTTGCATGAGGACATGCAACATGTTCAGTTTGGGAGAGATGTTGGGCCATTAAATTTTCATTCTTATTACCATTTCTTAACATATATTTCATCCATTCCTACCATTCTTTTATCACATTATTTATCACAACTTATCATTTAATCCCATTTTATAATTATTTATGCTCTTATGGATAAGTAATATTTATTCTCCTTTATTTTTAATAAATTAAATATTATTATGAATTATTTTGTAAATGATGATTTATTAATGAATTTGTTATAACTCATGATTTTAGCCTCCAAGATCTCTTTCAGATTGCAAATTTGATCTTCAAGTTCATAATTAAATATTCCAACTCAGAAATTCGCTAGAATAACAAGTGACATTTTTGTGTTGGACATTTTGGGAAAACGAAGAAGAATATTGAAAATCCGAGACATGGGTTTTGTGCAGAACGGACCAAAATAGTTTTTTCATGTACAATTTTCCAAAATTAGGTCTTTATTGGGAGAAACACAAGGTTATTCGAAGGACATATTCACAGATTTTCTGTTGTGGTCGTTTTCCAAATTTCCGCAATTGCAATAATCATATTCGACTTGTTACAGCTGAATCATGGTGGAAATATCTCTTAAATTTTGTAATCAGTTGGTTGGAAATTTCCCTTTTGTATATTTTATATTTAAAGAACAAAAATCAGAGAGAGAAGGGATTAGATCATCATCTTGACTCTGTAACTTTCAATCATCATAATACAGAAATATTGTGTTGTTGTTACATGCGTTATCTGATTTAGTTTCCATTAAGTTCTTTCTCTTATCGCGCCTTGCTAGGGAGGAAGGGTCCTCCTCTTTAGCAAGGATTTCAGTGATTAAGGTAGCTGTGTATATATCTATTTCTTATTTTCTTTATGTATCAGTGGAAGTGTTGTTGCTGTTTTTTTAGCTATGAATAAATCTGCTTCAATTTCAATATTTTATATGTTGTTACACATTGAGATTAGAGATACCAACTGGGTAATTTTTGTGTGGTGCGATAGGTACAGATTAATTGAGGTGTGATCACAGTCTTGTAGATCATTTTATTTCTACATGAGTGATTCTTTCCAACATTTACTTCAGCAACGATTTCCTTTATTTGGATTTGATTTTGGTTTGATGCATCGACACAGACAATGCGACTGTCATTGAAATAAAAGACGTCCCTGGATTGATCATTTATGTGTACTGTTTTAGTCATTTATTAGTGATTAATACAACCCAACAAGTATTATCTTGGAAAATTTTGATAAACTCTTCTCTTGAAATTGGCCTATGATAGACTTTTAATCGATGTCCATTCACAAGAAGAGGTACCTTTTCTTCATCAGTTATCCTTATCCTGACTGCTCCGTTGTCAAATAAATTTTCAATCACATAAGGCCCAATCCAATGAGTCTGAAGCTTTCCTTGAAAGTCTTTGAACTTTGAATCGAACAAAAGTGCCCAATCCCTTGGTTGAAACTTTTTCTCCTTGATATATTTATCATGCCATTTGGACCTTTGCTGTTGGACTATACTGGTTCTTTGAACTGCATCTTGCTTGATTTCATCAAGCTCATTAAGTTGCTCCAATCTATGCTTCTGAGCCTCTAATAAGTCAATCCCCAATTGGATTTCCATTTTGAAGGTTTGGATCTGAAATTCTATGTGGAATAGGACTTACTTCCCATAAATAAGTTCATAGGGAGTATGTATTGCTGTATTCCTCCATGTGGTCCGGTAGGCCCATAAGGCCTCAGGAAGGATTTCTACCCAATCTCTCTTGTGTAGATATACAGTCTTAGTGAGAATTCCTTCAATCAGATTATTGGTAGATTCCACTTGACCATTTGCTTGTGGATGATCAGGAGTGGATTTTCTATGTTTGATACTGTAGTTCTCCACGAGCTTCTCCACCAAATTAGATGTAAAATGGGATCCCTGATATGTCACAATTTCTCTTGGGACTAAAAAATGAGTGAATATATCCTTAAAAATAAATTTAACTACATAATTTTCATTAGCTAAAGAAAGTGCTTTAGCCTCTACCCATTTAGTGACATAATTAGTACATACTAGAATATATTTCTTTTGATTATATGGCGGATTGATTGGTCCAAAAAAATCCAAGGCCCATTTTTCAAATGATTCGATGATTACCTGAGGTTGTAATGGCATTTCATCTGTAGGAATAGGTTTCCCCATTCTTTGATAGCTGTCACACCTTTTGACATACTCCCTAGTATCTTTAAAGACAGATGGCCAAAAATATCCTAAATGAAGGATTTTATAGGTTGTCCTCTTATCAACAAAGTTCCCACCACAGGGTTCATCATGACATGACTTAAGAATCTCAAGAATTTCATCTTCTATAACACACCTTCTAATAATGAGATCTGGACCTGTTTTATAGAATTCATCATTAATCCATAAGTAAAGTGCACTTGTTTAAATAATTCTTCTTTTCTCTCTAGGAAATGAGTGTGAAGGTAACTTTCCTGTGACTAAGTAATTAGCAATATTTGAAAACCAAGGAGTTTTAGTAGTTATTGCAAAAATATATTGATCAGGAAAATTATCCTCATCCAAAGTATTATTTTTAACATTTTGAATTCTAGACAAGAAATTAGCAACTATGTTTTGTTTTCCAGGTCGGTCTAGAGTGGTGATATTGAATTCTTGCAGGAGTAATAACCATCTTGTGACTCTTCCATTAGTAATAGAATTATTCATTAAATATCTGATTGCAAAGTGATCTGTATGAATAAAGGTTTCACAACTAGTGATATAATGTCTAAATTTATTGATAGCATGAACAAGAGCTAGGAATTCTTTTTCAGTTACAATGTAATTTAACCTAGCAGGAGTCAAATTTTTTCTTGTGTAATAGATGGAATAGGGGATCATACCTTTTTTTCCTAATACAACTCCCAAAGTTGTATCTGAAGCATCTGTTGAAATGTGAAAAGGTAGTTTCCAATTTGGACCTCTTAAGATGGGTGCTTCCGATTTTTTTTTTTTTAAAGTTTCAAATGCCAATTGGCAATCAAGATTCCAACTGAATTCACAATATTTGGTAAGTAACTTGAAGAGTGGGGATGCTATTTTAATGAAATTTTCTATAAATCTTATATAATACCCTGTGAATCCTAGAAAACTTCTAACATCATTTTGACAACTTGGAATTGATAATTTGGAGATGACTTCACCTTTATATGAATCAACTTTAATTCCATCTCCTAAAATGTGATGTCCTAAAACAATTCCTTTAGTAAACATCATAAAAAAAAATTCATGACTTAATGAAAGATTTTTTTCTTTACATATTTTAAGAACCTTTTCAAAATTCTCTAAATATTCTTCAAATGAATTCCCATAAACTATAAATCATCCATATATACCTCTACACAATCACGTATTAGATGAGAAAAAAATCCCAATATAATCCTTTGGAATGTTGCAGGTGCATTGCACAAACCAAAAGGAAGTACTCGGTAGGCATAAGTTCCCCATGGACAGGTGAATGTGGTTTTATCTTGGTCTTCAGGTGCTACCTGGATCTGATTGTAACCACTAAAACCATCCAAGAATGAGAAATACCTCTTACATGCTAATGTATCTAATACTTGATCTATAAAAGGTAAAGGAAAATTAAATTTTAGGGTAGCTTTATTCAAGTCTCGATAGTCAATGCATACCCTCCACTTACCATTCTTTTTAGGTACAATCACTAAGGGAGAAACTCACTGACTGTCTGATTGGGTAAATGAAGTTTACATTCAATGATTTTTGCAATTCTTCTTTCACAATTTCTCTAAGATTTGGATTCATCCTTATTTGAGGTTGTCTGATAGGTTTAAAATTTTCCTCAATGTAGATGTGATGTATACAAGTCTAAGGAATAATTCCTTTCATGTCAGTGTATTCCCATGCATATGCAAAATAATGTCATTGTAATGTTTTGATTAACTTTTCCTATTGTAGTTTTTCCAAGTTTTTGCTTATGTTCAAAGATTTTCTGGGAAAGATTTCAACTGTAGAGTTACCAAGATCTTCCATAGAGTATAGAGACATATGCCTGAATGAAAAATATTCAATATTGCACTGTTATTGAAATTGATCATGTTCATATTCTGAAGATGGTTCAATTTTTTCTATTGAATTTAAGATTTTACTATCTTCACTAATGTTTGAAATAGTAAAGAGAGGTTGTATATCATTGTCATCATCAATCCATTCTTCATATTCTAATTCTATGATTATTTTTGCTGGAGGATATAGAGTGAATTTCTTTGTTGAGTTACCATCAGAGATATACATGTCACAGGATCTACAAAAAATGAAAGCATCAACTGTAGCCAACCAAGGTCTTCCTAATATTAGTGGATGTCCAATTTTTCTTGGGAGTTATAATCATAAAATAGATCAGATACTCCCAAGAATCTAAGGACACTAAGATATCTTCTAATACACCATCTGGCTTGATTACAGACTTGTCTGCTAATTGCAGTAATGTAGGTGTATATTGAAGATTAGGAAGCTTGAGTTGTTCCATGGTTTGTTTGCAAATGATGTTTATAGATGCTCCTAAATCAATTAATGTATTTGGAATTTCAATACCATTGATATGTGTTTTTACAAGTGGACTTCCTGGATCTAAATATTTTTGTATGGCAATTTTTCCCATCATAACGTCTGCAATTTTTCCTACTAGTTGAATTCTTTTTATTTCTTTTGTTTTTATTCCTGGTTTCTTCATGCTCAACTCTTTTATTGTTTTGACTAGAATTGGAATCTCTTTAATGGCCTGTAGCAAAGGAATTTTGATACAAACATTTTTCAATTTATCTAGAAAATCATAATTGGGAAACATGATATGTTTTTCTACCCCTCTATCAACTTGTAATGTTTCGGGAAAAGGAGGGTTAGAAATAGATACTGATGTTTTATCTATGATAGGATTTGATTTTATTGGTTCTTTTTGTTTTTCATTTTCAGAATTCTGGTTTTGAAGAGATGTTCCCTCTTTAAAACTTTTATTTGGCTATAGAGAATCTTCCTCAAAATTATCTTGTTCTTGAATAACTACAGAAGGATTTTTCCTCTCTAATATTCTACCAAACCTAAGTTTAACATCATTAGATCTAGTGGAGTAATCATGTAAGTTGGATATTGTTATCCTTCTATAATGTAGGCATTTTGAGAATTTTTTTTTATTGGGGTTTGGCAATGGTTGGGCAAGTAGTTGATTTGGTCTTTGTGGAAATGGTAATGAAAGTTGTGGATTTTTGTTTTGGAGTTGGGGTTGTTGATTATGTTGAGGAATTTCTTGCGGAGGATGGTTTGGATAAGATGGAGGATATTGGTAGTATAGAGAGTATCTACCATAGGGATTTTTCATTCCTTGTGCTCAAGATTGAGGTTAGGACCAAGGTTGTTGCCAAGAATTCCAATTATTTGGTGGGGGCTGAGTATACATTTGGTTGTTAAAACCTTGAGTTTATGGCCCCTGCCATGGTCTTCTAGAGACAAAGCAAAGATATTTTGCTAGATTTGAATTTAATTCTTCTTGAAAAACAACCTTAAGATCTGGAATTAAAGGGAAACTCTTAGTTTCATGATTTTATGAACAAATCACACAAGTCTCTATGAATTTTACATCAAGAGGACATTCTCTTAAAGAATGCTTCTTTCTGCATTTAGGACAGAAACTAACTAAGGCATTTGTATCAGCTTTATGTTTGTTTTGTAATTTAAGGGTGTCTATCTGTTCACTAAGACTCCCTAAAATTTTTGTTTTAAATTCATCAAGAATATTTCCAATTTCTTCCCTACTTACTGTTCCAGTTCCAGATTTATTCACTCTAGCAAGAGAAGGATCTCTTGGATTTTTCCCAGTTTTTTATTTTCCCCTTGAGAGATGAATACATAATTCAAAAATGTCAGGTAATGTGAGTTGAGAGATATCTCCCTTCCCCATCATGTTTAAAATGTCTATCTACGCATCTCTAATGGCTTTTAACAAAAGAGATTTTAAAGTATCTTGATCTAACTTATCCATTTTAGCTCGTTTTATGTTATAATTTATTCTTTCAGTTAGATACTTCAAATTCTCATCCTCTCTTTGCACCATTTTGAATACTTCATCCTTATGATTAATAGGTATGCAATAATCCAAATATCTCTCTAAAAATGCTATTTTCATTTCATTCCATGTCCTAATAGACTGTGTGACTAAACCCATGAACCATTTTAAAGCTGCTCCTTTCAGTGTTGTGGGAAATAACCTTAGTTTTTGAGAGTCTTGTAAGTAATCATAAGATATACACAAAACTTCAAATTCAAACAAAAAGGTTTCAGGATCTTCACTCTTTAATGCATGGAAATTTGGAAGAATAGAGGGTGAAATATTTTTCATTGTGGCATTTGTATCCCCATCAATTATAGGAAATCCAAAAGAATTATCATTTTCCCTATTTATTTATTTTTCTTCACCTCCTCTACCTCCTCCTTTGTTCCCTCTACCTCTTCCTCCTCCAAACAATAAATTTTCTCCATTTAGAACTTCTCCTTCTCCTCTTCCTGCCATTATAGATTCCTTAGAGCTAATATAAGGTTCTATTTGACTCAAGTTAATTGCTCTTCCTCTGGTTCTTCTATCAATGGGAGATTGAAGAAAAGTTCTTCTTCTTCTTCTCCGCTAGGAATTTCTAACTCTTCAGCTAGAATGTGTTAACCTGTAGAGGTGAAAAAGGTTACTCCTTCTGTTGGAGATCTAGGATCTTCTTCCTCTAAGGCTGCCTCATTGGATGAAGTAGGAGATCCTCCTGACTGGATTTCTGACCTTAAGACTTCAGGAAGTCTATGTCTAGTGAAGTATGGAATATGAGTTTGAGATGGTGGTGTATCACTACGTGGTCTAGGTGGAGTGGGTAGTGTTGTTGGAATTAAACTTCTGCCTCTAGCTATAAATATACCCCTAGAATCTCTTTCTCTACACATATTTTTTTTTTTTTAGATGTAAGAAATGAGGTTACCTAATTACACTTCCCCGATAACGGTGCAAAAATGTTTAGCCAATTTAATGTCTTAAATTGTTTAACATAAGTTATCAACCGAGGTTTGTAATTTGATGAAGTGTGGTGCACTATATATGCTTAATTAACCTTCTTTTTACTTCATTGTATATATATTTATGTTGTTTTTGTGGATTATTTTCTTTATGTATAAATGTTAATTTTAAGAAATGAAAACTATGAAATGAATCAACTGAATCTAATGAAATTTAAATGTTAAAAACTAACTTTGAAAGAAGGAAGAAAAGAAAGTGTTCTTGAACTATTCTAATTTGCATAGAAATGAATCAAACTTTAGATGGTTAGAATCTGATCTAAAAACAGAGTATTTATTCTAATGACTTTGAGCTTTTGAAAATTAAAGTTAATTCTAATCTATCTTAACTTAGTTCTACTCCATGGATTCTAATATGAATCTTATGACTGAGAATTGAAATGGCAATGCTAATCTAAATGAAATCATATTCAAAGGAAAAAGAAACTATTGTATGATCAATTACCCAAGCATTCAATGTGGAAGTATGACAGAGTCACCCTCTTGACATGATTTACAAGTAATTTATTACACTTTAGTTTTGAAAATTTAATCTAAGAAAGCATTTAAATAACATGTAAAGAAAAAATCAATTACTATATAGGTTAAATACTCAAGCATCCAATTTGGAAGTATGACAGAGTCATCTTCTTGGCATGATTTACAAGAATTCAATTATGCATTTAACTGAGGATCTAATATAGGAAAGCAATTTAAAGGCATGTAAATGAAAACTCAATTATTGCATAGGTTAAATACTCAAGCATCCAATTTGGAAGTATGACAAAGTCATCTTCCTGGCATGATTTATAAGCATCCGATTATATATATAATTGAGGATATGATCTAAGAAAGCAGTGTAAAAACATGTAAAGAAACTGAACAACTGTGAGATCTATTGCCTCAAACATAATCCAATTGGAAAATAGAAGAATCTACTTTCTTGAGATGTTCTAAGAAAGAAAATATTACACAGTTATTCTAAAACCAATACTAAGAAAGCATTCATAAATTTAATCTATGATATTAACCTAAAAGTTGCAATGCAATACGAATCTACTTATGAATTAACAAAACAAAGCAAATGAAATTAAACTAAAACAACTAATGAAAAACCTCCTCCTTTGCAGGGGCCCTCTGTGACAGAATAGGTTGAAATCCTAGTAGACTATACGTGCATTAAGAAGAAACTGAAACCACGTACACGATCTCCGTATTATGAAAAATATAGAGTCTAAAGCATACACAACGTTTACAGAAAATTAATACTGTCTTCGGTCTTCAAACAACCAGTATTTAAATAAAATAAAATGTAACTGTCAGGAGCTAATTCATCCTACAGATGGTGATTACAACCGAAAAACATAAAAGCAAATTCTAAATTGTTAAATCTTGATTTGCTACGTCAGAGAAAATCAAGAGTTCTTCTCTCTTGACTTATGTCCTTTGACCGTACTTTGACCACGATCACAGGCACCTTTTTCTATCGATTACGACCAGGTGGATAGGACTAAATCCATATATGGATCATTATGGAGATGCCCATGTGGCTTATTCCTTTATTCGCTCCTTGGAACCTATCAAGCCATAAAAATAGCTGCGGAAACAACAATTAGCTACATAATAGGCTGCATTTTGTAGCTGAGTTACAAAAATCCATTCAAATAACAAGAACATTAGAATATAACATAGAAATAATTCAAATGCATTCTATGAGATAAAACATGTCATCTATCATTGATCGGAGTGTATGGATTTATGAAAAGGTAAAGAAAAGTGATGAGAAAGGATGTCAAAGAAAGGACAATTCTGAGGTTCAACACAGTGCCAACTTCGTGTGGTCACTATTGTTCTCAAACAAGTACATCAATGTTTTTCCCATCACTAATGGAGTTTATTTCCCATGGATATTCGAGATAATATGATCTTGAACTCCTTCCAATATGCCTCTCCTTGTTTTTGCGACACACTTCTTCCATTCTGTTAGATCCAGAGCATCATATGCTAGAGGTTTAGGAATATTAGTATCTACTAATTCCTTCAACCCATTATCTTCCAACATTGCCTCCATCATGTCCTTCCATGCAATATAATTTGAAATACCCTCAAGGGAATATTTGAGTCTCAATCTGTAGAAGGCCATCCTGCTAGCTTTGAAGGTTTGATTATGAAAATTTTATCCTGCAAAGACAACTTCAAATTATTCTCTTCTATTGTGATTTTAGCTCCAATACCATGTAGAAATTCCTTGTATATTTAAACTTCTAATTGTAATTTACTAAAACAATAGACTTGAATCTACTTGAATAACTACAGAAACAATTAAATGATCGTGAAATCATGAATAATACAAGAGAAAGAATTCAATCAACACATTACACAATGATTTCTAGGGGAAATCCATATCTAAAAAACCCCTCCTATCTGTATATTGCATTATTCAGAAAAATAGAGAATATTACAATGCTTTTCTCAAGCTCGAGAAACCTCTACATTATCACAATCTGTCTCATTGCTTCCTAGATCGACTCTAGCCAACACTTAGCCAATTTCCCGGCCTTCCAAGGTTCTACTTCCTTGCACTATTTCCTTGAGAATTATCCCTTTTTAATTGGGGAAATTCCTCATCCATAACTGCACAATCCATCATAGGCCTTCCTTTGATTGCATGCACCACCTGTACAATTGAGATGATTATGCAACTGATAGTACACTACCCTTGAACTCTAATATCAAATAGGTAACTCGTAGATCACACATGCATGCATTATTTATGGTTTATTTATTAGTTAAATATTTGATCATAGAGTACACACCCCACTACTTGACCTGCCACTGGTTCCTCAAACAGTTGAAACTAGTTTAACTGACTTTAACTCAATTTTACTGAATTAATTAATTACAACTCAAAAAAATTCAACCTAGGCTCCTAGAAAGTAGGAGACACTCTGCATGACTAAATTAGGCCCTCAAATCGAATTAACTGAACCAACTAATCCAAACTAACATAGTTAACTCGTTCAAGTTTCCTTGTGATGTGGAATTACAATTTTCTCCTAATTTAATTCAAGGGAAAATTAAATTAAGATTTTATTGTTTCCATTTTCAACACCATGATGGAGTCTATATGATCAATGTCATTGGATATTACCAACATATTTTTTATAACAATCATAATGTTTACCATGATAATCATCACTGTCATAATTGTTGTCATATGTCTTGGTGTCCTCTCCATCTACCCCATCACCTTTGTCTCGAATGTTTGAACCAAACCAAACATAATATTGATCAATTTCAGGATCAACTGGAGCTTCTGAAAGACCCATGTTCTACAAAAAAGAAATCAAAACCAAAATTTATTATTTATTTCATGAAATATTAAAATTTTTGTTATATTTATAATATTACAACATATGAAACGAAACCATAATCATATTACATCATCAAAGTGCATCTATATACGATAATACAATTCCTATTAAGTTACAACTAAGATGTCGTTCCAATTATATAAAACATGCAACAATTCTAATAAACCTTAGTAAATTGTGGAATAACGACATACCTTTCTGTTGACTAGATTGTGTGATGTGTAGTGTACCAACCCCTGCTAGGAAGGAAGGGCCCTCCTTGTTAGTATGGATCACTATTTAGGAAGCTATTGTAGTTGTTTTATTTATTTCCTCTCAGTTATAATTAATGTGTGATTGTTGTTACTATTATTATTCATTTTTATGCTTTAATGATTGCAGAATCCTAACCTCTATATCGTGTAACAGAATAGGACTTGAACCAGTCCCTTTTTTAATGTGACAATTATTTAACTCTAGTTACAGTTTGGTTGTGTGTTCATTTCAACATTTGATGAGAGAATGGTTTCCAGGAGTGCTCTTATTTTTTGAATAAGAGTGGCAATGTGACATAATGCTTTTATTATGCATTGTGTGTTAATTTATTGAGAGTGTGAAAAATGTTGGGAGTGTAACAACCAGAGTGTTGAGTTGTTGAGAGTGTGATTACAATGATCGGTTTTGAGATTCATTGAGTACTAGTAATTATTTTCCCTTGCATATATTTTTCATAATATCCTTGCAATAAAAAAACCTACCCGGGATGGCAATTAATTTGAAGAGTTGGAACTATTGTTCTAAATTAAAAGGACAATTATTCATCCCAACAAAAAGTGAAGAAAAACATATACACAACTTTCACATAATGCAAGTTGAAACAAAACTTGGAATGTTGTATGAAATCTGAAGAAGAATTATTTAAGGATCAAATTAAACACACACACACACACACACACACACACACACACACACACACACATATATTCTATAATTTGAATCAATTAGATTGGCCAATAAATGAAGTATGGGTGTGAATTTTAGTGAAGAAAGGAAATTTTGGATTGTTTCACAAAATTGCATGCCCGATCTTCATTTCAAGTAAATATTGAATGATTCAACTATGAGAGTACTTTTTCACTCATAGCTAACATTAATTTTTCACATAGAAAATTTTGTTGTGCAAGAAGATGACATATTGGATCGATTTCATAGGGTTAAATTCAAGTTTTTTTGCCTCAAATAAAAGCACACCAGGACTTGTACTTATTTGAATATGTGATATCGATCATTCCAACCTAAATGTAAGACCATTTTATGCAACATAGCATATTAGTTTTCATAAAGGAAATGTTATATAATGAAATCCATTTCTATCGGAATAACAACTGATATTATCTACCAATGATCAAAATTGGAACAAATATGTATCCCAGGCCAAACCAATTACACTCTTGGTAATAAAATTTGAAATGGGGCATGATTGTAAAATTCCTAACCTTTGTATATAACCTTACATCATGTCTGACAAATATACTACATAACTATGTTTCCCACTTATACACAAGTTTCACAGAAGGAGAGTCGAATCAAAACTTAAAATGTTGTGTGAAATTTGAAGCATAAATATTTAATCTCAAATTAAATATACAACAATGCAAAATTGTGTAAAATCAGTAAATAAACAATATACAATTTGAATAAATTAGCTTGACCAATAAATGAAGCATGTGTGTGAATTTTAGTGAAGCAAGGAAATTTTTGCATGATTCACAAAAATACCCACCCAACCTTCATTTTAAGGCGAAACTAAATGATTTAATTGGAGAGTACTTTTTTTACTCATAATTAACAATAATTTTGCACATAGAAATTTTTGTTATCTAAGAATATGCGAAATTGATCGATTTCGTAGGGTTAAAGTCAAGGTTTGTGTGCCTCAAATAAATGCACACCAGGGCATGTAGTTAATTTACTGTGTGATAATGATAATTACAACCTAAATAAAAAACCATTTTACGCAACATAGCATAGTCATTTTAATAAAGGAAATGTTATACACTGAAATCTAAGCCTTCCATAATAACAATTGATCATATATGCCAATGATCACAGTGGGAACAAATATGCACTTCCAGTCCAAACCAATTACACTGTTGGTAATGAAATTTGACATGATTGGAAAATTCCTAAACTTAGGATATAACATTGCATTATGTCTAACAAATATCCTACATAACTTTGTTTCCCACTTATACACAACTTTCACATAAGGAAAGTCGAAGCAAAACTTAGAATGTTGTAAGAAATTTGAAGTATAAATATTTAACCTCAAAGTAAAGATATAACAATGTAAAAGAGTTTAAAATCATTAAATAAAAAATCTACAAATAAATGAAGCCTAGGCGTGCATTTGAAGCCTAGGCGTGCATTTCAGTGAAGAAAGGAAATATTGTCCTGCTTAAAAAAAAATGCACACATATCCTTCATTTCAAGGCCAAATTGAATGATTCAACTTGGAGAATACTTTTTTTACTCATAATTAACATTATTTTTTCAAATATAAATTTATTTTTTGCAAGAATATGCCAAATCAGATCAATTTAATAGGGTTAAAGTCAAGGGTTGTGTGCCTCAAACAAATGCACACCAGGACCTGTACTTAATTGACTTAGTGATAGTGATCATTCCAACCTAAATATAAAACCATCTTACATGACATATCATAATCATTTTCATAAAGGAAATGTTATACATTAAAATCCAAATCTTTTAGAATAGTAATTGATCATATCTGCCAATGATCATAGACAGAAAAAATATGCACTCCTAGGCCAAACCAATTTCACTCTTGGTAATGAAATTTGAAATGGGACATGATTGGACAATTCCTAACCTTAGGATATAATCTTGCATCATTTCTGACAAATATCCTACAAAACTATGTTTCCCACTTATACCCAACTTTCACATAAGACAAGCTGAAGAAAAACTTAGAATGTTGTATGAAATATGAAGTATAAATATTTAAGCTCAAAGTAAAGATATAACAATCCAAAAGTGTGTAAAATCATTAAATAAACAATATACAATTTGAATCAAATAGATTGGCCAATAAATGAAGACTAGGCGTGCATTTTAGTGAAACAAGGAAATGTTGGCATGCTTCACAAAATGCACATCGAACTTGTATTTCAAGGCCAAATTGAATGATTCAACTTGGAGAGTAATTTTTTTCCTCATCATTAAAATCAATTTTTCACAAGTAAATTTTTTTTTGTGCAATAATATGTCAAATTGGATCAATTTTTTAAGGTTAAAGTCAAGGTTTGTGTGCCTCAAATGAATGCACACCAACACTTTTACTTAATTGACTGTGCGATTATGATCATTACAACCTAAATATAAAACCATTTTACGCAACATAACATAGTCATTTTCATAAAGGAAATGTTATACACTGATATCTAAGTATGCCAAAATAAAAATTGATCATATCTGCCAATGATCACTTCAGAACAGATAGGCACTCCTAGGTCAAACCAATTACACTCTTGGTAATGAAATTTGGAATGGGACATAATTGGAGAATTCCTAACCTTAGGATATAACCATGCATCATGTCTAACAAATATCCTACATAACTATGTTTCCCACTTATACACAACTTTCACATAAGGCAAGTAAAAGTAAAACTTAGAGTGTTTTTTGAAATCTGAAGTATAAATATTTAAGCTCAAAGTTATAAAAATGAAAAAGAATTTAAAATCATTCAATAAATAATATATAAATTGAATCAATCAGATTGGCCAATAAATGAAGCCCAAGTGTGCATGTTAGTGAAGCAAGGAAATTTTTGGCCTGCTTCACAAAAATGCACACCCAACCTTCATTACAAAGCCAATATTTTTTCCTATGAGGGTATTTTCTTTTGAATTTTTTGTGACAACCCCAACCATGGTTCTCTCGTAAAATTAATTGCAAATATTTTATAGAAATAAAATTAAAAAAGCGGGGATTGAGTCAAGGACATAGATTCTAGAGCCAAGAGGAGGTTGCTTACTTGGGATATCTATGGGTTTCTTGTTTGGAAATCTAAACTGTTTTTGGGACAACCATTAACAGGTTGGTTGGTGAGCCTTAATGGACTGGTTATGAATTTAATTGGGATGCAAGGAAGTATGTAGGCCATGTTTCCTTGAGAAACACTCACAAATCAAGGATGAGGACCATGTTGCCTAGGAAGAGATTGCAAGGAAGAAAGGACAGGAAGTCAATCCCTATGAAAAAAAGTAAATAACAGAAGAAAATAAGGGTTCAATATCATTCAAGACTTTCATTTTTTAATGCAGAAATAACATTTTAACTCACTCGCTTATCCATACAGAATTCAACATCCAACAAGAAGAGAATAGAAGAAGGAAGAAAGACAATAACTGATTTCAGTTGGCAATATTGATGGACATGTGGTTTCTCATTTGTGAGTAACAATTCCTCTCAATTCCTTGTAAATCCATAGGGTGGAGAAGGTTTTCTATGGATTCCCTTAGTGGTGTGGGTGGAGGATTGTGTCCTTGGATTCCTGGAGGGAGAGACACTAAAGCCTTCTTACTATTGATTTACAGTGGGCTCTGGATTCCCCTAAGTGAGTGTAACCACTTTATGTTGTTTAAGGGTGGAGAGGTCGCTCTATGGATTCCCTTGGTATCTCTATGGTGGATGAATATGATCTATGGAATCCATGTGTTCTATTTGCTGCTAAGTGGCACGTGAGTGGAGGAGGGAGGTCCTTTGGACTCCCTGATTCAACTAGCAGTTGGTGTTTTATCCTTGAAGAAAGTCCCTCAATCTCTAGAATATGGCTCTAGGGTGAAAAATGCAAATAAGCATGGTTGTAGTTATCTAAGGTTACATGGATATTTCTTGTCATAGATTCAGTTTCCCAACACATTCTAAGACATGTACTTGCATTTTTATTGAACATGCTTTGTATTCTAGATTGAAATGATGTTGATAATTGTAATGAGCATATGTTTGTATTTATGGATTGAGATGGTTCTTATATATGTGATGAATAAGAGTATAATGCATTCTTAGCATGGAATGATATGCCTTGTGAATTACGTGACTGTGCTATTCAAATTCGTAATAAATAAAAAATGTACATAGGTTATAGACACCATAATGGTTCATAGGAACCAGATTCAACCATGACAATATTTAATATACATGTCCTTTTATTACATGTATAATTATTAGATGGGGGACAACCTAATTACAGGGTATTTGTGAACATATTCGATTATAAAGCCCATTACATTTCATGTGTTTTTGTGAAAAATTCAAGGATGACCTCATCTTCTAACTATATTAATTAGTGTATTTACATTAAAGGCTCCGGTTGCCTTGCATTTTGAGTAGTCTCGGAGGTCTTAGACAAGCTTCAAAGTGTTCTTGGCTATGGTAAGGATTAGAAACTCACGTGAATTTTAGGACCATGTGATGGGAGTTGGACCAAATTATTCAATATTCTATGCATCGTAGTCTTTGTTGAAGTGAAAGAAATCGACTAGGTGGATTGCTAAGTCAATTTTTTGTTGCAGAAGATAGCATGCCAGTTGTCAAATTAAACCTTAGAATTCTAAGGCGGTGAACATTAATGGGGCTAATACCAAGGTAAAAAGATAAAATAAGCTAAGACTGATTGGGTGAGAGAGGTAGCACATGTGAACCATCATATTGAGTTGATTTGAAGGAATAATGTAAACCGGTTTTGCACAAACTCAAAGTGATTAGGATCATAAAACCATACTGGAAGATAATGGTGGGTTCAAGGTCATAAGTAACCACGATGAAGGAGTGGGAAGCATGAAAATATATAAAATACCACCCAAAGGATGATTGAGGAAGGCAATAATTGGTGAAAGGAAGTCTTCAAGTAATGGAGGATTATAGGAGACGAGTGAAGTTTAAGTAGGAACCAAGCGAAATAGTGAACGAGTGGCACCAAAATTAAGGAGTATGAGGGAGATCATAGATAGTTGAAGGAGAATTGAAAGATATGGGGGAAATGATGAGAGAAGGGGCCTCAGGGAGTGGCCATCATCAAGTGACAAATGTTTTTTGGATAAATTCCTTCTACGGACAAAAACAATCTCCCTAGATATAGTGGCTTAATCTAGAAACAACCAAGAAAAACTTGAAATGCTTTCCTTAGATATGTTTGAAATATGGAAGGAATACCTACTTGAAATTCGATGTAAGCTTCCTCCTTTTGCTGGCTTGTTAGATTGAACTCCAAATCCATTTCTATAAGTGGAACCTGCAAATCATCCAAAACAAGGAAAACAATCAAAACATACAAATCATATGCAAAAAAATCTAAACAAGAAGCGAAGGATTCATTGTTATACATATGCATAAATGAGACATAATGTATAGGAAAACAAGGCATTTCTTTATTAATAAAAGTAGGAGAAGATTACAACCTGTTTTTTCCTTTGCCTTGTGAACCTCTCCCTTCTATCTTGTCCTTCCTTTGCCACAATAGTAAGCCTTAAATCACACCTCAAGCACATGGATGGATTATGTACCTCTAGTCACAAATGGGCAGCATAAGGGCATAATTTAGAGTCTCCAAAAGCCAACCCAAACACTATGGGGGGCAATGAATTTATAGGGTAAAAGAGGTGGTTTTGGACTTACCATTCTAGGTTTTAGATCCACATTAAAGGGAGGTAAGTTCTAGGAGACAAGAGATAAGACCTCAATATTAGGAGTTTGAGATATGATCCAATAGTAAATGGTTAAAACCACTTCTGAAGCTTCTATAAAGAGAAAATTTGAAATTAATTTTTATTTTGTACTCATTTCCTGCTATCATCGCACTATTTGGGAAAGGAACCTGCACTCGCAAACACAGTCTCTATGTGTACAACCTGCGGCAATGCAGTCTGTCTTAAAGGAAAGTGTGATGAACCAAAAAATTAGGGTTTTTAGCCAATGTAATCTAGGATTATTGTAAATTTTTGAAAGAAAATTCCTTTAGATTTATATTGAATGATTGCAATATTTCAATGGATGATGATAGATTTGGGTTCAGGGCCATTCGTTTGGATTAATTTTTTTTATCTCTAACAGTTTTACCCTTAAATTACAAAGTTACAAGTTGTGGTTGAGGACTGAAGTGTTTTACCATGTGAAAATTTCTAATCAAGAATCGACTGGTTCAAAAAATCAGTTGAATGTTACAATACATTGTCATCATGATATTGTTATTAAGGTATGCATACCCATACTCAGCGTATAGGCTAGTAATGTGTACAATGATCAAAGTCACGTCCATTGGTGGCATATTGTGGACCCATGCTTACATGACTCTTTGTATGACCATAGCCATCATACTTTGGCCCAGATGGATGAAATTAGATCTGTGGTCTTTTATATCGTCACTCGATAATACGAATCTAAACATGTGAATAGATGAGTTGGAGAAAAACATGGTAGACACCATATAATTACCAACCAATGATGAAAATTCGTTTAGAGATGTGAGAGGAACCACTGGTAATGATAATGGTTCTCAAGGTACTAATAATAATCTATGAGGTGTAAATAAATGATCTAAAGTTAAACACCCCACAAAATGTTCTAGTCAAAGGTCAATCACGAGAACATGAAATTGAGAGCAAGGAGACTTGTCATTGAGGTATGCAAGTTCCAAGGCATTGAGGAGAGTTCTAAGTCAACTTCCTGGATATTGTGATGATGTTGACAGGGAGAAACTTGTCACAAGAGGGCCTTAATTTATCCCCCATCAAAGACACGAAACATGTATCAAGATTTGAGAAAAAATGTTTATGTTTCAAAGTTGGTTCAGGGGAAACATGCATGAAATAAGGCTTAAGGTATTGTAGAAGATGTCAACTGAGGGTTGAGTTTCTCTTGAAAATATCAGTAACACTTTATGGATTTGGAAATTTTGACGTAAAGACCCATCATGAAGGCTTTCATTAAGGTGTGATCAACAAAGAGGCAAGCATGAGTTTTTTTGTGGATAAATTGTTTCCGCGAACAAAAGAAATCTCCCTAGATCTATTGGCTTAATCTATAAACTACCAAGAAAAAATTGCAATGATTTCCTTAGAGATTTTTTAATTATGGAATTAATACCTACTTGGAATCTGATGTAAGCTTCCTCCTTCTCATGGCTTGTTAGCTTCAACTCTAACTCTAATTTCTATAAGTGGAACCTACAAATCATCCAAAATAATCAAGAGAACCAAAACATACAGATATCATATACAAAAAAATCTAAACAAGAACCCAAGGATTCATTGTTATACATATGCATAAATAATACATAATGTATAGGAAAAAAAGGCATTTTTGTATTAATAAAAGTAGGACCTATAGACACATACAGGCAACATAAGGGCATAATTCAGAGTCTCCAAAAGCTAACCCATACTCTATGGAATTTATAGGGTAAAATAGGTGGTTTTGTATTTACCATTCTAGGTCTTAGATCCACAATAGAGGGAGGTAAGTTCTAGGAGATAAGAGATAAGACCTCAATATTAGGAGTTCGATATCCGATCCAACATTAAATGGTTAGAACCACTTCTAAAGCTTCTAGAAAGAGAAACTTTGAAATTAATTTTTATTTTTTACTCATTTCCGTCTATCATTGCACTTTTTGGGAAAGAAACCTATGTTGGCCAATGTAGTCTCTATGTGAACAACCTACGTCAACTTAGTATGTCTTAATGGTAGGTGTGGTGAACCAAAAAATTAGGGTTTTTAGTCAATGCAATCCAATATTCTTGTAACTTATAGAGAGAGATTTCCTTTGGATTTGAAGGGGATGATTGCAAAGTGTCAATGGATTATCATAGGTCTAGGTTTAGGGCCATTTTTTTGGATGTAAAAAAATAACCTATAATATATTTCCTCCTAAAGTATAAATTTAGAAGATGTGGCGGAGGAATGAAGTGATTTACCATGTGAAAATTCTGGATCAAGAATTGATTGGTTGAGATAATCAATTGTCTGTTACAATACATTATCATCATGATATCATTGTTGAGGAAGGAATACCGACACTCAGTGTATATTCTATTTTACATGTACAATGATCGAAGTAATGTCTAGTGATGACATACTATTGACCCATGCTTAGATGACTCTTTGTATGACCATAGCCATCATACTTTGTAGATCATACATGAATCTTGAAAAAACATCTTGAATGGATGAAACTAGATCTGGGGTCTTCTATCTCATCACTTGATAGTACGAATCTAACCATGTGAATAGATGAGTGGGAGTCAAACATGGTAGACACCATTGGATTACTGACCAATGATGAAAGTCGTTAAAAGATATGAGACAAACCATTGATAATGATAATGAATCTTAAGGTACTAAGTGAAATCTATGAGGCGTGAATAAATGAGTTGAAGTCAAATACCCTACAAAATATTTTGGTCGAAGGCCAATGATGGGAACATGATGCTGAAAGTGAGGAGAACTTCCATTAAGGTATGTAAATTCTAAGGCACTGAAGAGAGTTTCTAAGTCAAGTTCCTGGATAATGTGTTGATGTCGACAAGAAGAAATCACCCCAGGAGGACCTTGATGTATCCCCCATCAATCATGAATCAAGCATCAAAATTTGAGACAGAATGTTGATGTTTCAAAGCTAGTTTAGGGGCGGAAACATGAAAGAAGGCTTAAGGTATTGTAGCAAATGTCAAGTGAGGGTGGAATTTTTCTTAAACATATCAACGACACTTTATGGAGTTGGAAGCATTGACTCAAAGACCCATCATGAAGGCTTTCATTAAGGTGTTATCAAAAAAGAGGAAAACATGAGTTGTTTTGTGGATAAATTACTTCTATGGATTGAAGAAATCTCCCTATATCTAGTGGTTTAATATATAAACAAGCAAGAAAAAATTTCAATGAATTCCTTAGAGATGTTTGAAATATGGAATGAATACCTACTTGGAATTTGATGTAAGCTTCCTCCTTCTCATGACTTGTTAGCTTAAGCTCCAAATCCAATTTCTATAAGTGGAACCTGCAAATCATTTGAAACAATAAAGACAACCAAAACATACAGATAACATATACAAAAAAATATAAACAAGAATCCAAGGATTCATTGTTCTACATACGCATAAATGAGACATAATGTATAGGAAAACAAGGCATTTTTGTATTAATAAAAGTAGGAGAATATTACAATCCTTGTAGGCCTTGGCCTTTTGAATCTCTCCAAGCTATCTTGTACTTCCTTTTCCATAATAGTAAGCCTTTAATCATATCTCAATCAAATGGATGTATTATGGACCGCTAGACACCAATGGGAAACATAAGGGCATAATTCAAAGTCCCCAAAAGCCAACCTAGACTCTATGGGAGTTAGTGAATTTATAGGGTAAAATAGGTGGTTTTGGATTTACGATTCTAGGTCTTAGATCCACATTAGAGGGAGGTATGTTCTAGGAGATAAGAGATAAGACATCAATATTAGGATTTCTAGATTTGATCCAAGAGTAAATAGTTAAAACCACTTAGGTAGCTTTTAGAAAGAGAAACTTCGAAAGTTTTTATTATTTTTTACTCGTTTCCCACTATCATATCACTTTTTGGGTAAGGAAACCTACGTTTCCCAACACCATATCTATGTATACAAAATGTTTCAGCATAGTATGTCTTAAAGACAAGTGTAATGACCAACAAAATTAGGTTTTTTATCCAATGTATTCTAGGATTCTTGTAACTTATAGAAAGGGAATGCCTTTGGATTTGCATGATATTATTGCAAAGTGTCAGTGGGTTATATAGATACAGGTTCAAGGCCATTTGTTTGGATGCAACAAAATAACCTGTAACAGATTTCCCCTAAAGTAGAAATTCATAAGTTGTGGTCGAGGACTAAAGTTCGTTACCATGTGAAAATTTTGGATCATGAATCGACTGGTTGATATCAACAATTGAATGTTACAATACATTATCATCATGATATCATTGTTGAGGTAGGCATACACATACTCAATGTATAAGCCAATTTATGTGTACAATGATCAAAGTGATTTCCATTGATGAAATATTATGGACCCATGCTTATATGACTCTTTGTATGACCATATCCATGATACTTTGTATATCTTTTATGAATCTTGAAAACACAGCCTGAATTGATGAAACTAGATCCGGGTCTTCTATCTCATCACTCGATAGTAAAAATCTAACCATGTGAATAGATGAGCTGGAGTTGAACATGGTAGAAACCATATGGTTACTGGCCAATTATGAAATTCATAAATAGATGCGAGAGGAACCATTGATAATGATAATGGATCTCAAGGTACTAAGCACAATGTATGAGGTGTGAAGTTGAGCACCCCAAAAAATATCCTGGTCAAATTCCAATGATGAGAATATGACACTAAAATCAAGGAGACTTTCCATTTAGGTATGCAAGTTCCAAGGAACTGAAGATAGTTTCTAGGTCAACTTACTAGATAATATGATGATTTCAACATGAAGAAAATCATCATAGGAGGGCCTTGATGTATCTCCCATCAATGACACGAAATCAATATCAATATTTGAGACAGAATAATAATGTTCCAAAGTTGGTTTAGGAGTGACAAATGTGAAATAAGGCTTAATAAGGTATTGTTACAGATTTCAACTAAGGGTGGACTTTTTCTTGAACATATTAGAAACACTTTATGGAGTTGGAAGCATTGACTCAAATACCCATCATAAAGGCTTTAATTAAGGTGTGATCAACAAAGAGGAAAGTAGATTCCCCAACCCAAAATAGTCATGGAGGTGAGAGAGTGTCATGTTCAAGAGTGAATCGCTTCCATGAATAGGTTTTATGTCTTGTTTCCCCAATTTCCCAACCATTTTTGGCTACTACCTCCTTATTTTTTTTACAAATTTGAGAAGGATAACATTTGATTGGCTTATATGTTCATCCTTCGGATGAATCCTTCTGAGTATATTTTTATGAACATTAAGAAGGAGTGGTTCGGTCTCATCATGTTTTATGAGTCCTATGTTGCTTAATGGTTTTACACGTCCAACGAAGTTATAAATCAACTTCTTTTTCATGTTTAGAGAGTTTGAAAAAGAGGCGAAAAATAAAACTACAAGAGATTCCTTTTCATAAATTTGTCTCTTGGGCCCGAAAATGCATAAAATAGTACCCAGGAGAACCTTTTAGCCATTTTTGACTAAATTATTCCTTTTTCATATATATTCCATCCAATCCAGAAAAAGGTTAAACTTATATTGGGTAGACAAATTTTAATTTACTTTAATGAACTCAAAAGAGATAAGTGCTCGAAAATATTGTAATGTTTTGGGAGTCTGAAAAGAGATTAAAGAGAAGTCCCCCTAGATGAATGAGTTATATAAAGGGCATCAATTGGTTCTAGTCATGATGGAATTGTTCAAAACATATAGAGGTCAAGAGGCAGATTAATAAGACCACTCATCGCAACGGTTCCTCAGGAAAGGGTAAAACATCAAGTGAAAGTGAATGATCGGCTAAGTATATGGTAATGATGGAGTGAGAAAACCAAGGGTCATCTAGCAAAAAGAGGCTGATAAAAATGGCAATCACGAGAATAGTTTTCTTTTTATACAAGCTTGAAACAGAGGAAAAAACTATGATTGAAAGTGGTTTCATTTTTATACAAGCTTGAAACAAAGAAAACTATGCTTGAGGATGGTTTCATTTTTATAAAAGCTTGAAACATGGAAAAAAATATGCTTGAGATAAATAGATTTCCCCCGTCATAATGGTAAATACATGTCCCCCCCCCCTCTCTATTCGTTCAGTTTTCCAACTCTTCTCATGGACATGTATATTGTTGGTTACTGATAGAAATATGTTCACCGAGAAGGAAGTAAGAGGATCATGTGATAGGATGAAGAACTATGTTCATAGGTTTGTTTCATGTTTATGTGAGATTGAAACATAGAAGAAAATTTTCTCTAGGAACCTTGTTTCATTTTTTAATGAGCTTAAGACAAGACAAGGAACTTTTCTCACAGAACCTTGTTTCATTTTTTAATGAGCATGACAAAAGAAAAGGAACTCTGCTCTGGCGACCTATTTCATTTTTTAACAAGCTTGACACAGTGAAAGAACTATGTTCCCGATACCTTGCTTCATTTTTTAATAAGCTTGACACAAGAAAAATAATTATTCTCAAAGAACCTTGTTTCATTTTTTAATGAGTTTGACATAAGAAAAGGAACTCTACTCATGGAAACTTGTTTCATTTTTTAATGAGCTTGACACCAAGAGAAGGAACCATTCTCACAAATATTTACCTTGATCATGGCCCCCGAGAGGCCATGGATTCCAATAGGTTTTCATTAGATGGAAGAACAATGTCGTGGAAGGAATCAAGGGATCCAATGGAAGGATCAGGCTCCAATGCCCCCAGTAAATGATTCATCATATCACCTACGAGATATAGGTTAGAAGAAGCTAATAAAACAATAATAAACTCGGCTTCATCGGTAGGTGAAGGCATATGATAGGTTGACACATAATTAACCTGTGGCAGAGGAGATAACACTTGAATATTTGGAACATTTATGGAATTTAGATGATTTACAGTCAAATCAGGACCAATAGATGAAATTTGATCAATAGTCACAATTTTTCCGTTATGTGGGAAAGACATCACTTCAAAGAGTGTGGGCACGAAAATATTCATAGAATAAGCATAGTCTCTCCCAAGGAGTAAATTGAAATCCAAGGGGCCTAGGACTACCATAACATCAATACATACCTTTTTTACTTCCAAGGTAATAGGAAGTTTATGAATCATCCCTAAAGGTTAACTAATTATTCTATTGAAAGCTAATATATTATGGGTAACATATCTAAGGTGATGGGAACCCAAAGCTTTCCAACAGAATAAAAATTGAGGATAGAATGCTAATAGAAGCGCTCTCGTCAATAACAATGTGATATGTCCTTATCACAAGACTTGACCATGAATTGGAAAGGAATGAAAGAAGGGAGACACCGTTTTGTCAATTGATTCCAATCAAAGACAATAATCTCATTACTTGGATGGGGTTATGTGAGAATGGGATACATTTCCCCTTTTTCGATGGGATCTGAAGAAACGAGAAGAACTTGAGTAGTATGTACTTCACTCTCAAAGGTGAGAGCTCGATTAAAAACTTGACTCTCTAAGGGGAAAGCAGAGTCAACTGAAGGTGGAATCAAGTCAAAAAATTTCTCAACCAATGGTTGGTTGGGAATAGAATCATGGGATTCACATTCAGAGAGATTGGTATTGATTGAAGATGTAATGGTGTCAATCAGTTCATCAAATAATGGAGGATTGGGGGGAAATTTTCGGTAGCTAGTTGGAAGTTGCTGCTGAGAGGAAATAAGGATTTAAAACACTTAGGATGATTCTTCATATAAGGGAAAAGGTGAATTGGATGATTCCCTTCACATAACCTACAAGGAAACTTAACTTTACCCTTTTTCTTGTGAACCTTATTAGCACTAGTTGATGGTTTTTCACCAACATCATCTCTAGAGGCAGATGACAAGGGTTAGTGTGAACCTATGGAACACACTTCTAATTCTTTGGGAATACTAGAGAATTATTAAAGAAGGTGGTTACCCTTATAAAGTTTTCAAGGGAATTTAACTTTACAAACATTTTTTGGAATGTTTCTCGACATTAGTTGCATTAAAAGCAATGGTTGGTTGGTTTCCCCCTTGCTTATTTGGATTCTTCTTCTTCTTAGCTTCCTGGTTACTCGTACTAATACTTTCACCAGGCGAGGAACAAGAAAGGGAGGAATATACATTAGGCGAAGAAGGAAAAGGTTTAACTTGAGTATCAACTTGAGGTTGATGTTGTTCAGGAGGAGGAATCAGTTTTGAAGCAGTTTGGACACTTGGAACCAAAGAGGTTGAAAACGACCTAAATAGTAAACTTATGGTAATTATGGGAAGGGAAAACTTAGCTATATAAGGAGAACCAATATTTCCAAAAGAAGGAAAAGGACCAGGATTCCCATTAGAGGGGTTTCCTTGACTGGTAGACTCGAGAATTATTGCCATGAGACTCAACCTAAGGTATACTAAGGAGTAGAAAAATTTAATTAATTTATTTTGAAAATTAAAAACACACATAAAAATAAAGAGGGGTAACTAGGCATATAAGGATTACCAAGTCACTATGAATTCCAATATACAATTAAGTATGTCCAAGAAATATCTCTAAATTCTATGCTCAGTGTATCATATTTAATAAGGAGGTCGACTCAGCTACCTAGGGTGGGTTTGCAACCTATTGGGGACTTCAAAAATATACCCAAAGGTACGTGGAAGTGCAGTTCGTAGTAGTGTTATTTAATGCATAACCATATGATTGGGGGGTGGGGGGGTTCCTATATACTCGTTGTATTTGAAGCACCGTCATACATACCAAAAGTTACATAGAAGAACGTTCTGATATACTCCGATGTATGTGGAAAACAAACCATCCCCAGGGTGGAACACTGACAAGTAACGACAACTCCTACATTTAGAGACGCTAGAACATGTCTTCTAGCCTATAGCACTAAATGTGTCTTTAATGTTTCAAATGATCCTCACGTTAATTGTAAATTTTTAATGTTGATCTTGATTAAGGTTTTAGTTTCAAGGATCTAAACAGATTCACCTGAACTCTTATAATGAAACTAGCATGAGAAATCACTTTTTTTCATTCAATAAATATATAACTGAATAAGGGAAGGAGTTTCAAACAATGATGTAGAAAAAAATAACTTCCAAAAAATATGTCCATATTCACTATTCCAATTCAAAAATTCAAATCCCTAATGCATGAGAAAATGAAAATTTCCTTTTTCTTTCTTTTTCAATTTTTAAATGCAGATAAACTTGAAATTATGACAAGATTATTGAAACAAAAACAATTCAAACAGACTGATATTTTAGTATGAATTTTTTTTTAAATCAATCAATAATAAAGTCAAGCTATAAAGAGCTCAAACTAAAAAAAAATTATTCTCATATCAAAGTAATCAAGCACTAAAATTGCACAAAACTAGATGGCTTTACAGATAACTTGAACATATTGGGGACTCATAGAAACACTACCACAAAAGAAAAAATCAAAGAAAATAGAAGGAAATTCAAAATTTCCAAGTTATAGAAATCATTGCAGGTAGCATAACTGCACCAGATAGATGCATCACACTTAATACACAAGAAAATTGCGATGCATCACACTTAATACATATAAATAATACAATGAATCCAATCATCACACTTAATACACAAGAAAATTGTGATGCATCTCACTTATTGTGCATGGAAGTTGCAATGAATCACATTGTCTTAAATGAAAAAAATGTGATGGGGCTAATTTTGATTAAAACACAGAAATACAACCCTAATGAAGCACAAAATAAAGCTTTCATACATCCAATAACAGTCTGAACAAGACAAATAGAGTAGATTTAATAGGTACTTAAAGGCTAGGAAAATAAAACCACTAAATAACATTTTGTTCCCTAGTCGAGTCGCCAAGTTGTTTTGTGGATAAATTCCTTTTGCAGATAGAAGCAATATCCCTATATCTAATGGATTAATCTAGAGACAACCAAGACAAAATTGCAATGTGTTCCTTATAGATGTTTGAAATATGGAAGGAATACCTACTTGGAATTTTATGTAAGCTTTGCTCCTTCTCCTCGATTGTCAGCTTAAACTCCAACTCCAATTTATATAAGTGGAACCTGCAAATCATCCAAAACAAGAAAGAGAACCAAAACATACAAATAGCATATAAAAAAAGCTCTAAACAAGAAGCCAAGCATTTATTGTTCTACATATGCATAAATAATACGTAATTTATAGGAAAATAAGGAATTAATAAAAGGAGGATAAGATTAAAACCCTTGTAGGACTTGGCCTTGTGAACTTATCCCATCTATCATGTCCTTCCTTTTCCACAATAGTAAGCCTTCAATAACACCTCAAGCACATGGATGGATTATGGACCTCTAGACACAAATGGGCAGCATAAGGGCATAATTCAGAGTCACCAAAATGCAACCAAGAATCAATGGGAGGAAGTGAATTTATAGGGTAAAAGAGGTGGTTTTGGATTTACCATTCTAGGTATTAGATCCACATTAGCGGGAGGATAGTTATAGGAGACAAGAGATAAGACCTCAATATTAGGATTTCAGAATCTGATCTAGTAGTAAATGGTTAAAAGCACTTTTGAAGGTTCTAGAAAGAGAAAATTTGAAATTAAATTTTCTTTTTTACTCATCTCCCGCTATCATCACATTTCTTGGGAAAACAACCTGCATTGACCAACGTGGTCTCTATGTGTACAACCTACGTCAACGCAGTTTGTCTTACAGGCAAGTGCCTTGACCCACAAAATTAGGGCTTTTAGGCAATGTAATCCAAGATTTTTGTAACTTCTGGAAAGGGAATGCCTTTGGATTTCTAGGGGATGATTGCAAAGTGTCAATGGATGATGAAAAATCTAGATTCAAGGCCATTTTTTTGGATGTGAAAAAATTTCATGTAACAACACAATTATGGAAGAAGATATTGTGTCAGAAGAGGTTGAAGTGACAGAAACAAAAAAAGATATTTCATCCATGGGAGGTGGTTAAGTTTCAACGGGTGTCCAAGACAAAGGAGGGACCCCTTTATGCACAAAGATGGTTCTCATATGATGTTATAGTCTCAGAAGAAAGTGTAGCTCGACACCCCTTGAAGGATGGATTTGTGAGTCCATATGGTGGAATTGTGTCGGGATATTTACCACTCTAGGAGTTGTAGTAGTGGGATGATATTCTCCCCCCTTGCTTAATGGTAGGAAAGGGGGACCTTACCCCTACTGTTACCTAAAATCAAGAAAAATATTTGTTTTGGTGGGTAGAAGGAGTTGGAATAACTTTAAGGAAATGGGATGGTTGGTTGAAAAAGTATGAGCCACCCCACCCTATTAACCCCCAGAGTATCTTGAATAAGGAAGCAAGACCAAATCTTTCCCATGACCCGCCAAAGGAAGGAGAAGGTACACTAGGGAAAAAAGAGCAATGGTCAAGGATAGGTACGGGAACTGAACTTGAAGAAATAGTGGTTGGCATATTTCTCTTTTGGATAGCACCGTTATGGGGAGGAGGGATGTGGCTAACCCCTCCTAGTTTTTTCGAAGAGCTCTAAGGCAACCATGTTCCCTGTTTACCCATGTGCCTATTGTGCTAGGAGAAAGAAGACAACTTTAGTAAAGACAGAGGTTCCAAAGCCAAATTTTTGTGTTTTGGTGTAACAGTGCAAGGATTTTTTTTATGTTTTATCTTCTCTTCAAGTTTTGTATCTCGGTGGCTCAGTCCCACCATAAAACAAGGGTTCTGAATTTTGTATTGTTTAGCTTGAACATTGGTCTAATGATGCATTGCACAAGAATTAATTTTCAAATTCTAGAAACGTTCTTTGTTTTCTCTCTCCAAGGGTAGAGAACCTCGATGGGTGATAGGTGAAGACCCCCCAAGATTTTTGCATGTACTCTATGTATATTTCCATGTTAATATAATGTGAATCTTTAAAAAAAAAAAACAGCACCCTAATGTGCCTTAGTCTTGTGGTGTAACAACACCCTGATGGGCCTCATTTCTTGGGTCCGACATCAGCCTATTTGGGCCTTTTTATTCTGGTGATATGAGAAAATATTATGATACAGATATGAAGGATATATGCTAAGATCTATGAGAGAGATATCATGACATAGCTATGACTATTACGCTACATTATTATTGCTAATGTTCTCTCTACATAATTTCTTATGATTATATGAGGTGAATGCAATGTGAAAATTTTGAAAATGTTTTAAATTGCAATTATCTACAATAGAGACTTCTAGCCCTAAGAAAATTAACATTGTTATTACTCTACTGGTTAGTAAAAATATAACAATGTAAAAGTGGGTAAAATATTAAAATAAACGATCTACAATTTGAATAAATCAGATTGGCGAAGAAATGAAGCTTAGGCGTGCATTTTAGTGAACCAAGGAAATTTTGGCCTTCTTGAAAAAAGTGCACACCCAACATTCATTTCAAGGAAAAATTGAATTATTCAACTTGGATAGTAATTCCTTACTCATAAGTGATATTAATACAATTAAATATTTTTAATTTTTCACATATATATTTTTGTTATTCAAGAATACTCCAAATGGCATGGATTTCCTAGGGTAAAAGGCAGAGTTCGTGTGCCTAAAATAAATGCACATGAGGACCTGTAACTTATTGGAAGTGATATAATGATCATTCCATCCTATGGGTCTGCGAAATTGTACCTTAACCTTGTGGTGTAGCAATGCCCTAATTGGCATCAACCTTGTGGTGTAACAATTCCCCAATGGGCCTTATTTCTTGGGTAAACAATTGCTCTTGTCAAATACTCAAAAAGGATTTTTCCCTCTAATCCTCTTGTTTTATTTTTCCTGTGTGGTGGTAGTATTAATTATAGCAGTACTTGGAGTCTTGGATTTTGGAAATTCCTAGATACAATCATGCCATGGCTAGCTATCCTCCTCCTAGAGGGTGTTAATGTGACAAGATGCATGGGATAAGGAATGAGATGAGACACCTAACCAGTCAATTGGAATGCATGAATAAGGCCATGGTCTACATTATTACCCAAATGGAATCCCAAATGAATAAGAATGAAGAGTTGGAAGTGTAAATAATTCAAGGACCTTAGTTATTTAACGCAAGGTGTTGTACTGAAAGGTTACCTTCTAATTTTCATACAAATAAATAAATAAATATATATGTATATGTATATGTATATGTATATGTATATATATATATATATATATATATATATATATATATATATAATACTTTGGATGTAGGGAGTAGGATTTTTTTTATATAAGTCTCTTTTCAAAAGTTTTATTTATATATTGTATACAGGCCTAACATTTCATCCTTAAAAGCGCAACCTTAAAATATATAAAAGTGGGTCTAAAACTTTTATAGATTGGAAATTAAACCACACATAAGTTTGGGGTTGGATTGTCACTCATTAGAATCGGCCCAAGGAATCAAAGGCTTTCCAATAGGTTATAGAAATCAAATGTTACAGGATGAGGACCTGGTAGAAAGTAGTATGGCTAAACAACGCACCTCCAAATCAACGACCATAATTAATTCCGATAGGTCCTCCGTGATTTTCACAAACCACTATGGGGACCCCTCATAAGTGGTTAATGGTTTTTATGAAAACCAAGCATCTAAAGTTGGTGACAACACATGTACTTGTGAGGCGAGCTAAGAAAGTGAGCGGGACCTTACATGTCATCAATATTGTTTGGTAAAATGTCATCTCGCCTGTTATTTTTTTGTCCTTCAATTGCAGAGTTACAATGAACAACATCCAGAGTGGACATTTTTAATTTCTCATTAGCATTCAGTTTTTCATTGTCTCGACTTACTAGGTAACTCGTAATTCAATAGTTCTTCCTTGTCCTTTCTTTCAAATTGTAAACATGGAGAAAACCCTGAAATTAAATAAAACTTGCAATATCTGTGATGTTTGTTGATACACCCATTATGGACAAAGAAGCCGAAGTATAGGATTTTCATTTCTCCTTAGACCTTTTGGAGATTCGATAGGACATTCTTGACCTTTCCAATGACTCAGATATTCTTTTTTCATTCATCTAGTTTGGCCTTTATCATGTAATTGTCCCACATACCTATAGTTTCTTTGTTAGTTGGTTAATGTCTTCCTTTGTCTCACAGAGGAATTTTGTTACGTCTTATTTATGGGAGAATATTTTTGAGGTCACTTCAAAGCTGATACATGAAGCTTTTAATTTTCCTAATGTCGATAATCCCATGAGATTTTAAATTTAGTCTGTACACATCACTTATAGACTTCGTTCTAAAGATAATAAGGAATCTATGTTTAGACTCATTCTTCCACCAAATTTCGAAATTCCTCCACTTGCAGTGAATTATCCAACAACCTTATTTTTTGAAATCACGCAACATGTATTAGTTGTAATTTTGTCTTTTAGAAGAAGATGATAATAGGATACTAAATGAATAAGCCCTAGGGTTTTTGAGTTTTATGTTGCAACTAGATATTGTTTTTGATATCCCTTCTTACGTCCTCGCCAAGTATATCACTTTTCAATTTGAGAACTATCATATTTTTGGTCTTTTCAAATATCCCTCTCGCATGGTCTATATGTTCTTATATGTATGTGCTGATAATTTTGGCCATCTAGGTCTGAATATGTGGGATTCAAAGAATCAAATGAATTATCTGATTGAATAGACTAGTGATGTTATGAAGAAAGAAAATAATGAGGGATTTTATTATTACTTTTCATCATTCATGGCCACTATATATACTATTTTGAATAATCAGAAACTTCCAAGGATTTTTCCTGAAGCAAAAGAGTTTTTGCATCTCAACAAAGACACCAAAGTGGGGGACTAGTATATTTTTGAAGATTACACTAAGATAAGATTGTATGGGGTTGAAGTACCACCATATCGTTTTCCAATTTTTTTTTCCTATGAGATATTTTCTCTTGAATTTATAAGTTAGTCTAAATTTTTACCAAGTTCATTTTGTTCTTGCACACAAAGGGTATATTTTTAAGTTAGAAAAAAATGTTGGGCGATTCATTGCGAATAATAGAAAATCCATCCTACAAGTTGAAGAAATGATGAAGGAGTTTGGCTTTGATCAAGGAGAGAAGTGGAACTGTGACCCTCATCATATAATTTCAAATAAAAGAGGGGATGTCATTTTTTCACCTTATATTCATGAAAGTAAGCCAAAACTGAAGAAAATGGAAAATTAAGAAACATGGACAGGTAGAAAAATGCAACAAAGAAAATATCATGTTCAAACCCCTCTAGTGAGGGAGAAGAGCTCGAAGTTAAATATACCTAAACAAATTGATGTTGAGATAGAAGACCCACAGTTGCAAAAGAGACAAAAGGTTCAAAGAGAAGAAGAAGCGGAGGTACAAGTTAAATTAATAGAGGGACCCTCAAATCAAACAAGTTTTAAAATGCAGTTGGGAAACCCAAATTTCTCTACCTCCTCCTTTGCTTTCTCTAATTTGGAAGTATTCTCAATTAAATAAAATCCCTCTGACACAAAAGTGTTACAAAGGAATTATCCATAGATTGAAGAAAGAAGTCATAAGGTGAGAAGCAACATGGACTCAATTAGCAACACAAGAAACTCCAACTTATCAAACAAGACTACTCTCTGTTATGGATTTAGAAGGAAACCAATTAAAATTGTCCCTCATGCATTCAATTGTTCAAACTCTTCCTTTAGGACCTAATTTTAAAACATTAGATCTATCCATAAATGTAGTTGAAATTTCACTATATGACAAGATTAATTTGCATAGAAACAGGGGAAATGCTCTATAGTGACCTAAGAAAATCTCTTTGACAAGAATTAAAGCATAAAATATTTTAGAGAAATTTTCAAATCATCTTAAGCAAGAAAAAGAAAATTATATAGCACTGCATTTTCAAAATGAGGACTATAAGAAGCTAGTTTTTAAATTGGGAATATATATAGAAGATAGGGAAGCTATCAAAACCCTGTTGCAAAACACATAATCTGAGATGTGGTCATTAAGGAAGAAGTTGAAAATTCTTGGGACTGAGCATGCTCAAACAACTAAACTATATCGGGTTGAGAAAGAGAAGGAAGTGTAAATGAGAGTGTTAGTGGACATAAACAAAGAAAATGCCACTTTGCATAAACAAGTGTAGGGCTTACAACAATCAATAAAAAGCCATGTTTGCAATATTTTGGTCCCAATCGAGTCAAATGAACCCTCAAAGAAGCTTACAAAATTTATGTCAGAACTCATAATTTCATAGGTCAAACTAAAGAAAATTTAGGATAACCTAACTCAGGTAAAGGAACAACATGATATCAAGGAGAGGGAGCTAAATAGAAAAAAAGAAAAAACTGATTAGTTTACCACTAATAACGAGGCAGAACAACATGATATCAAGCAGTTATCAAGGGTAATATCTCTCTAATTGAAGCTAGACAATTTTTTTGGGATGATATCATTCAAGAGGTTTGTTCTAAATGGGATTCTATTCATATAATTTCTCAATAGAACATTATGATGAATGGGTGTTAATAAAGCATTGATGCATTCAAGGAAACTGTACATAAAGAAGAAATGAATACTAAAAATATGATTAGATATTTAAATGGGAAATATTCAACTGAACAAAGGGAATTAGATAACAGAGAAAAAGTTTGAGTAATTATGGAAATTAGTAAAATTAATGAGAAAAACCTACTTCACATTCAGGCTGAGAACAAATTAAAGGAGATTCAAAAATCAGTATATTTGTTTGATTCCAAATTTGACAAGAGGACTAGGTACGGTCTACCTTGTTGTTGGGACTAGAAAGGAAATTTTGTTTCTTATGAACTATATGAAAAGGAACTAGTGGTTGTTAAAAGAAGAGAAAATAAAACACATGAAAAGACTGCAATTCTAAAGGGAAGTACTATAGTGAATTATTTTCAGAGGGACTTCCAACTTCTTTGGTTGATTAAGACACTTTTTGTTGAAAAACTTGATTATACAAAGCTTTCAATTTTGAAGGTTGAATTCCAAAAAATGATCCAGTTTACGCTCCTATATGAAGAACTTCGGAAGAAGTGTGAAAGGTTGATTACTCCTATTGAAGAGAAGTTCAAATGGTAGAAGTAGGAACCAACCGTAAAATTCAATGTTCCACTAGTCATCAAATTTCTCAAAAATGATAAAATTTCATTTTGTAACATTGTAAAAGTATTTTTAGTAACAAATAGTTAAGTAGTTATAGATGTTTTGACAATTACCTTTGTAAATGATTTTGATGTAATATTTAAAAGACATGAGAACCATTATAAAAGGATTCAAATTTTTGGCATTTTGAGTACTTGTGTAATCATTTTGGCTTCCTTGGAGATAATAATAAAAGTCACCTGGTTTATTCTAGTATGTTGTGGTACATTGTAGTATGTGTTGTTTATCTTATGTGTTTTCCATTTTCACTTTCCTTCTTTTAAGAACATGTAAGACCGTAGCATATTTATTTGAGCAAGTTACAGATTTATTTTATGTGTCTTTAATGGTTATACTGAATATTTCTATTCAAAGACATCTTAATAGGTTATCCACTGCTTCTACACTTTCAAAATTCATTTTTAGTCTAATTCATTCAAACTTTCATCTTAGAGTTTTAAATTTGGATTATATTGAAGGGCCCAAGTTATAAAACCTAACCTCTTATGAATTCCACTTTCCCATAAAATAATTAAATTCTTGCTAATATAAGGCCAATTTGGGCATAAAGATTCATCTCCAATATTAAGTTCTGTTACATAAGGGAATATATCACCTTTAGGCACATTTTAATAAAATTTTAACAATATTTTAAATTTTTTGAAAAAACTGTGTGGATGTCCTATGCAATGGTTCCCTTTCATCTAGGAACTGTCTCTACAATGACAACACAAGGTACAAAGGGAAATGTTACCCACCAAAAGTGGGTGACCCCATACAAGATTTCTTCTCCTAGATTTGTCTTCATTCGAAAGCCAACAACCCCTAATAGCCACTAGTGTAGCTAAAGTATTATGCCAATTTTTCTCTATTACCTAAGCTAGTTGTATGTTCCCTCACCCATCTATGGAGAGCATGTGTTTGAAAGTGGGAAATCCAATCCTAAAGGTATTTTTTTCATTGTTCAATCAGGTGCTTATGCTTGTTTCTCTTTGGGAAATTTGGGCATGGATTGTTGGTTGACTTGGAAAAAGGAAGGGTTTTGCTTGAAGTCTTGTTCCCTAACCTTAAATGTGGAGTTAATCCTAAATCCTAGTCCCATGGGATCTCCCCTCATGGATTATAAATTCAGGAAGGGAGCTACTTGGAAAACCCTGATTTTGGTAGCATCATCCTAAGACTCCTGACATTGGTCAAATTCCATAAAGTGCATGGGAACTTTACTAAAGTGACACTGGATAATTATTCCATTGTTGTCACTTATTCTAGTACATGTCCCTTAGGTTTTCCCTTCCTTAGGGCCTTTCTAGATTGTTATGCTAATAAGAAATATTCCATTGATATGGTGGGAAACATTCCACCAATATGTTAACCTTGGAGGATTCCATTTATTCAAAAATTTTCCAACCAATTTTACAATTAGAATGTACAACATTTTTCATTGGCTAAATATGGAAAAGAAGGGCATGCTGCCTCTACTTTATGTTGAAAGAAACTCAAATTGACATATAAACATAACAATATCCAACTAACTTATTTAAAGTGAGTTATTAATACCTCATTCTCCATACGAATAACAAAGTCAGTCCACTTTTTTCTTTGTAACATGTCATTTTCAAAGTTTGTTGAATGACGACCATTTTTGTCCTCTTGTCAAAACATGGCACATGGACTAGTTAAAATAATTAATATGCAATCATTTACTTTTTTTTTCTAGGAATATATATCTATATATATATATATATATATATATATATATATATATATATATATATATATATATATATCATTTCACATATTAAATATACTTACAAAGGTACAAATCAATGCTTGTAGACTGTTTTGGCCATTATGATGCATGACCCTTTGTTTTGCAAGCCTAGCTTTGGAGGCCTTGTCCTAAAACATATACTAATTGAATTTAACTATGCACATATAGAAAAAAAAAATATTTTTAAGAAACCTAATATAATCTTATGAGAAAATTCAAATACATGGATACTTTCCTCACTGTACTTCCTCTGTTCATCCAACTTCTCATATGTTTTTAAAAGTTATTTCCATAGTTGTCTACTTACATCAAGTGGCATTATTTTGAGCCTTTGCTCATGCACGAGTTTTTGTATCTTATTTATTTGATTGCACTGTACTTCTGAGACATTTGTATTTTAATCATTTTTACGGACCAACCTACACCAAATTCAAGCTGCATGTTATGAATTACTGGTTTTTGTAGGTGTAACGATATCTTGGAGAATGGAAAATGGAGATGGTATTTGAACTGTTGAAGGCACGAATCCTTTAACCTATTCATAAAAATTTCACCAGCATCTGATCTATGAATTTCACCTCAAACCATGTCCTATTTTATCCTTGTATCATGGCTACTAATGCAAGAATCATAATGTGGCGTGGAAGAAGAAATTTGTGTCCCAAGAGTGGATTTGGCATTAGAAGTATATGTTTCTTGTTCCAAATTCTTAGTGGTTATTGTTATCGATTTTATCCTTGATATTGTGCTTGATCTTGGAGTGGTTTGGGAATCAATTGATTCCCTCTTAGCCCGTTGATGTGCTTGCAATGTTTCAGTGGTTTTAGTTGATATTTTTTCTATGTATCTAGCAAGCGTTTTCAAGTCCACACCATCAAGTTTGTTAAATGTATCTAACTCAAATATAGAAGCAAATACCTGTTTCTCCTTGTCAGTCTCATGTGCCTAAATATATAAAATAAAGTTGTAATTTTAAATTTTGGAACTATAAAAAAAATTGAAAAAAAATAAAACTAAAAATTAAAGAAAGCATTTAAACAATTGCATATCTATAAATTCACAATGAATCACCTTATTCTTTCTAGGGTCTACTCCATTCCATTTGCTTGACATTCTAAGGTTGAGCTAGCAAAACTTGTTTATGGAGGCAATCCAAGAGAAATAATGTGCAAGGACGGAAAATAACATGTGTGAAGGGCAACCATTCGAGCCAATGTAAGCAATCCAGCCATCACATACACATAATATGTGTAATCAAACCTTTATTATAATCAAACCATTATGCACCAATACATGTAGGCCTCAATTTAACCCTAAATCGACCCTTTGTTCATGGAACTGACAATGCCTTACTCTGCAACTCGAATTTCTAGACCAAAAAGGGAGAAAAATAAAAATCTTGTGCGAGCTCCATATAAATCCTTAAAATCCTTTAAAATCCACTAAAGATCATCAAAATCCATCAAATTGAATCATTCACTCTTAATAATTATCCTTATTAATTAATTTTGATTATTTTTCTATAAATAAATATTAATTAATTAATAATTATTATTACTAAATAAAAATAAAAATAAATTATATTTAATAATAATAAGATTCATTTTATTATATTATTAGATTAATTAAGATTGAATTAAAAATAAAAAAATAAAAAAATTTCAATCCTTTAATATGAATAAATTGAATTAATAATGATTATTAGAATTAATAAATAATAATTATAAGTAATAACTATTATTTCTTAACATTTATTTACTTGTTTTAATGAATGTTATATTAATTAAGTAAACTATTATTTATTTTTGAGTAATTAATAATTTTATTAATTAAGAATAATTAAGAACTATTATTAGTACCATGTAGAGTTATATCATATTCTAGGGGATGATAGTTTAAATAGTTTTCAACCAATTAACCCTTATATTATTAATTTAATTAGACAATTTTAAGTTGGTATTTATTATAAATTTAAAATTTTTATAGAAAAATGTTTTAATTTTTTATTATAGAAATTTAATAATATTTAAGTTTTATCACTTAAAAATTAAAGCTATTAATATAATTATTTAAACTATTTTTATTAAAAAAAATTATTAATTTTTTTTATTAAAATGAATCAATAATTTTTTTATTAAAATGAATTAAGTATTATTATTAAATTAATGAATAGGTGATATTATATATACTATTAAAATTATTATAATTTGTTAAAATTTATTAGATTAAATAAATCAATAGAATATTAATCAGTTCTTGTCGCCTTTTTTCATATTTCACTATTTAAAACCTTGACCCTTGTGTCTTTTTTTCATTCTTCATTCACATCTTGTCGTGAAGATGGATCCTCGTTGGGATTTGAAATGTCGACCATTGTTTTATAACACTGTGGATAATCCAGAGATTTCTTCAATTATCCATCAAATTGTTTTACAGTGTTCAAATTGCCACCATGTATCCAATCAAAAGAAGGAAATATCAAAATTATCCACCCACAATGGAACGGGTGGACTTTCAGACGTATGCGGCAACAAAGGAGCCTATTCTTTTCTTTCCCAATTATTCGCCTATCAGCAGTGAAAAAAATTCTCAAAGGAGAATAAAAGAGTCTGATTTTTTTTTTTTAGTTCAATATTTATTGGGTAATTAATTTTGAAGTTTTGGTCTGCGCGAATTTTAAAATTTTGACTCGCCCATCACTGAATTTTTTGATTCGTTGATTTTCTACTTTAGCGCCAACTCAAGTAAAATAATGTGATCACGTTGGGGCGTCAAAGTCGGAGCCCTTTAGTTATTTTTTTCCATAAGAAATTAGACATATAAATGTTACATAAGAATATAAATGTTAAATTAGACATAGAAATGTTAGTCTAACGCCCTCTAGTTATATTTTTCATAAGAAAATAGACATAGAAATGTTATAAGAATATAATGTTATTCTCAAATAAAATAAAATATTATTAGAATACATTTAGTATAATAACCATAATTTCAATAATATACTACATTTAGTAATTTAATTAGCTCTAAAATGATTGCATAAACTAAGTTATAAATGAGGAATTAAACAAAATTGATATACACACTAGTGGTAAAGTGTGTTATATGGGAAAAATTGATAATCTCAATTAATATTTATGTTGTAAGGAAAAATTATACTCTATTCAAAATATAATCCACCAATAATTCTGCCCTTGCACTTATTGCTTTTATTGTTGGTAATTGGATTTGATTAGTTTAATAAAAATAATTGTTGTTGTTGTGCATTACGAGATCCAGAGGAGGTCATATACATACGATGTGAACAACGTAGAAGTACTAAATCACAAAGAGGAAAGTGGGTCGAAGAAGATATGACAATGGAATATGCATATACAATACAAATAATAATACAAAGCAACCTCAGCCAAAGGAGGAAGGTCTTTATGATTTCACAAATACTACAACATAGAGGAGAGAAAGTCAATTTTTTTTCCATGAGGCCTTTCATATCAAATTTATTGGTTGAAAATGCATAGGACTGGTGATTAAAAATGATTTTACGATCAAGGGAAATGTTTGAAAATTAGGGTGGCCATGTGGGATAGGGGTGTTGGATACATTTCTTCTTGAATTTTTGGCTCAATGTATATAACTAGGGTCATAAAATTATTTTTGTTTTTTAACTCCAATTTAGCATGATATCAATATGTCAAATATATGACTAAAGTGAAGTTTTGTGTTGGATAGCATATTCATTGAATTGATATAATTGGTTTAATAAACGTTATTGACTATGTTGTGTATTACACAACCTAGATGAGGCCTTGGAAACAGATCGTTTCATATCAAATGAGGACATAATGGATGATGTGAGACATCAAACACTCAAATTTTCACTTGTTAAAAATTTATATAATGGCATTTTGTGATATGTCCATATTTTTTCACAATATTATTAAAATTTATAGTGTATTATATAATCTTGACTTAAATATTGAGGCACACAACCCTTGCCATTTTCCCTATGAAATCCATTCAAATTGGAGTATTCTTGAACAAAAGAAATATATATATGAACAATTAAAAAGTATTTAATTTTATTAATGTTACTTATGAGTAAAAAAATATTCTCCAAGTTGAACCATTAAATTTGGCATTTAAAAGAAGGTTGGGTGTGTGTTTTTGTGAAGCAGACCAAAATTGCCTTGCTTCAGTAAAATGCACGCCCATGCTTCATTTCTTGGCCAATTTGATTGATTCAAATTGTAGATTGTTTATTTTATTATTTTAAATAATTTTACATTGTTATATATTTACTAACCAGTAGATTACTAATATTGTTAATTTTCTTAGGGCTAGAAGTATTTGTTGTAGATAATTTCAGTTTAAAACATTTTCAACATTTTCACGTTGCAGTCACCCCGTATCATCATAATAAATTATGTACAGAGAAAATTTGCAATAAAAATGCAGCGGAATAGTCATAGGCCTATCATGATATCTCTGTCATATGTATGGTATGATATCTCTTTCATAGGGCTTGGGATATCTCCTTCATATCTCTGTCATAATATTTTCTCATATCACAGATAAGAAGGCCCAAAGAGGTCATTGTCATACCCAAGAACTAAGGCCCATTAGGGTGTTGTTACACCACAATACTAAGGTACAATTTCACAGACTCGTAGGATGGAATGCTCACCATATTAATACCATTAATTGCAAGTCCTAGTGTGCATTTATATTTGGCACAAAAACCCTACCTTTTACTCTATGAAAGACATCCCATTTGGAGTATTCTTGAAAAAAAAAATATATATGTGAAACAATAAAAATAATTTTTTTACTAATGTTACTTATGAGTAAAAATATAATCTCCAAGTTTAATCATTCAAGTTGGCATTGAAATTAGGGTTGGGTGTGCATTTTTGTGAAGCATGCCAAAATTTCCTTGCTTCACTAAAATGCACACTCATGCTTCGTTTATTGGCCAAGCTGACTGATTAAAATTCTAGATTGTTTATTTAATGATTTTAAACACTATTGCATTGTTACAAAATTCTAATTTTGTAATAGCCTTGGTCAAAATCCATGTAATAAATTTAATAAAGGTAAAATAAGACCAATTCAATGGGACACGTATTCGAAGTTAAATGTTGGGAAAACCATCCTAGTTGGTGTTCATTTGGTTTATTATGGCTAGGGGAAATTGGAAAATACTTTAGAAAGGAAATAGGCACTAATTTACATTTTATTTATGAAAATAATGGAAATTAGGAGAAAAGGAAGGTGAAAAGTCACAAGTTGCATGTGAGGAGGAAATTGAAGAAAATAAAGGCCTCATTTATAAAAAGGATTCCAAGGATCACTTGGTAAGTCTTTTGACATTTTTTGGTGGAAATCTCTCTCCTTTATCTCTCTCTCATAGTGTTGCACACTTAGAGTTTTCTTGGAGCATTGTAGCATTGGATCAAGGAAAGAAAAGGAAGTACAATGAGTGCAAAGGGAAGCAAAAATCAAGCAAGGAAGAGCATGATCAAGCGACTACAATGGGATTGCTTTCATGTATTGATTTTAATGTGTGATTTCCTTGATAGATTTGACATGCATGGTACATGCATGTGTGTATTTGGTTCTCTTGTTTTCATTGGCATGGGTTTTTCTAGGTGTGATAGTAATTTTCAACCTTGCCTTGCCATTTCCAAATAGCCATGGTGTGATGGGTTCTCTTTTACTTGGTTAAGTTGGATTGTTGGATGGTTACAAAACTGAGTGGGTGGTATTTGAAGAAGAAAAGGCCTAGGAATCACTGGACCAGTATATGGTGGGATTGCGATAAAGCAGGATTTTGTGTACCTCAGTGGCCCTAAGATTCCTTGACTGGTGAATGGCAGGATATACGGTAAAGCATAGAGGTGTGTGCCCTCGATTAGGCCTTGGAATCCTTGACTGGTGAATGGAGAGATATACGGTAAATCCTAGAGGGTGGAGTCTTGATTAGGCCTAGGAATCCTTGACTGGTGAATGTCGGGATATACAATAAATACTAAAGACTAGGAGAAAGGAAAATTCCTCATAGTTTAGGTGGAGAGATCAGGAGGCATCCATGCTTGTTTAGGCCTAGTGATCTAGTGGGATTGTGGTAAAGCCTAGTGGTATTGATGAGTGTTTCAGGCCTAGGAATCCCTTTGTGGGATATACATTAAAGCATGAATAAGCCCTAGTTGGTCTTGTTACGAGTCCCACATTCATGCTTGGAATATGGCTTGGGGTTGATTGGTTGAAAGAAAGATTTGGTTCAACCCAATATATGGTTGGGTTGTTCGTGGAAGTCCCTGACTTGGCTGGCTTATGAATTCATTAATAAGAGATCCTTATATGTGGTATTTCATGTATAAATATACTTGTTCAAATGTGATTTTTATGGCTATTATATCCTTTTTATTTTTATTGGTTATATGTTGGTTATGGGTATGTTTTATGAAAAACTTGATGTATGACTCTTATCATGTTTTGATTAGAAAATGAATGAATAATGAATCTATGACCTAATATATTATAATGAAACTATTGTCATAAGGAATCAATGAATCTTGACGATTCTCAGATAAGTATGAGACTCATATTATCATATATGTTGTTATGGCATGTAGATTATGTATGTGCGACATATTTGATGAAATTCCTGTCATGGTTAGTAGGGTTCTGGTAAAGTCCTTAATAAATAATTGTATTATTAGAAGTTGATTCCATAGTTATGCATCATATTCTAAAGTTTCATGAAGTTATGGGCAGTGTCCTGAGACGTAGCCCTGAAAAAGTGGCTCAGAATCCGGGGTCGCTGGCTCAAAATTGTCTAAAAAAGTCCACAGGTGTTGGCATGCCTTAAAGTGGGAGTGACTACAAGGCCTTAGTTGCATGCATGACTTGTTATGGGAGCGACTAAGGGTCCAAATCAATAAAATGACAAGTTATCTTAGGGGTTAAGCACCTGGAATGGTTTGTTTCCCCTTGAAGGGTCAGTTGCTCCTAAGGAAGGTCGGAATGGTTTTGTTTTGTCGATTCCACTTCCTTAACTTTAAATGGAAAGTTGAATCACATCATAATAGCCTCTCGCCACATGTTTACCCCAGTGGACCAGTTAGATTGGGTAAATGTGGGAGGAGGGTGTTACAATTTTTTACTTCAACTTTCCTTATGCGAAAGTTGTGTATAAGTGGGAAACATAGTTATGTAGGATATTTGTTAGACATGATGCATGATTATATCTTAAGGTTAGGAATTGTCCAATCATGTCCCATTTCAAATTTCATTACCAAAAGTGTAATTGGTTTGGCCCATGATTTTATATTTGCTATGACTTGAACAATGGTAGATATGATGAATTAATACATTGGAAAACTTGGATAGAGGCCTTTCCATGAGGCCTTTCAGGTCAAACTTATTGGTTGAAAATGCACAAGAATGGTGATTAAATGTGGTTCTTTGATTAAGGGATATGTTTGAAAATTAGGATGTCAATGTGGGATAGGTATGTTGGATACTTTTATTGTCGAAATTTTGGCTCGATGTATATACCTAGGGTCCTAAAATTATTGTTTTTTAAAATCCAAATTAAAATGATATCAATATGTCAAATATATGAATAAAGTGCAGTTTTTTAATGGATAGCATATTCATTGAAATGATATAATTATTGTACTAAACATTATTGACTATGTTGTGTATTACATGAGCCAGATGAGGGCATGAAAACAGATCGTGTCATATCAAATGCAGACATAATGGATGGCGCAGGACATCAGGTAATCAATTTTTTACTTAACTTAGGAAAAATTGATATAATGGAATTTTGTGATACATCCATATTATTTCATGATATTATTAAAATTTATAGTGTATTATCTAGTCTTGACATAATTTAATGCATGTTGTTGAATATTTTAGATGGAGATTGGAGAAAATGTGGAGAATGAGCCTTCAACTAGAAAAATAAAAAGATATGTATGTGGATGTGGATCTAAAACTGTTAAATAACATAGCAAAAAGTGGGTGGAAGAGGATATGACCATGGATCTTGAAGACACAACAAATGATTTCACTGAACAAGGGTTTGTCAATACTATAGTACATGGGATGAATGCTTTGAGAAAATTGTTGTTTGTGGTTGTTCTATATGTAGTGGAAAGAAAAAATTTAAACGAGTGATTGTACAACGACATTAAATAAATGATGTGCTTCCAAGGTGTATGTTGAAGGCTAAGAATGTCTCTTTTTAACCACCCTTTTTGCCATCATATTCCAACTTTTTATCATTTTTCTATAAAAACTCAACATACAATGGTTAAGATAAAATATTAAAAGGTATTAATCATCCATATTTAATTTCTCTATTTTTGTTGAAATTATGACAAAAGTATCTTGCAATTATCGAATTTTGTATATTTCGTAATTGATATATGTTTCTGTAGCATAATCCATTGTTATATAGGTTGTAGCACTACAGAAGAAGGAAGAATACTGCCAAAAGATGTCATTTGGCCTCTAGATGGACAAGAAACTACTGGAATTAATTGGAAAGCTAAGAGAAAAGAGAGATCTTGAAGTCAAAGGATGGGTTAAACATGAAAACTATGTGTTGCAGATTGATCACAGGTAGCGGAGAATCAAACAAGCGAGGCACTGAGTTGTTAGAACACGAAATATCCTATGAATTTCTTTTCCAGTAGAAATTAATAAAGAGATTTGGACTCTTAAGATATTGATCTCATAGATTTCAAGTGTTTTTGTGATTTATCGGCTTAAAACTCTTTTAAAGTTGTTTTTATTATCTATATAAATAACAGTGACCGAGACAAAGAATGCAATTATGAAGTGGTGGTTATTGCTGTTATTAATTTTTTAATCCTTCCAAGGACATATTGATACTTTGTTCCTTTAATAAAATTCCTTGTTACCTTTTTAATGTGTGTGTGAAGTCATGATTGATAGTTGATCATGCACTCTAGGAGGGCCCCTTGCAATTTGTGAGGTTTTCGTTTTAAGTTTTTGAACTAATTTAGTTTATGTTTTCTAGAAGTACATTTTCGTTACAGATTGAATTTCTAGTTATTTTATTTCATAAGAGTACACATAAAAGAGAAAATATCAAAAAGAGTTAATGATTCATTTCATCTTTGATTACTTGTACTTAGTGATGATATTTTTAGCTAGTTATTTTAGCCTTTAAATTTAAATTATGTTATTCATTTTCAAGTTTTGTTATGTTAGACTGGGAATACAGTTTAGAAGTTAATGTGCGCAATAGTACTCTCTCTTGAGTTAGATTTTAATTCTTGTCATCATATTCCATTGTCATTTCTTTTTAAATCAATTTATCTTTCATAGATTAAGACTTTGTCATCAATTTTCAGAGCAATTAGATTAAATTCGATTCAATTCCAATTTAGGTTGAAGATTTCTTTTTAGTAATTAGTGTAGAATAAGTTTAATTCTGCAGCGGTAGAACTAGGTTAATTTCATTTTATGTTTTGATTTTCAAGCATTTCCTTTTGGTGATCTTTGAAATATTATATAGTTATTTACTTAATTTAATCAATTAGTACTTTGGATTGCAAGAACATGTGCATCATTAATATCTAATTTGTAGTTCATTTTACATTTGGTTTTATTCATTTTTTCAATTAGTCTTCTTCTTAAAAGAAATCCTAGGATATATAGTGCACATATATTTCACAAGAACACGAACCTTGGTTGACATTTGATGAATTAAATTAAAGATAATTAATTTACCAAACAGTGTAGTGTGCCTTCTATAATCAATTTGAATCCAATAGGAATTGTGGTAAGTAATTTTCCACTTTGATTTAAATAATAAGTATTATTCTTTTAAACATTGTTTAATATTATTTAAATAATTTTTTTTTTCTTAATGATTACTTGTAGGATGAATTTCTTGGTTTAAAGTTTCCTAAAGCACCAAATTCCAACCTAGAGTCTGATGATCATTTATCTAATGATACATCTAATGAAAGTATGTGAACATATACCAGCTCAGAAGATGAGGAATTGATGAAAAAAAGTAACAGAACAAGAACTAATTTAAAGATGCATAATTTTCTTAAAGACAAGGGGAATTTGAATTGCATACCCTATAAGAATGAATGTGATGGAGATGATGGATTTCCCTTGATATTGAGATCAATTTACAAAGAGACATTTGATTATCGACTATATTGTGCTTGGCCCAATGATCAACAACTACCTAGAGTATATGAGGTGTTTCAATTTTTGGGATACAACTACATGATATGACCCTCCAATATTCATGGAGTGAATCTAGGCCTCTTTATTGTCCAAAATGTTCATGTGGGATCTAAACATAGAAACAATTCACAAAAAACCACTTGGATATTGATGCCATAATATGGTCCTTCATATTATAGTGTTGAATGGAGAAGGCTAATATAATATAAGCGTAGTATGTCAGAATATGGTTTAAATTCGAATATGTATACACATCATCTCCAGTTGGAAAGTGGAAAAGAAATGAATAAATTTTATCTTATGTATATATATGGATGTGCACACACACACACAAATATTGCAGGATTTATAAATAGTAGTAAGGGAAGGGATTCTACTGTAAGACTAAATCGTCAATTTGTTGAGGTTATAAATGATAAAGATGGAGATATGGAAAGAGGGGTTGATAGATTGATAATGGTTGAGGCTATTATGGACCTTATAATTAGGAATGAGTTATTGATTAATTACTCCTTCTTAAAGCACACTCATGTGCGAAAGAAAAGGGAAGAACAAGGTCTCCCTAAGGATGTTCTTAAGGGAAGAAAACCAAAGAACAATCAATGAGTGTGGAACGACATTTCATAAATTATGTTGTCAAAACTGTGTTTTATTTTAACTTATTATATAAAAAAGGTTGTCTATAAAATTATGTTCCATTATTCAATTGAGATATGTGTGTGTGTGTGTGTTCATACATTTTATATTGTTATTTTTTAATACATATTTCATTATATTTCTTTGAAATTGATACATTCATGATTTATCTAATTTTTTCCTAACATTAAATAACGTTTGTGTTTGTTGATATCTAGATCATATTAATGATACACATACTAATACCCAAGTTCAAATTGGGTTATTAATATTTGGACAAGATGATCCAAACCATCCTTAAACCATATTAGGGCAAGAAGAGCAAGTTTAAAGAGAACACTACCAGCTGAGAAATTTGAAGAACTAGTGAGATTAGCATACATTGATGACATGCCACCTAGCCTTAATGGTGGCGATGATAGTGAAAATGTTATGCATGGAGAATGATTGAATGAAATTCTTACAGGTTTCTTTGGGGATGGAAATTGGTGTTCCTTTCTAGAAATTTCTAGGCCGAGGAACTGGGTCAAAGCATCTAAGTTAAGTTTTTTTATTTTGATTTTAATTGGATGACCAATGCTTTGAACTTACACTAGATGTAAATCCTAAGTATGTATGATTCATCAACTTTAGTGTATTTTTTGAAAGTAGGCTTAGTTAGAAACAAATGCTTAATTTCATGATAAATGAATAGGTCATCATCTAAGCCTTCGATGAAAGTTTTTCCAGTTATAATTCCTCTAATTTTAGAAAATTTGGTTTTGTCTGAAGCTATCTCATGTAACCTATGTTGATAGTATTCAAGTGGAATCAATTGGCCACTTATACCTTGAAAACCCAGAAGTCCCTTTTGATGCATTACATTGAACTTTCTATCGAATTTCTTAATATAAACTTCTAAGTTTTGACATTTATTCTCAAGCTGCAACATCAAATTCCCCTTTTTTTTTTTTTTCTGTCTTAGCCCAGCAAATTAAGGACCACCAGGCCCTTGATGGTGATCTTATGCAGGTTCACAGGTTCTGATGACCATTTCGTTTAATCATGCTTCACAGATGTAGTTTCTTGCTATCTCAATTTGTTCGAATCTATACCAGATTAGTCTCTTCTATAGTTAAACATAATCGGAACAATCAAGAACTTGGGTTCGCTGAGGTTTTCCTCTCCCTCTATTTTTCAAACTCATTGCTCTGTAATTTTGGAGCTTAGACTCCCATTTCATCTTTTTGAATTCAAAATAGCAACCGATTATGTAAAAAAAAAAACATCAAATTCCTTTTTGTCAAAACTTTTCTAGCCTCTAATACTGCTTTATTCTTGTCTTCTATCCCAAACTATTCAAGTTCATCCTTTGTTCTAGAGTTTAATAATTTAATGATCCTTGTATGCTCCCCTAGTTTATGATCCATGTTTTCTTTGATTTTTGTTACTGCTTCTTTGGATCTCTGTAACAAATTTTCCTGGTCAAAAATAATTTCAATAGAAGGCCATAACTATGCTATTGATGCATTAATATCAATCCAAATATTCTCCTTGTCCTGAGATAGAGTTTGTGAAATTAATGATTCATTCTCATAAATTTATAATTTCTTTGTTAATGTAAAATTCTTTTGAATTTCATCCAAGTAGGCATTATCAGTTTTAATTTTACTTTATTGAACCTTTTCAAGTTTCACTTTGAGTTTCTCAATTTCTTTATCTTTCAAAGATAAATCTCACATGGCCCTGGATAATTTCTCTATCAGATTTTTATCAATAGGTTGTATCTCTATTGTGACCATTTTTGTTGTAGATGTCCCTGTTGTAGCAGTACCTGCTATGGAAGTTGTGACTGTGGAAGTACCTCCTGCAACACTGAGTTGTTTCTCTCTTTTCTTGATCAGTTTTTCCATTTCAACTCCCATCTTTTGAATCTGAATGTTCTGCTCAACAATCATTTTCAACATGTTTCCTTTTTCCTTCTCTAAGTGGCCAACTTCTTGTGCTTGTGGATGTTTAGAGGTGGGAAACTTCAATTTTTTCCTTAATTCTTATATATCAACATCTCTATTCTTTATTATCTATTTTGATGCTTTAATATCTTTAGGATCTAGTCCTAATTTTAAAACCACATCTTCAAGTCCTTTGTAGTCTTGTATATTTAGCTAGAGAAGACACTTTATCGAGCTTTAATTAAGAGTGAATGTTGTTTAATTATGCTTGCATCTTAGAAGATACCATAGAAGAACTTGTTAAAGACGTGCAAATAATATACCTTGCTTGCTTGTGTAGATCAATTTGATCTATAGGATGAATTTGTTTGGTTTCAAAAGAAAATAGGGAAGTTTTATAATCTTTAGCCGTCTTTGGTATAGGGACCTTTGGCTCTAGAAATTCCAACTAAAATTGTCCCTTCTCACTGTGTAATGCTGAAAGTAACATGTTTTGTGTTGTAGATGACTACTTCCAAAACTATGCATATGTTGAAGTATTGAGTGCTTCATTCTTCTTTTTAATGTCTAGAAATATATAAAATATGTGTTGTTTTCTAGAAGAAGGATATGAGGTAGAGGAAGGAATTTTTCTAATGTCTTCTATCTGCTGCTGTGAGAGTAGCGATTCTCCTATAAAGATAATTGTAGAATTTCCTATAGCAGTTTTGACTTCTGAGGATTCTTCTTCCTCATTTGTTTTTGTTGTCTTCCTTCTCTTCATAACCTTGAAAATAGTTTGCTGAAATATGACCCTGATAGAGACTGAATCTCTCTCAGTCACTTTAACTCATTTTTCATGTAGTATTTGGAGTCTTTAACACTATTTGACTAGAAATAATTTCTTCAACTTCCTTCAAATAATATTTGTTTGAAAACTGCTCAATCTCTAGTTTGGGCATATAAATATAAGGTGATAATGTTTGTACAACTCTCACTGATGATAAAATTCCCAGAGCGTCATAAGACCAACTGAATCTCAACTTGAAATTCATCTTCTTCAATAAAACATCACCCTCCTTCTTTGCAGCTCTTGTGTTGACTATGATAGGGCCAACCCATGCTTTCAATTTAAATTCGGCTTTTTGTTTCCTGTAAACAAAATGAACCTCATCTATATTCATAATTTTCCTAATGTATTCAATAGAAAAAATTCTCATTGCGAGAAACATAGGTAACTTCTATGGTTGTAACCCACATCCATAAATTCTAATCTCAATAATTTTTTTTTTATAAATAATAGTCTCCAGCTTTGGTATGTTCACTCAAATGTAAAATTCTCTTGATCTCAATTGAAACTCTAGGAACATCATCAATACTTAGTAAGAAATTTTCCACATACAAAAATTAATTTACAAAATAACTAAATTATAATTCTTCATAGTTATTTCTCATTAGTGATGTCTAGTGTATGACTGGTTGAGGGCTACCAGTAGCATCTAAATTTTTCAAATGGAACTTAAAAATTTCAAACTGATGATATAGAAACAATTAAACTAATATTGACTGATATTTGAAGGAACCTTCTACACTGAAATTTATGAATTGATCATGGATTGCATCAGATAAAAACTTATTGTAATTAAATATTACTGAAGGATTTTTACATGAGGAAAATATTGACAAAAAACCAAAAATTAATTAATCAACCCATTGGTCCTTAGGGTATCCTAAAAGACAAGACACTAAGGAAATGAACTATCTGGACCTTTTAAGGAGCATAATAGTTGAATAGGGAGGATTAGTCCTGGGAAACTCATAATTTTTAGGAAAGAAAGATTCAAAAATATGAGCTCTGCCTGAAAATGACAACTTTTGGTAAATTTCCATTAAAGAATCAGTGGAAAATGGATGAAAGGGTTCTTGTGGGTTTAACTAGAGGGCTTGGAAAATTTATTCAGAGGTTACATAGAAAATGATCTCATTGTTTTGGGCTATAACTACTATTTGGCTAGTTAAATACTGATCTCCACACCACGCAACGAATTCTAGAATATGACAGGTCCATGGGAAAAAAAATTGAGGTAATAGGGACTCCCAAAAATAGAATTCATCACTAACATCTTCGTACTTTTGAAAGGCCTAATTGTGAAGTTTGTATAGATCGAAGTTACAATTGGCCTTTGCAATTTTAAATTGAGTATCTACTAGTGTTAGTTCATCTAGGTTAATCACAAGAGGGAGAAGAGGATTATCTATAACCATTTTAGCTTTTTCCTTATGAAAATCCATTAGAATTTTTGTTTTTTGAGGAAAATTGATAAGAAATTACCCAGTTGTAGGTCGAAGAGGACAACTGGATGTGGGTGTCTGGTGAAATTCACTTGCAGAAGTGTTCTCTGGGATGTAGCGACGAACTGAATGTAACTGAATGGTTTGAAATGGAAGAAATTGTTTTATTACAGAGTGGATAACGGTTAAAAAATTTTAACCGTTATTGGTGTGTATGTTATAGATGTAGTGGAATGTTGGCAGGAAGGATGAAAACGACCATTTGTTGATTTAGCTGGAGGGATGACATCAGTTAAGAATGGAAATGTGTTGGCATAATGGATAAATTGGTAGAGGATTAAATGGAGGGAATAATGGAAACAAAGAAGTGGTTTATGGGGGGGGGGGGTGCAAATGGTAAGTGGTTTTCATGAGGGGGGTACCACAATTTATGCGAGAGTGCCACGTATCCATTAGCAGGATCGGGGAAACCACTTTGAAAACCCACCCCCCCTCGGTTAACTGTCAACACTATAGGGGGGCCTCGTAATTGATCGGGGTTCGTTGGTCTGGGCTGGCCCGATCTCATCCATCCAAAACGAAAATAATGTTATCGCTTCCCAACAAAATTGTCTCTTCAATATTTATTACAATTAAAATAATGCTTAATTGAAAGAAATAAACAAGGATTATGCTAATTAAATCAAATTAAAAAATAAAGCGACATTTAGAATTGCACGCTAATCCATGGGATATATATATATATATATATATATATATATATATATATATATATATATTTTTTTTTTTTCATATATATTTTTAAAAATACATTTTCTTTTTCTTTTGATTTTTATTCTTTTATTCATCATTTCTTTTGATTTTTCCTTTTTCTTATATTTTTTATTTTATTTTTATTTTTTAAACAAAGATAAAATTATAAAAACTAAAGGCGTAAAAATAAGTTACAACATTGGCTCCATCTAGGGATTTCTTCCCCCTGTGGGATGTAGAGAACTTGCATATTCATTTGCCTTCTCCTTGGGCTATGGATTCTTTGTTGTGAAAAAAACACTTTGGTGCTAAAATTTTAAAGAACATCGGGAATTTACAATGATGAAAGTGGAAGTATCTAATAATGAATATAGTGCTTGAGGTATTTTCCATTGGCTGACAATGAAGAATATTGTCCTTCCAAGTTCTGTAAAACAAATGTATTGTTACCCTTCACTTCTGCAATGTTGAAAGGTCCCAACAATAAATTATCAAACTTTCAATACCTTCCTTTCTCCTCTCTTCTCGAATCCCATCTTAACACTAAGTCTCCTTGTTTGAAATCTCTTTCTCTAGACTCCCTATCAAATAATTATTTTTTATTTTTTATTTTTATTTTTATTTTTTTTAATCTTGATACTGTCGAATTTTATGTTGAACTTCATCTCTATCCTAATTCAACTCAATAATTTGATTGATTCTCCTAGAAAAATAATCAGCTTCTTCATATGACCCCTGAAAAATTTTCATAACTGGAAATGCTAATTGTGTTGGAAAAATTGCTTCAATCCCATATACAAGTTGAAAAGGATATTTACCAGTAGATATTTTACGTTAAACATTGTTTTCCATACTGCATATTTGAGATGATTGTCACAACTCATTTTGCGATTTGCCAATACTTTATTAATGACTTTAATCGAACTTTTATTTGATGATTCTACTAACCCATTACCCCAGGGATAATAAGGTGTTGAATGTTGTAATTTAATTTTATATTTCTAACAGAATTCAATAATTTTAATATTAATGAAATCTTGAGCATTATCTGTAACAATTTGTCTTTGGCAACCAAATCTAGACAAAATGTTTTCATTAATGATTTTTTTTACCACTGTATCAGTTGCATTATTAATAGGAATTTCCTATACCCACTTGGTAAAATAATCAGTGGTTGTTAATATCCTTCTATGTTGATTTTTGGAATCTGGAACTATTTCTCCTATGAAATATAATCCACGTTGTAGAAAGGAGCTTCAATTGAAACTGGAACAAGGGGAATTATTGCTATTCTTTGTTTTCCAAAAAATAGTTGACATGGGATACAACTCCTCACCTTTGCTCCAACCTGTGCAAATAATTTTGGCATATAGAAACCTTCTCTTAAAATTTTATATGCAGTTCCCTTCCAAGCATAATGTCCTCCTCAAATTTCTTCATGGAACTGCTCAATTAATCCTTTAGTTTCATTCTCAATAAAACATAATAAGAGGATATTCAAAGTATCCCTCCAATACAAATTTTCATTTATGATACAATATTTCATGGCCTTGAGTCTAAGAGATTTGCATTGATTCTTTGTGAATTCAAGAGGATACTCAAAATCACGAAGAAAACGCACTTTTTCTTTATACCAATCTGATAGTATATCATCAATATGTAAAGGAAGAGGAACAAGAGCTTCACTGGAAGAAGGTTCTTGTGGATTCTCCTTATATGAAATCTGAGAATGTTCTTGTGGATTCTTCTCACCTGAAATCTACATGAAAGTGTTGATACCAAGTATATTGCAATTTTATTCAGCTAGAAGTTTAGCTAAACCTTGTCCTTTTACCAAATGTGTAGATCTGATATATATATCAAAATCAAGTATCTTAGCAATCCATCTTCCCATCTTTCTGTTAGCGCTCGAATCTGCCTTAGGCTGAAGAAGGCGAGGCTCGAGGCAACATCAAACCAACCTTAGCCTCGTAGCTAGCCCTACGAGGACAGGAGAGGGCTCTCTCCGGGTCTATCTCGGCGGAAAATTTTCAATGGGGCTGGGATGATCGATAAGGAAAACTAATCTTAGGCTAGTAAAGTGATATGAATAAGGTTTTTAATAAATGTTGGGTTTCTGGGCTGTGTGAGGCAAAGACAGCAAGAGCAGAGATTAAATAAAGAATGCAGATTATCTCCTGAGGCAAGGTAAGCATGAAGTTTAGCAATTAAATTGAGATAAATGGAATGACAAGACTGCTGAGAAGTCGACAAGGGCATAGAAGATGGATCCTTGTCGAACAGAAGAAAACATTAACTATGAATACTTCCTCAAGACAGAGCAAATAAATTGAATTCTGCCTTTCTCACTTAGAAACATTCAATATTGAAATGGCGATTAATGAGCTGTGAACATAACGATGACATATTGAAACAAAAGGAAAAACATTTGCTAAATTTCAAGCCACAGGAATCTCAGAAAACAGAGCTATATCTCTCCATTAAAATCTCTGTCAAACTGTACAATGAAACTTATTTTCTCTACATCAACTCACCGAGAACTCTCCTCCCTCATCTGCATTACAAATGATTTTCAATACATTAAATAAACTCTGCTAGGGGAAAACAATCGACCCCAAGACAAGGAATTTGTTTTATCATTATTAAACAAACCAAACTAAGAGCCAATCAGCGTTTCTGAAGATAGAAAAGCGCTCCATTTTCTACTCGAATCTGTTGATAACTGATGAAGAGGTGGCATTTACAGGTGTCAATCCCATTACTGAAGACAAACATAGGCAATCGGATCTTGTTCTCTGCCACTTTGCACATTCTGGAAATTACAACTGCCTCCAAATTTCTGGAAATGCATTGGCCATTTTACTGAAATTAGGAAAAGATCTTGATAATCTGGAGTAAATCCACCGCATATATTTTGAAGACGGATCGAATGCCGGAGTATTTGCAATTGACTGCCACATCACAGAATACGGGCCCTAAAATCCATAACTTGTCAATAATGATGGGCATATTTATGCAAGAAAGATGCCAGTGAGATCAGCATTGTTAATCTTGCTTTCTCATAAGATTTCTTATACGGGGGCAAGGTCACAGTAAATCCCTCGGTCATCAACAATGGCATTGTTAAGTAGTTTCCCTTACAACATTTAAATACATGACAATCATCACCGATCTGAAACTCGATCATGTACAAATTGATTCTGTTGCTTTCGATATTAGTTCCGTGATATTGAATAGAGGCAATATGTACAGTCTTCTTTATAGATAGTCTGGGCGAGTAGGTAAGAACTTTTCCGTTCACATCATTTCATCATCCGAATTCTGCAAAAACCGAGCCATTTCAATGACTCGGACTTGAATAAGGCAGAGCCTGCATCTAGTTGACCCCTTCCTTGACTTTGGAGAAATAACCAGCAGCTCCATATATCTCTTGCATTTCTCTATCGAGCCATGCAAGATAATTCACAACAACAGCGCCATCACGAATATGGGCCTTTCTTAAACCATCAAGCTCTACAGGATTCTTCAAAAGGTTCTGGGTGATCCTTCAACTCTTTTAATGGCAAGGTAGAATAACTTTCACCTGATTTCTTACATACAGAACCGGGGTGAACATTTAAACCAAAAACATATATTTTAAGAGATTTAATTTTAGCAACAGTTTTGCACCGAGAACCAATACCAACAAGCACCTGAGAAATTGGACTTGTGTTGCTTCTTCCACGATTTTTTCTTGTCTGGGAAGTTTCTTTAAGACCTCCTCTTCGAAAAATCCATTTGCAAAACCCCTCTGCTACGTGAGTAGTTTATGTCTGATGAGGTGGATACATCCTTCAATAGACTGAGGATGGTAATCATGTCATCGTCTCTGCTTCTGTTTACGGGCAGTTGCCCGGAATCTTATTTAAGCTCATCTTAAACGATGGGCACGTACTCGGGCATGGGCTCTAACGAGAGCTTGCCAAAGTGCACGGTCCGTATAATTAGCTTGTGCCATCCATTTACTTCTCATAAGTTTCCTTAAAATATGGGAACACCACGCCCCAGCAAGTAGAAAGGGTCATACAATCCCTGCTATTTTTCACCACCGCCTAGCTAGAACTGAACGTGGTGTAACCAGACTTTTGGTTAACGCTGTAGGGAAAATAAATCCTATATGCCTTTTGCATATTCATGTATCGTTCAGTCACTGCTGAATTTATATGAACCAGCCGTGTTTAGGCTAGACATCCTTGTCCATCTCTCTTGGTCTCCATATGCATCATCCAGATATAAATTACCAGCGTTAGCAATATCTATAACAACTTCACATGCTGAATTGAAGGAAAGATTCATATAATTGAGTCGTGCCTTCTCCACCAACTCCATAACATGTTCTTTGAATGGATTATATTTCGCAGCTGAGATAGAATCAACCGTTAGAGTAGACTGGAAATATCTTCTCAACAAACCAAGAGTTCGGTTAATAAGCTTTCAAATTGTGTTAGGAAGGTGGGCATTAACAATATTTGTAAATCGTTCCTCTGAGTAGTCCCCGTCATTACCAAATTCAACCTCTCTAAAAAAGAAATATCTTAGAGCGTCATATCCAAACCTGTCAATCAGATCCTTCGGTTCCAGAACATCCCCTAAGGATTTTCCCATCTTCAAACCATCCTTTGTCAGAAATCCATGACCAAAGACAGTTGTTGGAAGTTCTATATTTGCAGACATTAACACTACAGGCCAGTAAACTACATGAAATATTAATATGTCCTTCCCTATTAGATGCACAGATGCTGGCCACCCTCTTGCCACTGCTTTATCTACTGTTGGCTCATTTTCATCCTTCAATAAGGCAGACAAGTACCTTTGCAAGATTCAAATAGGATGTCAGCAAGAAGACAAAGCGCATTCATTCAAGAGGAGAAAAAGTAAAACTCAAAACCAAGGCATCCACCAGATATACATCTTTGCTAAGTTATCGTGAGAGACTGCCTCTGCAATTAGACGGTGAACCTGCCTTTCAATTAATGGTAGGATTATGATACCCAATGATCCAATAATGAAGCAGCTTATGCACATTCCTCTTGCAGCAATCATTAGAAGTGGGCGCCTTCCATATTTGTCCATAATCAATGATGAGTGCACCGCCACCATCTGATGAAATCCTCTTTGCAATATTTGAAACTTTGATGTTTCTGTTCAACTTTATTTTGCTTTGCCTCTGATTTCTGATGTTTTGTTTTCTTTTGTTTGTGCTTTTGCAGAGATAGGAGCTGAGGAAGCTGCTGCCTTTTGAAGAGCTGGAGAATTTGATACATATTCTAAAAAACCACATTTAATGATTTCTTCTTCAAAACAGGGTTTTGAAGAAGAATCAATCTCACACTGACATACAAGATGGAGTCTAACATTGGCTCCAATGGGGATGGCAGCTGCCGCTTCTTGGAGGTGCCAAGAACCGCAGAACTTTGGGAGAGCAGACAGGGCCTCCTTCCATTGGGCGATGGAATTATTTATTTCAACAAATCGACACAACTCTTGACTCAATTTTTATACTGAAACTGAACTCAAACTGATTCGATCTCAAGACTGAAATAACTGAAAAACTAGCTTAACTAACTTCAAACTAAAGCTGCAATGAAACCGGAATAAGATGCTGCCCTTTGGCTGCTTATTTATTTACAAAATCTACCCTACTTTGCTGCAGAAACAATAGGTCAGGTAATACTGAAATGCCAGATCAACCATTCAAGTAAACCTGAGAATGATGCCGCTTGAGAATGCTCCAACCAGATCACAGATGTAATTGCTGGCAGCCCTTCATGTACATAATGAATCTGGCTATGTATAAGACAGCTTGATCTATCAGTCAAACTGAAAAACATTTCCATGTATGCTGCAATAGGATCAGAAAAGCCAGACTCTGTTTGCTGCCCCAACTCTGCAATACATACCTCCAGCTGCACACTGTCAATGCAAACATCTGTAGGCAATTCTATTATTTCTTGTTTTGAAGGAGGAAGAGTTTCCAAGAACTTTTTGGGGTCTCGGAAATCGTATGACTGGATCTGATCATTTAAACACTGAATCTCCTTCTCAACTCTTTCAACCACTAACTCACAGACACTAGTTTTAGCTTCAAGAGGAAACTTCAGAGATTTCAAACATTGAAGCAAGGCACTGAAAAAATCTTCATTAATTTCAAAATCCGCTAACCAATTTCTAACATCTTTCACAGCTTCACAAAGTGCAGGGTTTGCCACATACCCTACCATTGCATGAATGGATCAGTGAGCACTGGAATCTCTGGATCGAGCTGGAGTTGCCGGGTGAATGTTTCAGCCTTCATATGTGTCTGACTGCTGTCCACCATCAGCATCAGATCTGCAACTTGATTTCATGCACTGGAGCAAGACAATATACAAATCGACTGTCACATCAACAGCAAACCATCTTCCCCAGTATGGTCGCCACTATGTTAGCGCTCGAATCTGCCTTAGGCTGAAGAAGGCGAGGCTCGAGGCAACATCAAACCAACCTTAGCCTCGTAGCTAGCCCTACGAGGACAGGAGAGGGCTCTCTCCGGGTCTATCTCGGCGGAAAATTTTCAATGGGGCTGGGATGACCGATAAGGAAAACTAATCTTAGGCTAGTAAAGTGATATGAATAAGGTTTTTAATAAATGTTGGGTTTCTGGGCTGTGTGAGGCAAAGACAGCAAGAGTAGAGATTAAATAAAGAACGCAGATTATTTCCTGAGGCAAGGTAAGCATGAAGTTTAGCAATTAAATTGAGATAAACGGAATGACAAGACTGCTGAGAAGTCGACAAGGGCATAGAAGATGGATCCTTGTCGAACAGAAGAAAACATTAACTATGAATACTTCCTCAAGACAGAGCAAATAAATTGAATTCTGCCTTTCTCACTTAGAAACATTCAATATTGAAATGGCGATTAATGAATTGTGAACATAACGATGACATATGAAACAAAAGGAAAAACATTTTCTAAATTTCAAGCCACAAGAATCTCAAGAAACAGAGCTTTATCTCTTCATTAAAATCTCTGTCTAAGACTGTACAATAAAACTCTAATTTTCTCCTACATCAACTCTTAGAAATCTCTCTCTGACTCTGCCCTTACAAATGATTTTTTAATACATTAAATAAACTCTGCTAGGGGAAAAACAATCGACCCCAAGACAAGGAATTTGTTTTATCATTATTAAACAAACCAAACTAAGAGCCAATCAGCGTTTCTGAAGATAGAAAAGTGCTCCATTTTCTACTCGAATCTGTTGATAACTGATGAAGAGGTGGTATTTACAGGTGTCAATCTCATTACTGAAGACAAACATAGGCAATCGGATCTTGTTCTCTGCCACTTTGCACATTCTGGAAATTACAACTGCCTCCAAATTTCTGGAAATGCATTGGCCATTTTACCGAAATTAGGAAAAGATCTTGAAAATCTGGAGTAAATCCACCGCATATATTTTGAAGATGGATCGAATGCCGGAGTATTCGCAATTGACTGCCACATCACAGAATACAGACCCCCCCACGATCTTTCTTATCCAATAATGATGGGCATATCTGTCTGAAGATGCCAATGAGGGATCAAGCCGCTGATGATACTGCTTTCTCATGAGATTTCTTATACAGGGCAAGGTCACGAAGTAAATCCTCAGTCATCAACAATGGCATTCGTAGACAGATTTCCCTTACAACATTTAAACCAACAGCAATCATCTCAGTACGAGCTCGATCATGTACAAATTGATTCACCAACTGCTTTCAGTAATGGTTCAACTGATATTGAATAGAGCAATGTGTAGTTCTTCAAGTCGAACACTTTATAGATGTCGTCCTGGGCAGAGTAGGTAAGAACTTTTCCGTTCACATCATCGAATTCTACAAAACCAGGCCATTTCAATGACTCGGACTTGAATAAGGCAGAGCCTGCATTTGGTTGACCCCTTGACTTTGGAGAAATAACCAGCAGCTCCATATATCTCTTGCATTTCTCTATCAAGCCATGCAAGATAATTCACAACAACAGCGCCATCACGAATATGGGCCTTTTTTAAACCATCAAGCTCTACAGGATTCTTCAAAAGGTTCTGGGTGATCCTTCAACTCTTTTAATGGCAAGGTAGAATAACTTTCACCTGATTTCTTACATACAGAACCGGGGTGAACATTTAAACCAAAAACATATATTTTAAGAGATTTAATTTTAGCAACTGTTTTGCACCGAGAACCAATACCAACAAGCACCTGAGAAATTGGACTTGTGTTGCTTCTTCCACGATTTTTTGCGTTGTCATCTGAGTTTCTTTCGACCTCCTGCTGGGAAAATCCATTTGCAAAACCCCTCCTGCTCTGTGAGTAGTTTTATGTTATCTACAGTAGAATTGAAATTACATCCTTCAATGAATCTTTGAGGATGGTAATCATGTCATCGTCTCTACTTCTGTTGCATCTGAACTGATTGCCTAGAATCTTGTTCGCTCATCTTAAAACGATGGGCATGTACTCGGGCATGGGCTCTAACAAGAGCTTGCCAAAGTGCACGGTCCGTATAATTAGCTTGTGCCATCCATTTACTTCTCATAAGTTTCCTTAAAATATGGGAACACCACGCCCCAGCAAGTAGAAAGGGTCATACAATCCCTGCTATTTTTCACCACCGCCTAGCTAGAACTGAACGTGGTGTAACCAGACTTTTGGTTAACGCTGTAGGGAAAATAAATCCTATATGCCTTTTGCATATTCATGTATCGTTCGGTCACTGCTGAATTTATATGAACCAGCCGTGTTTAGGCTAGACATCCTTGTCCATCTCTCTTGGTCTCCATATGCATCATCCAGATATACATTACCAGCGTTAGCAATATCTATAACAGCTTCACATGCTGAATTGAAGGAAAGATTCATATAATTGAGTCGTGCCTTCTCCACCAACTCCATAACATGTTCTTTGAATGGATTATATTTCGCAGCTGAGATAGAATCAACCGTTAGAGTAGACTGGAAATATCTTCTCAACAAACCAAGAGTTCGGTTAATAAGCTTTCAAATTGTGTTAGGAAGGTGGGCATTAACAATATTTGTAAATCGTTCCTCTGAGTAGTCCCCGTCATTACCAAATTCAACCTCTCTAAAAAAGAAATATCTTAGAGCGTCATATCCAAACCTGTCAATCAGATCCTTCGGTTCCAGAACATCCCCTAAGGATTTTCCCATCTTCAAACCATCCTTTGTCAGAAATCCATGACCAAAGACAGTTGTTGGAAGTTCTATATTTGCAGACATTAACACTACAGGCCAGTAAACTACATGAAATATTAATATGTCCTTCCCTATTAGATGCACAGATGCTGGCCACCCTCTTGCCACTGCTTTATCTACTGTTGGCTCATTTTCATCCTTCAATAAGGCAGACAAGTACCTTTGCAAGATTCAAATAGGATGTCAACAAGAAGACAAAGCGCATTCATTCAAGAGGAGAAAAAGTAAAACTCAAAACCAAGGCATCCACCAGATATACATCTTTGCTAAGTTATCGTGAGAGACTGCTTCTGCAATTAGACGGTGAACCTGCCTTTCAATTAATGGTAGGATTATGATACCCAATGATCCAATAATGAAGCAGCTTATGCACATTCCTCCTGCAGCAATCATTAGAAGTGGGCGCCTTCCATATTTGTCCATAATCAATGATGAGTGCACCGCCACCATCTGATGAAATCCTCTTTGCAATATTTGAAACTTTGATGTTTCTGTTCAAATTTATTTTGCTTTGCCTCTGATTTCTGATGATGTTTTGTTTTCTTTTGTTTGTGCTTCATCAGAGATAGGAGCTGAGGAAGCTGCTGCCTTTTGAAGAGCTGGAGAATTTGATACATATTCTAAAAAACCACATTTAATGATTTCTTCTTCAAAACAAGGTTTTGAAGAAGAATCAATCTCACACTGACATACAAGACGGAGTCTAACACTTTCCATCTGTATGAGGTTGAGTTAGAATTTCTTTTACTGCATTTTTGGGAACACAAGTAATTATAGGAGAATGTAGGGCATATATCCTAAATTATTTCAAATATTGCACCAAGGCATAATATTGTTTCTCTATTATGTCATATCTTGATTCAACATCCCTCATAACCTTACTGAAAAAGGAATTTGGTTGCTCATTTTGATCTTCATTTCTTTGCAATAAGACAACTGTTATGGTAGTAAGTGAGGCAAAGGGAAATATACTAAATAGTTTTGTGTAGTCTGGACTAGCTAGTACTATGGCTTCTGAAATAGCCTTTGATTTGTGAAAATGAATAGCTTGCCTCCACTTTCCATCTAACTTATTTTTCCTTATTGATCATGTCAGTAATATCTTTGACAATCTCAGCATAATTATTAGTATAAATCTTCTTAAAAAATGTATCTTACCTACAAATTCCTGAATTTCCTTTTTGTTTCTAGGAAAACCAATTACTTGAATTTTTGAAACTCTTTATGGACCAATAACAACTCCTTCCTTTGAAATTATATGTCCTAATATATTTCCTTCTTTCATGAAAAAATGTGACTTTTTGGGATTAAGAGAAATCCCATATTGCATGCATCTTTCAAAAAATTTCCTCAAGTGTTTTAATTTTTTTTCATAAGAATAAAAAATATAGTTAAATCATCAAGATAAATGACAATAAATTTATTTATCTTACCAAAAAATGCCAGATCCATTTCTCTTTGAAATGTTTCTCTAGTGTTGATTATACCAAATTGTAGAAATATTTAAATAGATTCAATTGATCTTGTAATATACTAAAACAAAATATTGAATCAATTCTACAAATTATAGAAACCAACTACGATCGCACAATCACATGAAAAAGAAAGAAAAATAATTTCAAGCTCACAACATAAAGATGTATCTGGGGAAAGCCTCAGCTAAAAACCCCGCTATTTTTATATTTCATTAAGTCAAGAACATGAAACAATACTTGTTATTTCCCTTCCTGAGAAACCTCTGCACTATCTCTGATTGTCTCACTCTGATCTTGGCAAGCTTGGTCCAATAATTAACCAATTCCCTACACTTGGCTGACCAACCTTGCTCACACATTCCTGGGCTAATTGAGCCCCTATTAATTAGGAAATTCTCATCAATTGATTGTGAAATTCTTCCAAGGCGTCCTGATGACCTCATGCATCTGTATAATTTTCTAATTATACAATTGATAGTTCTATTCCATTTAAATCCATTATTAACTGGGCCTTCCTTATAACTAACATGCAACAAATATTTATAGAGAATTATTGGTTATCTAATTGATCACTTCATGTGAATTAAATCAGATTTAATTCATTGTACCTATCACTAGCTCATTTTTCAGCTATAACTAGTTAAACTGATTTTAACTCAAATAATTGAGTTAACTAATTACAACTCAAAATAAACTGCAACTGGACCCCCTAAAACTTAGAGAGAACTCTATATGCCTCCAATTTGACCCTTGACTTGAATTCACTAAGTTAACTAAGTATTCCTGACTGAATTAACTCATACAAGTTGTCATGTGATGTGCAATTACAATTTCTTTCTAATTTAATTAAGGAAAAATAAATTAGAAGCCTTTCTTGTTGCCAATTTAAACACTCCCTCTCAACAAGAAAGGGATTGTCTGCTACCCCAATCCTGCTTATGTGGAACTTGAATTTTCTTCTTGAAAGTTCCTTTGTCAAGATGTCTACATCCTGCTCCTCCATGGGAATGTACTCTAATGAAATAATCTGCCTTTGCACACAATCTCTGAGATGGTGATACCAAATATCAATATGCTTGGACTTGTCATGAAAACTGGGTTAATCGAGTATTTTATGCAACTCTGGTTATCAAAATAAATCACCGTCAGATCCATCTGTCTATCAAATAAACCAACAAGTATCTTCCTCATCCGGATGGCCTCACATGTTGCCTAACTAGACGCTATGTACTCTACCTCTACGGAACTGAGAGAAAATGATTTGTGTTTCTTGTTGTACAAGGAAACTATTGTTGATCCTATGCTGAAGATGCACCCTGATGTGCTCTTCATGTCAGGTGGACTCCCTGCCCAATCTGCATTTGTGAAGCCTTGAAAATTCACTCCCTATGTCCGTTTGTACCATAATCCAAACTATGTAGTGCCTCTGAATTATCTCAACACATGCTTTGCTACCTTCCAAAATAACTTGGTAGGCTTAACCATAAATTGACTAAGTTTGTTAATTTCATATCATATGTCTGGTTGTGTTTTCACCAAATACATGAGTGAACCCACAAGCTTCCTATGCATGGTAGCATCTACTACTTTTGCTGAAGTAGCATCCTCCCTCCTCCAGTTTCCTACTAGATGAGTATCCATGGGTTTGCTTCCCTCCACGTCGAACTTCCTGAGAATTTCATTGGCATACTTTCCATGAGATACAAATCACTCCCCATATCTTTTCGATATTTCCAATCCCAGGATATAATGCAAGAGCCCCATGTCCTTCATCTCAAATTCTCTTGCAAGATCCTCTTTGCAAGACTTGATGAGTTTCTTATCACTTGTCAATATCAAATCATAGACATAAAGTACAATGATCAAAATCTTACCTTCTTCCACAATATGGTAAAGGTTCGCATATGCTTCACTCTTTGTGAAGCCCAACCTAGTGAAATAGTTGTCGATATTGGTGTACCAAGCACAAGGTGCTTGCTTCATCCCATGCAACTCCTTGTCGAAGGTCTCAAAACCTTCCGACTACTAAATTTACACATCTTCCTTAATCACCCCATAGAGGAAGGTTGTCTTTACATCCATCTAATGTATCTTGCATCCCATCTGCGTTGAGAGTGCAGGGATGGATACAATTGATTAGTACCTTGTGACTGGTGCAAAGGTCTCATCATAATCAATCCCCTCCACTTGAGAGAACCCTCTGGCCACAAAAATATCCTTGTGCTTCTCCACACTCCCATATGTTTCTCGCTTCACCTTGTAGATCCACCTAGATCCTACAACTGACTTCCCGTCTGGTCTTGGGAAAAATTCCCATGCATTATTTCTAATAATGGAGTCATACTGCTCAACAATGGAATCAACCCAAATTGGTTGTTGCACTACTTCCTCAAAATAGGATGGATATATCTCTAAACCTTCACTCATAAGAGCCATGTATCCATTATACCACTCTAGGGACCTTCTCTATCTACGTTGTGATGTGGGTGCTCCCACATTATCTCTAGCATCAAGCACCAAACTAACGACCTCTCTGGTGTGTTTCCTTATGTCTTGGGATGTATCTGCATGAGTGGGTGCTTCCTCTCTCTGCACCTCTGCTTGTGGTTGCTCCACCTCTTAAGGTTCCTCTTTTGGAGCCAAGAGCTCCTCAACTGCATGCAACTGAAGCTCCCTCTCAAGAAAAATTCGCATTCCCTTATCTTCATCAAATTTCATATCTCTTCTGACCATTTTCATCCTACGTGCTGGAAAATACACCCGATAGTTGTGAGGTGTATCAGTTTACCCCACAAATATCCTCAACTTAGTTTTTGGCTCTATATTCTTCCTGACATATTTGGTCACATGAAAATAAAATGATGAACCAAAATTTTTAAAATGCGACACATCTGGTCTCTTACCTGAAAAATATTCCTTTGGTGTACGCATCCCAAGTATCCGATGATGACTTATGTTTTGCACAAATACTATTGTATTGCATGCTTCCGCCCATGGATGCAACGATAGGCCCTGATCATTCAACATAGCTCATGTTGCTCCCACAATAGTTTTGTTCTTCCTTTCTGCAACCCCATTCTGTTGTGGGTTATGAGGTGCTATCAATTCCCTTCGAATTACTTTTGAGGAACAAAATTTCTTGAATTCATTAGAGATATATTCTCCACCATTTTTTCTCATTAGAGCCTTCACCTTATTCCCTGTATATTTCTCGAAAAGTGCCTTGAAATCACAAAACTTTGAGGACATATGATTTTTCTTCTGCATGAAGAAAATCCAACACTTGCGTGAAAAATCATCTACAAAAGTAACATAATGCGTGTGTTTTGTTGTGGAAGATATCGATAATGGTCCACACAAGTTTGAGTGAACTCTCTCAAGGATCTCATTTGTTCAACTTTCCTTATTTTGAAAGGTGGCTTTGGTATACTTCCCCAACGTACACCCTTTTCATGTATCTTGCTGCTCATGTACACCCTTTGGAAGTCTTGTAGAAATATGTTGCATGATATTCAAAGCGACATGGTGTATATGGCCCAACCTATCGTGTCATAACGCATCGATGTCTTGGGTCACCACCTTCTCTACTTTCGTGCTCAAGGTAGCACAGTATTCTACATCCAATTTGTATAGGTTCTTTACTCAAAACCCAATATTCTTCACCTGTCCCATGGATTTGTGATGAAGTAACACCTTTCCTTCACTGAATATCACATCATAGCCACGGTCTTCCAACATAGCAATAGAAACCAGATTCTTATTTAAACCAAGAACATACATGACATATTTTTATGTGAGAGGAGTACCTAACTCCCTATGAAAGGTAATTGTACCTATGTCGGTAGCATTATACCTCCTATCATCTTCCATATCGATGTGCATTTGTAGATCCTTCTCCCGCAAGTTACTAAAGAATTATTTGTTGCTAATCATATGAATGAAGCTCCACTATCTAAGTACCACACATAACCCATCACCGATGACACCATGCATGCAATGAGGGTGAAATCCAACTCAAACTGTGAAGTAAGTGCTTCACTTTCCGCTCCTTCTGAGGGCTTCTTGTGATCTTATTTTTCAGCCACTTTGTAGCATAGTGTCTAATCTCATGACAATGACAACATTTTACCTTTGAAAATTCTCGCTTCTTACCTGCCTGATCGGAATCGGATTTGGAATGGGATGCCTTCCCTTTTGATTTATTCACTTTTCCATCCAAGGTACAATTATCCTCATCATCAGTCTTTGATGAGGATCCATCTCTTGTGTTCTGCTGAATCTCTTCTTGTATGGACATGTTTTTTTTTTTTACCCAACCCAACCCAACATTTTACCCAGCAAACAGATATGTTAAGGCCTTCCACATAGCATATGGAGTTTCCTTTCCATGGAGGTTTGAGACAATATGACCTTGAACTCCTTCTAACAAAATCCCTCTCGTCGTTTCTACATTCTTCTTCCATGCATCAAGAATTTGAGCATCTGTTGTTGCGGGCTGGGGAATATCATTGTCTATCAATTCCATTAGTTAGTTTTCCTCCAATATTGCCTCCATACTATCCTTCCATGCTATGTAGTTTGAATTACCCTCAAGTTCATATTCGAGTTTCATTCCAGAGAAAGACATCCTAATCTGCTACTAGTCTTGAAGAATAAATCTGCAAATTTGATTCTCCTGTTCAAAACAAAATTTGGTTCTTCACTTCTATAGGTATTCCTACTCTGATACCATGTAGAAATAAATAAATAGATTCAACTGAACTTGTAATATACCAATAAAAATATTTAATCAATTCAACAAATTGCAGAAACCAATTACGATCACACAATCACATGAACAAGAAAGAGAAAGAGTTACAATATCACAACACAAAGATGTATCTGGGGAAAGCCTCAGCTAAAAACCACACTACCTGTATATTTCATTAAGTCAATAACATGAAACAATGCAATGTTATTTCCCTTCTTGAAAAACTTTTGCATTATCTCTGACTGTCTCAATATGATCCTGGCAATTTTGGTCCAATACTTAACCAATTCCCTGCACCTGACTGACCATCCTTTCTCACATATTCCTGGGCTAATTGGTCCCCTATTAATTACGAAATTCCCATCAATTGATTGCGCAATACTTCCAAGGCATCCTGATGACCTCATGCATGACCTGTATAATTTATTAATTATGCAACTAATAGTTCTCTTCCCTTTAACTCCAATATCAACTAGGCCTTCCTTAGAATTGACATGCAACAAATTTACAACAAATTCATATTCAAATTCTTTAGATAACTTGACTTTAGCTACAGTGACTGGTGGTTTACAATCTGGGGGCATTTTGTTATAAATTTTATTAAATCTCTTAATAAAATGAGCAACAGTTTCACCATGATTCCTTCTTAAATATTAAAAAATCATTATATAATAGACAGGATCATTTTTTATTCCCCACTGGTTCTTGAAAATGTTGGTTAATTCAGCCCATGAATTTATATAATTAGCTTGAAAATGTCTAAACCAAATTATGACATTTCCTTCTAATGATTGAACAAAAAGTATAGTGTAAACATCTTCATGTTCAATATTCATGTTGTCACCAAAGTCAAGGAATGTAGCTAAGTGGTCTTTAGAAGTAGGCCCTGTTTCTCCATTAAATATAGGTAAATGTTTTAAATACCCATAAGGAAAATCATGAAGTTGAGTTTCTGGTGGAATAACTAATGTTGCATACCATGCATTCACAATTGGTTGACTCCCATCCATTTGATGTTGTAATGAATATGTCCTTTTAGGAGAAACAAATTTACTGGAAGATGGTTGTGATGGAGATTTAGGTTTTTGGAAAAACTGAGGATTAATGACTAATTTTTCAACTTTAGAATCCTCCTTTTCCAAATGTTCAAAAGCTATAGGATTAGTATAAATACTAAGTCCCTCTTCAAGTTTTTTTAAAGTAGAAGGGAAAGTATGTATCACAAAAGATATAAAATCAGCTGGTTTAAATTAAGGAAGAGTAAGTTTCATTTCTTCTTCAGTGTTAAATAGTTCTAGATGAGGGAAAGGAACTTCAAAGGTCTCAAGTTGATCAACTAATAATACATATTCTAGATCTACTCCTTTAGAAATGAGTTCTAAAACCTTAGGAGGAAGATCTTATGATTCAATAGGTATTAGGATTAACTACAAAGGGTCATAATGTGAGGGAACTTAAGGTAAAATAGAGGAAAAAACAACAACAAAATCCTCCAACCTTCGTCTAATAGATGCAATTCTCACTAGTTTCTCTGCATATGATAAAGAAAAGAGAAGCTCTGGGTTGAGGAAATGTGCCAAAGAATCTAAGTTAATTTTTTAATTTTCATTTTAATTGGATGAACAATGCTTTGAACTTTAAATATATTTAAATCCTAAGTATTTATGAGAAAATATAAGGGTTGATTCTTCATCCCTAACATAATTGATCTTCAAATTGATTTGAAAAGAAGAACTTAAGAATATATATAACTTACTAAAAATTCATCTAAACATTTAATTTATCATATATAGAGCAGATGCATATAGAAAACTTCTATAGCCAAACATAACACATTAAAAAGATGACAAAAGGAAAAAATTAAAAGATGTAGAGGAGCTATCTCAAACAGATAGTTCAATAAGCTAATCTCTTTAAATGATTATAACTTTGCATAGTATTTTATAGAGATTGACACTCAATCTATTCTTACCTAGATCTCCTATGTTACGTTGAACATATGTAGAAAAATAAAAATTAATAACTAGGATAACTCATAAAGATACAAAATTTCCTTCAGAATAAATCCAGAATCCTATTATCTTCAAAAATAGCTTTAGAAAATTACAATCATATCATAGTCTCATCAAAAGGGTTCAACCCTTTTTCCATTGAATTACAAAATACTTATAGAGTTCAACTCAAAATATCTATACTTGAATCAAAAAATTATTACAAAATAAATATCATCCAAATTTATTTGGATATTTAAAAAAAATATAACTAAAAAACAACAAATCTGAATTGATTTAATACCCTGCACTAATTTCAAGGATTGATGTTTGATGAATGTTTCTTAGGAATCTAATTTTCTATTCACTGCTCCTGATAATCTATTGCCAACTCCTGCTTTTTTGGCTTGTGATTACTAAAATTCAACATTTTGTTATATTCGATGAGTTCACATAATTTATCCCATATCTTATCATCTGGGATAGAAAAATTAATTAACTTCATGTATGACTCATCAAATTCAATGTATTTTTCGAAAGTAGGTTTAGTTATAAACAAATGCTTAATTTTTTGCTAAATGAATAGGTCATAATCTAGGACTTTGATGAAAGATTTTCCAGTTATAATTCCTCTGATTTTGGCAAATTTGGTTTTGTCTGAAGCTATATCATGTAACCTATGTTGATAGTATTCAAATGGAATCAATTGGTCACCTATACCTTGCAAACCTGATAGTCCTTTTTGATGCAGAGCATTGAACTTTCTATAGAATTTATTAATCTGAATTTCTAAGTTTTGACATGTATTCAAGCTGAAACATCAAATTCTTTTTTTTTTTTTTAACTTTTATGGCCTCTAATACTACTCCATTTCGTTCTTCTATCCCAAAATATTTAAGTTAGTCCTTAATTTTAGAGTTTTAAGACTTTAATGATCCTTGTAGCCTCCCCTGGTTTATGATCCAAGTCTTCTTTGATTTCTGCTACTGCTAATTTGGATCCATGCAACAAATTTTCCTGCTCAAAAATAATTTTGATAGAAGCACATAGCTCTATTATTAATGCATTATTATCAATCCAAATATTCTCCTTGGCCTGAGATAAAGTTTGTGCAAATAATGATTCATTCTCATAAATATTATATGTTGTCTAGAAGAAGGATGTGAGGGAGAGGAAGGAACTGTTCTAATGTCTTCGATCTGCTGTAGTGAGAAAGGTGATTCTTCTGTAAAGACAATTGTAGAATGTCCTTCATAAGTTTTTACTTTTGAGGATTCTTCTTCCTCATTTGTTGTTTTTGTCTTCCTTCTCTTCATAACCTTGAAAATTGTTTGTTCCAAATCTGACCCTGGTGGATGCTGACTCTCTGTTGGGCTCTTTAACTCAGTTTCTGTAGTCTTTGGAGTCTCTAATATTGTTTGACTGGAAATAATTTCTTCAAATTCTTGCAAGGCATTCTCTTCCCAATCATCTTTGTTTACAAATTGCTCAATCTCTGGTTTTGGCATATGAATATAAGGTATTGAATTTTCAGCAACTCTCATTGGTGATAAAACTACCATTGGGTCATAAGACCAACTAAAACTCAGTGTGAAATTCATCTGCTTCAATAAAAAATCAACGTCCTTCTCTGCAACTCTTGTGTTGACTATGAAAGGGAAAACCTGTGCTTTCAATTTAAATTAGGATTTTTGTTTCCTAGAAACAAAATGAACCTCATCTACATTCATCATTTTCCTAATGTATTCAAGAGAAAAAATTATCATTGGGATAAACACAGGTAACATACTATGGTTGTAACTCACATCCATAAATTCTAATATCAGTAAAATTATGGTATAAATTCCAGTCTCCAGCTCTGGTGTGTTCACTCAAATGTGAAATTCTATTGATATTGGTTGAAACTCTAGGAACAACATCACTACTTAGTAATCAATTTTCCACATATAGAAATTGATTTACAAAATCACTAAGTGATAATTATTTAGAGTTCTTTCTCACTAGTGATTTTCAGTGTATGACTGACTGAGGGCTACTGGTAGCATCTAACTTTTGCAAATGGATCTTAAACCTTTTAGGCTGATGATATAGAAACAAGTAAATCAATATTGATTGATATTTTAAGGAACCTTTTTCACAGAAATTTAAGAATTGATCATGGGCTGCATCAAATAAAAACTGACTATAATTGAATAATACATAAATATTTTTACCCAAGGAAAATACTGACAGAAAACCCAGAATGAATTTATCAACCCATTGGTCACTACGGTATCCTAATAGATAATACACTAAGGAAATGACCTGTCTAAACATTTTAGGGAACATAGTAGCTAAATATGGAGGATTAGTCTTATATAACTCAAAATTTTCAGGCAAGAAAGATTAAAAAATATGAGCTCTGTCTGAAAATGAAAAATTTTGGTAAATTTCCATTAAATAATCAATGGAAAATGGATTCAAAGGTTCTTGTGGGTTTAACTGGAGGGCATGGAAAATTTATTAAGAGGTTACATAGAAAGGGGTCTCATTGTTTTGGGTTGTCACTGCTCTTTGGCTAGGTAGATGCTGAGATCCACACCAGGCAATGAATTCTGGAAAACGATAGGTCTATGGGAAACAAAATTGGGGAAATAAGGACTCCAAAAAATGTAATTCATCACTAGCATATTTGTACTTTTCAAAGGACCAATTGTGAAGTTCGTATAGATTGAATTCATAATTAGCCTCTGCAATTTTAATTGAGTATCTACTAGCGGCAGTTCATCTAGGTTAATCATAGGAGGGAGAAAAGGATTAGCTATAACCATTTTATCTTTCCCCTTATGATAAGTCATTAGAAAAATATTTTATGAGAAAATTTGATGAGAAATTACTTGGTATCAGGTCAAAAAGGAAAATTGGATGTGGTTGTCTGGTGAAATTCACTTGCAAAAGTGTTCTCTAGGCTGCAACAACACACTGAATTTAATTGAATGGTTTGAAATGGAGGAAATCGTTTCATTACAGAGTGGATAACAGTTTAAAAGTTTTAATCATTATTGTCATGTATTTTATAAATTCAAAGGAACATTGGCGAGAAGGATGGAAATGGTCATTTGTCAGTTTAGTAGGAGGGATAACAATAGTTAAGAATGGAAATATGTTAGTAGAAGGGATAAAATGGCAGAGGATTGAATGGAGGGAAGAATTGCAATGAAGAAGTGGTTTGCGGGGGGGTGCAATTGTTAAGTTGGTTTCATGAGGGGGGTACCACATTTCATGTGGGAGTGCCATGTATCCATTGGCAGGATAAGGAAAACCACTTTGCGGACCCCCCCTCCCCCCTCGTTTCACTGTTAACACTGCGGGGAGTCCCGCAATGGATTGAGAGTCGTTGATCTAGGCGAGTCTGATCTCATCCATCAAAAACAAAATTGAAGATATCGCTTCCCAACAAAATTGTCTCTTCAATCTTTATTACAATTAAAATAATCCTTAATTGAATGAAATAAAAAAAGATTATGCTAATTAAATCAAATTAACAAATAAAGCGGCATCTAGAAGTCTTGCATGCTAATCCATGGGATATATATATATATATATATATATATATATATATATATATATATATATATATCCCTTTTCTTTTTCTTTTGATTTTTATTCTTTTATTCATAATTGCTTTGATTTTTCCTTTTTCTTCTGTTTTTTATTTTCTTTTTCTTTTTGAAACAAAGATAACATTACAAAAAATAAACGGGAAAAAATAAGTTACACCACAAAGAATGATGACAATAATGATCATATGGTTGAAATTAACGATAATAACAGGGTTACATACCGCCAACGTACACTTGTACAAATGGGGTGATAATTCGACGTATATTCGTCAGTTATTTGACTCATGGTCATCGGTGATCTAACACATTAAAGCCATAATTTTTTTCGGTGTATTTGTGCCAAATAGGAGAATTTTTAGTATCCTTCAAATATTCAATGAAACATACATCAAATATCTGAAACCAAAAATGGGGAAAAAATTTCCATCATTCGAGGCTTGAACGTCATATATTCGATCCCTTCTCCTATGTTCCATCGGCCATTATGCGTTGGATAAATGACGTGATTGCAAAAATTATATTATGATTAACCGTCCTATATTTTATGAGGAAGCCATCAAATTTGTATGTGAATGTTGTCGAATGGGGCGAAAATACGACAGTTTGTTCCGTCAGATATCTGATGATGTCTAGCAATTCAGTGCGATGAACGTTTTATGGATATGACGGTTGCTTCCACAACCGTCAGATATTTAATGGTTTCTGGTAGTTAGGTTTGATGATTGTTTTAGGGATCCGATGGTTGGTTTCGTCAGATCACCATCAGATATCTTACGGATGCTTACAATTTTAATCGTCAAATAACTGACGAATGGTTGTTTAAAAAAAATGCATGATTAGGAGAAGACGTCCCTCTCCGAATTTAATAATAATAAAGCAACTGTGTAGAAATTTATTATATCTTCCCAGTGCCGCCCATATAACAAAAGGTGCATGGATATCCTTCATGTACTGCACCAAAAGGCCAGGTTTTTTATGCCTCTTGTCCAAATTACCATGTTCAAGTTCACTTAATTACCTTTCCTTTCTTCACCACACCATCAACAACATTCTACAGTTATTTTCCTTTTGCATTTATGATTTATCTCCTTCTTTTAACATGGGTATAGGTCCATGATTTTACCCACATAAATTCCCACTTAACTGTATCAACACATAATGGCTTATCAACTTAAGTTCCTTTTATTTGGATCTTTTCTCCATATGATCACATGTGGAAACCAAGGGATATTTTTTTCATCTCTTATCTCATCATGATTGATGGTGGGAACCAGAGTCATAACAAAATATAATAAATTTCACCTAGTGTTAAATATCCACCATCTACTAAAGTGCGCCTAGTGATCTAATTATATTCACAGTGAAGAAGTCACTTGATCCCCCTCCCCTCCCCTCGATCTAAAATTTAATAGGGGGGTCTAAAATTTATCCTATGTGCAATTAATATCCCCAAACTCTGTAAAATGTGCCTCATAATCTCATGATCCACTCAAATCCAATGGTAGAGAAGTCATTATAGCCCCTCCCCTCGAGACTACTTGAAACTTAATAAGGGTGGGTTCACTTTGTTGTCCTTATGTGGTTTACTACCATGAAACATGGCACTAAATGAGGTTAATGAGGTCCCTACTATATGTCATTAACAAAAAATACCATATCATCAACCTACCACCTATATCCCACATCACTTCTTTTTTCCATGTCGTTCTTTGAAGTGTGCCCCATGATCTTGTGATCCACTCAAATCCAATGCCGAAGAAGTCATTATGCACCCCCCCCCTCCCCCCCAACTATTAGAACTTTAACAAGTAGGGGGGTCAGTTTTTTTGTCCTTATGCAATCTATTTCCATGAAATGTGGCACCAAATGAGGTTAATTGACCTCTCACTACATGTCATTACCAAAAAATTCCATATCATCAATTTTCCATCTATATCCCACATCATTTATTTTGTGTCACATGTCATCCATGTCATATTTATGTTGAATCCATCATGCCCAATATGGTCCATAAACTTCACATATGTTTTTCATCCGATGTTCTGGGTTATTGGATTAATTCATTCTTCATCATTAGATCTATCATGTGAATACCTACACAATATCTTGTGTGTAGGTTGTGTACCTAATGTCAATTAAGGCCATTGATCTTTCCTATGGAGATAAATATTGGTATTTGATTTTGCCGTTAGCACTTGTACCATTTACTCATCCACTTGTTGTGTAAACAACATCTAGCTTGGTGTCTAGTTTTTTGATACTCCTCGTCTTACTTTGCATGATCATTTGATCCACTGCAAAGCCCTAGATATGATGAGATCATTGCCCTTCTTGACACTACAATCATGTGGAAGTTACTTTGCACTACTATCTACCTGTTTCCCTGCTCAAATTTAGTTTCTTGACCTTGGTTCAACTCCACCTATTTGTGGCGTTACTGACTCTAGGTTGACCTCAATGAAAACACATTCAACAACCACCCCCTTTGGCATTGATGGAAACACCGCAAGATATCGAATAGTCATTGATGATATTCTTATAGAAATTCCAAGATGTTGGTTTGGTCAATGCTTTGAAGGTAAATGAAACCATTCTAGTGACCTATATTTTGAGTAATGTCATTCTAACTTTTGGAAAATTGCATATGCACTGTCTTTCTTAGGTTTTCATTGCTTTGAAGTTCATAATTGTCTTGCATCTGGAAAAAAATCTAGGGGCTTCAATTTACAAGTTATATAATTCCTATTATTTCTTATAGGAGCAGGTACATCATTGACAAGTCGTCTAAGATGTAATACAAGAAAAAAGTTATGGATGTTAGAGTTACGAAGAGGCGAGAGATTCCTATATGGGCACATATATAGTTTTCAGTGTTCAATAGTTTTAATTTCATATTGACGTATTTGATTGAATTTACAGAATGTAATTCTTTTGCGTTTTTTATTTTATAAACATCATATCTATGTGGATCTTTATTTGATCATATTTTTCAACCTTTATCTAGTATGGACACTCCATTGTTAGTTTTAAGCATTTTTTTATAATCATAACCTTTGGGAATCTTCTACTATGACCCTTAAAATGTTGTTCATTAAAAGCAGGAATATGATAGATTTTATGATTCTCATTTACTCCATTTTGGTTTGTAAAGATGTAAGGGAAACTTGCAATTGACTCTTGTAAGTTCTATACCTACAATCAAACCTGTTCATGGGATTTACCCTGCATCCCTGAATAGAATCTTGGGGTTCCTCTTATGAAAAGGATGTCTCCAATTTTTTATGGGTGCATTGACCCTTTCGTAACAGGTGTTAATTTTTTAGGCAATTTCATTGATCCATCATGTGTTATGATTCACTAAAATCATTATCATCGCAGGTAGCCTATGGTTAGGTTAAATATTTGAAACATTATATGTATAAGAAATTAAGCCATTATAGATACAAGAGATCCACCTATATCTAAAATTACAACAATATATACATGGGAAATAAAAATAAATAAAATCACTTTGCATCAAATTCCTTGAATCCAAAAGGGTATGATATTGAACAAGGAAAGGTGAGATTTTATTCAAAATGTTGCAAGAGGATTCTTTATTTATATATTTAAGTTTTTCCTTAAAACTCCAATCCAAAATTAGAATAACACTCTCAATTGATGTAATATCTAGGTGTGAATAGTTGTATGACACACACTTACTGTACAATCTAACATAAAGTAACAAGGGATGAAATATGAAAACAAAACACTAAAGGATGAAATAGTATATGTTGTTAATAAATGTGTGAGATAGTTTGGAAAAGGAATGCTAGAAATATGTTAAATATAAACTATAAGATCTATTTTTCTCATAATTACTAGAATTTACTTGACACATGATGAGGTCAATAATACAAGTACAACTCAAACCTTGTAACAACTTTGCAAATACTAAGTCAACTTGAAGGAATTTTCATGTTCTTATTTTAAATAGTTACTTGTAGCCTGCAAGTGACATGTTTTTTCTGGGTTGTTTTGACTCGACCCAGTTTAGGCTCTAATCTAGGGATGGATTTTGAGTATGGGTTGTTGATTTGAAATGGATTACTATATAAGTTTTCATCCTAATTATTACTCTCTAAGTGAGGATTTAGACTAATCCTAAAAATTATAAAGCAGAGCCAAAATTAGAAATTTTCATTTAACGCCCAAATAATGTATTTTTGGGGTCAAAATCATCATTTTCCTAGCCATTGGCTCCAACCGTAGTACACATTGAGAGTTTCAAACTAGTTATCATGGACCAAAAACACAGTTTAGATGGGGGAGTTATGACCTCCACAAGTTTATCTATGGATATGACCATCACAGTACCAAGTGGATGCCATGTCAACTCTCACTACTTAGACACATGGAGCTAGTCACCTTTAGACTTTCAAGAAGATTCTAGAGGATCTAAAACTGATACTTACCTTGTTTATTCATTCTTGAATTTAGTCTTACCTGATACTTACCTTGTTGGGTATAGGTCCATGGTTTTACCCACATAAATTCCCACTTAACTGTATCAACACATAATGGCTTATCAACTTAAGTTCCTTTTATTTGGATCTTTTCTCCATATTATCACATGTGGAAACCAAGGGATATTTTTTTCATTCCCTTTAGTACCAAATTCTAATCTCTTATCTCATCATGATTGATGGTGGGAACCAGATTCATAACAAAATATAATAAATTTCACCTAGTGTTAAATATCCACCATCTACTAAAGTGCGCCTAGTGATCTAATTATATTCACAGTGAAGAAGTCACTTGATCCCCCTCCCCTCCCCTCGATCTAAAATTTAATAGGGGGGTCTAAAATTTATCCTATATGAAATTAATATCCCCAAACTCTGTAAAATGTGCCTCATAATATCATGATCCACTCAAATCCAATGGCAAAGAAGTCATTATAGCCCCTCCCCTCGAGACTACTTGAAACTTAATAAGGGGGGGTTCACTTTTTTGTCCTTATGTGGTTTACTACCAGGAAACATGGCACTAAATGAGGTTAATGAGGTCCCTACTATGTGTCATTAACAAAAAATACCATATCATCAACGTACCACCTATATCCCACATCACTTCTTTTTTTCCATGCCATTCTTTTAAGTGTGCCCCATGATCTTGTGATCCACTCAAATCCAATGCCGAAGAAGTCATTATGCCCGCCCCCCCCCCCCCACAACTATTAGAACTTTAAAAAGTAGGGGGGTCAGTTTTTTTGTCCTTATGCAATCTATTTCCATGAAACGTGGCACCAAATGAGGTTAATCGACCTCTCACTACATGTCATTACCAAAAAATTCTATATCATCAATTTTCCATCTACATCCCACATCATTTATTTTGTGCCACATGTCATCCATGTCATATTTATGTTGAATCCATCATGCCCAATATTGTCCATAAACTTCACATATGTTTTGCATCCGATGTTCTGAGTTATTGGATTAATTCATTCTTCATCATTAGATCTATCATGTGAATACCCACACAATATCTTGTGTGTAGGTTGTGTACCTAATGTCAATTAAGGCCATTGATCTTTCCTATGGAGATAAATATTGGTATTTGATTTTGCCGTTAGCACTTGTACCATTTACTCATCCACTTGTTGTGTAAACAACATCTAGCTTGGTGTCTAGTTTTTTGATACTCCTCGTCTTACTTTGCATGATCATTTGATCCACTGCAAAGCCCTAGATATGATGAGATCATTGCCCTTCTTGACACTACAATCATGTGGAAGTTACTTTGCACTACTATCTACCTATTTCCCTGCTCAAATTTAGTTTCTTGACCTTGGTTCAACTCCACCTCTTTGTGGCGTTAGTGACTCTGGGTTGAAATCAATGAAAACACATTCAACAACCACCCCCTTTGGCATTGATGGAAACACCGCAAGATATCGACTAGTCATTGATGATATTCTTATAGAAATTCCAAGATGTTGGTTTGGTAAATGCTTTGAAGGTAAATGAAACCATTCTAGTGACCTATATTTTGAGTAATGTCATTCTAACTTTTGGAAAATTTTATATGCACTGTCTTTCTTAGGTTTTCATTGCTTTGAAGTTCATAATTGTCATGCATCTGGAAAAAACTCTAGGGGCTTCAATTTACAAGTTATCTAATTCCTATTATTTCTTATAGGATTAGGTGCATCATTGACAAGTCGTCTAAGATGTAATACAATAAAAAAATTATGGATGTTAGAGTTACGAAGAGGCGAGAGATTCCTATATGGGAAAATATATAGTTTTCAGTGTTCAATAGTTTTAATTTCATATTGACGTGTTTGATTGAATTTACAGAATGTAATTCTTTTTTGTTTTTTATTTTATAAACATCATATATATGTGGACCTTTATCTGATCATATTTGTCAACCTTTATCCAGTATGGACACTCCATTGTTAGTTTTAAGTATTTTTTTATAATCATAACCTTTGGGAATCTTCTACTGTGACCCTTAAAATGTTCTTCATTAAAAGCAGGAATATGATAGATTTTATGATTCTCATTTACTCCATTTTGGTTTGTAAAGATGTAAGGGAAACTTGCAATTGACTCTTGTAAGTTCTATACCTACAATCAAACTTGTTCATGGGATTTACCCTGCATCCCTGAATAGAATCTTGGTGTTCTTCTTATGACAAGGATGTCTCCAATTTTTTATAGGTGCGTTGACCCTTTCGTAACAGGTGTTATATTTTTAGGCAATTTCATTGATCCATCATGTGTTATGATTCACTAAAATCATTATCATCGCAGGTAGCCTATGGTTAGGTTAAATATTTGAAACATTAGATGTATAAGAAATTAAGTCATTATAGATACAAGAGATCCACCTATATCTAAAATTACAACAATATATACATGGGAAATAAAAATAAATAAAATCACTTTGCATCAAATTCCTTGAATCCAAAAGGGTATGATATTGAACAAGGAAAGGTGAGATTTTATTCAAAATGTTGCAAGAGGATTCTTTATTTATGTATTTAAGTTTTTCGTTAAAACTCCAATAAAAAATTAGAATAACACTCTCAATTGATGTAATATCTAGGTGTGAATAGTTGTATGACACACACTTACTGTACAATCTTGCCTAAAGTAACAAGGGATGAAATATGAAAAAAAAAACACTAAAGGATGAAATAGTATATGTTGTTAATAAATGTGTGAGATAGTTTGGAAAAGGAATGCTAGAAATATGTTAAATATAAAATATAAGATCTATTTTTCTCATAATTGCTAGAATTTACTTGACACGTGATGAGGTCAATAATACAAGTACAACTCAAACCTTGTAACAAGTTTGCAAATACTAATTCAACTTGAAGGAATTTTCATGTTCTTATTTTAAATAGTTACTTGTAGCTTGCAAGTGACATGTTTATTCTGGGTTGTTTTGACTCGACCTAGTTTAGGCTCTAATCTAGGGATGGATTTTGAGTATGGGTTGTTGATTTTAAATGGATTACTATATAAGTTTTCATCCTAATTATTACTCTCTAAGTGAGGATTTAGACTGATCCTTCATCATCATTTTCCTAGCCATTGGCTCCAACCATAGTACACATTGAGAGTTTCAAACTAGTTATCATGGACCAAAAACATAGTTTAGATGGGGGAGTTATGACCTCCACAAGTTTATCTATGGATATGACCATCACAGTACCAAGTGGATGCCATGTCAAATCTCACTACTTAGACACATGGAGCTAGTCACCTTTAGACTTTCAAGAAGATTCTAGAGGATCTAAAACTGATACTTTATTCATTCTTGAATTTAGTCTTGAGATCCTAGCTATCATTTGGTTGTCTTAATTTTCCACCATAGGGTCTTCGTTAGTGGTATAATTGTTAAGTCATTGGTTTGTATGAACTTGGAACTATGGTAGAGTGACTGATTTTATTATAAAGCACTTAACCAACAAGTCTAAAAATTTTGGTGTTTCATGTGCAGGTGAAAGGAGTATGAGGTCCCAATTTTGAGACCGTTTTCAAACTTTTTCATGGCCATGATGCCATGGTTCCACTTTTTGGAAGGCCATGACTACACACTTTTGAGTCATTTTCTAATGCATAAAACACTGCAAGTGAAAATTATTATCCATTTTTAGTGTCAAAAATAACTATTAGGCTATCTACATTTGAGCCTAGTGGTCCTTTCAATTTTTATTTTTTCATGGTGAAGCATAAACACAATAAACAAAACAAAGAGAAGAGATACAAATGAAAATAAGAGTTCAGACCCATTACAAGAGGTAACTCCAACATATGAGGTTTTATTTTATGTGGGGTTAGGGTTTTTATATGATAGTTTAGAAGGTCCAAAGCATTTCCTCTTGTGTTTTTTTTTTAATTGGAATTTTTGCAATTATCCTTTTTCAATGTGGATACTAATTTGAATATATAATTCATGATTATAATTCATCTTATAATATATCTACACATTGTAAACCAATAATTTTTTATAACAACCTCACATACTAGAATATTTATAGCACATTGCATAATGTTTGTATCCTTGTGTATTATTAAAATTTTGCTTGACCTTTGAAAATCATAATTATGGATATATTATATATTTTTAGCATGAATATTAGAATACATCAAGAAATATACAGGATACCCTTTCCTACATAATTAAGGAGTGATATTATATCTTACATGGCTCTATTCTGAAGAGAGTATACATCCTTTTCAAAAATGCCAACTTTGGATGTAGTCTAGACTACCAACTTTGATCTAGAAGTTGTGATGTCACCAAATGAAATGGGAAAGCGTCCCCATTAAAGGCTAGAAAGCATCTCCTTTTCCATACAAAAAAAGTTATTGTCAATCTTTTTATGTTTGAGATACCTCTGTGATATTGTATTATAATACATCCATCCCCAATATGGCCTTTTTTCCTTTGAAGAGGGTGATAGAGATGTGCATGCATTTTTCTATATTATTACTTGAACTTGATCATTGATATGATTTATTTGTCTGAAAATTATATTTGAGATGTCATAAGAATTTTATACGAGTGTTTGTTTTGGCAGAGATATTAAATGTATCACAAAATTTGTAGAAAACACCACTTGAATTACATCATGACTAAAAAAGAAACTATAACAGATTGTCTTGAATTATACTATTGGTATTATTTTTATTCATCATGTCATCATCTTGATATTTTTGTTGTTATGTTTGAGCTGAAGAAATGAGGGATATTCTACACATTCAACCAACAAAATTGGTGCCAAGTTCTGGGAGATGGTGTGTGTTGAACATGGGATTGATCCCACTGGGAGTTAACGGAACCACTAATCTCTAGCTTCAGAGGGTGAATGTGTACTACAATGAGGCGAGTTGTGGGAAATCTGTTCCATGAGTTGTTCTCATGAACCTTGAGCCTGGAACCATGGAAAACATCATATCAGGCCCTTATATTCATATTTTTAGGCCTGAAAACTTTTTTTTTAGCCATTCTGGAGCTGGTAACAACTAGGCCAAGGCCCATTACACTAAAGGGGTTGAAATCATAGATTTTGTATTGGATGTCGTCAAGAAAGAGGTGGATAATTGTGATTCTCTCCAATGTTTTTGAGTATGTCATTCCATGGGGGGTGGAACAGGGTATGGAAAGTGTGCATTACTCATATCCAATATCAGAGAATAATACTTAGATAGGATGATGCTCACATTATTTATCTTCCCTTCTCCGAAAGTCTTAGATACAATGGTGGAAAAATACAATTCTATGTTATTTTTTCATCAATTGGTGGAAAATGGAGATAAGTTTATGGTTCTTGAAAATGAGGCTGAAATTTTTTTCAGGACACTCAAGCTCACTTCTCATAGCTTTGGAGATTTTAACCATTTAATCTCTGTGACCATGAGTGGAGTGACATGATGCATGATATTTCCAAGGTAGTTGAAATTAGACTTGAGGAATATGGCAGTGAATTTGATTCCCTTCCTCATATTCATTTCTTCATGGTAGGATTAGGTCCCTTGACCTCCCAAGGCTCCCAAAAATACAAAATATAACATGGTTCAAAAGGTCACTCTCCCCTTGTTCTTCATTATGAATCACTGTAATGTGTTTTGTTCTTCATAATGCCAGCATTATGCATGTTACACTATCTTCCCTATTGACATGTAAAATGCACTTTTCTTGGGGTGGTAGGTGTGAGGTTACCATTGACCTTGGAGGGATGATCGTAATTATTTTTTCCTAGGGACTAGGAATTTCTTCAAATTATAAAGCAAAAGCAGGTGCATGAGGCAAGGAGTCAACATTACCCAAGATCATGTTCAATCAATGTGATTGTTAGGTCTCTATATTACAATTATAGTCCCTTATCTTGTTAGTGTAACCCCATTATTGTTATTGTTGCACCCCTTTAATCCCAGTATTGTTATTATTGTTCCCTTACATTATTAGTGTTAGGTCAGCTTGGATTATATTGTGACCCCATGGACTCCTATATATAGAAGGAGTTTTTTTCATTTTTATTATCCAAGAATTATTCATTTATGTAATGTATTGGAGGTTTCCCCTTCTAAGTGGCTGATTTATAAGGTGTTGATCTCTCTTTTCTTCTATTTTTGGAGTTGATTTCATAACATTTGGTATCATAGCTTTGGATTCTAGGGTTTTGCTGCTCCAAATAGGTCATCGTGGAATTTTCGCAATAGATTTTTGTCTACGACATTTCAGAATCTGAAATTATTACAGAGCGAATTCAAAATCCTGAGGAATGTCTTGGTAAAATGTGAGATCTTGGTTCGCACTATTTTCGGAGATATGATTTGTGGAAGTTAGGGTTTTGTGCAGGCTCCTGAATTTAACCTAAATACGCCATCGTGTAATTTTCCCTATAAATTTGATTCTACAAGGGTTCAGAAGCTGAAATTTTTACATAGAGAAGCCAAAATCCTTAGGAATGTCGTGCGAAAATTTCATAGTTTGGTTCGCAATATTTTCGGAGATATGATCTATGGAATTTAGGTTTTTTTCAGGCTCCCGAATTTCTTCTCAAAGAGGTGCCCATGGGAAAATTATCATAACTCTCTCTCTAAGCATTGGATTGGAATTCTATAAAAATTAGCCACAATTACATGGATTGTAGTTTCCTGTATATCAATTTCAGAGCCAAAGGAGGAAACAGTGACATGTGGCATGTCATACAAGTTTGCTCTAATGAACCAGCCCATAAATAGGTCATTGTGGGCGATTGGGCATAACTTTGTCGTGAAGAATCCAAATTAGGTCAGACCTATAGCATTTTAAATAAGCTTCATAGGGATACTACAGGGCCTAATTTCAGATATTGAAGATTCACAATCACAAAGATAATTCAATTTCAATATTGAGCTCCTCAAAATCAAGAAAAAGGTGTGTATTTTATTTTTCAAATTGCATAAGTCTTGTGTGAAAAATCAGTTTGAATTGATTCCAAGGGCATATTGTAGAATATATATTAGTATTCGGTTATAAAATACCCCCTAAAAAGAATTCAACACCCATTAAGCCTTTAGAAGGCTCTACTATGACTAATGAAGACGAATAATTGCAACATGACATATCAAAATTACAAGAGCAAGTGCACCAAATTTCGCTCTCGCAAAGAGCAACAAAAAATGAAATGGAAGTTTTGAAGAAAGATGTGGAAGCTAAGATGGAGGGCATGGAAGCTGGCATGGAATCTAATATGGATGAAATTGAATAAAAAATGAAATACAACATGGAAAACATGAAGAATGATATAAAAGGAGATATGGAAGGTTTGACAAAGTTGATACAAGAAATGTTTCCCAATGGCAAAAATATAGTAGCAGAAACTCATCATGAGAAAAAAATAAATGTTAATCATTATTTCATAAACTCTAATGTTGGATGGAAGAACCACCATATTCCAAATAAGGATATGAGGAATTTTGATGGCAAGGATCCTGTATCATGGATACTATAGATGGAGCAATATTGTGATCTCAATAATGTGCAAAACACACAAAAGGTATGAATTTCAATTTTACATTTAGAACAAAATACATTTGTATGGTATCAATGGCTTTGCTCCCGTAAAAAAATTGTCACTTGGTCAATTTTTACGAAGGAAATGATAGCACATTATGAGGGTACAAAGAGTAACACCTTCTTTAGCCAATTGATAAATCTCAAACAAAGGGGTTCAGTGGTGGAGCACATTGAAGACTTCAAAAAATTGAATATAAGGGTAACTGATATTCCAGAGGAACACAGGATTGATGTCTTCATAGGGAATTTAAAGGATAACATCCAACATGAATTTCACATTTGGGAACCTGATTCATTGGAGAAGGAATTCAGATTGGCAAGAAAAATTGAATGTAAAATTATGGTGACAAGTAAGCCTACGACTCACATCTATAAATATTGAAGTGCTGCTACTCCTAGACTTCCACAACCTACAAGGTTGACACCACAACAATTGGAAGAAAAAAGAGAAAAAGGGCTCGGCTACAGTTGTGATAGAAAATACCCTAAAGGTCATAAGTGTGTGGAGAAGAAATTATATTACATATATTGTGAAGAAGAGAAATAAAATGAACAAGAAACTTCAAAAGAAGAGGATATACATCAGGAACCAACCATAGAAGAAGAAGAAATGAGTTTGAACATATCGTGTAATGCATTGGCAGGAATTACCACTCCTCAAAATCTCAAGATAGAAGGACATATCAAGAAAAAAAAGGTAATAGTGTTGATTGATTCTGGTAGTACCCATAATTTTATTCATTGTAAGGTAGCCAAGGAATTGAATTCTTTCCTATACCTAGCACCAGAATGTCAAGTGATGGTTGCAAATGGAGGAACTATAAATTGCTCTGGAAAATTCCATAATATCAAGCTAACCATGGGGGAATATGTTTTGAATAGTCCATTTTTTTCCATTCCAATGGGAGGTGTTGATGTTGTACTAGGATTACAATGGTTACAACCTTTGGGGACAGTAGCTTTTAATTTTCAAGAAATTTTCTTGAATTTTTTTTTAAGGAAAGGAAGTTGAATTCAGGGATATCGTAGGGAAGCCAGGAAAGATAGTAAGCTCTAATGTCATGACAAATCTTCTGAAGAAAGAACAACGAGGTGTAATTGCACAATTATGCTCACTAGAAGTTCCAACATCAAAATCATCTATTATCCAGATCTCCAAAAAGTATTGGAAACTCATTCCAAGGTGTTTGAAACTCCCAAAGGACTCCCACCTATTCGTGATCATGATCATGCTATTCATGATTCCAGGAAGTGTTCCTCCAAACATCAGGCCTTACAGATATCCTTATGTCCAAAAGAGCGAAATTGAACATATGATTGCAAAAATATTAGACGCTGGTATAATTCAACCTAGTCAAACTTCTTTCTCTTCTCTAGTAGTATTGGTGCACAAGAAGGATGGATCATGGCACATGTGTCCGGATTATAGGGAGCTCAATAAGCTCACTATTAAAGATAAATTTCCCATACATGTGATTGATAAATTATTGGATGAATTACATGGAGCAATTTATTTTACCAAGTTGGATTTTTGTTCAGGATATCATCAAATTAGAATGAAGACTGAAGATATTCCGAAAACAAAATTTCGAACACATGAGGATCATTATGAATTTTTGGTCATGCCTTTTGGCCTTACCAATGCACCTTCTACATTTCAAGGGTTGATGAATTCCATTTTGAAACCCTTCCTTAGAAAATTTGTGCTAGTATTTTTTGATGATATGCTAATCTACAACAAGTCTTGGAAGGATCATGTTCAACATGTTGATAGGGTGCTCAAACTATTGGAGGAGAAACAATTATATGCAAAAACATCCAAATGTTTCTTTGGAGTACAAGAGGTGGAATATCTGGGTCATATTGTATCTCATGAGGGTGTTAAGGTAGACCCTAATAAAATTAAAGCCGTTAAGGAATGGAAATTCCCCACAATCATAAAGTAATTCGCGAAGAAATTTCTCAAGGTTAACAGTATATGTAATTTGTAAAGATTATGGAGAATAGCAACACCTCTAACAACATTATTGAATAAAGATGCATTTTCATGGACTCCTGAAGCAACTATGAAACCTTTGAACAATCATGACGAACGTATTGCTATTTTTGACAGAGATATTAGCTATATGAACCTAATAGCTGTTATTGTGGAATCATTGCCGGAAATGGGGTGGTGTTGTTTAATGCAGAAGACCCATTGCTTTTATTCGTCCAATCAAAGGAAAATGCCCGCAAACTATTTATGAGAAAATATTGCAGCAATACCGCTGCACTAAAGAAATGACCTTACCTAGTAGGCGCTAAAGATCGTGATCAAATGATCTTAAACACTTTTTGGAACAAAGACTATCTTCAGAAGAGGAGAAAAAATGGGTCACAAAGATGTTAAGTTATGACTTTGAAATCATCTACAAAAAAGGAAAGCTAAATGTTGTTGCAGATGCACTCTCAAGAAATGATGAAGAGGTGGAACCATTGCTTTGTGTCATTTCTATTATCCAACCAGATTGGATAACCGAAGCAAGGGGTGAATGTAAGAAGGATGAAAAAGTGTGGACACTCATTCAAAAGTTACAACAAGATCCTAGTACATCTGATACATTCAATTGGAAAAATTATTCCTTATGGTACAAAGATCGCTTATATATTTGTAAGAATTCTCAACTAAAACAAAAGATTCTTTTGGAATTGCACACTTCTCATTTAGGAGGGCACTCAGGATTTATAAAAACTTACCACAGGGTGAAGAAATAATTTTTTTGGGATGGCCTTAAATCTGATATTCAAAATTTTGTGGCAGAATGTTTGGTTTGCTAGCAAAATAAAGTTGAGAAAATTAAGACCCTAGGTCTTCTAAAACCTTATCCATTCCAAGTCAATGTTGGGAGGAGATTTCAATGGATTTTATCACATGTTTACCTAAGTCCAAAGGAAAGAGTGTCACCATGGTAGTAGTTGATAGACTTACTAAGTATGCACATTTTTGTGCATTATCTCATCCATTTAAAGCAAGTACAGTTGCTACTGCATTTATGGAAACAATTCAAAAGATACGTGGAAACCCAAAGATTATTGTAAGTGACAGAGATCCCATTGTAAGTGACAGAGATATGATAAGAAAACACAATGGGTCAAGTGGTTACCTCTCGTTGAATGGTGGCACAACACTTCCTTCCATACTGCAACAAAAATGACCCCATTTATGGCACTTTATGGATATCATCCACCATCCATCACATCATATTTAAGAGAAAATTCTAAGGTTCAAGCAATGGAAGATCACATCGAGCATCAACAAGAAGTTCTCCAACTCTTAAAGGATAACCTAAATTTGACACAAAATCCAATGAAACAGTTGGTAGATCAACATCGTAGCGAGAGAATTTTTTATGTAGGAGATTGGATATTTTTATGGCTACAACCATACAAACAAATGTCCCTCAAGCAAGCTAAGAAGGATAATAAATTATCACCAAAGTACTATGGCCCTTACAAGGTGTTGCTCAAGATTGGTACTATGGCATACAAATTAGAGCTTTCTGCTTCTTTGCGAGCGCATCCAGTTTTCCATGTTTCATGCTTAAAAGAAGGTTATAGGTGACAAACTTCTAGATCAAACAATATTGCCAAAAATTGGTGAGGAGGGAAAAATCATATTGGAACCTGAAGTAGTCACGGAAACAAGAACTCGACAACTACGAAATCGATCAATTTCAGAGTATCTCATCAAGTGGAAGAACTTACCCATGGAAGATTCTACATGGGAGGATGAGAATTTTATACGCAAGCATCCGAAGCTACTCAAGCGTTGAGGGCAACACTTCTTTGCAGGAGAGGGGGGCATGTTAGTTCCCTATATTACTAGTATAGTTCCTTATTCTTGTTAGTGTAACCCCCTTATTATTATTATTGTAACCCTGTAACCCCAATATTGTTATTATTGTTCCCTTACATTATTATTATTAGGTTGGCTTGGATTATATTGTGACCCCATGGACTCCTATATATAGAAGGAGGTTTTTTCATTTGTATTATCCAATAATTATTCATTTATGTAATGTATTGGAGGTTGCCCCCTTGAAGTGGCTGATTTCTAAGGCATTGATCTCTCTTTTCTTATATTTTTGGAGTTGGTTTCATAACAGTGATCGAAGACTCCAAGATGATTATCAATCCAAAAAATTCCTTTCTATATTTTTCCGTTGAAATGCAACAATAATAGATCGTTCTAATCCGATTAGGATAAGATGGATTGAGTTTATATATATCGTTTTAAGCCACAATATTTACTACATTTAATGAAATAAATATTAAAATCAATGAATATAAAAATGACAGACTAATTTTGAATAACGTTACTAAATCATAATAGATATTATTGATAGTTATTGTGCCTTCCTAGATATGATAGTGAATATTCATGGATATTATTACCCATTCATTTGTGCTCTTGATGGATATTCCATTGTATTGTGCATGGTTGAAATGTTTGTGTGTTATCTCAACCTTAGTGTGCTTTGCATTAGTTGAAGTATATATTAACTGTAATAATTTTGGCCAGTACGTTTTCCTTTAGGGAATTTTGGAGCCAAATCCATAGATGAAAATGTAAAATATTGATGAACATTGCAAAAATTGAATTAATATCCTTTTTTTGAAGTAGACAAGAAAAAAAGTAGATGTGTTCGTGATTATTAGCTTTCACCGTCAACTTGTTATTTGGGGTGTACAGGAAAATATGTCAAATTCAATATGTTTTCCTACAAAGCTACCTCACTCTTTCAAGCCTTTTAGATTATACCATACTTATAATATTGATGATTGGTTTCCTTCGATTTCATGTTTCTATGGATTTTGGGAAACATAAACAATAATAGGTTGTTGTGTATTACTATTTATTTTTTATAATAAAACATTATAATGTATATATATTTTTTAAATTACTATAAATCAACCTAGATCCATTTGGTTGACTACTTTAACCTCCCTCACCTTATTAACATAATTTTTGTTTTTGTTTTATTTCTTTCCTTTGATTGTACAAAAAACATGGCCATTTTTTGAACTCCATATGCTCATAACTTTGAATATTTAATTATGGGAAATGTTGACTATAAATTCTAGGGTTTTGGTAAAGAAACTAGGAGGGTTTACTATGAATAAGAGGACTTTAACCTCCTCAAGTGACACACATATTGGCACTTTATTTGTGATAGAAAAGGAGTGTGAGGAGGCTAGAAGACAATAAATCACCCTAGTGAAGAAAATAAGAATATAAACAAAAGAAAGAAGTTTGATCTCCTGATATTATTGGTCCACTCTTGTAAGTTTCTGTGATTCTTGGGTTACTATAGGTTCAAGTTTTTGGAAGCCAAATTTGCAAACTTGATTGATAAAGTTGAAATTTAGATAAGTTACATTCTTGGTAAGGTAAACCACGATGACCCGTTGGAGATCTTATTTTTGTTCAAGGAAGATTGTTTGGTGGTTGGCTTGGTCTTGGGAAGTCTTTTTTTGGGTTGTTTAGTGGTTGGCTTGATCTTGGGAAACCTTTTTCTGGATTGTTTGGTGGTTGAATTGGTCTTGGGAAGGCCTCGCAATGACTCAAATTCTTAATGCTTTATCTCCTAATAAGGATATCAATTTATTGAACGTGTTTAAAACTCACTATATTTAAAATTAATAACACATAGAACATGATCATTTTTTTCCAAATTTTCATTAGAATTATTGTTTTTTATTGTGACAATTTGAATGTTTATGTGATGCTAGAAATAAATTATCATTTTTCTTGTGCATGTGTACCTAATACTGAGATAGAATAGGTGAGGATAATTGGAATTCGTATTAAAATTAAATATATCATATGTTCTCTTACTTATGGCTAATTTTCCTTTTGGTAACAAAGAAAATTCCTAGCAGCCTAAGATTTTTGTGGGCATGATCCTCGTACTCATTTTTAGAGAGATGCTTGCCATATACGATTTTTTGTGAGTATTATTTTATCATCCCAATATGGTTATCCAAGAGATGACGGATAGAAGTTTATAATTATTTTTTTTTTGTTTTTTGGATTTGAAGTTTGTAACAACTACAGACCCATATTGAGTTTCTTTCTTTGTGTCACATTAAATGAATTTAATTTTCTTGCTTTTTTTTAAAAAATTTGTAAAGGGTTGGTTACTTGAAGTAGATTTACTTGGGAGAGGCAATTATTCCAATTTATTTCTCGGAAAAAATACAACAATTAGAAGCAACCTATGACTTTTTTATTCACATCTATGTTTTTCATTTGATTTTATTTGTACAAGAAGACCTGATTGTTGGTAGTGGAGTGTGTATAGAGCACACTTTACTTTGGTTTTTGTGTAATTTTGATGTATCTATTATGTTTTTATAGGTATGCAAGGTGCACTCGGTCTATATCATTTGCTCTCTCTCTCTCTCTCTCTCTCTCTCTCTCTCTCTCTCGATATATATATATATATATATATATATATCGAGAGAGAGAGAGAGAGGAATTTCATATTTTATGATTTCCGTACTTAGCTACAAAGCATGCTTGTGTGTGGCTTGATTCAGGGAGTTATTATAAGAGTGGGGCTTTCCATGGAAGAAGTGTATGTGGCATGAGTAATAGCTTATGAAGTCAAATTTTTTCTGGTCCATTTATGAAGTCATTATCTCTTGTAAATGTAAAAAATTAGAACTCTATGTTTTTATATAATCTGGCATTATTTTTATGACTACTTAGTATAGAAATTCAAGCATTATTAAATTTGTTTTTATTGGTTATCTTAAGTTACTTATCTGCATCATTTATTTACTTTATAATTAGTATTATAGATTCTTATTTTTTATTATATCCTACTCAATTTTTCTTGTAACAACTTTTTGGGTTGTTAATTATAATTTTTCAATTTTTATCATATCCCACTCAATTTTCAGTTGTAATAGTTGGCTAAAGATGTTGCCTATTTTTTTTCTTTCTTTTTATGTAGCGAAAATGACATATGTGAATCTTCTACTAAATCATAAATGTTACACTGGATACATGGGCCATTGGATCAAAGGATATGGGATACATTACGCTAGACTTGTTCATTGGAGACTGTACTTCTCATTTCTTCTCCAACATCAACAACAGTAGCAAATTTTTCATCTACTAAAGGGACCATTTCAACAAATACAACTTCAAGCAGCATATATGAATATCATACAAAAATAGAAACAATGTATTATGTGGTATCATTAGTAGCGTCTACCACACACTTCTACAACAAATATCTCAATTACACCAACAACTGTTACAACAATTTCCGTAGCAGACTTTGAAAGTTGGTGCCCCCAGTAAAATCACTCACATATGAGTCTGTGATATGTGCATTTACACATGCTTCCACAACAAATATCTTAATTACAACAACAACCATTACAACAATTTTAGCAGCAAAATTTGCAAGCTAGGGCCCATGTAAAATCACTCATATATAAGCCTGCAATTTGTGCCTGGCTCACAAAAATCATTTCTCATATTTAGCTATTCCATTGGGTTTCCTTTTTAGTAAGTTCTCATTTTCTAGAAATGGTTTCTTTTCATTTTTTTGGAATATCAATCATACAATATCAATGATAAATATTTTCCCATTCCTACATAAGCAAGGAGAGCTACGATGTCATATTTATCTCTTATTTAAAAGATGAAACTTCTCAGTATGCCTTAGTAATATTACTTACACTTCACCTTTATATAGGGCATTGTATTCAACTATATCCATTCAATTTTAGTGAAAAAATTGAAGCTAATGTTTCCTGATGAACAGGTGGCTCTACTCAGGAAGAAGCTTGATTCTTTCTCAATGGGTATGAATGAGAGCAAATAAGTTACAACTAAGATACATAATGGTTATAGATCTATCCTCAAAATTTATGGGAAATGTATTCTAGAATAACAAATGTAACTGAAATATCAAAACACACATTTAAATTTCATTTTTTATTGTATCAAAAATATGGTATTCATCATCTTTATTTTTAATTAATTTCTAAATCCTAAGTTTTCTTTCTTAGTTTCCTATTTGAAAAAATTTAGCAGGGGGAATATTAGGAGAAAAAAACTCTAGTCATAATGTTGTAAGGAAGCCATTCAGAAGATTGCAGAGCAAGTCCAAGTAGATACAAAGTAGTGGTCTCAAGTGCAAGAGATATTACATCATGTTCATGAATAAATGGAAGATCTGCAAAAATCAAGATACTTTTGGGGAGATCATGCCCTTCATGTTGATGAGAAGGTGGAAACCTTGCATGTAATGATATATTTTCTTCCAATTAGTTTACTTAAAATTGTTTATCTAAAGATTTGTCTTCATATTCACCTTTCAATAATATTCTCCAAAATAATTCTTCCCTCTAGGACTCCTCATCGGGTTACCATGGTTGTATTTTAAAATTTTTGATATCATAGCTCAAGTGAGACCTTTGAGATCGTATTGATTAGTGGCCCCATAATATTCCCTCTACCCTATTCCTTATGAAATTCTAACTGAAATCATTTGAAAATAATTACTTTTTGTTATTATTGTCTTTGGAAAAAAACTATGCAAGATTGGAGAAGAAAGGCATGGTTTTCTAATATCAAGATCGCAGAGTTGCAATCATAGGTTATTCAACTCAAAAAAGAAATTGAACTAGTGAGACATATACATGTCATTGAGCAGACTAGATGCTTGATGACTGCAACCGTCACACAAGATATATGTCATCTTCAAATTCAATAAGGAGCTAAATACAACTTATAAGCAATATATGTATGGAGATTTTAAATCATCGTGAGGTTGAGAATACTAGGAGAAAGATCAAAGAGTTCTGCTCGAATTCAAAGGTCTTGTAACACATTTCAAAGATCCAAAAATCATAAGGTTCTATGCATTTTTGTGAAGGTGACAAAGTTACTAGTTAAACTCATCTTTTATGGACTATAGGTAGTCCTAATACGAAGCAAAGAAACTACTTTAAAGAAGGACCAGGACCGAAATGTATAGAGGCATTGTAGGATCATTTGGAAGGTCTAATCCAAAGCTCAGTCACTCTAAATGACCATGTTTGTCTTCAAAAATTCTAATATTTATACAAGTATTTCCAAGTAGAAACCTCTCACTCCATTGAATTGTGACACTTTGAGGGAAGATCAATTTCATATCCCTTTCGGACTATTGAAAGCCCTAAAGGGAAAAAATTTCAATAGAAGGCTACAAATATCTCAAGGTACTAAACCTATTGTTAAATGTAGAAAAAGGAGAAAGTATGTGTAAGTGTTTAGCAGCTACAAAACTCTAACCTGAACTCAAGAAGACGATCAATCTATCACCTTGAGTAGAGTTTCTTAACTTAGCACCTTGGAAGCTTCTATTGCAGGTAGTATTATAGGAAGTATAAAGCTTGTGAAAGATATGATCATCATCTAAATGGAAATAGTAGTCCACCATCATGCATGTTTGAAAGGCATATTATGGATATATTAAAGGGACAAGTGCATAGATATAGTTCTATGTGTCATTTAGAAGAAGAAGCCTAGGAGAGGATCTAGGCCAAATTTTTTTCTCCGTGGATGGTTGAATGGTAGGATTATGGTGTGATGTGGTTCCCTGACTGGTAGTGGTACATTCTATGGATGGGGTAGTAAATCAAGGCTCTCTCTCCATACAACTAGTAGTGTATTAAGTGGGAAAGGAATTCTATTGGTTAGCCCTACTTACTGTGTGGAAAAGAGCATGTTGTTCTATTACAAAACAAGAATAACCACACATAGTAGATTTGGGATTACATTAGGGTCTCAAGCTTACCACCACATTGAAGATAGGTGTCTTTGTGCCACCACTTGTGGAGTAAATGTTGCACCACCTACTCACACCTACTTGAATGCCCTCATTCCCACTTATCCAATTCCCTCAAGCCCCATTGTCGAATTCCCTTATGCCATGCTTGCTCTGTGAACCCCACAACCTTTTCGATTATTAATTTACTCCACCACTACATTATATAACCTATATATATATATATATATATATATATATATATATATATATATATATATATATATATATATATATATATATTGTATATTATATATAATATTATATATAACATATTATAATAATATTATATATTTGAGAGTAGTGATAAAGAAAATTCTAAAATTATTAAAAAAATGATCCTAGATGAAACTATGTCACACTTGCATAAGGGAGAGCATAAATTTTCACAAAAAAACATGAAAAAATATTCATATCCATTCTTAAAGAAATTAAGAAATTTATAGAATGTGGTTCACATGATTAATATTAATTAAGATTAATGAATTATCTCTAAATTGATTAATAATCGTCAAACAAACTTAGATGAGTGGGTCAAAAAAATCGTAGATGAATTTTGAGAGGAGCAAGCAATAGAAGAAAGGCATCCCTTGATGATGTTAAAATATGGTTTTATGAAAAATTGTATGACTAGATCCTATACATATAAGTACTCACTTTAATTCACAAATTATTGATTGGCAAAGTCATTTGGAACATTTTTGAACCCCAATCTCCACTAGCAATACTAACTAGTACCTAATAGAAAAAATGATAATCTAGGTGGGAATATTTTCTGAATGCTAGTTGAAAAATTGCTCAAGAATCTTCGGAATACTTATAGAAATGAATGGATAATTGTGGTACCTTTCTCAACGAAAATTAATTTTGGCTTTGTGGTGGGGGGTGACGATTTTTTATAATTCCTAAAATGGAGTGTAATATTCCAAAATAATATTCCAAAATTTGCAAGCAGCAAATTGGAATATTAATTTTTGTTTATTTCATCTAGGAGGTGAATAAAATGGGTAAAAGACTCATGAGTAGGAATAAGATCCTTCATAGTGTGAAAAGGATCAATGGAGCAGCTTAATTTTGCACCTTCCAGTGTGAAAAGAGGCAATTGCATGAGGACAAGGTCAAGTTTGACCAAGTCAACAGCGTTGCCTAAGAGGTGTAGCTTGCATGAGAAGACAACACAGTTTGAGAGGGAGGAATATTCCTTGTGGAAGAAACCCTAATGTGTGGGGTCCATGGAAAAGAGGCATTCACTTGTATAAAAGGAGGAAGGGGCAGCCATAGTGAGACATATTTGAGCATTTGATCACTTGTCTGATTAGACTATTTGTAGTCTCCGGCTGTTCAGCTGAGTTGTAGTGCTGCTTAGCATGAGGGATTCCTGTTTAGGATTTCCTCTCCTTCTTGGGACGCATCTTGAAGGATTTCACTTCATTTTCTCCACATCTTGGCTCAAGGCCAAAGCCATTATTCATTCACTGCATTATTTCTACTGAAGTATAATGTAGTGTTGCTAGGTGTTGCAGTGGAGGGGTCCCACAACACCATTCCTTGTCTCATCTTTCAGAGGAGGGAGCTTCTATTCCTCAGGAAGATTAGTAAGAAAGGTTTCCAGAGAAGATTTTCATATTTTTGCATCAAGGCCAACATATCCCATCATAGACAGCACAGTCCATCCTCCATACTGTGTTATTTCAGTGCACACTTGCAGTGAGAGGTTGCACCAGCTTCTTGGAGGGCAAGATCTTCAGTGCCGGGATCAGCCTTGCATTGAGAGATCCATTGGAGGAGGTTTCTTTCAGATTGTACATATTATTCAACTATCTCCATGTTATTACATTTTCTGAGTTGCAGTTGCTGCTCAGCAACTCCAGCATTTCTACAGAGTTGCCATTTGTACATGTATTGCAGCCAATCCTTTTAAGGATTGTGCATTATTGTTGTATTAGTTTTTTCAGGGGTTGAGAGCTTGCTCCCCCTCATTTATTTGAGCTGATATTGTCATATCATCCTATTTTCATTTTGTATCATGTAGTAACTCCTATAAACTATGTTATTTTAGCTAGGGCTTTCTACATGTAGCAGTGTTTACTTATTTTCTTGTACATATCACATTGAGGCTTCCATTGCCTAGCTGGAGTGATTGATTCCTCCACATATTTTATAAATTGGCTGCTATATAACATATTTTTTGGATATATCTCTCTTCATGTGTTCATATCTATAAGAATAACACTTTCATTCCATCATATGTGCTTACATTTGTTACAGTCCCTCATTGGGCATTTTCAGAGAACATATAAGTGTGGGATATTTGTTTAACCCACTTAGAAGGATTTCTTGGGAGCCATCTCTTGGATTTATGACTTAAATACATTGATCTAAAGGATCCAGGTCCTGGTTTTAATTCCTGTAGTAGCCATTACTGGAAAATGCGTTTTCCATTCATGCCTTGCTAGCTGTTCTGAATTTGGAATATTACAGTGGTATCAGAGCTGCTTTCTTGGCTCAACTTGTGATTCTAAGCCCAAGAAGATCAGAATATTGAAGAGGATTTGATTTATCTCATCATATTTCAAATCCATGAAGAACCTCCCCAAGGAGGATAAGCAGAAAAAAGAGGAAGAACCCTGCACTTCCTATTCTCATCGAGAAGGAGACAAAGAAATAAGCAGGAGAAAGACTCCATCTTTTGGAGAAGAAAAAGGGGATAAGATTACCAAGATTCTTCCTAAATATGTACATATTATTCATGAATAATTCAAGGAGATCAGGAGAAATATGCATGGATAATCTCTTGGAGGGTTTGATTCTAAAGCAAACTCTAGATTTGAGGAGTGTGAACATGTAGCTACACATCCTAATACTCGGCGCAGTCACATGCCCAGGGTTGTCGGAAGAGAGAGGGAAAGAGAATAAGAGTTTTCTAGTAGGGAAACCCTTAGTGATTTCTTGAGAGAGTATGAGTTTCAAACTCAGAAATCTCGAGACCATATCAATTTTTTAGAGTTTTGCAAGATGAAGGTGAATGGAAGAAAGTAGCAGGATAGATTTCATTTATCAACCTTTGAGGGTTCACCTACATGTTCAGCCAAAGCTTGGGTGGAGGAGTTAGAGACCTTCTTGCAGCAGCACCAAATTCCAGAGGATGAAGCCATCAAAATTGCAGCACTGCATTTGAGAGGTAAGGCTTATGCCCGATGGATCTTTGAATCCTTTTCTTTGAGAAATGTAAACATTGCATCTTATGAAAATTTAACTAAGGCATTAGTGAAAATATTTGATAAAAAGATTCATGAGACACACATGGTGGAAGTAAATAGGAAAACTCACACAAAACCCTTGCATGAAATCTTGCACCATACTTTTCCAGAAGGAATAATTTCTTCTCACATCCTTGAGCAAGAAAGCATGGAGATCTCTTTTTCAAAAAGGGATCCAATCATTGGGAGGTTGCCCACTCAGTTGCAGAGATTGAGGGCAACAACGTTGTTAGATATAGAGTTGATCTAGCACCTCATGCAGAGGAAGGAGGAGATCTTGCTCCAAACAGAGGGATGCTTGCATCTTTGCAAGGAATTCCCTAGGATCTCATGTGTAGAGATCAAGTCACAACTCATGTTCTACCTGTGTCATTGCTGAGGAGGTGTGGAATCGTGGAGACACAAGGAGAGGGTAGGGAGAAGGCCCAACATCATGAGATGAGGAGTACACATCCATATTCATTTCTGTAGGTTGATGCACCTAAGAAGGTGATTGGATTGTGCAGTGGAATCATGGACATATTTGTTTATTCATCTATTCAGTCATCTCTTGATGATGATGTCTCATTGCATGGAGAAATTTTGTTGGGGAGACCACTAGATCAGCTGAGGAGGATGGATGCTTCACATGTTGGGGCACCACTCGGTGATTTTAGAGTAGTGGGAACCTTGGGAGAGTTTGATACATTGCTAGAAGTCTGGGGTAGACTCAAGGAGAGAGAGAGCATTCTCTCAACATCATCAGCACCCACTTCCATTTCAGATTATGCGTTGTGGTAGAAGCAGCAGGGGAAGGATAGTAGCCTTCCAACTTGCATATTTGGCATGGGAGATGTCAGAGAGGAGGATGACCATATGACAGATGCTCTTCATGAGAGATCATCAGCGCTGTCACTATGGAGGATAGATCCATATTGGAACTCGCAACTGTTGGTGGAGTATTCCAAGGATATTTTCACTTGCATGATCTTGGATGACCAGTTGCATGAGGAGGGATAATCAATCAGAGATGAAGTCATCTACTGTCATGGTAGGATCTTCTTTCCTAGAGCTTCCAAGCTCAAGGAGAATTTGCTACAAGTAGCTCAGGAGGATTTCCTTTTCAATCCCACTTGTTCTATGAGAGCCTACCACACCATCATGGAGGGGTATTTTTGGAAGGGCATTGAGAAGGAGATATATCAGAATATGCAGAGATGCATGGATCAGATGTAGATGGAGGAGAGGCATGACTCTTTGGAGGAGTTAGTACAACCACCTCTTTTCTCTTTGAGGATGAGAGGGGACTCACCTATGGGCCACTCCATTTGTATGAGCAGAGAGTATGGTAAGGGTATTCATTGTTGTTTACATGAGCAGTTACATGATGTATGTATATGTCCCTTAACCATACATGTGCAGGATGATGCTCCAAGGAGGAGCATTCTTTTTTCTAGACCACATGGTTTAGATGAGGCCATAAGCATGATTGATGGCCATTCCCTAGGAGGACTTGGGGACGAGATATGTTATGGAGGACATGATCATTGTACACCTTACATCCTTCACTTCCTCCATACTTATGAGGAGTTTGGAGTAGCAGGAAAGTGGTTGGAAAGCTACTCATTTTATCAATCTCTATTGCAGTTGAGGGTCAAGGTGCGTTGGCTGCATTTGAGGGACCATTGTCCTTCTCATTTTTTGCATATGGTAGCAAGTATGATTCTCATATTTTCTCCCTGTGGCTCTATTGTTTTTGTCTTTATGAGGAGCATTTTTGGGAGAGAGACACATTGGGTGAATGTGTCCTTGGAGGGAGAATCCTCCCACACTTTTTGCACTACATGTTCTAAGGGGAACATGGGACATGATGTGGTTACCTTAACAACACACTTGTCACTTTATGAGGTGAGAAATATGATGGAGGAGATGCCATATGATGATGACTTCCAACTCATCATGTATGGGGATATTTGGGCCAGCTTGATTTGTAGCATTTGGGGAGAGATCTTTGGAGATCTAGTCCTGATCTTGCCACTTGAGGGAAATCTTATTGCAGCCCAGGATCAGCAGACACTCTACACTTATCTTAAGTGGAGAGATAGATAGCGTGGGGTAGGCTACATTGTCTACCATGTGCAGATTTTCATCCCACCTACTTTGCCGAAGCCAAAGGTGGATGACAGTTTTCAGGAGTTGCCTAGTTGGGAGGTAGCTCATTTTGCATGGCTCATAGCTTGGAGATGGAGTATCCATATGGGAAATATAGTTCCCATTATATTTCAAATCTCATTCTTCAAAGGGACCTCTAGACATCACTTTGCTATCCTCTTGAGTATTCCACCTTTACATGATGATGGCTTGATAGCTGAATTGCATGCTGAGGAGGAGCAATGTGGAGGCTTGATTGATGAGATAGCATCACTTTACTTGGAGGAGATCATCATACATGGATGCTACAGAGAGAGGAGGACAAAACAACTCAGACTATCCTTGCACTTGCTTGAGGACAAGCAATATTTGAGAGGGGAGGACTGTAATATTCCAAAATTTGCAAGCAGCAAATTGGAATATTAATTTTTGTTTATTTCATCTAGGAGGTGAATAAAATGGGTAAAAGACCCATGAGTAGGAATAAGATCCTTCATAGTGTGAAAAGGATCAATGGATCAACTTAATTTTTCACCTTCCAATGTGAAAAGGGGCAATTGCATGAGGACAAGGTCAAGTTTGACCAAGTCAACAGCGCTTCCTAAGAGGTGTACCTTGCATGAGAAGACAACGCAGTTTGAGAGGGAGGAATATTCCTTGTGGAAGAAACCCTAATGTGTGGGGTCCATGGAAAAGAGGCATTCACTTGTATAAAAGGAGGAAGGGGCAACCATAGTGAGACATCTTTGAGCATTTGATCACTTGTCTAATTAGACTATTTGTAGTCTCGGGCTATTCAGCTGAGCTGCAGTGCTGCTTAGCACGAGGGATTCATGTTTAGGATTTCCTCTCCTTCCTGAGAGGCCTCTTGAAGGATTGCACTTCATTTTCTCCACATCTTGGCTCAAGGCCAAAGCCATTATTCAGTCACTGCGTTATTTCTGCTGAAGTATAACGTAGTGTTGCTGGGTGTTGCAATGGAGGGGTTCCACAACACCATTCCTTGTCTCATCTTTCAGAGGAGGGAGCTTCTATTCCTCGGGAAGATTGGTAACAAAGTTTTCCAGAGCAGATTTGCATATTTTGGCATCAAGGCCAACATCTCCCATCATAGAAAACGCAATCCAGACTCCATACTATGTTATTTCAGTGCACACTTGCAGTGAGAGGTTGCACCAGCTTCTTGGAGGGCAAGATCTTCAGTGTTGGGATTAGCCTTGCATTGAGAGATCCATTGGAGGAGGTTTATTTCATATTGTACATCTTATTCAGCCATCTCCATGTTATTACATTTTTTGAGTTGCAGCTGCTGCCCAGCAACTCCGGCATTTCTGCAGAATTGCCATTTGTACATGTATTGCAGCCAATCCTTCTAAGGATTGTGCATTATTGTTATATTAGTGTTTTTAGGGGTTGAGAGCTTTCTCCCCCTCATTTATTTGAATTGATATTGTCATATAATCCTATTTTCATTTTGTATGATGCAGTAACTCCTATAAAATGTGTTATTTTAGCTAGGGCTTTCTACATGTAGCAGTGTTTACTCATTTTCTTGTACATATCACATTGAGGCTTCCATTGCCTAGCTGGAGTGATTGATTCCTCCACATATTGTATACATTGGCTGCTATATAACATATTTTTTGGCTATATATCTCTTCATGTGTTCACAACTATAAGAATAACATTGTCATTCCATCATACGTGCTTACATTTGTTGCAATCCCTCATTGGGCATTTTCAGAGAACATCTAAGTGTGGGAGATCTGTTTAACCCACTTAGAAGGATTTCTTGGGAGCCATCTCTTGGATTTAGGACTTAGATACATTGATGCAAAGACCAATCTAGGATTCTAGATTAGACTCAATTTAATGTCGACCAAGGTAGGTAGTCTTAGAGGCACATCTAATATTTATAGACCTAAAAGGATCTGTTCTATATGTCTAAATAAATGTCTAATTGTGACAGGCTCCAGTACTCCTTTACAAGAGACTAAAATATGTTTCCTTTTCACAATTTAAACACTTATATTATCAAATTTAATCTACTGATCTTAAAAAAAACAGAGTGTTACTAATCTGAGCTTTTCAATCCTCTTACGAGGATATGTTTCACAAAAAATCCTTTAAGATAACACACTAAACATTATAGAAATCGAATTCATAAAAACAAACAGAGTTCATAGAGATATTTTGAAATTCAATGCTCGATTAAACCTCTTACAAGGATTGATTCAATAATTTTGCAATTGAATTTTCAAGCTACTACTATGAACCATAAAATAACAATAATCTCAAGAACTTCTAATTAAATGAATGAACTCACAAGCTATGAAATGAAATACACTGTTCAGATCTGAATATTAAATTCTATGAAACATAAAACATAAAAGAAAGCGTACCAATCTTTATGTAGGGCCCTTCCACGCTCTGATGGCACACTTTAATAACTTCAAATGATAAAACTTTAACTCGTAAACACTGTGATTGATGAAATTCTGCTTTTCATTAAATTCTGGAAATGGATTACATTCAAAACAGAGCGCTGGAAATGCTTTACAGTCTTAAGTCTGATTTCTTCAACGTTTTCACTAGCATCCTATCTCTAATCAAAATCCTCTTATTTATTAAAATTTACAACTAGAAGGCTATATTCATTCCTTCTTCATCCTAACTAATTCCAACACAGTTCGAATCAGTTTAGAATTCCTAATTTTAAGCAAAAGATCAAGTACATCATTATGGCTTCTGATATTTCTGCTGAAGAGGCTGAGTTTGACCGTCTTTGACCATATATTCAGGAACTCCAAATTCAATGCTAAATAGATTTTCCACCATGTATGTACATCCTAGATCACGTCCATGCCTTCTATTTCGATTTTCCTGCCATGCCACATGTCACAACATAAACTGATTACAGGAAGTCATTACATTCCGTAATTTTGTTGAAAAATTCCAATTTTTAGCATAAAAACTCATAAATTAAATTTAATGCAAAATAACAATTATAATGCTTCATTTATAAATTTCAATGGACTTATGGGAAGTTTATGGAGGAAAATGATAGATAAATGATGGATTTTTAGAAGAAAAGGATAGCAATAAAATAGTACCAACATCTCCCCCAAACTCAATGATTTAGCATGTCCTCATGCTAATCCTAATGTGCTCCCCTTAAACTCTGTTTCTGCTTGTGCCTCTGCTGCCTGTAACAATATATCCACATTCTTCTGAACTCGGGCATTCTTCTGAACTTGGGACTGATGTTTTATATTCTTATATTTTCCTTGAGAATTTTTTTCTGAGTGTAACATTTTATTGCCCAATTTCATATTTCAGTTTGATCAGTCTTCAGTTCCTTGATCTTTTTCTTCAGTTTCTCATTTTTCTGCTGTATCTTCTTTCTTTGAGCTTTCAAAATTTCATTTTCCTTCTTTATAACCTTCTCTAACATGTTTTCTTCCATCAATTCCTCTTTCAGCCTTTCAATCTGTTTTTCTAACCTTTTCTGCTTCTTATTTGTAGGTATTGGTTCTTCCTTTTCTTTCTCATTTCTTCCGGTTTCCATCTCTGCTTCATGTGCTGACTCACTACTTTCAATTTCCATTGGTATGCTTGCATTCTACTCTGGTGGCTCATCTTGTGTTTGACTCCTTTTCATTCTCCTTGATCTTCTCTAATAAGTAGTGAAGATTTTATCTTTTTCAATTCTCTTGGCAATTTCTTTCCTCTGCCCTCTTGTCCTTACACTACTGCTCGGCTGAGGAACATTACTTGACTTAAGCTCAGGGATTTCTTCATCAACATCAATCATCAATTCCATGCTTCCTTGCTTCTGCTGTTCTTCTTCTCTATCTTTGATTTGATTATCAATTAAGAATTCTTTCCATGTTTTTCCTCTCCTCTGCAACTCAGATTCAATTAGTATTTTAATCAAACCAAAATGATATAAACTCCTATCTTCATTACCTTTGTGCTTTTGAATAGTCTTCGACATCTTAGTCAGACTCTGTAAAAGAAAATAGGGCAGATTGATAGTACATTGGCCTTTCAAGTGCAATAGAAGTTTTATATGGTATAGGTATACTATACTATAACGTCCTTCACATATAATGAATTTTTGAATGATGTACACCATCTCATCCCATGGGTGAACTAACCAGCTTCTTGGGACACCCTTTTTCCAGTTAACTGAAGAAACCCTTGACCTGGACATAAACTGGGTCCATGATTTTTCCTTGAATTGCTTGGTTTTGAAATACGTCTCTCCTTCAGGACTGATTTCCAAGGTTTGTGCTATTATATCTTCTGAAATTCTAAAAGAGACATTTCCTACTAGAGCTTTCTCTCCATTGAAGGAAAATGCAAATTGCTTCGTAACCTCTTCATAATTCCCATTAAATTTCTGTAGGAAAGGCAACCAATGTTTTTCCTCTAGAATTTTTACACAGTCTTCATGATACTTTAGTCTATCAAATGTTTCGGGCTCCGCTCTGTTGGTCATTGCTTTTTTTTTAAATTCTCTGTTCTAACCCTTTTTTCTATGCTAAAAAATTCTATCAAGGTTTTCAAGTGGTTACCTCTTCTCCTGCGTTCCACTGACCTGGTTAACGTCATCAATTCTCTAAGCTGCCTTCTTCAATTTCCTGAGTTGTTCCTCAAATTCTCCTCAATTCTCTGAGCTGCCTTCTTCAATTACCTGAGCTATTCCTCAAATTCTGGGCTGCCTTCTTCAATTACTTAAGCTATTCCTCAAATTCTGGGCGGAAGTAGAGAAAAACCCCTGAATAACTTGTCTGTTATATTTTCTTCAATGGAACCACACCTACTATCTCGGCCCTCCTTAAGAACTCAGAGTCTAAAAATTAACTCTTTACCCACTCTATGAACTCAGAGAAATTAAAAATTCAACAACCAACCTTCACTTGCTTGGTATCATACAATACGCAGAGAACAGAGTCTTAAGGTCATGAGTTTGTTTGCAGGGTCGGACAGCGCATTCAAATTGGTAATGAGTTTGTTTGCAGGGTCGAACAGCGCATTCAGATTATGAAAACAAAGGAGTAGTGCTAATTTATAAAAGCATAACCATGATATAAATCGTGTGATGATTACGGATACATTCCACTCCATAAACGAATTTGGGTCAGAGCATCGTTTTTATAACTCCATCAGTTGAAATGAAATGTAATCATGCGTTTTACAAATGTCTTACTATTGAGCTAACTCTTCATTGAGTGTCCATTCAGACCACTTCCTTGTTGGTACCTTTATTAACAGAGGGCGTATCTAAAAATGATGAGTTTTTGAAGAGCGATTTTGAAGAGCGTAATAGGGATAGGAAATAAGGAATAGACTAAAGTATGAATGAGAATAGGAAATAGAATAATAGGCTAAGGTATAAATGGAAATGATCATTTATAAATAGGCATAAGGAATAGGAAACAAAGGTTATGGATATAGGGATTTTTGAAATTGATAATCAAGCAATAATAATTATCATTTTTTAACACTAAAATAATTTAAGAATTTTAAATGTTAAAAATGAAAATTTCAACAATACTTTACACTTGTTGACTAACAGAATGTTGATTTGGCTTGCACAGGTGTAACTGATCTGTTTGTATAGGTATGACTGATCTTCATTTTTTAAAACAGGTCCCTTTGAAATGAATATAACAAGTCCCTTTAAAATCTGAAGAACCATCTTTATGCAGCTTCTTTTATCCTTGTTGTTGATGTAGCCTTCGAATTCTGGTAATAAACAACCTTTGAAAATTTTGTTGAAGTAGAACAGGTCCCTCTGAAGTAGCCTTTGTTGATGATGTATCTTTAATGCAGTCCTTAACAGGTCCCTCTGATATTGATAATGTTGACATAGTCTTCTGAACATGTCCCACTGCAAATCTTATTGCTTAAATAGGTCCCTCTAATTAGAACAAAAGTAGCTCTTTATTGAAATACTGAACAACTGAATTGAAATACTGAATAACTAACACAAATTCCTTGAATATTTAAAAATGAGGAGATGAAAAATCACTGATTCTTCTACCAAAGAGAAAAACCACTAATTCTTCTCCCCCACTAAGTGTTTGACTTGTCCTCAAGTCATTATTGAATTGATGAAAAACAATAAACAAGTAGAACAAAGAATTCTTACCAGCCAAATGATTGGTTTTCAAGTAAGAATTCGGGTTTAGAGTGTGCTAGAGTCTGGTTTTCACATCTAAACCATTATTTATTTTTTATTTTTTTTATTTTTATGTTTTTTTTTATATTTTTATTTTTTAAAAAGAAATTGAAATAACTAAGGTAGAGATATCACAGCTGAAGGTTGTGATATCTCAACCTCCTTTTGTTGAGATACTGTTTCAATAAAATCTTCCTGGCTTATGGGCTTATGATAGAGTTTCAGCCTGTGACCATTGACAGTAAAGGTCTTGCTTTCTCCATCAATTGTTGTAAGTTTGACCGATCCATTGTCATATGCTTCAACTATTTCATATGGGCCCATCCAATGTGTTGTAAATTTGGCTTTATGGTCTCTGAATTTAGAGTCAAAGAGTAAAGCCCAGTCTCCTTCTTTAAACTGCTTCTTCTTAATGTGTGCATCATGCCACTGCTTCCTTTGTCTCTGCATTAGGATTGTTCTCTCTTCTGCTTGTTGTCTCATCTCATCTAATTGGTTTAATTGCATAATTCTATCCTTTTGTGCTTCATTGAGATCAATTCCTAAATCTGCAGCCATCTTATAAGTATGTATTTGAAATTCGATAGGAAGCAGTACCTCTTTTCCGTACACCAACTGATATGGTGTAAATCCAGTAGTGTCTTTCCACGTAATTCTGTAAGCCCACAGTGCATCTTTGAGTTTTTCCTCCCAATTCTTTCTGTTCATTGATACTGTTTTAGTGATAATCCCCTCCAAAGTTTTATTTGTTGATTCCACTTGGACATTGGCCTGTGGATGGTAAGGTGTGCTTTTTCTGTGCTTGATCTTATATTTTTCTGTTATATCTTGAACTAACTTTGAAGTGAACTGAGTACCCTGATCTGTGACTATCTCCCTAGGTACTCCATACCTTACAAAAATTTCTTCAAAGAGGAAGTTTACCACTGTTTGCTCTGTTGCTCGGACCAATGCTTTTGCTTCAGCCCATTTTGTCACATAATCAGTACATACTAGGATGTAATTTTTTCCCTTTGATGGTGGATTAATGGGACCTACAAAATCTAGAGCCCATTTCTGAAATGGCTCTAAATGTACTTGGGGCTGAAGTGGCATTTCATCTGAAGCTGTGGGTCTGCCCATTCTTTGACAACTGTCACAACTCTTCACATACCTCTTGGAATCCTTAAAAATAGATGGCCATTAGTAGCCAAGGCTGAGAATCTTGAATGATGTCCTCTTGGCTGCAAAATGCCCACCACACGGTTCGTCATGACAAGATTTTAAAATATCAATTATTTCATCATTTCTTACACATCTTCTAATAATCATATCATAACCGGTGTAAAATAAATCTCCATTGATCCATGAATATCTAGCACTTTGTTTGATCAACCTCTTCTTCTCCTTTGTAGTAAAATGTGGAGGTGTCTTTCCTGTGGACAAATAATTGGCTAAGTCAGCATACCATGGATCTCCTACTGAAATTGCAAACAGATTTTCATCTGGAAAAGAATCTTCAACCGGAACAATCTCACCTGAGTTCTGCAGTCTAGAAAGAAAATCTGCCACCTGATTCTCCTTACCTGGCCTATCTAACACTGTAATATTAAATTCCTGTAGTAATAATAGCCATCTGGTAACTCTGCCATTAGTGATTGGTTTATTCATTAAATATTTAATGGCTGAATGGTCAGTATGTACAAAAACCTCATAACCAGTGATATAGTGTCAGAATTTATTTACAGCATGTATGATTGCCAACATTTCTTTTTCAGTGACTGTGTAATTTAATTCTGCAGGTGTTAAATTTTTGCTGATAAAATAGATAGCATAATTGAAAGACTCTTCCTTTTGGCCTAAAGAAGCACCTACTGCAGTATCAGATGCATCTGAAAAGATGTGAAATGGTAGGCTCCAGTTAGGTCCTTTTAAGACTTGTGTGGTTGATAGTTTTTCTTTGAGTGTTTCAAAAGCTTTCTGACAATCTTCATTCCAGTTGAAAGGTGTATCTTTTGCTAGAAGTTTAAACAGACGTAGAGCTATTATGCTAAAATGTTGAATAAATTGTCTATAATAGCTTACATACCCAAGAAAACTTCTTACCTCTTTTTGAGTCTTCGGAATTGACAAATTGACAATGATCTGAATTTTTGCTGGATCAACTTTAATGCCTTGAGAAGAAATATAGTGACCCAATACTATCCCTTCATCTAGCATCACAAAACACTTTTCATTGCTCAAGGACAGATTAGCTTCAATACATCTCTTCAAAACCTTCTCAAGATTTTCTAATGAATGCTCAAATGAATTACCATAGACGAAAAATCATCCATATAAACTTCAACACATTCATGAACTAAATCAGAAAAATAGCTAAAACAACTCTTTGAAATGTAGCTGGAGCATTACAAAGTCCAAATGGTAAAACATTATAGGCATAAGTGCCCCAGGGACAAGTAAAAGTGGTCTTATCCTAGTCCTCTAAGGCTATCCTGATCTGGTTATAGCCACTGAAACCATCAAGAAAAGAGAATGATGATTTCCCAGCTAAAGTGTCTAGCACTTGGTCGATGAATGGTAGTGGAAAATAATCTTTGAGGGTTGCTTTGTTCAATTGTCTATAATCAACACAAATCCTCCACTTGCCATTTTTCTTGGGCACTACTACCAATGGTGATACCCATTGACTGTCAGAGATAGGATATATAAAATTAACTTTCAATAGTTTTTGCAATTCCTCTCTAACAATATCTTGAAGAATGGGATTCATTCTTCTCTGTGGTTGCCTCACTGGTTTTATGTTATTATCTGTGTAAATATGATGAGTGCATGTTTCAGGGTGGATTCCGTGCATATCGGTATAGTCCCAGGCAAATGCTTTCTGATACTTTATCAATAATTGAATCAATTTTTCTTCCTGAGATAAGTCTAGGTGAGTGCTAATATTCAATGTTTTTCCCGGACTAATCTCTATAGTCTTACTCTGAGTGTTTGTGATAGATTGAATGGGAAAAATGTTTTCAAATGATGAGTGCAAAGAATGGAGTGTGCATATTTCTTGAAAATTTTGTGCTAAAATTTCATCTGCAGCATGGTATTGTTCATTTCTTATTTCTTCAGACATTTCAGGTTCAGAAAGGAACAATTCTATCAAATCATTATTATTATCTTCATGAAAATCATAGATCTGATTGATGCTAAAAAAAGATTGAACTTCTTCCTTATCATTGTATTTATCATCAAGCCATAAGTTGTTTGCTACTGCTGGTGTTTGTGTTGATGGGTAAAGAGTGAGTTGTTTCCTTTCAGTTCCTCGTGAAATGATCATATTACCTGATCGACACCCTATGAATGCATCAACAGTTGCTAACCATTGTCTACCAAGAATGATAGGGTGACCTCCTAAATTAGATTTTGGTTGAAGAACTAAAAAGTCCACTGGATACTCCCAAGAGTCCAGTGAAACAATTATATCCTCCAAAATTCCTTCAGGAATCACTTTAGACCTATCAGCTAGTTCTAAAACAATTGGTGTGTATTGCAAGTTTCTCAGTTGGAGTGTTTTCATTGTGTCAAGAGTCATCACATTTATTGCTGCCCCTAAGTCAATTAAAGTATTTGGAATAGATATGCTGTTGATGATTGTAGTGACTATGGGAATGCCAGGATCAACATACTTTTCCATTGAAATGGTGTTTGACATAAGGCCAGCTAGGTGTCCAATAACATGAATTGTTTGTGGATCAAGTCTCTTTCTTGTAGGCTTCTTGAGGCATAACTCTTTAATTGCTTTAGTATATATAGGAATGTCTTTTATGGCTTGGAGTAGTGGAATTTTTATATAGACATTCTTCAGCTCATCTAAAGCATCAAACTGTGGTAAAGATATGGGAAGTTTTGGTTGGATCAATCTTTCTGGAAAAGGTGGTGCCTGCAATGGTTGGATTTGTTTATTTTTTATGTCTTCATTTTGTTTCTTTTGATTTGGTGTTTCATTTTCATTTTTTTTTTCCCTCTTGTTTCTCAGCTATGGGAAGTTCTTTTTGAAGTACCTTACCAGACCTCAACTCAATATTTTGTAAAGGTAATGTGGGATATGATGGTCCCTCATCTACATTGTAAGCCGGTCTTTCTGCTCTATTATTTGGATTTGGTACAGGTTGAGCAGGAATCTGAGTGGGTCTAGGAGGTTGGTTAGATGTAAGTTTTAATTGGGGTGGATTTATTGGTGGAGGAGCAGGCAATGTTTGTTGAATGTTTTGGGGTGGATGAACAGCTTGCTGCTAAGGATATTGCTGATATGTTTGAGGATACTGCTGATATGGCTGATTATACTGTTGATATGGTTGAGGATATGATGAGTATGGTTGAGGATATGATGGGTATTGCTGAAATGGTTTCCATTGTTGTTGTGGGTAATTTTGGTGTTGCCATGGAATGGGTACATTCCAAGAATTCTGAACATACATTTGATCTTGTGCAAGAAATTGCAAATTCTAATTTGGAAACATACCTGGAGGTGGAGGTCTTGGCTGCCATGGTCTTTTGGCACCCATGAAATACACATTCTCCAAATCTGCATTGGCTTCCATGTTACAATTCTGCAAAATCTTTATTTTAGAACAATGAAATATATCATGGTTTTCAGTACAAAAGGCACACACTTGAATGTTTTCTAAAGGACAATCTTTCAAAGCATGTTTCTTCCAGCATTTTGGACAAAAGACAACCATTAATTGATCTTCTTCTTCTTGTCTTTTCTTTGCTTTCAGAGTGTCAATTTGATTTCCTAAAGTGCTTAATAGGTCTGTTTTTAATTCTTCCAATAAATTTCCTATTTCAGCCCTTATGACACTAGCTGAAGCAGATTTTGTGGCTTTAGATGATATGGCTCTTTTTCCATTTATAGCTTTGATCCTGGAATACTTTTCACATAAGTCAGCAATTTCATCAAAAGGTAAGGTGGAAATATCACCTTTGCCCATCAAATTAAGATCATCTAAGTATTCCTCTCGAATGCCCTTCAAAAATATTGTTCGAATTAGATCAAGAGACATGGTTCTATGTTTTGATTTTTGTAAATTGTAGACAAATCGTTCTAAATACTCCTCTAAACTTTCATCCTCCTGTTGATTCATTCTGAAGATATCATCTTTAGAATCTTTTGATCTACAGTAAGGTTGGTATTTCTTTAGGAATATTTTCCGCATGCCATCCCAATCAGTTATTGCATGTTCACCAAGTCCCATGAACCATCTTAATGTTGATGCCTTTAATGTTGCTGGGAAGAGTCTAAGCCTACGGGCATCATCTGTGTAACCATATGTTCGGCATACTATGTCAAACTCAAACAAGAATGAATCTGGATCTTCTGATGCCATACCATAAAAATTTGGTAACACAGATGGAGGTATGTTTTTCATTTTGATTTCCTCATCATGATTTTCTCCTGGTTCTTGAATAGGAAATTTAAAGGTTGACTCTTCCTCCTCCCTTTGATCTTGATCTTGCTTTCGTTTCAGTTCAATTTCTCGTTGTCTTATCCTTTCCTCCTGTTGTCTCTCATATTCTCTAAGTTGTTCAGGAGTGGGTCTTCTTGTTGATCCTCCTCCTTCCTCAGCCATTTTGATAGGTTCCTCTGTTGTTTTAAGTTCTTGTTTAGTGTCACTTGTTTCAAAGATAATTTGTTGTGTTGGTTTTTCTCCTAATTGAATTTGTTCAATAACAGTAGGTTCAAGGAGAGATTGTTGAGTTGTTTTGATGCCTTCTCTTGTTGTAGAGGATTCAGGAAGGTGTTTCTTCTTTGCTTCATATGCCAATATAATTTGTCTCTCTATAAGTGTAAGTCTTTGGCCTGATTTTTGTTTATCCTCTAGTTCTTGTACAGTGACTTTCCGAGCTGGTGTTGTGTGTTCAATTCTTTCTAAAGTATCTGCTCCTAGTGGTGGGTTAGTTCTTGGATGGGGGGTTTTTATGAATCTGCCCTTATCATCTCTAGGTCTAGACATATGTAAACATGACTTCTAAAATGATGAATTAAAATTAAATCTATGTTTTTGTTTGTTTTGAGTTTTTTTTTTTTAGAACTCCTCTAGTTGCGCCTCCCCGGCAACGGTGCCAAAATGTAAAAGCCAATCTAGGATTCTAGATTAAACTCAATTTAATGTCGACCAAGGTAGGTAGTCTTAGAGGCACATCTAATATTTATAGACCTAAAAGGATCTGTTCTATATGTCTAAATAAATGTCTAATTGTGACAGGCTCCAGTACTCCTTTACAAGAGACTAAAATATGTTTCCTTTTCACAATTTAAACACTTATATTATCAAATTTAATCTACTGATCTTAAAAAAAACAGAGTGTTACTAATCTGAGCTTTTCAATCCTCTTACGAGGATATGTTTCACAAAAACTCCTTTAAGATAACACACTAAACATTCTAGAAATCGAATTCATAAAAACAAACAGAGTTCATAGAGATATTTTGAAATTCAATGCTCGATTAAACCTCTTACAAGGACTGATTCAATAATTTTGCAATTGAGTTTTCAAGCTACTACTATGAACCATAAAATAACAATAATCTCAAGAACTTCTAATTAAATGAATGAACTCACAAGCTATGAAATGAAATACGTTGTTCAGATCTGAATATTAAATTCTATGAAACATAAAACATAAAAGAAAGTGTACCAATCTTTACGTAGGGCCCTTCCACGCTCTGATGGCACACTTTAATAACTTCAAATGATAAACCTTTAACTCGTAAACACTGTGATTGATGAAATTCTGCCTTTCATTAAATTCTGAAAATGGATTACATTCAAAACAGAGCGCTGGAAATGAGTTACAGTCTTAAGTCTGATTTCTTCAACGTTTCCACTAGCATCCTATCTCTAATCAAAATCCTCTGATTTATTAAAATTTACAACTAGAAGGCTATATTCGTTCCTTCTTCATCCTAACTGATTCCAACATAGTTCAAATCAGTTTAGAATTCCTAATTTTAAGCAAAAGATCAAGTACGTCATTATGGCTTCTGATATTTCTGCTGAAGAGGGTGAGTTTGACCGTCTTTGACCATATATTCAGGAACTCCAAATTCGATGCTAAATATATTTTCCACCATGTATGTACATCCTAGATCACATCCATGCCTTCTATTTCGATTTTCCTTCCATGCCACATGTCACAACATAAACTGATTACAGGAAGTCATTACATCCCGTAATTTTGTTGAAAAATTCCAATTTTTAGCATAAAAACTCATAAATTAAATTTAATGCAAAATAACAATTATAATGCTTCATTTATCAATTTCAATGGACTTATGGGAAGTTTATGGAGGAAAATGATAGATAAATGATGGATTTTTAGAAGAAAAGGATAGCAATAAAATAGTACCAACAATTGATATAAGGGATCCAGGTCCTGGTTTCAATTCTTGTAGCAGCCATTACTGGAAAATGCGTTTTCCAGTCATGCCTTGCTAGCTCTTCCGAATTTGGAATATTACATGGAGTAACCTTAGTTTATACACATTGAAGAGTCATTATGTTGAGGAAAATGAGGAATTCAACTACAAGAGAGTGAGAGTGTGCATTATATGAAGAAAAAAAGAAAAGGATGCTCAAAATAATGCAATCATATAAGAAAATGATTAATATTCAAAAAGTTGGAAGGGAAAAATCCAAAAGAAAAGGATAGTGATTCATGATGTTACGAACGATCATCAATCCCAAAGAAAAAATCTTGAACAGTGGCAAGTCATTGGAGTGCTAAATAAATTTTTTGATTATATATATATATGTCACATGGGAAGAATCCTTGATGGTTCTAGAGTTTAATGAAGATATAAAGTTGGTATAGGTAGGCATTGTCACCGTTTAATTGGAAGAGAATGTTGAAAGCATAGAGGTTGAGAGTTAGGACATATGACACGTAATCATCCAAATCCTTTCATAACAATTCATCTATGTGAAATAATTTCTTGTGTTCAATAATTCTTTTGGGAACATTTACAAGTATGCCCTTGAAAGTCTTCACAGTGGTATCAACTAGACAACCATGTAAATGTGAGAGATACATTGTTCCTTGGAATGCCCCCAAAAAAGTGAAATTGGTTAAGTATTGAAGGATATAATAACATACTACTCCACATAAAATATATTAGAATTGTACCCCTTATAGGATTTAATATTGGATGAGGATACCTCAATTTTTTTTAAACATTTCAAGGAAGTGATTCAACGACAAATAAGACATTTTGCATACTATAAAGATCAAATTGTTAGATCGATGAAATAAACCTTCTAGAAAAAGGATACCAAAGTTTATCAATTAAACACTAAGAAACCATTGAATATCTTATGAATAGTTCCACCTACTAAAATATAGTAAAAAAAAACCTCCTCCTTAAACAAATGTTGCACCACCATCTACCCCTCTATTAGGGTGATGAAGATATTAAAAATCATTGGTTCATATTTGGAATTGAGGCTTCTGTGATCCATAGTAATTTGTCAAAATATTTTTGTAAAAATCACATGAGATAGAACATTGTCAATTCATTTCAAACCAACCAGTGTGGTTCATCTTTAGGACGAGTTGAGAAATCAGATCAAGGTAGTGAGCTTAAATAGTTGTAGAGATGGCCAAACTAGGCATTGGCATAATGACTAGTTTGTCCATCTCTACAACTATTTAAGCTCATTTCCTTGATCTATTTTCTCATCTCATCCTGAAGATGAACCACACTGGTTGGTTCAAAACGCGTAGAAAATGTTCTATATCATTGGTTCATATGTTATAAAAATCGAGTTGTGATGGATACCACACACAAAGCAAAGAAAATGGTAAATTGTGTTGGAGAATTAAGGAAAATAATGTTAACATGATTTATGAATTAAAGGAGAATTATACTTAAAAAAAATGGAATTAAAGGACATTTTTTTATCATTTCTTAAAACTCAATATGTCAAACATCTAATAGCACAAAAAATAAAAGGCACTAATTAGATGCCTTGTGAACTTGTGTTGGAATACATCAAGAAGTTTATATATCTTCTTAGCCATGTCTCATAACAAGGACTTTCTCATAGAATGATTCATAGCAGTCATTCTATAAAATATATGGGGTACTCTTTGAATACACTGAATAAATTTTTTATGAAATTTCCTTATGAAAGAATAACATATGGAATCATATATTTATGGGTCTATTTTGTTGAAGTTTTCAACAAGAAACAATGAAATTGGCATCCAGAAACTACATCCTTGATCCTAGTGAAATTAAGCACCTACACAGGATATTTTTAGGTGTATGTATATTTATAGATGTATGTGCATAATATATTTATATAATGAATGTCTATTTATATATGCATGTCTATATTTATTATCCCTTAATTTAGATGGACAATAAACTATAATCTATTCTCAATTAGCACTTGGAAATAGTTAACTGAAGTGGCAAATCAGTTAGCTAAGTGAATTTCAAGTTAAGAGGTTGGTTGGTGGGACATGCAGGTTGACATTAGTTTTAACAGAGTGATTCTAGTTGTAACAGAGTTGGAAGTGCAGTGGTGCATGAGTTAATGCAAGTTGTAAATCATTTTAACTCAGTTAATTGAGTTAAAGTCAATTGTGCTAGTTGTAACTGTAGATACACTAGTGAGAGATCAAGTGAATTAAATTTTAATCAATTCACATGTAGTGATCTCACATGCAACTGATGTTTTACTATTATTAGCTACATGCATGTCAGATCCAATTGAGACCTAGTTGAGATCTAGGTGAAATGGAAGTGTACTATTAGTTGTGATATTAGCAGGCTACCCAGGTGTAGTTAAAACACCATAGGATGCCCATGATACTCAACATACTTGAGGAAGATGGAAATACTTTGTGATTAAGAATTTTATTCATCAAGAACTGCGTGAGCAAGGCAGGTTGTCTGGAGGCAGTAAATTGACTAAGGAACTTGCCAATTTTTATATGACAGTGTGAGACAATTAGCTGATGTACTGAGGGCTCTTGTGAGAAGAGCTTTGTATGTAATTATTTCATGATCCATGATATAATATACAATAGAATATAGTGGAGTTTTTAGCTATACGCTTTCCCTGGTAAATTATTTGTGTTGTGTGTGATTGATCTTTCTTCATGATATTGTAATTGGGGATTGTGTTTCATAATTCCACAAAGTTTTGTAGAAGCGATTTTGTATTTAACAGTATCATATTGATAGGTCAGGAGAACCTGGGACATACACGTATTTTTTATAGTTTATAAATGGTATCAGAGCACAAGAAATTGCAGAAGTGAAGCAAGAGCTGAGTTTGTGGTTAGAAAGAATTTGAACTTGCAGAAAGACTTTCTTGGTGCTACAACTGATTCAAGATCAAAATGGCTTTCAATGGCTTGAGGTTAGAGTATGCACTCAAGGGTAGCTCGAACTACATTTCTTGTAAGGACATGATAGAGGTATTACTCGAAGACAATGGCTTGAAGGAATTCATTGACAAAGATGTTCCTAAGCCAGTTGCTGAAGATGCTGCAAATATTTATGAATGGCAAAAGAAAGTGGCAAGGGCGAGAAGGATCATGTTGGAGGGAGTATGAGACCACATTGTCTCAAGCCTCCATGGGAAAGCCACACCATATGCTATGTGGAAGGCTTTGACAGATCTATTCCAAAGCAGTAGCAACCATAGGAAATTGGCGCTCAAAGATAAACTCGGGAAGATCAAAATGGAAAAGAACGACACTCTTCTGGTATACTTAACAAAGTTTGTCCAATGTTGGGATGAACTTGGGAGTGTAGGAATAACTATTGTTGATGATGATTTGGTGATTTTTTCTCTCCTAGGACTTCCTAAGAGTTGGCACAATTATGAAGACTATGTCAATGGACGGGAAAAATTGTCGGATTGGGAACAACTGTGGTTGGATCTGGTGCAAGAGGAGTTCAGGCGGAACACCAGAGATGGCTCTTCATCAAAGCATGATGATGAAGAGGATTGTGCTTTGGCTTCCAAGGTGAATAAGGGGAAGGGGAAGAAATTCCATTCTAAATCTAAGGTTGGTGAAGATGGCAAGGAGCACAACATGTCCAAAGTGAATTGTTTTCACTATCACGAGCATGGGCATATTGCCACAAACTATCCAAAAAAGAAGAGGAACAAGAAGGTTGTTGGAGTTGCAGCTGGTGAGGCCCTTGCCTCACAATTTGAGCTTGAATTCTCACTTATTGCATGCATGGTGTCAAGTGGAATGAGTTTGATGTGGTACTTGGATAGTGGTGCATCTTTCCACATGACGGAAGATAGAGAAATTTTTAGTAGCTTGGAGGAGAAGGAACTCCGGATGCATTTCAAAATGGGTGATGACAAAAGGTGTAGCCCTACTAGGATTGGTATTGTTTCTTTCCAACGGACATCAGGTAAACCCTTCTTTCTAAAAGATGTAATGCATATACCAGGCTTAACGAAAAATTTAGTTTCAGTTGCAATGTTGGAAGATAAAGACTATGATGTGGTCTTTAGTGAAGGTAAATCTTTCCTTTAGTATAAAGCTACAAATAAATTCAAGAAGATTGGGATTTGTGTGAATAATATCTATAGACTTAATGTAGATGCGATTTCTACAGAGCTTCCAACCATGGGGAAGTATGAGAAAGCCATGTAATTTACCCTTGAGAGGGAGCTATATTTTCATGCATGTAAGAGTGAGCCTCAAGATGTGGAGCAACAACATGTGGAGGATCATGGAGTGGGAGAAACCACTCATGCAGAGAAATTTCGAGCTAGATGTGCAGAGGGAGTGCATGTAGTTATACCACCAGGTGAGAGGTGGGGCGACATGCATGAATAATCCCAAGAAGAAATTTTGGGCAGGATTCATTGAGATGGTGTGGATCTCATGGATCAAACCTGGCTATGAGGATCCCATAGAGAAGCAGTAGCAGGATTAGTTAGATTGATGCAGTCAGATGTCAGGATGACATGAAATCAAAGTGACAGTGTCAGATACTGGAGCGCAGACCAGAGTTGGCAGCAAGTGCAGAGTGCATGGATGCAGATGTCAGGAGCGCAGTGGATCCAAAAGACATGTGCAGTAGCTAGCATAAGTCAGAAGAATTTTATGACAAATGCATTATACATATTCAATTGTTTGGAGGCTATTCAGTTTCGGAAGTGTTGTATGCAAATGTTGCATGTGCAAGAAACACTAGAGAAGTTTTGCATGCAAGGGTTGCATGTCGCATGCAAGGACATTCCTTTCTTGTTGAGAGGGAGTGTTGAAGTTTACAACAAGAAACAGTGAAATTGGCATCCAGAAACAACATCCTAGATCCTAGTGAAAATTAAGCACCTACACTAGGTGGGGCCTACACAGGCTATTTTTAGGTGTATTTATATTTATATATGTATGTGCATAATCTGTTTATAGAATGCATGTCTTTTTATAGATGCATATCTATATTTATTATCACTTAATTTAGATGGAAAATAAACTATAATATATTCTCAATGAGCACTTGGAAATAGTTAAATGAAGTGGAAAATCAGTTAACTAAGTGAATTTTGCATTGGGACATGCAGGTTGACTTTAATTATAACAGAGTGATTCTAGTTGTAACAAAGTTGGAAGTGCAGTGGTGCATGAGTTAATGCAAGTTGTAAATCAGTTTAACTCAATTAAGTGAGTTAAAGTTACTTGTGCTAGTTGTAACTATAGATACACTAGTGAGAGATCAATTGAATTAAATATTAATTAATTCACATGTAGTGATCTCACATGCAATTGATGTTTTACTATTATTAGTTGCATGCATGTCAGATACAATGGAGACTTGGTTGAGATCTAGGTGAAAGGGAAGTGTAACTATCAATTGTGATATTAGCAGGCTACCCAGGTGTAGTTAAAACACCACAGGATGCCCATGATACTCAGCGCAGTTGAGGAATGTTGGAATACTTTTTTATTAAGGATTGCCTTCATCAATAACTGCGTGAGCAATGCAAGCTTTCTAGAGACAGTAAATTAGCTAAGGAACTTGCCAATTTTTGTATGATAGTGTGAGACAATTAGCTGATGTACTGAGGGCTCTTGTGAGAAATGATTTGTATGTAATTGTTTCATGATACATGATATAATATAAAATAGAAGAAAGTGGGGTTTTTAGCTATAAGCTTTCCTTGGTAATTTATCTATGTTGTGTGTGATTGATATTTATTCATGATATTGTAATTGGCGATTGTGTTTCATAATTGCTCAAATATTTGTAGAAGCGATTCTGTATTTAATAATAGCATATTGTTAGATCATGAGAATCTAGGACATACATGTATTTGTATAATTTCTACATATTCCATCATAATTTGATGGAAAAGTTTAATAAAAGCTTGATATGCTTCGAAAATGAATTACAAACTTGACCCTTTATTGAAGTGGTCTATGGTGTACAACATGTACAAATGAAGGTCACTCTAAAGAATTTTTCAAATATAGAATTGACTAATAGATACCCAAATGTTATCCTGAGTAAAATTTGTATATTTCTACAAGATATGCCAAAATATTACAAGTGACAAAAAGAAATATTGTCCACATAATTTAAACAATGCAAAGCCAAAGTTGTGTGCTCTTTGTTGAGAGGAAACTCATTATATTCAACAATGTTGACACAATCGTAAAACTAAATCTAATTTTCAAATATTTTATCATACATAGGAACTAATCAAAATTAAGGTAAAAAAATAGAGGAGAATATTAACAAGGCCAGGGTGGAAACTATAATAGATGATGAGGAGGATGCCAAAGAAGAGAAGGCTATAAAGGTGGATACCCTAACATGCTAAACTTGTTCCAGACAAGGACATATATACCGAGTGTTGGGTATATAAAACCCACCTTACTTTAAATAAATGTAACTTTGGTTAAATTAACATAGAAAGAGGGATCGTGATTGACTATTTCCACTAGTTCCTCATCTAATGATCGAGGTTCATTTTATCAACCTATAATCTACCTATAAGTAAGGATTATTCATTAGTGAAATACATTCATTTATTCATTCATCGTCATTATTCTCTATATTGTTTGTAAAGAAGGAACATGAATTTGTGATAAAAGAAAAGATTGCCATGGATGGAAAAAACGTTTGTGATTACTCAGATAAGTCTTATAGTGTTTCTATAGTGATTTTTCCTTAGAAATTGATGTGTTCATTATTTATGGATATCTAATTGATTATATTTATGCTTACATTTTTCATCATTATCTCAATGAACATAAGTCATTAGCTCATTAATGACAACAAAATATCATTATTTTTTTGTACCATGTTTCATAATAAATTAATTTTAAACTGAATTTTAACACCCAAACATTAATTTATTCAATTTTCTAAAAATCATTATGAGACCTCCTTATGGGAAATTTGTTCATGGGAAGTCATGGTCCAAAGTTTTTTTTTTTTTTTTTTTTTCTAGGTGCCCCTTGCCAAGTCAGGTCGACCCACCAACTTGTTTCACGCGTACCTTGGTGTGCATAGCATGTGACACCCCCATTGGCGCCAGAGTGCCCCACCTTCGTGTAGGAGCACCCAAGGCGTGAGCGTTCTCCATGTTGTGCAAATCAGTGAACACAAATCATTAGCTCATCAATGACAACAAAATTTTATCATTTTTTATTTCCATGATGCATGACTAATCGACTATAAATTGACTTTTAACACTTAAGCATTAATTTAGTTAATTTTCTAAAAATCATTATAAGCCCCCCTTTGGAAAAATTTGTTCATGAGCCTACCTTACTAATTTTCTTCAGGTTCCCCTTTCCAATTCATTCCCACCCACCAACTCTTTGCACGACTGCCCCTGTTGGGCATGCCCCCTATAATTCCCAATGTGTGATGCCCCATGGACACTCAAGCACCCCGCCGTTGTTTGAGTGCACCCATGGTACAAGAATTCTCCCTAGTGTACAAAACAGTGAACACAAATCATAAGCTCATCAATGACACCAAAATATTATCTTTTTTTAGTACCATGTTGCATAATCAATCAATTGTAAACCGAATTTTAACACTTAAACATTGATTTAGTCAATTTTCTAAAAATAATTACGATACCCCCTGGTGGGAACTCATTTCATGGGAAGCCATGGGACAACTTGACTAATTCGCACATCTTCCTGACCTTTGTGTCACCTAGTTCACCCATTGCCTAACTCACCTAGTATAAATTTGATGGTGATGCTGACAATTATGATGAAAAAGATGACGATGAAGGGTAAGAATTTTTCTCAAATGGAGGGTAAGGAGTTTTCTCAACCTCTGGACTATAAAGTAAATTATAATATTTTAGTTAGTGTCAGTATTTTCATCCTGCCACTAGTGATAAAAAATCCTCTTTTCATATCATATTAGGGTCTCATTCATAAATTTTTATCATTCCACTAGGTTTGCATTCAAAAATTTAGTCACTGATGGTAGCCCTAGTCCAAAAACATCACTCTTCCTTAAATTTGATTACTTGCTAGCATAATTTCATACTTTGTTGAATGTACATCAATCATGAGGTCTAAGTCATCATGCCATCCTATCAGGCATGTCATCATGAAATTTGTTCAGTTAAAGTTTCATTAGGTCATTAGGGTTTCCAAGGTCCAATAAAACTTAATTTCCATTTCATAAGACCAAAAACTAAAGGGTGATCAAATAACATCTCTTCACCATATGAAGATGATTTGTAAAAAGAAATTCTTGTTTCAGCATGTAATTTTGGTTTTAAGATGTAATTTTTAATTTTTACTATGTAATTTTATGTCATTCAAAATGTAATAAGTTCATGATTCCCAAGCTGCTAACTCAAAGTTCCAACGTGCCAAAGCATCAAAATGTCAAATATTAGTCACTTCTCTAAAATCATCAAATGATCAATTTGTCAAAGAAAAAATTCAAATGCAAAGGGTATAGTTTCAAAGTGTGAAGTGAAGTGAAGAAAGGAGAAAGTGGGTCCCAAGGCCCAAAACATCAAATTCATGAAGTATAAAGACCACCAAGACATCAAAATCAAACTCATTTTCACTCCCAAAAGTCGAGCTTGCACTCCCTTAGCTGGAAAAATCAATTTCAAGGTCAAATTCTTCAAAAAAAATTTGTGTTAAGCCTCTGTAGGGTGGCATTGTGCTTACTCCACAGGCGTTGCGCTTTCAGCTTGTAGTGCTACACTTTTCTCCACAAGTATTGCGCTTCTGGGCAAGGCACTGCGATTTTGCCCAGCTTGCCGAAGAAGCATCAAATCACCTCCAAATATCTCAAAACCTTCAAAAAATTCTTGTTTCATCCTAAATCAAGAAAGTAACACAAATTTATCCCCTCCTTGATTTCCTAAATATTATTTTAATGGTGTTTTTCTTCTGATGAAAAATTAGCATTTTTTCTACTTGAAAACCCTAGTTTCATCTCCTCATTCCTAATTCGATGCCCTAATACCCTGTATTTCCTACCCACATATCTAAAAACTCTATCCCTACCCCTACACTACCATTTCCTAGTCCCTAAATTCCTTTCCCCAAAAACCCTAAGTCCTAGGCTTCTAAATTTCCTAGGCAGCCACTTCCTCAAACCTGTAATTTAATTGTCATTTCCAATTCCCTTGACATTTCAACCTCCTATCACCTCCCAAAGCTCCATAAACCCTTCCCCCATCTCTCTAAATTTTCCTAGACTTATCCCTATTCCCTAGACCTATCTCCACTCACCATTCCCATCCGCTTCATTCCTAGGGTTTCTTGGCCACCAAACACTATGGAGGAAGACAGAGACTATATGGAAGAGGAGGGTAGACAAGAAGAGGAGGATAGAGAACAGAGAAGGCCTCGCAAAGGAGCCCACCAACACAAATGAACTGATGGCCTCTCATATGACTGTCAATTGTTTTGTGTATGTAGGTTTCCTTTATTTTTGCAACATGATTTAGAGGGTCCAACATCATCCTATGTTGAGTAGAATCTTCATATCAAACCTCAGAGACAATCAGGTGACCCTTGCAGGTGTGACTTTCACTATATCTACATCTATAATTTTTTCTACCACAGGGATTCAAAACATCAGTGAGAAGTGGTTTAAATCCAAATATTTGGAGGGTCGGTATTATGAACCATTCATCAAACCAAGGTACAAAAATGAGAGGAAGGGGGTCTTCCCTTTCAACTACCTTCTTGATAGATATGCCCCCATGATGAAAATCATCATGAAGTACTTCTCTTGTTAAGGAAGGTTCTCTAGGCTCTACACATACCCTATTAGACTTCTTATGCACTTCACAAGAGTAAGATTTCTCAATATCCCGTACTATCTATTTAGGAGCATAGAAAAAATGGTGTTCATTGTACAAAAGAGAGACTATGATCAACACATGAGCAGCCTCTTCCACTACTCATTGATCAAAATCATTGTGCTTCATCACCTTGAACAGTTGAACATCTCATGGGACACCTTCATAGCGAATGACATCTTCACAACTCCACAAGCTCAACATGCTAAATATGTGCCTTCTTCATCTCATCCTGCTACATCTATGCCTCCACCTCAGTCCACTTCACCTATTTCATCACCATCACCACCATCATCACCATTTCATGGTCATATTGGGTCACGAAGCAGAGCTATGGTCAGAAAGACTAAGAAGGTTGAATTGGGCATATTGGCAAAGACATATCAGAGAGGGAATAGGTAGGTGTTTACCCCACAGATTGTGGGAGGGGCCCTGTCTTATTCACTAGCAAAGAAGGTACATAAGGGGAAACAAAAGATGGCAGAGGAATATGTACATGAGGAGGAAGACCTCCATGAGAAAGAAGCATATTTTTACCTTGTTGACTTGGATGAGAAATTATGGGCCTCTAAATTAGACATAAAATAAATCCCATCTAACCTTTCTTAATCCCATCTACCTTCCTTATGCACATAAACATATATATTAAATCTCTCCTTCTGCACTTAATAATGTTTTCTTATGCTTCAAAATTTTCTTAGAAAGGTTTAAAGGTAATTGGATATTTGTGCCTAATATTGGTTATTTTTGTAGAATATTGTGAGAATATTTGGCAGATTATGCAGATTTGGAGAAGGAGATGATTTAGGGACTTTCTCCCTGCCACTGGAAGATCAATATTGGAGAATAAATGAGCACAATATCAGGAAATTAGGGAGAGATTCAAGGGGTTTTTCCACCCTCCTTAACTCTCAAAGGAAACCAAAGGATCCTCATGAGATCCCCTCCAACAATTTTAATTCTAGAGGCATCCAAGCAACTCAAGACCAAGTGCACTCAAGTCATACTTCACTTGGATTCAAGTGGAATGATTACCTATTTTTTAAGGAGTTTTTGGTAGCTTCCCTTGAGGATAAATAAAGCTAATCAAGAGCAAATTATATTTGATTCTTCCGTTCCATTCTTTGATTCCATTTTGGTCCATTCGATGCAGTCCATTCCATTCCATCCCATGGCATTCATTTTCCATTCTATTAGGCTTTTGTTGTTTAAGACCTTCGAGATGTAATAAGATTTCATTTTTAATGCAATGAGTAGATAGACTCCATTTTACTGATTTAATTCCAAAGAGTTGGGCTCGTGGGTTAGGGCCCAACCCATGTGACTCAGCTTCTCTATTGTTTTCATTCATTCCTTTCTGTCATTTAGCTAGTTTTGTTTCTTCCATTTATTTAGTTTTATTCTTGAACATTTAGCTATTTTCTGATAGTTTCATTGCTACTTAGTTTTTCTTTCAGTGTGCTACTGTAGTTTTTCATTTGCTTATGAGAGTAATAGAATAAAGGAAGACCAAAACATTGTGGATCAAGACCCCCTTCTCATCTCTGTCAATAGAGCTCGAGGAGGGAAAACCTTCCCACAGACCCAAAACTGCTTTTCGTTCATTATTTATCACACATTTTTTATGTTTTCTCATGCATGAATCCACAAGTTTGTTTGCAGGAATCAGTATTAAAATTCCAGAGAAGTTCACCCTCACCTTCCCGCTTCATTTTCCATCTCTGTGTTACGCTTCCAAACACCTTTGCTACGCTCCATTTCCCTCCTTTTCTCGTCCTGTCGGCTGTCGCACGTTTTTTTCTTAGAAACCATTAAAGTTTTGCATGAGATCTTTTAACTTGGAATTTCCCTATTATCACATCTCGGCCATCGCAGAACCCTTTCCTTATCCTTTGTCATTCTTCAACATCTTAGTGATTTTTCCATTTTCACCTCACCATTACCTTTTTAACACAATACGCTTGGAACCCACTGGAGTTTGACCTACGTCTTTCCTCCTTGAACTTCCTGCTACCATGCATCACAAATTGCACACCGCAGTGTAGTGTTTAATATCTTCCTTTAACACTTTCTGCTCCTTTTTTTTCCGATTGTGATAACTACCATACATCGCAATCACACTTCGCACTCTCCTCCCGACTGCACTATCACTTTTCCTCCAACCTTACGATATTACGATATTGCGAAATCGCAAATCGCAAACCGCAGTTTTTGTTGTTTTCTTTTAAGACTTACTGCTTCGCATCTGCCGATTGCGATATTGTTATTGCACTCCGCCACCGGTCCTACCACCATGTCACCCATTGCAAATCACAATATTTCTCCCTGTCGCACTTCGTACTATGCAATTCTTACCTCATCGCACTTCGCATTTCGCTCCCGCTCCCGAAAAATACTTTCGCTATCCCTTTAATTTTGCGATATTAAGATTGCGATATCGCATATCGCATATCGCAACTTTTGCCTCCATCGCACCTCCGCCATCACACTTTTCAATTCATTTTGCTCTAAAGCCATTTCTGTACTATAATAAATTTTTATAAGGTTTAACCCTGCTCTTTCCACTTCTAAGCCTTGTTTCATGCATTAAGCTCTCCATTAGCCTCTTTAGCCCTTCTCTTCCCTCCAAGCTACAAATCAACACTTTTTCAATTATAATTAAGTCATAGATAGCTTAGCTGCATGGATAGAAGCATGATAGATAGACCATAGGATAATTAGAGTGCATTTAGCCATTTGGCCAAGTTAAGTGTGGTTTAGAATTAGTTTCCTTTATGTCATTTCCTTTCTACAATTTAGTTTAGTTTCCTTCCTGTCATTTATTTTCAGCAATTTAATTTAGTTTCCTTTCTATCATTTCCTTTCTGAAACTTAGTTTAGTTTCCTTGAAGTGTGACAGACTTCACTGAGAACCCTTAGAAATAGCACCCTTTTGTAAAGCAGAAGAGGATGACATGAACAAAATGCATCTGCTGTGTATATAGCACTATCACCTCCATGTTTGTACAAACCCCGGGTTGATAAAGTAAAGTAGGGCAACGCCTGGGAGTTGCAGCACTCTTGGTGCAATACCAAGGCTCACCACTTTTTGGAGCCGTTGCCATGGAGGTGTCTAGTAGATTCTTTGATTTTTTTTAGCATTATTTTCTACTTTCCTTTCTTTTCACGCCATTTCAGAATTATTAAAAAAAATACAAAAATATCTGATTTTGATGCCTCATAGGAGTAGGAATACTCAGAATTTTTTTTATTTTTATTTTTAATTCTTCTCCAATATCAACCCCCCCCCACTTGAACACGTGGTGCAATAAGAACCACATCACCATACACTTTTGAAGGTAGAAGAGATGGATGGATATGATGAAAATGAAGAAGATCTTATTGGGTTTCCCATTCAAGATATGGACATTAGTGTACATATGAATAACATCCCTCCATATTTCCTTCCCAACTTCCATGGTATGAGGACAGAGGATTCGGAAACATTTCTCTTCGAATTTGAGATACTTTGTAGGTCTTATGGATACTTATCACACACTCAAAAACTGAGATTGTTTCCTGCAGCATTGAAGGATAGAGCTCTTAAATGGTTCATGAGTCTAGGTACTAATTCAATAAGATCATTGAATGATATGCAAAATATATTTCTAGAAAAATACAAAGATCGTGATAATAGAGAAGAAATTTTTAGAATGAACCAAGAAGAAGATGAGAGCCTTGAGGGTCTAATAAAGAGGTTCATGTATAATGTTAAGAGGGAAAAATTGCATCATTTAGGATTTGACACACTAAAAACCCTCTTACTTAGAACAATTAGGGATGAGTGGATTGATCTCATTAATCTCATGAGTAAAGGAGATGTATATCAATTGTCATTTAAAGAAATTTGTGAAACATGCAAGTGCATATCAAGAGGAAGGGAAAGAGTACGTAAGTCAGCATCAACATTGGTAAGGCAAGATGAACTTGGAAATTTTCTTAACAACTTTAAAACAGAAATTCTTAGAAATCTAAGTGAACAAGTAGAAATGTTAATAATGAAAAATGAGCAAAAATAAGATGTTGATATTTTTTTTATCCATGCAGAATCATATGCTACTAAATTTTGTTCATCATTCCCCAGGTTTAAAGAAGTTTACTAGGAAGACAATGGAGCAAGGAAATCACTAAAGAAGCTATGTTATGTAGCTCCAAGGAGACCCTGGCAACCTAGTCAACTTGATATGATGCAAGCACCCACTTCACAATTTTAAGCTTATTCACATCCATCTCAAACTAATTGGGACACACTCCCTCCTTGGAAACCTTGGCCATATCAACCCCAAAACCAATCTTGGCAACATGGTTGGCAAGGTCCTTATTGGGAAAATCCTCAACATCCTCAATATTTCCTTCAATATCCTCTATACCTGACTCCATTCTATCCCTACCATCCACCTCCACCACAACCACAGCCTCAACCACATCCATCTCATATATCCACCCCCACTGTACCAGCATTTCCAAACCCACACCATGAAGTAGAACACTGAGGTACAACACCACCAAACATACAATGTTGAGGTACAACACTACCAAACATAAACTCTTGATCTCAACCCACTTACAATGCTGAGGTACAACACTACCAAACATATCATCTTGATCTAAATGGTTTGCATCTTAGTTCAAGAAAGGTATTGGAAAGAGGATTTTTCATTAATGTCATTGAAGGACAACATCAAGAAGAAGAAGATCCAAAAGAGGAGATCAAAAGATCAATGGTTGCACTTGATGAAGAGTTGACATCAGAATCAGATGTTGAGAAAGTTTCCTCATGTTTACAAGCATTTCTTCCATGTGTTCAAGAGAAAAATCAGCGAAAAGAGGAAGATTTGAATGTCATAATAGAAGAGTACATCCAAGGTGATCCAACTCAGCAAGTGGACTAGGGGCATTACAACTATATTAACATATAGTTCCAAACATTCATTAAGTTGCAGCAACACACTCTTCTCCAACAGTACTTGATACATTCCCAATCAAAGAAATTCATCTCTCATATTCAGGTACATGTCAGAGCATGTATTCCAAGTATGCACATGATTTTATCTATCATCTTGATGTGTACATGGCTCCATTGGAAGTATTCCTATACTTGAAAAAGGTTTTTTTTTTTCAATTAGAGTAGGAAACTGAAATTTTTAAAAAAAAAAAAAAAGGGAAAGAATAAAATCTCAAGTGAAAACCTCTTTTGAGGCATCTAAGATTGGCCCACTGATTGAAAACCTCCATGAGGCGGTCACTAGGTTGGGAAAAAAAAGAGAAATATAAAAGATCCTAGGTGAAAACCTCCTTTGAGGCGCCTAGGCAGACCTACTAGTGGAAAACCTCAAAGAGGTAACTAGTAGGCCTTATAAACAATAAAAATAAAATTTCATTTCTCCATGTATCTCTCTCTAATGAATGCAGGAGCTCTTCAACCTTTGCAAGCTGGAAAACAACAAGTTGGCACAAAAAGAAAATTCGGTCAATACCCTAGTTAAAGGTAGTCAAACTTGGAATTCCTCCTCCTGTGGTTAGAAGCTCCAAAAGGACCTCAAGCATATTATCACATGCAGCTTTAGAACCACCGAAGATAGCTTCAACAACCATATCAGTAGCTTCAATATCACCTGCGACAACAAATCAATGGTAAGGCTCAGGTATGCAATCATCTAACACTTTCTTTGAATATATTTTAGCTTAATAAAACATTAAAAAGTGTGATAAGAAAAGTTTTTTTATATAGCCAAAATTAGTAGCAGAGCAATCTCAGCCTTATCTAGCAACTAGCCTCACTTTTTCCACCAAGAAAAGGAACAAGACAAAATTAAAAAGGACTTGGGAAAATGGGCAGTAAGTATTTCATTGTAATAGAAGACAAGGAGTGCCAAGGGATAACCAAGGGTGAACTCAGTTCACATAAAAAAAACTGTGGGTTTACTTTGCATGCAATAACATTTTTTTTTTTTTTTTCATTTCTCCATATATCTCTCTCTAATGAATGCAGGTTCTCTCCAACCTTTGCAAGTCAAAAAACAACAATTTGAAACAAAAATAAAATTCGGTCAACACCCTGGTTAAAGGTAGTCAAACTTGGACTTCCTCCTCCTGTGCTTAGAAGCTCCAAAAGGACCTCAAGCAGATTATCACATGCAGCTTCAAAACCACCGAAGACAGCTTCAAAAACCATATTAGCAGCTTTAATATCACCTGAAAAAACAAATCAATGGTAAGGCTCAGGTATGAAATCATCTAACCCTTTCTTCGAATATAATTTAGCTTAATAAAACATTAAAAAGTGTCAGAAAGAAAGTTTTTTTATATAGCCAAAATCAGTAGCAGAGCAACGTCAGCCTTATCTAGCAACTAGCCTCACTTTTTCCACCAAGAAAAGGAACAAGACAAAAGTAAAAAGGACTTGAGAAAATGGGAAGTAAGAAGTTCATTGTAATAGAAGACAAGGAGTGCCAAGGGATAACCAAGGGTGAACTCAGTTCACAAAAAAAAAAACTGTGAGTTTACTTTGCATGCAATAAATAAATAAATAAAAAGGAGAGAGAACAAAAAAAGAAAAAAGAAAATAAAGGTGGGTCCACCACCTCTTGTCATGCAAACATATTTTCTTAAGGCATCTGAGGACCTCCATGAAGCACCTACAATAATAAATGCAAGAATAATAGCAATAATATTAGCAGTAGGAGCAGCGCATGGGCCAATAAACATAAAATGAAATAAGCCAGCATGCAAGAAAAACCATAAGGAAGGGAGGATGAATAGATTTCTCAAAGGATAAGCAACAGTTTCAATAGGGGGGTGATGATGGGCCTATAAATTAGACATAAAATAAGGCCCATCTAACCTTTCTTAAGCCATATATATATATATATATATATATATATATATATATATATATATATATATATATATATATATATATATATATATATTAAATCTCTCCTTCTGCACTTAATAATGTTTTCTTATGCTTCAATATTTTCTTAGGAAGGTTTAAAGGTGATTGCATATTTTTTCCTAATATTGGTTATTTTTGTAGAATATTGTGAGAATTTTTGGCAGATTATGTAGATTTGGAGAAGGATATGATTTAGGGACTTGCTCCCTACCACTGGAAGATCAAGATTGGAGAATAAATGAGCACAATATTAGGAAATTAGGGAGAAATATTGGACAGATTCAAGGGGTTTATCCACCCTCCTTAACTCTCAAAGTAAGCCAAAGGATCCTCATGAGCCCCCCTCCCACAATTCGAATTCTAGAGGCAGCCAAGTGACTCAAGACCAAGTGCACTCAAGCCATACTTCACTTGGAATTAAGTGGACTCATTACCTATTTTTTAGGGAGTTGTTGGTAGCTGCCCTTGAGGATAAATAAAGCTAATCAAGAGCTAATTAGAGTCAATTCTTCCATTCCATTCTTTGATTCCATTTTCGTCCATTCGATGCAGTCCATTCCATTCAATTTTCATTCCATTCCATCCCATGCATTCATTTTCCATTCTATAAGGCTTTTGTTGTTTAAGGCCTTTAGGATGTAATAAGATTTCATTTTTAATGCAATGAGTAGACAGACTTCATTTTACTGATTTAATGCCAGATATCTGGGCTCGTGGGTTAGGGCCCAACCCATGTGCCTCAGCTTCTCTATTGTTTTAATGCTTTCCTTTTTTTCATTTAGCTAGTTTTGTTTCTGCCATTTATTTAGTTTTATTCTTGAACAGTTAGCTAGTTTCTGATAGTTTCATTGCTACTTAATTTTTCTTTCAGTCTGTTACTATAGTTTTTCATTTGCTTATGAGAGTAATAGAATAGAGGAAGACCAAAACATTGTGTATTGAGACCCCCTTCTCATCTCTGTCAATAGAGCTCGAGGAGGGCGAACCTTCCCACAAACCCAAAAACTGCTTTCCATTCACTGTTTTTATCACACATTTTTTCTGTTTTCCCATGCATGAATTCGCACGTTTGTTTGTAGGAATTAGTATTAAAATTATGGAGAATTTCACCCTTGGCTTCCTGCTTCATTTTCCATCTCTGTGTTATGCTTCCAAACACCTCTATTACGCTCCATTTACCTCCTTATTTTCTCTTCCTATCGGCTGCCGCACCTTTTTTTTCATAGAAACCATTAAAGTTTCGCATGAGATATTTTACCTTGGAATTTCCCGATTATCACATCTCGGCTATCACATAACCCCTTCCCTTTCCTTTTTTTTTCTTCAACATCTCAGCAATTTTCCATTTTTCACCTCACCTTTACCTTTTTAACGCAAAACGCTGGGAACCCACTGGAGTTTGACCTCCACCTTTCCTCGTCAAACTTACCGCTACCATACATCGCAGTGTTTAGTCTCTTCCTTTAACACTTTCCGCTCCTTTTTTTTCCTATTGCGATAAATACCATACATTGCAATCGTACTTCGCACTCTCCTCCCAACTGCACTATCGCTTTTCCACCAACCTTGTGATTTTTCAATATTGTGAAATCGATCATCGCAGTTTCTGTTGTTTTCTTTTAATACTTACCACTTTTTATCCGATGATTGCAATATTGTTATTGCACTCCACTGCCAGTCCTACTGCCACATCACCCATCGCAAATCACATTATTTCTCCCCGTCGCACTTCGCACTTCATAATTCTTACCTCATCGCACTTTGAATTTCACTCCCGCTCCTGAAAAATACTTCCGCCTTTGCCATCACACTTTTCAATTCATTCCACTCCAAAGCCATTTATGCACTATGATAAATTTTTATGAGGTTTAACCCCGCTCTTTCCACTTCTAAGCCTTGTTTCATGCATTTAGCCCTCCATTAGTCTCTTTAGCCCTTTTCTTCCCTCCAAGATGCAAATCAACACTTTTTCAATTAGAATTAAGTCATGGATAGCTTAGCTACATGGATAGAAGCATGATAGATAGGCCATAGGAGAAGTATAGTGCATTTAGCCATTTGGCCAAGTTAAGTGTGATTTAGAATTAGTTTCCTTTCTGTCATTTCCTTTCTGCAATTTAGTTTAGTTTCCTTCCTATCATTTCTTTTCAGCAATTTAATTTAGTTTCCTTTTTGTCATTTCCTTTCTGAAACTTAGTTTAGTTTCACTGAAGTGTGACAAACTTCACTGAGAACCCTTAGAAATAGCGCATTTTCATAAATCATAAGAGGATGACATGAACATAATGCATCTGCTGCGTATATAGCACTGTCACCTCTAAGTTTGTACAAACCTCGGGTTGATAAAGTAAAGTAGGGAAGCCCCTGGGAGTTGCAGCACTCTTGGTGCAATACCAGGGCTCACTAATAAGCATGATTATAAGGCCTCCAATTTTATTATCAAGGAGAAGGATGCCCAAATCAGGGAGCTTTAGACCAACTTAGAGAGATCTAAGTTTGTGATTTCCTATTATGAGTAGGAAAATCAACAACTCAAAACCAAGCAGGCAATCATGGAGATGCAACTTCTCGAGGAAAAAAGAGAATAAAATAAGGAAAAGGCTTTGCTTGATGAGGCTTATGAGAGGTATGGTGAAAAAAATGAAGAATAAGAACAAGTTCCAAGAAGGAGACCTAGAACTAGAGGGCTGAAAAGAGCTCTAGAACTAGAGAGGCAAAAGGAGGTTGAACTTGCCAATCAACTCACTTTAAATGAGCAGTTTTCCATCATGGTCAATGAGAACCGGTAGCAATGGCTTGAAAGGGTCAATGAGAATAGTGAGAAGCTCCTGGAGAAGGAAAATAAGGACAATTATTTACAAAGGAATATGGTTAAACACTACTACAAAAGAAATCAAATTGTAAGGTTAAAACTCCAAAAGGCCAAATCAAGACATGAAACCCTAACCAAGAAAAATGAAAGGGAAAAGCTTGATATCCTTGCTGAGGCATCACTCATTGTTTAACATACCTCATCGGCCTCCCATAGAAGAAATTTTGAAGAAATTTGTGCAATTTTAGGAAATTTTGGATTTTTTTGCATTTTTGACAGTTTTACAGAGTCACACTCTCAAAAGTGCAACGCCCTAGGCGCTGCGATTTTTCTAGGGACCTCTAATGGCCAAACTAAAAGCACCATTGGATTCAGAAGGCCAAATACATTTAGGAAAAAAACTTTACAAATTGTTTTTGTCTCAATAGAGCAGTCAAAAAAACACCCAAAACTTCACATTTTTGTCCGTTTTGGAGGTTGGCATTGCGCTTTTGACCAGTATTGGGAGAATGGATTTTTGGAGGGTAAAATAAACACAATTTTTAAAACTAATGATATATCTGGAAACTATACTAGACAGGCTTTCCAATGAGCTCTCCTGAGCTCAATTTGGACACCTGGAACCCCCTCAAAAGTGGAGATGAAGTTGGCGCTACGCGTTTTACCTTGGCAATACGCTTTTAACAAATTTTCTGAGTTTACTGATATTGCCAAATTTTCTCAGTTTTTTCCATTTTCATCTTGGAAAATGGTGTTTTTACCAATTTTATTGAGGATTTAAATGTAATTTTTATGTTTTTATACTTATCTAAGGGTAAATACATTACGTGAAAGTTTTTGATGAGATGTAATGAATCAATTTCCAAAAAGTGAGGGATGAGTCAGTTTTACCTCCCTAGACTCTAGGTTTCAGTTCAGTTTTTGGTGGAACTTCTCCTTCACTCATGGATTTGACCCCTGAGGTTGGGAGAATTTGTTTTGTGGTATATATATTGTACTTTTTGACTCATTTCATAGGTTTGATGTTGTTGCATTAATCAGAGACTCTAGTGTGATCAGTATTTGGCAGGAAATTAATGAAAGAGTTGCAGCGATTTCTTTGGGATACCTGTGGTATGGAAATTTAGCATATTTTCTTCTAATGTTACATATGTTTGAATTATTTGTCTTCATGATCCATTTCATCTCTATTATATGCTATTTTTCAAGTTTGATAAGCAGAATACATCTCTCATGCTCTGTTTTGGGAAAATCTCCATAGTTTGTTTCATTTTATTTAGTTTAGAAAGAATATATGCATTATCTTGCTCTTTCTAGCATCTCATTAGTTTGATCCATCTCACCCTGAAACCCTAAAGTGTTAGCCTTCCTACCTAAATTTCCCCATTTAATTTCTGCAACCCTAATCTTATTTTCCTTGACCTAGCCTCTTTGACCTAATTCACCCATCCAACAAACCAAATCAAACAAAAAAACCCCAGTACTCATACCTAGCCTAAAACCCTAATTCATCCATCCCTCTTGGTTGTGATTTTGTGGAGAGATCCCTCTCTGGTTTGGTAGGGATAGCTACCAAGCAAAAATACTGGTTTGTGGTTACCTCTATTTGGACTCTTTCTCAGCTTTAGAGATCCGGTGGAGTGGTAACACATGCAACTGGTAAATAGTGATAAATTATTACATCTCCTTGATATCTATATATGCTATAATTTTACCGCTTGATTATCAAATTATTTTTTTGAGTCATATTTGAGCCTCAAAACCCTCCCATATCTTTAATGCATGCATCTACCATAACCATGTCAAATTTTAGTTCATACAAGCATAAAATAAAAAAAATTCAATGTTGACCCCATTCTCAATTCATGGGCAATCATGGGCTGACCTTACTTATTAATTTTTGCGGGCGTCCCTTACCAAGTCAGGTCGACCCACCAACTCGTCGCAAAGGCTCCCCTGCAGGGCGAGCATCCTGGCTGCACAACATGTGATGCCCCCATGGGTGACCGAACACCCCGCCTTCATGGAGGCACGCTCTAGGCATGGGAATTCGCCTTTCTATGCAAACCAGTGAACATAAATCATTAACTCATCAATGACAACAAAATATTATAATTTTTTAGTACCATTCTACGTAATCAATCAATTATAAACCGACTTTTAACGCCTAAACATTAATTTAGTTAATTTTCTAAAAGTCATTATGATACCCCCCAGTGGGAACTCAATCCATGGGTATTCATAGGTTGACCTTACTAATTTTCACACTTCCTCACCATTGTGTTGCCTGGTCCACTCGTTTTCCAACTCTCCCAGTATAAAGATGATGGTGATGATGTTGATGTTGATGATGACGATGATGACAAAGATGACGATGAAGGGTAAGAATTTTTCTCAAATAGAAGAGTAAGGAGTTCTCTCAACCTCTTGACTATGAAGGACATTATAAGCCTGCAACTGGTAAATATTAATAAATTATTTCATCTCCTTGACATTTACATATGTTATAATTTTTTTGTTTGATTGTTGAATTCCTACTCTAAGTCATATTTGAGTATCAAAACCCTCCCATATAATTAATGCATGCATCTACCATAACCATGTGAAATTTCAGTGCATATGAGCACAAACTGAAAAAATTTCAATGTTGGCCCCATTCTCAAGTCATGGGAAGTCATGGGCTGACCTTACTTCTTAATTTTTGTGGGTTCCCCTTGCCAAGTTAGGCTGACCCACCAACTCGTCACAGGGGCACCCCTATGGGGTGGGCATCCTGACGTGCCCAACATGTGACGCCCCCACAATCGCTCGAGTGCCCCACCTTCTTGCAGGGACACCCAGGGCGCGAGCATTCACCCTGTGATGCAAATTGGTGAAAAAAAATCATTATCTCAGCAATGACAAAAAAATATTATCAATTGTTAGTACCATGTTGCATAATCAATCAATTATAAACTAGTTTTAACTCCTAAACATTAATTTAGTAAATTTTCTAAAAATCATTATGAGACCCCCTTGTGGTAACTTTGTTCGTTGGAAGTCATGGTCCGACCTTACTTATTTTTTGTGGGCGCCCCTTTCCAAGTCTGATTGACCCACCAACTCGTCGCACAAGCACCCCGACGTGGCCAGCACACGATTCCCCATTGATACTCGATGCCCCTCCTTTGTGTGGGTGCGCAAAGGGTGCGGGTTCGTCGTTCTATGCAAATCAATCAAAAACAATCATTAGATCATCAAAGAAAACACAATATTATCATGTGTTAGTATGTCCATGTTGCATAATCAATCAATTATAAACCATATTTTAACACCTAAACACTAATTTAGTCAATTTTCTAAAAATCATTATGAGACACCCTAGTGGGAAATTACTTCATGGGAAGCCATTGGCTGACCATACTTCGCACATCTACCCGATTGTCATGTCGCATGGTTCAACCATCCCCTAACTCTCTCGGTATTTCTATTTAACGAACCAAAGTCAAAATTGGAAATGTTGGTATACACGTAAATGATATTATATTCGTTTCAAGAATAATATATTCTCTACTGAAAAAGTGCAACCACGTGAAGGTGGAAGCTCATATGACCCTTCCCCCCCTCACATCACTCTCAATTCACCAATACCTAATCTATCTACTATAATATATTTGAAAGTAACAAAGCAACATAAAAACTAGGAAAATAAAAATTTAAGGTGAACAAAAGAGAAAAAACCAACTAAAAACATATAAATACATACCTCATACTTTTCAACATTTTGATATCATTAATATTCTTCCTCATCCAACTTATCATCTGTATCATCCAATTCATAATTCATGTACAAAGGATTCACCATATCAACATCATCATCGTCGTCTATATCATCATCTGGAACATGCTCTTCTACATTTGGTTCAACTTATTCCATTTCTTCATCTGACACAACGTGAATATCATCTAGTTCATCCAAATTAACATGTCTCGATTAAAATATTATCCTTAAAATTCTTCGACATCTTCGTCTTGCATTGCATGAACCCCTTGCTCCTCTACGTCATCTTATTCTTCAATTTCATCTTCTTCTGCTACGTTATAATTTATGGGCCTTCCTTTAGGATCATATCTAACAACATATTACCAACCCTCTTTACTTGGAATGTCTACGTCAAATACATGTTCACGTTAGCTTGGAAGAACATATCATTGTGATCCTAGGTCAAGATTCCTTATATCAACCATGGTAAATCCGTTAGCATGCTCAATAATAGTTCTACCAGGGTCACATTCATGGATTCGTAGCCTAAACCATTTAACATCGAAGACAACTATTTCAAAGGATTCAAAGTCACACTCAAGTATATCATGCACATACCCATAGTATCGATTGTTAGAGAGTTCTAGATTTATTTTAGCTTGAGAGGAAACATTTATAGGTTGAAATATTGTAGTTATCCCACTGTCAGAAGTTTTCTTCTTTTCATCCAACCTTTTGATGCTAAATTTACGGCCATCGCACCAGATTTTATTGTGGTGTTTCAACTGCAATATGTCAAACACATAAAAAAATGCATTTTCAGTTGATAAGCATATTTATACTAGCAAAATTTGAAAATTAAGAAAAAAACACACCATATGCATCAATATAATTGTAAAAAAACTAAGTAGTATGGGTGAATATGCTTTCCTGATAATCTTTTAAACCATATGCTACATCAATTTCCCTCTCTGTAATATTGGTATCTCCACTACTTTAAGCCTATTTGACCAATGTAGACACACCATACCATGATAACCTTCCACTATTATCTTGTTTGCATCGTTCAATTCATACCTTCATCCAATCAATATTGTTTGCAATGTATAAATGTATTGCATCCCACTCTTGATCGGCTATATTAAAATAAAACAATTCACATATATATAATTAGTTACCATGTTATATCTTCATAATAATGGATTATGAAGGAAGGATAAAAATTAAATAAGTAGGATATACATAAAAATAACTTAGTCAAATGTCCTATAAATCACCACTATCTACTTACATCTCACTTTTCTCATTCTACCTTTCCTCAATAGGTGTTCCCCTTCAAAATTGTCCATGGACTTGACATCCCAAATGTGATCCAATACATTAAATTTTTCCCATTCCACCACTATATTGATGAATATAAACCATGGTTTGATATACCTTATATCCCTCTACCATATATCCCTCAATACGTTCTCTTTGTTTGACCAAATACTTATATAATTTCAAGTGCCTCTCAACCATCCACATTCTTGTGTGTACGGGTCCACACTTTTCAATCTCCCTGATTCGGTGTATTAGGTATTGTTATTGTGCATTGAAAAATGTTTGAGGTAGATACTTTTGCATTTCACACATTAAATGAGGAATTTGTTTCCTCCAATTATTTATATCTTGTTAATCAATTTCTTTAGATGAAAACCATCTACAAATGAAGAAGGAAAATCATAGGTTTCAACAGAAAAAGTATATAGTACATGATGCCAAGAAAAACATATGTAGTCAAAAATATGTGACACAACAACTTATTGAAAAAGTACACTTTGCACATAAATATCCACTTACCTCATATATTTTCCAAGATCATATATAACTTGTTTGACATTTTTGTCAAAGTTTTCTAGGAGAGATAAAGGTAGAACATATTGTAACAAAAATCATTATCGATCATTATTTTTTCCCAAATTAGTAGGAAAAAAAACACTAATTAAAAATATTTTTCACCAATGTATAAAATATATATACAAAAAAATAATTGTCTTAATGAACGTATGCCAATCATGATTTTCTACCCCACCTAATTCACCATTCTTTGTTATTATATTCTTTATGTTTGATGAAAATACAATTGGAATTTCTTTTTTTTTTAATAACCTTTTTAATGTGATTGATTTGTTTCTCTTTCAATAACCATGGAAGGGTGCTTATATTTTGGTCGTCTCCAGCACTAGTTGAATGAATCTCACTTTGCAATGCATGGCCAGTCTCCTTAATGTCATTACAAATCTTGACAATTTTTTTCTTTACCTCTTATTCCATCTAAGATTTTCCATAAGGTCTTTGTTACATTCTTCCCGATGTGAATTGTATCAAACAAATGAACAAATTCTAGGTGCTCATAGTAGGGGATTCTATTGAATTGCTTGGGATAACTTTTCATTCCTCGTGGAAGTGCCATGTTATTAATACCTTGACTATTGAAGAATGTAACTAGGTTTGGCCTTCATAATTGTATTTGAGTCATAATGAAATGTATTTATCAAAATAAAGAGAAATAAATTATTATTATTATGACTTATGAGTTATTAAAGCATGGGTTTCATGCTTGGGTCATTATGTTTTAGGTCAAATTCCCCATTGTTGACGTCTAGGTTTTATATTGATTCATTAGATTAATTTTCCATTTTATGAGACCCTTATTGAGGTTTTGAATCATGTAAAAAGAATTATTATTCAGTAAAATAATTCATTTCTTACCTCCACATCAAGTCGGCCTACATGAGGGTAATTTAACTCTAGAAGAGGCTATATATATAGTGCAGTTCGATTCATTTGGAAAATCCACTCATAAGTTCGATATACAAGCAGAAGAAGTTGCAGTGTACGAAATTATAGCAGGAGAAGGAGGTGTATATGATCAAATTTTTATGGGTATTCTCTCTCACACGTGTGAAATTACTAGGTTATTGTATCAAGGTCAAAGTTACTACATCAAGGTCAAAGTTACTGCATCAAGGTCGAAGTTGTTGCATCAAGGTCAATTTTTTTTTTGCATCAAGATCGAAGTTTCTAGGTCAAAGTTGTTGTTGCCTCTAGATTGAAGTTGTTGTTGCCTCTAGATCAAAGTTGTTGTTTCCCCTAGATCAAAGTTGTTGTTGCTTCTAGATCGATATTACTGCAAGATCAAAGTATTGTTTTTATCGTTCTAAGTCGAATTTGTTTTCGAAAGATCATCATATGCAAGAGAAGGGAAGGGTTGACTTGGTGATTGGAGGAAGTTTGTGTCTAGGTCAAAGAGTCTTGGATCATCTCGTGAAACTATTGAAGGAATAATTGTTGACTGGGTTTTCCCTTAGATATGGGGTTTTCCCTGGTTGTCTGTCTACATTTGGTGTCCTTTATCTTTATTTTATTGTTTTGGTAATTAATTTATGAACTAAAATAAAATAAGAACGCAAGAAAGTTAATAAGAACATAATAATATCATAAGTAATTATCATCATAAAGAAAATATTTATGACTTTCTGATTTTCCAACATGGTATGAGAGTTAAGGTGAAGAATAAGGAAAAAGGCAGCCTGAAGATCTATTTAAATGAGAATAAGGAGTCTCAAGAAGTTGAATAACGGTCGTTAAAGAGGATCATATAAGAAAATAAACCTCTTATCTTCAAGAACCATGTCGAGAATACTACAAATGAATCAAGTGAAGCCTTATCCAAATGAATAGATGTATGAGGCATTATTAAAATTGTCATCCTTCTTTGGATCAATAGTTGGAAGAATAAAGGAACCTTCAAGAATTCCAAAGGGCCAAGGAAGAAGAGAAGCCTACCCAAGATTGAATGCTACAATTTTCACAAGATGGGGAATTATAGAAGTAATTGTCCTGAGAATCCAAGGAATAAAATAAGATATAGGGATCAAGCAAACATTGTCAATGAAGGTTCACCAAAGAATAACAAGGTGGAAGGATCTGAAGTCAAAGACCTATTTTCTAGGGACCCTTAGGGAATCCGTCCCTTACATATCCTTCTACTCTACTTTTTGAATTGTTTTTATTTATGCCTTTATTTCTAGAATTTATAGGTTTAACATGATTTGGAAAAACATTTTTAAATTGTTTTGATAAATTTATAGGTCTCCCTCGAGATTGGATTGAGAGGAAGCCCTCACCATTTTCAAAAGATAAGTATTTTACTCCTTGCATTAATATTTTTATATTTAAGTTCCCTCCCTCTTATTTAGATGTGTTTGTATTAGATGTTAATAACATTTCTTTTTATATCTTCCTTGTTTAGGAAAGGCTTGTTGACTGCTCAATGGTTATGGATAAGACCTCACAAGACAAATCATGAAATAATTTCTATTGGAGTTGATGTCCTACATGATTTGTTAAGAAACAACTCAATGGTATGTCTTAAACCATACACTTTGTTCTCTTCATGATAAAGGTATATTCATTTCTTTTAATAATTTGTTCTACATTACTAACGCCGTTGTGTCTAGCACCTTTGAATCATAAAGATTCTTATTTGGGTGATTAATCATTAGCTTGAATCTACCCACATAAAACTCATTCATCTTTTGTGGAACCCTAAAAAGGTTCTCTGTAAAAATCCTAACCTAATGGTATGTCGATGCTTATGTGAAAACCTAATATTCTTAGGATTATTGATGAAATCTAGAAAATATTGTTCTTTTGATGTTTGGGGTTTTGATGGTAAATTTATGTTTGAAGTATTTTTATGGAAACCCTAGTCCTTTAGGGTTTGATGGTAATGGATATGCATTGAAATCATATACCTTTAGAGATATTTGTAAATTAGGGTTTATGAGAAAAACCCTTATGATATCTAGAGTAAGCTCCTCGGAATGAAACCCTATGTGTACATTTGTATGTTTGATCGAAACCCTAGCTTGATCAAGTTTGTTATATGTCTAACCTTAATGTATTGATATGTGTGTCTTGGGTTTGTTTGATAAATATTATGCTCATTCATGGCTATGAAATATTAGATATATATATATATATGTGTGTGTGTGTGTGTGTGTGTGTGTGTGTGTGTGTGTGTGTGCTAACCTAATTGTTGATGTTCATAATTTCTAGGGTTTTTAACTAATCCCTAGTGGAAGTTTGATATTATAGGATATGATGTTATTGTTTTAGATGTGATGATAAAGTCTCGTGTTTACAAAAGTTTGGTCATATTGTTGAAACCTTATATTGTGTTGTGATTGGTTTTGATGATATCTAAGGATTTGTAGATGGAATCTATGGTTTGCATTAAATCCTAGTAGAAGTCTAACATATGAATTCTAACGTTGTTAGATGCATTACTTGTTTGGATTGCTTCTAGGGTTTGCAATATGTCATAAAATAATTTATCATATCTTGGAAAGTAATATTGAAACCCTATATATAATAAGATTTGTATCTTGATTGAGTTACTTTGAATAAAGTGATCTAAGGGTTTGTAACAAAACCCGTGCAAAAAGTTGAAGTATAGAAGTATGTGTCTCTTGATGATTATGAACCTAACTAAGTTTAAAGTATAATGCTTCCATTTTTTTATGATTTTGATACAGTTAACTTCATGCTTCTATATATGTATTTGGTTGTACTTGTTTTTTAAGTTGTGAAGGTACATAATCTTCAAGACATTGAAGATATTTGTAAATAAAGTTGATTTAATTGATAAGCATGATGAATAAATTTATATGAATGATGATAATAAATATGACTCTAATAAGAAGGATGGAATCCATGAAATATTATTCGATGTCATAGAAATTCGTTGATCTCCCGAAGTTAAGAGGGAGCCTCGATATAAGAAAACTCCCTAATTTGAAAGGGAGGGCATATTATAGTCACGATGGATACCTTGAAGAAGAAATTGGAGAATATATATTGAGGTACTATTGAAATAAGGAAAGAAATATTCAATTGTATAATATTCTGTTGCATGTGAAGTAGGAAAGGAAGTTGTATTGTTGAGGAAAATTCTGTCAATATTTGTTTGTGAAGCCTCTAAGTCCTACTATAATAAATTGTGAGGCAACATCAAGATGTTTGAAGACCCTGAAGGTTTGTGTTTACTTATGGGTATTTGAAATATTGTTACTGATTGGGGTTGTGTTTGTACAAGTAAATTTCTCGCAGTTTTGGTAGAATTTTTTACATGCTTGTTGTTACCGATTTGTTTGATCGTGATGGATTGGTTATAGCTTTGGATAATTGGGAAGTGTTGAGGCATTGTGTAATTCCTAGGAGGAAATATGACCGGCCTGTGTGTTGATGTCTAGTTCCCAAAGTAGGTAGGGTGGCACTGTTCATAGAGCTCTGACCTTGCATTACACACCTAGATCCTTAGGTTTATGGTTAGCAAGTAAGTTTGATGGTACCTAGAGTGGTTGAAATTTTTTTTCCATCATAGTCCTACCTAGATAGATTTCCCTAGTCTGGAATCTAGTTCGTGGCACTGTGGGTGCCTAAACTCTTCATGGAACTGGATATATTTCCCTGGTCAAGAATCTAGTTTGTGGCACTGTGGTGCCTAAACTATTCATAGTTCATGTGTTTTGAGATCTTCCATGTACTTGTATATGTATGTATGAATACCTCCATAGTTAAGAGGCAGTGTTGAAGAATGTAGCTAGGTTTGGTATTTATAATTGTATTTGAGTCATAATGAAATGCATTTATCAAAATAAATAAAAATAAATTACTATTATTATTATTATGACTTATTAAAGCATGGGTTTCATTCTTGGGTCATCATGTTTTAGGTCAAAGTCCCCATTGTGGACTTCTAGGTTTTATATTGAGACATTAGAGCCATTATCCATTTTATGACACCCTTCTTAGGATTTTTAATCATGTAAAAATAATTATTATTGAGTCAAATAATTCATTTATCACCTCCACACCAATTTTGCCTTTAACTATTCAAGTTGGCCTACATGAGGGTAATTCGAACTCTAGAAGAGGCTATATATACAATGCAGGTCAAATCATTTGGAGTGTCCACTCACAATATTGATATACAAGCAAAAGAAGTTGCAGTGTATGAAATTACAAGAGGAGGAGGAGTACAAGATCGAAGTTTTTTGGGTCTTCTCTCTCACACATGTGAACTTACTGGGTTATTGCATCAAGTTCAAAGTTACTACACCAAGGTCAAATTTATTGCATCAAGGCCGAAGTTACTGCATCAAGGTTGAAGTTACTACATCAAGGTTGAAGTTTCTGCTACATCAAGATCGAATTTTCTAGGTCAAATTTGTTGTTTCTTCTAGATCCAAGTTGTTTATGCCTCTAGATCGAGATTATTGTAATATTGAAGTATTGTTGCTATTTTTCTAGGTCGAAGTTATTGCTGAAATATAATCATCTGCAAGAGAAGGGAAGGTTTGACTTAGTTATTGGAGGATGTCTATGTCTAGGTCAAAGGGTCTTGGATCTTCTCGTGAAACTATTGAAGGAAGCGTTATTGACTAGGTTTTCCCTAGATATGGGGTTTTCCTTGTTTGTCCGCCTACATTTGGTGTCCTTGATATTTGTGTAATTGTTTTGTTAATTTCTTGATGAACTAAGATAAAAGAAGAACACAATAAATTTATTAAGAACATAAGAATATCAAAAGTAATTACCATTGTAAAGAAAATCTCTCTACCTTTCTGATTTTCCAACATTGATGACCTACGAAGTGAATCATAGCTAAAGATATTATAACAACAATATAACCTATCAATTAGTACGGTGAAGAAAATGCCATAAAAATATAAAATAATCCAAGCATATCATGTATATTGATACATAGACAATTCAATCCATACCTTGAGTGACTCTATTATATTGCAACTTCCATGCGCGAGGTGTCATTCTTAGTGGTCTTAATCTAGTCTCCTCTTTCCCATTGAAAATATGTTTTTTGGTACTTCAATACCTATGGTTCTTAGAAAGGAAGTGCCTATACTCATCAAACACCTCCTTTCCTAATATTCTTGAATGTAGATATTTCATCTTAGCACCAAAAATTGGACAAGCAAATTTACCCTTTGTTTTAAGACCTGCAAGAAATGGAATAATTTATATCAATTATTTTATGTACAATGAAGGTCAAACTATTTAAAAAACATACATGAAATTAAATTCATAAAATTAAACACTATTAAAGTTTAGGGTAACATTATAACATACCATAGAAATGTATTATCCCTGGGCATCTTGAATTGTCCATACAAGAATTGCATGGAATTCAAATTCCCTTTGTGCAACTACTGGTCTAGAGATGTTATACATAGTGACATTGTTCCATAACTCCACTAACTCATAGATAAGAGGATCGATATATACCCTCATATCTTTGACTGGGTACTTATCTAATTGATTGAAAATACAATACATAATCACTACATATATGAGTAAATAAAAAAAATTATATACGACATAATTATAAGGCATAATTGAACATATATGCGAAAACAAAAAAATATATGACATAATTATGAAACAAACAAGAAAAATGAGATGTTATTGTGCTAAAAAAATTATTCTAAGAAAATTAATACTTGTAACAATTATTTTCAACATTATGTGCTCCCTCTTTATTGATTTCCATTACAAGGAAAAGACCCTCTAGCGGAGGTTATAAAGGAGGTTTTTAGTGTTATAAATTGGCCAAAATTGTCAAAAAAAAAAATTGCTACAACATCTGTTTATGGTTACGGAGGTTTTGGCAGAGCTTTTAATGGAAATTCAACACAACTAAAAAAAATGGGCAGTCGAAGGTTATTATGGATGTTTTTTTCATCGGTGCGCTACTATAGCTTTAACGCACCGGTGCGTACATACAAACGGCACCCCAAGGCAGTCTCAGTCCAATGCACCTGGACGTTTAGGTGTACAACCGCACTGGGCGTAGTATTGGTCATACAATGCACGAGGTCGTTCTAATTGGTCTTGGGATTTGTGTGGTGCCCATAGGTCGTATCAACGCACTGGTGTGTATACGTATATAAACGTACCGGTGTGCCATATCACAGAAAGGCACTGAGATTTATAATTGGTATCGGTATTCGTGTGGTGCCCATAGATCATAAAAATACACCGGTGCTTATAGATATGTAAACACCCCGATGCGTCGTATCACACAAAAGCACCGATGTTTTAACTGGTATCGGTATTTGTGTGGTGCCCATAGATCGTACAACAACACCGGTGCGTATAGACACATAAACGCACCGGTGTACAGTTATTGACATGCACCGGTTTTCATGTTGTATTTTTTAGGAACATCGACCTGTCACAGTCTAATTATTTTATTTTTTAAAATTCATTATCCATCAAAATCGACACATCTTATAACGGTACTCATATTAATTACATTTTTATTAATGCATTTGAATGTGATGTTTGAGCCATCTTGTTGTTGAGATGGCTCCTCCTGCGATGCAATTTTTTCCATTTCTTTGACCATCGCCTTGTACACATTTATGGACATTCCTACTAGCATATTTTTGATATTAGCTCGTTCATCTTTTGATATTTTCATAATATTCCTAAAAATGTAACATGAAAATAAAATATTTAATTTTGATATTGATATATGAAAAGTAAATATAACAAAAGTGATATTTATAAATAATTCTAGAAAAACATTTAAAGGAATATTACTTTTCCATTCCTTATTTTTTGTTGTTGTACGTTTTCGCTATTAAAAGTCTGACATGTCTCATTGACCAATTCTATTGAAACTCTTCCTGTAGTGTAGATAAAATTTGGTTCTTGGAATCATTGGATTTATTTTTGTATTGTAAGTGGAAAGACCGTCTATACATTCGTTCCACTAGATCCCTCAAACTTTTGTAAAATTTTTCCCCCTTTCATTAACTTCCAGCACCACTCCAGATGAGCTAAGGAGAAATTCATTTTCATTTTCATGTTCTATTTTTTTTCTTTTCTTAGAACAACATTACTTTTCTGAGTTGTTGGTCCCTGTAGAACATTAAACATATGTGAATTAATAAACTTGTTGATACATGTTATCTAATAATTTTAATTATATTATTAATGATAATTAAAAAAAGAAACTCATATTGGATCGATAGTATTTTTTCATTCACCTTATTCATCCTTTTGCAATTTTTCCATTAAGCTTTTATGCTCTTTTGGTCCTAGATCAGAAATGATAATATCGAGCTTCGTCATTTTGTGGCTCTGCATGATACACAGTAAACAATACTTATTAGTTAAACTTACATATAGTTCAAAAATAATATTTTTTATAAAAAATTTACAAAGAACTTTCCTTTTTTTCTTTTCTTGATGTGTTATCAGTATTTTTTTTACTTGATTTATTGTCAGTCATTGCTTTATCAATTTGAAACTTGTTCCATATCATTCATTAATATATTTATAAATAAATTCTCAACTTTTTAGGTACAAAATAAATCTCAAGACCGGTGCGCCTTTAATGAGGTACAAACTACGGCCAGTGCTTGGGGGTATTAAAAACGCACCGCAAAATAGTACAATAGACAGTACCATGCATGGGGTATTATAAACGCACTGCAAAAGCAGTGTAATATACCGTATGGTGTTATCCTCGTAAAAGGGAGCACCAGTGCCCTATTTCAGATATGGCGCATTTTCAATTTTTTTTATTACACAGTACTTGCGTAGTGAGCTGTATAATACAACGCACCAGTGCACTAGGGTGCATAGGGCGCACTGATAAAGAAAAATCCATTTTTTCCAAAAATTCACGCAATGGCCGAATGGATTGGGATCTGACTATGCAAGTCGTCCCGTGGGTTGGATGTCAATCTAAAATGAAAAACCCTAATTCTGGAATCACAGAAACAGGGAGAAGAAAGGAAAAAAACAAAAAAATGAAGGGTTTAGGGTAAAAATGGATAAAAACTATAGAAAAGTAAAAAAATAGTCAAATTTAATCACGAGATGGTTTGAAATTCCATGATACAGGGTTTGAATCACCAGAGGTTTGGTTTCTGATTGTCTGAATACTTCTGTTCGAACGTATTTCGTTGCTCCACAGTACCCTCATGCTCTCTTGCTCCAGGCCTGTATCCTGCAAATATCTGGCTGAAAATTTTAGCAAAACGTGAAATAATAAAAAGTGTTTAGTATTTAAAGAATTATTTTATGAAATTAAATTTTCGAAAATATTTTGCAACCCATTTTTCAAATTGCCGTTTTTTTTTTTTTCACTTAAAGAAAATATATTTGTGTTTTTTTTATTTGCATTTATTCGTGACCGATGCGGCAGAGTTGTGAAGCACCGGTGCGTCTGAATAATACGACGCACCGGTGCATGTTATGATGATAAGTGCACCGGACTGTCTAAAGTTCTTTTTTTGTATGTAAGATCATAATAAAATAATGATAATTCTAAAGTACATGAATTTATTTTCATTATTTTCTCAACTTTATTATGTTACTAAAATTCATATTATTCTAGAGTTGTTATTTTACAATTATTTGCAAATTTACAAATTTAAATATTTTAATAAAATCATTTCACATTAATACAATTAAAATTTTCACATTAATACAATTAAAATTGTACAAATATTATACATACAATTACAAATAAAATTACAATTACAATTACAATTTTATTTTTACATACAATTACATATACATAGAATTACATTTACAATTTTACATAGAATTACATTTACAATTACAATTAAAATTTTACAAATATTTTACATACAATTACAATTACAAATACAATTACAATTTTACAATTTTTCATATATACAATTACAATTACAATCATTTCACAATAAATTAAATATTACAATTACAATTAAAATTTTACATTAAATATTTTACATACAATTATAGTTAAAAATTATAATTACAAATACAAATACAATTTTAGAATTTTACATACAATTAAAATTTCAATTTCAATTACAATCACGACATAATATTCAATAAATATCATGGTCATTTAATATTAAATTAATTAATAAACATCATCACGATCATGATAACCATCGTACAAACATAATATTTGAATAAAAAACACATTCAAACATCAAATTAACATTATATATTAACATCATCACAACAAAAACATCAAATATACATCTCATGTGAAATAACTTATGCTATCACATATTCACATCTATCTGCTCATAATCATGACTATTACTGATGGATGCTACAGGTTATTGACTAGTGGACGTGGCCGATGGTCCAGCTGCCTCATCTCCATGTTGACTGCTAGATGCTACTAGTGGAGCCTCATTCTCATCACACGCGGTGCGAGGTGAACGATCATGAGATAATGAGCTACTGCTCGCAGACTGTCCATCACGTGTCGCAGCTCGACTATGCCTATAACGTGCAACAATCCTCCTCAGGCACGTAACAACTGTCGTAACTCCTACAACATGTCGCATCAAGTTGCACATGTCACGTGGCATGCCTCTCCACATTCGTAATAGCATATCATCGGCATGTATGTCTCTGTAATGAGCGAACCTGATGCCCGCGTCAACAATTAATGCACTGAGATTGTTGCCCAACTCCATCCTATATCTATTCTCAGGTCTACCACGCCTAGTAAAAGGTGGTACCGGTTCACCAGCAGGAGGATGTCTCTATGCACCGACCTCATCCTGATCGTGATCCTTGGCATCGGCTATGTCCTGATCGTCATTAGGATCCACCAAAACAGCCAATGTATGCAAAATGTATACAAGTGCACAACAAAATTAGACAATTTCATTACACAATTTAATAAAAACAAGTTAAAGAACATGTTAGAATAAATATAAATAAAACAGTAATATTACCTCTATCATCTGTGAAGAGGATGTTGGCACAACCTCACCAATCTAATCCATCATAAGGACATGGGACCATAATGAAGGGATGTAGCTGATCGTCAACACTAGCCAGTAAGTCCAGTGCATCATGCAATATCCTGGCTGGAAACATAGTATCTCCCCTCTTGAGTATCATCTACCCACACATGTGCATTTGGGCCTCCAACATCGGCCTACGAGGTTGTCGAAAAAAAACTAGGCCTCATCTCTGGAAACCTCTCAAAAAATAAACAAAACAACTCTGAAGTAAAAGGGAAGTTGACCCTCCCTTGTGCATGAGCACGACATCTATCTAAGGCCATACAAAACTGCCGCAAAAAAATGGCAGACCACCTGACAAGTCGTGGCTCATGTACTAAAGAATCAACATAATATAAAAGTGAGAAACTAATGTGTTTCCCATCACTGGTGTTGTGTGAAATGGTCAAAATGATAAGATAGAGGCATTGTATGTCCTATCTACCAAATGCACCTATATGTAACTGACCTCCAGGTACCTGAAACTCTGAAGGAGATAATACATGTGCTCCAATGTATATTTGGGAGTAAACTAACTGACTCCATGCTACAGAACCAGCTGGAACCTCTGGGAATGAGGGAAAATACACCCCTCCTCGATAGTCTTATAATAAAATAAATATCCTCCTCAGTGGGTGTGTACCACTAATCAGGACCAACCTGGAAAGCCTATCGGTGGGCATTCCACCTGCAGATAAGATATCTCAAAAACACACTATGGGCCTTTAGGGAAGTAGCCTCCTCATAGAACTTGAGGAGGCCTACCTGCCTTAGGATCCCCTGGGTATCTACTGTAATAGTGTGAGGGTATGCATCTCTCTCCCTCTCTCGTGCCTCCCACTAGCGAATCATGTCATATTGTTCCGCCTGTTGTTGCTACTGTTCCTCCTCTTCTCTTTGAATCATTGACATATTAAATATTTTTTTTTATTAAAATAGACATGTATTTAGGAATATACATATGTATTTTTTTTTTGAAAAAAAAACCAAACCAGTCAGTGCGCCACAAAAATAGTCACGCACCAGTTCCGGTGTGGATTTTGTTTGTAGCGCCCCGGTGGCAGTGCCCCAAATGAAATACAATGCACTGGCCTCAGTGTAGCTGAAATTTTTTCAAGCGCCGTTGACTATATATGATGTCAAAATAGCAGTGCGTTGACTGAAATATATGCCTCGAAGTGTATATTTGTGTCAGCGCACTGACTTCCTGACAATTACATAGTCCATGGTGCAATCTTTTACCTGGCCACATCGTTGACCCTTTAGGAATGCCGAATGCGGTGCGTTGACGAACTCTGGGGCGAATAATTTCGTCAACGCACTGCACTACTATTCCCATGGTCAACGGCGCGCCTGGCTAAACGAGCGCATTTTATTTTTTTAATTTAAAATAATGTGGGGCGCCTTTCGGTACCGTATCGGAAATGGTGCGGATACCGTTAGCATCGGTGGCAGTGCGACCTATAAATTTTACAGGTAGCACCACTATCCGGTACGAGCCGAATGGCTCAAGCGCACCGCGCGACAATTTTTTTTTTCGTAATGGTCATTTTTAAGGTTATTTTAAATTCTAATCCGCTAAAAAGCTCAATTATGGAAAAACTAAAAAAATACCTGTACATTTCGACGTCGAGTAGGCATATTGGCTATAGAAATTGCAAAATAAAATTTTCCCACCATTTTCAAAATGCAGCTGGAGATTGGTGCCCAATGCACAGCAGCAGTGCATGAAATGGGTGCAATGGGAGCACCGATGTCAGGGCGGCTCAGAGAAGGGGAAATGGCACCGGTGCTTGAGAGCTCTGAAGCACTGAGGAAAGTGAAAAATGTGGTTTTTTTGCCGTAATTTTTTTTTTATTTAACCTTGTTCCGATGCGCAGGGTTTTATAAGCGCGCCAGTATGCTTACTTACAACCGCACCAGGCGGTGTCAGATTTGGCGTGATGTTTATGATGCACCGGGCGGTTCCCTAACACCACACCAGGATGTTTCAGTTTTGGTGTGAATTTTTGATGATGCACTGGGGCAGAATATTTGTAAAGCACTGGTGTGGAATAGTCATAAAGCACCGGTTTTTTGGCCGTATTTTTTTATTATTTAATGCTATTCTAGTGCGTGCATTTTATAGCCGCACCGGTGCGCTTGGATAAGAATGCACCAGCAAGTTTATGTTTTTGCGTGATGTTTTATGATGCACTGGCACGGAAGAGTTATGAAGCACCGATGTGTTACCGTCATAGGACGCCCCGGGTGGGTGTGTATGTCACGCACAATGTTTGGTGTGTGAATGTTTTGTGCGCACTTTGGCTTTCTATGGTAGAGCGCACCGGTAATTGAGAGTTTAGGAGCACTGAAAAAATGAAAAATCTGAGTTTTTTTCCATAATTTTTTTCTTTATTTTACCCTTTTCTGATGCACGTGGTTTATAGGTGCACTAGTTCTGTTTCTTACGAATGCATCAGTTGGTTTTTGTTTTGGCGTGTTGTTTTTTGGTGCACCGGTGTGGTTTCGTATTACCGCATCGGGAGGTTTCGGTTTTGGCACGGTGTTTTATAATGCACCGGTGCAGAATAGTTATGAAGCACCGGTGCTCTACAATAATACGATGCATCGAGCAGGTGTGTACGAAGTGCACAGTGTCTGGTGTCCCAATGTTTTGTGTGCACCGATGCTTTCGAGTTTCAAGAGAACCTGTGTGATTTTTAATGATAAGCGCACTGAGCGAAAAACATCTGCAAAACCCTCCACCGCCAACCTCCTCTAGTAACCTTCACTAGAAACAGATGTATGGGGTATTTTTTTGTGGGGTTACTCAAAAACATCCACTAGAGGGTCTTTTCCTTGTAGTGTTCCATGGAGGAATTTTATTGTTGATAACAAAAATGGGCCACACCAAGTAAGTAGATCTAGGCCCTCCAAATGGATTGACACCATAAGCTACTAATGAAAGCCTAATATTATAAGGTTCTTTTTTGAACTTTTGTCACTTTTCCTCTATAATCCTAAATGCAAATCCATGTATAGGCATTTGAAGAACACCATCTTCACTTTTATTTTTTGCATGGTAATCCATAAGTTTTGTTACGCTTTTTCACTTGAACAATTGACACGGATGTGGAATTATCGGAATATAAAGAAGAACCCTACGAGGCACCTTTTTTGTTACTTTATCAGTTTGATATCTAGTCTTATCACATTTTGGGAATTTTTCTTTCAATAGATGTTCTTTATAATATATAAAATATCATTAGGGCATACATGAATAACTCGATAGTCCATTCCAATATCTTTCATAATGGCATGTAAATATTGGTACGTACGAGGTAAAACATTTAACAGTGGCAACAGAAATTTACCTAATAATCTACAACATTAAAAAAAATGTATTGGTTAATATACTAAACAATATTAATCGTACATATTGCATTAAAATGTTACAAATTAATGAAATTATGCAAATCAATGTACTAACATTAAAAACAATGGAAAAAAAATAATTGATTTATCATGCATATAGTACTAAATGTCAGAAAATATATTAGATACCTTAGGATTTGTGTCACAAATGTGTTTGACAAACCATTCACCACCTTTAAGTTGACCAACAAAAATAAAACAAAGAGAAGATATGTTTTTGAGACTTCATAAAGACGTTTAGTTTCCCTCTCAAGTACATTTAAATCAAAAGCATGGTCATCATACTGGTTATCATCATCATCCATTCCAAAATTATTAAATATCTCTTGGATCAATATATTTGTCACATCTTATTCAACTAAATTATCAACATCATTATCTTCTTCCATATGATCATTAGCTTGATCCTCAATATTAATCTCTCCATGTTCTAGAACAAATGCTTGTACTACAACCACCTATTCCTCATCAAGCAGTGCCCTAGGGAGCCTATACTATAAAATTACAATCAATAAATTAATATTAGTATATATAGAAAATATTGAAACATCGATATAACAAAAATTTATAAATATAATATATAAGGAAAACAAAGACAACAAAGACAAAGAGAAAAACAACGTAGCTAAGACAAAGAAAAAAGACTACAAACTAATGATGATGCTTGTGCAATTTATCAAGATATTTAAGGATCTGTTGAAAAAATATAAGAAAGATGAAATATCATACTTTTATTGACATGTAGGAAGTGAGACACTTTCTGATATATATATATATATAGTCACGACCATAATAAAAAAAATATTGATATTATTTTGCATTCATCATTATAATGTCACATTATTTCTTAATGCCACATTTTGCATAATATACTTTAAAAACTTATTAATAATTCTCCATGAAAATCCATGATTAACCTGTAAAGCCTATAGGTCCAAATTAACCTCGTAAACATACATTAACCCCATAAAATCTTAAAACCATTCCCCTAAGCCCTTAAAACCCTAACACCTTAACCCCATTCCCCTAATCCCTTAAAACCCTAAGCCCTAAGCCATTAATCCCTAACCCCTAAACACTTAAAAATTAATCCCTTATCCCTAAGCCCATAAATTAATTAACTCCTAAGTTGAACCAACCCGTTAATCTACCCTAACAAAAAATAATCAAATAATATTTCTAGTCCACATCAAGATGACAACTTAGGTTGAACACCTTCCAAAAGAATATTATAAAATGCATTTATAATAGAAATACAATACAAAGACATACAATCTAAAATAAAATATACATATATACATTTACAAAAACAATCTACAATAAAAAAAATATAATAAATAACTTACAAATGGATGATGTTCATGTCTTCCTTCAGCGTGTCCATAGTCTCTACAATGATTTTTAGTTGATTTTATTAGATTTCTCTTTGGCCTCAATACTTTGTAATTTCTACAAGGGCAATAAAATTTTCAATCCTCAGAAGCCCTCGATGTCGATACGTGCATCCTTGGTCTCCTTTAGGAATGTTATGTGATTTTTTTTGTCACCAAAATTTCAGTGATGATTTTGTTCAAAAATTAACCTCAAAATAAGCCTACGACCTTTCAAAACAATCACAACTAATATATATAGAAACTATGTCAAATTTATATGATGTTATGGCCTCTCTCTCTCTCTCTCTCTCCATACAAGCATTGCATGGAATTCAAATTCCATTTATGCAACTATTGGTATAGAGATATCATACATAGTGAAATGTTCCATAACTCCACTAACTCATCGATAAGAGGCTTGATATATACATTCATATATTTGACATGGTACTTACCTAGTTAATTGAACATACAGTACATAATTACTACATATATGAGTAAATAAAAAAAAATGTATAAGACATAACTATAAGGAATAATTGAACATAAATGCATAAACAAAAAAATATAGGACATAATTATGAAACAAACAAGACAAATGAGATTTTATTGTACTTAAAAAAAATATTATAAACAAATTAATACCTGGAACAATCATTGTCAACATTATGTGCTCCCTCTTTATTGACTTCCATGGAGGAATGCTATTGTTTATAACATTAATGGGCCACGCCGAGTAAGTAGATCTAGGCTCTCCAAATGGATTGAAACCATCAACTGCTAATGAAAGCCTAAGATTACAAGGTTCTCTTTTAAACTTTGGCCACTTTTCCTCTATATTCCTAAATGCATGTTTTTGAGGCATTCGAATAACACCATATTCACTTCTATTTGTTGCATGGTAATCCATAAGTTTTGCTATGCTTTGCACTTGAACTATTGTAATAGACGTGGGATTATGGGAATATAATGAAGAACCTTGCGAGGTAGATTTTTTGTTACTTTATTAGTTTGATATCTACTCTCATCACATTTTGGGAATTTGTCTTTCAACGAATGTTCTTTATAATAGATAATATCATCGTTAGGGAATACATGAATATCTCGATACTCCATTCCAATATATTTCATAATGGCATGTAAAGCGCGGTACGTATGAGGTAAAACATTTTACTGTGGTAACAGAAATTCACCTAATAATCTACAACATTAAAGAAAAATTGTACTCGTTAATCTACTAAACAATATTAATCATCCATATTGCATCCAAATGTTACAAATTACTTAAATGATGTGGATCAACGTACTAACATTAAAAACAACGGAAAAATAAAGAAGTGATTTATCATGTATATAGTACTAAATGTCACAAAATATATTACATACCTTAGGAGTTATGTCACACATGTGTTTGAAAAACCATTCACCACCTTTAAGTTGAAAAAAAAAAATACAACAGAGAGAAGATATGTTTTTAAGCCTTCATAAAGACGTTTAGTTTCCCTCTCAAGTACATGTAAATCAAAAGCATGGTCATCATATTGGTTGTCATCATCATCCATTCCAACATTATTAAATATCTCTTGGATCAATCTATTTTTCTCATATTCTTCAACTATGTTATCAACATCATTATCTTCTTCCATAATATTGTTAGCTTGATCCTAAATATTAATCGCTCCATGTTCTTGAACAAATGCTTATGCTACAACTACTCTTCCTCGTCAAGCAATTCCCTAGGGGGCCATATTATAGAATTACAATCAATGAAGTAATATTAGTATATATAGAAAATATTGAAATGGCGATATAACAATAGTTTACAAATATAATATATAAGGAAAACAAGGACAACAAATACAAAGAGAAATACAACTTAGGTGAGACCAAGAAACAAGGACTACAAATCAATGATGATGCTTGTGCAATTTATCAAGATATTTAAGAATATGTTGAAAAAATCTAAGAAATATGAAAGATGTTACTTTTTCTTACATGTAGGAAGTGAGACACTTTATGATATATATATATATATATATAGTCACGACAATAATAAAAAACATATTGATCTTATTTTTCATTCATAATTATAATGTCATATTATTTCTTAATGGCGTAGTTTGCATAATATACATTAAAAAGTTATTAATAATGCTCCATAAAAATCCATGATTAACCTATAAATCCTATAGGTCCAAATTAACCCCCTAAACATACATTAACCCCCCAACACCTTAACCCCGTTCCCCTAATTCCTTAAACCCAAAACCCCTAAGCCCTTAATCCCTAACCCCTAAACCCTTAAAAAATAAGCCCTTATCCCTAAGCATATAAAGTAATTAACTCCTAAGTTGATCCAACCCCTTAATCGGCCCTAATGAAAATTTCTAGTCCACATCAAGATGAAAACATAGGTCGAACACCTCCCAAAAGAATATTATAAACTACATTTACAATAGAAAGACAATACAAATACATACAATCTAAAATACAATATACATATAAACATTTACAAAAACAATCTATAATACAAAGACATATAATAAATAACTTACAAATGGATGATATTCATGTTTTCCTTCAGCGCGTCCATAGTCTCTATTGGGATTCCAGTGTTTTGGCTAGATTGGCAAGACCAAAATACTAGACAACATCAAAACCACTTTGGGATCCTAGGATCTAGCCCTCCTGGATCTGGAGAGGCATCTCTCCATAAAAGCAAAGAATGATATATCTTTGAAAGCTAAAAATGAGGTATTAGGCTAGGTATGAAGCACAAGGGGGGTTTTAAATGATTTGGTTGGTTGTTGGGTTGGTCGGAGATATTTAACTGAGAAGGTTATGGAATGAAAGGAACGAAGCAGCACGATGTTTTGGCAAAATAGGATAGGTTAGGAATGTGCCATACATTGGGGTATGGAGTCATGAAAGGAGATTACTTGCATAACGGTTAACCAAGGCTTTCATAGGGCAAGTCATATATACTAAAGGATCTTTTAGATAGATGGTGGAATGGAACATTAAGGAATGAAGGGAAAGACACAAAGGGTGGCTTAAGATCAGACCAGAGGTCCTTTAACTCCAGGCCTGCTTCAGCATACTCTCAAAGGGAAAACACTTAATATTTAAACATAGAACTAGGCCTAAGATCAGAGAAGGACTTTTAACCTTCAATGCTTTTGACACTAGCTCAAGAGATCTTTGAAAGGAAAATCTGTTTGAAAAGGACCCCAGTGGACAAGGCTCACAATAAATCCCCGGTATCCCAATTCTTCCAACTCAAACCCAACAAGAACATCTAAGCAGCAAACCCTGAACTCACACATCAGTAAGCATGGGCCAGACCAACATCTTAACTAGTTAAATTACATGAATTTTCTCTTAGATACACATTAAGCAGAAAACATCAAAGACAAGAAGAGAAGTGGGAATTAGGGTACCATGCAGGGGTATATCCTAAGCCTGATTTACTGATTCTTATCAGAGAAATATGAACAACATGATTAAAATGAAATAACACAGGAAACATCACCCGTAATATAGACCAGGATCCTGTGAAATTGCTTGATTAATTGATGTGCGAAACCAGTCACATACTCTGAGCATCAAGGGTTGATTACAGTCCAAAATTCTCCTCCCAGCCTACTAAATTACAAACTACTCAGCTAATTTCCCCCAAAACTGTTCTAATCAGTCAAATGAACCCCTACACTAACAGCAACAACAACAACAACATGTTCTTCGAGAGTTCTTATAGGAGAATGAAACAGCAAGAGTAGATGTGAATTAAATTATCTCATTAAGACAGAGTGGAGGCAGAAGGTTGAGCTCACTCTGCTTAATGGCTCTGCATCGCTGTATGTACTCTGTAGTATGGTCTGGGAGTCTTTGTCAGGTCGACATTTGACCTTGGATGTGTTCTTTGAAGTCCTTCTGGCTATTTGGTACTCTGTGTAGCCTTCTGAAATAAGTAACCGAGATAGATAGTCCGCGGGCCTCCATGCTTCATAACTGTGGTCCTGACAGTCTTTAAGAAGCTTCTGTTAGTGAAATATCTTTAAGGGCTCGAGGAGGCACAGAGAACGCTGTCGGGAGGTGTCCTTTCTGGAGAACAGTTGTCTCTGCTGATTTGAATGCACTGATATAACATGTTAGTGTGCTTAGTCTTCGAACTGTGCCTTCTTCCTTTGGACACGGGACTAAGGAGTTAAATATTCAATAACCGACTTTAACCCCTTTAATCTGTCTCTAATGTTTCACTTTTACACTTCACTAACTGGACTCTCTGCGCTCTGAGTCACAGTGACTGTGACTGTGGAGACAGAGTGAATTTCTCACTCTGTAAACCCTGCACAATGAAATAAACCTATTAAGAAATCCAGGGGAGTGGCGAAGATTCTTGTGGAGGCTTGTGGAATGGTGGCAGAAATGGTGAACGTAGGTGAAAACAGGCGAAAAAGCATGCAGAATGGTGAAGGGATGATTTGTTGGAGGTTTGGTGCAGAGAGGGTCGTGGGTTGTCCGATCATATATGGAAATGGTAATCAACGACCAAGATTTATGAACGAAGGTGTTAATAGTAAGTTAGGTAGAGAATCAAAGCCTTTAGTGTAAAACACAAAGGTTTAAAGCTTGGGCGAAATACAAAGGAATAAAGGGAAAAATGAATGAAAGCGGGGCCTTTGGATGGTGTGACCCGGCAGGCGGAGGGCGATTAACTGAGAGCCGTTGGATCTCAGGAGAAGATCAACGACGGGGATTAAAGGATGAAGCTCTATGGAAGCCCGATGGAATAAATATATGGGGTAAGGGCGCGATGCAATGTAGGCCGTAGATCTGATCGGATGGATGGCTGAGATTGATTATGGAGGTTGTGGGAGTAGCAGGGAGGAAGGTGGTTTAAATGGTAAAAACCGCGGTGTCGTGTGCCTTCAGAATGGTTTTGAAAAATCTCCGAAAAAATGCGATATACATCGCTGCATGACGTGTGGCAAAACAAAACCGCCTTCAACACGTGATTCATAAACGTTAAATCCCGGACAAAGAAAAAACGTGATATGCATGTGGACCGTCGGATGGAGGGGTGGAAGATCGGATGGTGTAGGGTGGAGCGTGATATGGGGAGATGCGCGGTCAGTAATGGTGGGGAAAGTCAAAGGCAAGTTTGATCTCAGCCGTCAGATCTATAGGATGAATGTTGGCGAAAAGTCAGGTCTCGCGGGCAAGACCCAGGTTCAAGGGTTGTGGCCAACAAGGGGTCCGGTGTAGTCTAGGAACACGCCGGCATTTTCACCCTGCTCTTGGAGAGCAGTGCGTCTCACCCGAGGCGTGCCGCGACCACATGCATAAGGGGATGAGATCATTGGTAAGGAATAAACCCGCAACCAAAGAAAGAAAGTGCATCCATTACATATACCAAATTACACATGCAAGATCACTAACTAAGTATTCAGACAGTCGCAACTTAAAATTTTTAAATCAGTGTACCCACATTACAACACATGAACAACGTATTGAGACAACAATCCTCCCTTATATTATTCTTCTGGCCGAATACATGATTACATAGCTTTCTTCTCTGATAACTCACAAGTCGTATACAGATGGGTTTGAGAACAGAAAGGAAGAACATAGACAGTAAGAACCCATAGGAAGAACAAGCATGATTCTTCCGCAGCTGCTCTGCGCATCCTTCCTCAGGTCTTGATCCTCGCGACTTCTATCGCATCCATTCAACCTTCAACAACAACAACCACCTTCTTCTTCAGCCGGGTGATCGCCTTTTATTCACCCGCTCGTCGCGACTGGCAGCTTCTCTGTGTCTTCACTCTGGCTTTTCCCAGCGTCTCTTCTGATGTCTGCGTGTTCTACCTTCTGTTTTCTGCTGTGTTTCTTTCATCTGCACTTATCTCTGTTCGATCTCCAGCTATCAAGTGCTTCCGCGCCACCTTGGTAGCTCCGCAACTCCTAGTCGCTGCGGCGCGGTCGCGGTTGCTATGTGTATTTATTCTGCAACTCAAAAAGAGTCAAAGTTCAAAATGTCTTGGCCAAAAGTTCAAAACTTAAACAAAAACAAGGGCCCCAACAGGCCCCGACCACAATTATTTGACTCGTCCGCGAGTCAATCGCAAATAACAGTTTCTACTTCCATTCCCCCGCTGGCTTCCGTGCCCTGCTCTGTTATTCCTTCTTCCTCCACCCTTTCCTGTTGTACTCCGCCATCCGTTTGGCCAAACAAGGGCCCCAACTCCGGGACCCGGCGGAGTGTTGAATCTCTAAGCTCTGTGAAGGTCGCCACTGCTTGCTGCCATTCCTGCATAAGCAGGTCGGCGTCTTGAGAGATGCGGTTAGCGGCGGCTTTGTCTATGGGCGTCGGGGCAGCCCCGAACAGAGTGGCGAGCTGGGCTTCTGCCTTGGCATCCAGCTGGTGCATAGTGTCAGCATGGGTGCGAAGGGGCGGACGAATCTCCCGGATGACGTGATTGGTCGCTGCTGATTCGGCCTCAGTCAGCTGCATGTGAAGTTCCAGCTCGTCCGACTGGGCGTAGAGCTGATCTAACCTAGCAGGGTCCGTGGTCGCCTGAATGTCCCGGGCAATCTGTTGCAGCTGGGCAGCAATGGGCTGCGTCTTGACAGTTAACGCGAGTGAGCACTCTTGCAAACTGCGTAGAAGGGCAGAAGTCGCGGCTGTAGTGGAATGGAGAGTTTCTTGTAGACTAACTGCCTGCGCCTGTTTGGCAGTTACCTGTCCTGAATGGTCCCTGGGTGGTTCTGGAAGGGTAGGTCATGCGGCTAACACCGCTTGTAGCTCCTGGTTCTCCCTGCAAACAATAGTGAAAACTTCCTTGAGATGGTGAGCCTGTAAAGCTATACTGTCCTCCTCTATGCGAGCAGGGAGTGGGGCATGGTGAGCCCGTGCCTCCGGCCATACGCTGGAGAGCGCCTGAATAACAATGTTGGCCTACTCCTGGAGGTGGGTCTTCTCCTGCAGCAGCTGATTGCGATGTTCAGTAAGCGCCGTGATCTGATTCCGCTGCTCGGTGCACCGCCGCTGTAGCTCGGTGTGAATCTGCTCGGCTTTGAGGGCCGTCGGCTGAATGAGCAGGTACAGCTGGGCTGGACTCAGTTGTTCTGCATTTGTTGTGCTGGGTGCACCCTTCTCTGGCGTCTGTTCCTGCGAATATTGGCCCATGGCCGCTGCTCGGCCTGAAATCTCTGGAGGATGGACCGGCGTCTGCTGCTGCACCGAAGTGGCCATATCAGGCTCCGGCCTTCATATCAGAGTCCTGCTGCGTGGTTTGCTCTGTGGAAGGGGCGGCCGAATCAGCCCCAACTGTGGCTGGCTGGACAGATATAGTTGGAAGAGGATCCCGGGATGTGGCCACGGGGTCAACAGGTGGTACCACGGCTGCAGTACTGGAGGTGACCTCCGCCCCGTGGTCACCGCCGAAAAGTTCCCGGATCAAAGAATCTGACACAGTGGCTGATGAATTGGACAAATTGGGGGAGGTGGCATGTGGTCGGCTGGTGGAGGGGGCGGTAGATGGAGTGAACGAGGTGTGAGGGAGACGAAGGTTGAGGAAATCTGCCAGATCAATCAGCGGTTCCTCCGGAATCAAAGTTGCTGTGGGCGGCGTGGCTGGTGGATCATCCTCCGTAAGATCCACCACGGGATCTGTGGCCGTAGTGCGGGCCCTCTTGGATGGAGGTGGGCCAGCGGAATCGGGTTCGGGGCCCAGTTCACCCATTAGCATGATGAGGGGGGTGGCAGAAGTGAACAAGTTAGTGGGAATGGGGGAAGTGAGGGGGGCGGTGTTGGAGAGACCACAGGACCGATTAATACGAAATTCAGTAAAAGAAGGAAATATAGGGGCACCACTGGAAACAACCTGGGTTGCCACGTTAAGTTGCCGTGCCTGGTCATTGAAATGCTCGACGATGGGGACCAGCGATTCAGGCAGGTCCGCTGCGGTCCCAGTTGCATCTGGGGTTGTCTCCACTGCAACTTGTGAAGATCCCCCTGCGTTGGTTGCGGCCGGCTGCTGTGCGGCCCTCATCCCCTCAAAATTGTAGCGGATGACTCCGTCGCGGACGTGCTGGGCAACCCCCGGCCACGCAGAGACCTCCCTGTGGAAAACATTGTCATTCAGCTGGAAGCGAAGGGGTGCCATATGAAAGGTGTGGTGCGGTACGCGAGTTGGCCGGATGAAAGTGTGGTTGTGGCTAACTCCAAACCACACCTGTTCACTGTATTCATCCAACGGGTGCCGGGGCACCCGTTGCTGGTGAGTGACCACATCGATCATCATTCCATACCACGCCCGGAACGCCTCTGCGTTCACCTGCTTGGTGCTGGGATCCATGGACACCTGCCAGGGGGTGTATTTCATCGCCAGGGGCTGGCTTATGGTCGTCTCCGCCGGATCCCGGATAAGAGGAAGGTGCCATTTCCACATGGCGAACGCTAAGATCAAGTACCCATAAATAAAACTGGTAGTCCGCTTGTAGTTGTCTTCGCAAGCCACGAAGAGTTCCTTCAACACAAACGAGCTCCAATTCAACCGGGCTCCCCGGACGCAATGCTCTGCAATGGAAATTGTGTCCAGAGTGCACTCTCCCTTCGTGTAGTGGCGCATGGTCTTGCTAGCGATCAGGTAGCAAGCGAACCGGATTTCTGGTACGTTTATCAAATCTATTTTGGCACCTTTACCACCCCTGCGAGTGCCATACTTGGTGTAGAGGTCCGCGTCGGCCGACTTTCGGGCACGCTTGGAGGATGTCTGGCCCGCAGTGGAGACATCTGCACCAGTTTGGGATAGCCCCGTAAGCCGACTAATGTCTGCAGCATGTATCAGAATTTCTTGATTAAGCCACAGGGACCCGTTCTGTACCCGACTGAGGAGGAACCGGGTACATTGCAGAGCTGGTCCCGTGGTGCCGAAGACGGGAAGACTTCTCAAATTCATCAAAGTCGACTGCTGTAGGCCCCTGAATTCATCCCGCATCCGACTGTTGGCGTTGCTACCTGGCGTATAATGGTGCTCCTTGAACGTCTGCCAATGGAGGTGAGGAAACTCAGCCGGGTCGGACAAGTTGGCGTCCATACATGGTGCATTATCATACTTTCCGACCAGCGACTCTACTCAGTGAATTCTGCTATCTAACGCTGGTTCAGGGATTGAGAGGAGAGCTCTCGACATCTTGGCGCGCCTCTGATATACTTGGACGATTCTTCTGTAATTTCTTTAGGGGTGCGGTGTGCTCTGATACTGCGAATGCTACGGAGTCGCTGCAACTTCCAACTTGAACTGGTTTGTCATCCTCTTGTTGATAGCCTTCATGCAAATTGGTCCAGCTACTGGCACGCGCAGAGTTGATGAGACTCCATAACGGCAATTAATTCTTGCTATCTTTCTTGCCTGCGATAATCGTGCGATCGATCGCAGGCCTGTGTGTAATCTGACAGTTGCTGACGGCGTCATGGGGAGATGGGCGGACTCGACGGCTGAGGGAACTGCGGGTGATGGCAAATGATTACGGTATGATTACTGTCCATTAAGGGAATTTATGACCAAATCTGAGCGATCCTACTGACTGACAAAAGGACTGACGGAAATGACCTGGACTGACACTGGCACGAGGATGGATCCGTCGTGCACGACACGCTGGCCTGGAGCGGCGACATGCTGGACTGGCGCTGCGACACGCTGGACTGGCGCTACGACACGCTGGACTGGCCCGCCCCGACCACAGTCGGTTGCGGTAATGTTCCCGCAACTGACTGGTTATTTGACTGAGTACCGACAATTGGAAAAGACTACCTACATTCATCCTGGTTGCGGGAGAGTTATTCAACTACACTACTCTACGGGTTCTCTCGGTTGCGAGAGTTATTAATGAAAAGTGAGAAGGTACCTACTCCTGGTAGGGTTTCAGGCGTGCGCCATTCACCCATCCCGGAAGAACTGTGCCGTCCAGTTGTGCCAACCGAACGGCGCCTGAGTCGCGGATCTCGATGACAAAATACGGTCCCAACCAGTGCATCTGGAGCTTGCCTGGAAATTTCTGGAACCGGCTGTCGTACAAGAGAACTTTGCCGCCAACTTGGAAAGCTTTATTTTTGATGTGGCGGTCATGCCATGCTTTCTGTCTGGCCTTCTGGACCTTTTGGTGGAATTCCGCGAGGAATCGAGCCTCATCCAGCTCTTGTAGCTCCTGGAGGCGTTCCCTAAGTGACGCCTCTTCTGAGAAATGGAGGGACGTTGCGATCAAAAGGCTGGGCACGGTGAACTCGGCGGGAATCACCGCTTCCCAGCCATACACCAACTGGAAAGGCGTCTGGTTGGTCAAACGTTTTACCGTAGTCCGGTAAGCCCATAATGTCGCTGGTAGCCGCTCATCCCAATCATCCCGCTGAGCGTTGCAAATTTTTGTCAAGCCCTTTTCAAGAATCTTATTGAAGGCTTCCACCGTACCATTGGCCTGCGGGTGGTATGGGCTGCTTTTATGATGTTGAATCATAAATGTGTCTAGTAGCGACTTGACTGTGGCATTAATGAAATGCGTACCCTGATCGCTGGTTAAGCTCCTTGGGCAGCCAAAGCGGCTGATGATGTGTTCAAAGATGAACCGGGCAGCGGTCTCTACCGAGCAGTCGCGTACCGCTGCCACCTCAGCCCACCGTGTGAGGTAATCCGTCGCGGTAATGATGTACCGGGCTTTGGAATGGCGAGCGATTGGTGCGATGGGGCCTACGAAATCAACAGCCCACTTCTCAAATGGCCGCAACACATGCACCGGGTGTAGCGGAAGCTCGTCCCTGTGCGAAGGCCTTCCCGTCCTCTGACAAATATCGCAACGTTTCACATAGGCCTTACAGTCTGCATGTACCATCGGCCACCATAGGCCAGCTTGAAGCACCTTCCTTGCGGTGGGCTTAGCACCCACGTGTCCTCCCGCAACACCGCTGTGACATTCCCACATCACTGCTTCCCGCTCGTGGTCAAGAACACACCTGCGCAACACCTCATCCAGGCCCAGTTTGTACAGCTGCCCTGCGATCAATTGATAATCGGCCACCCGGAAAACCAAGTGGTGTTTCTGAAGAGGGGTGTAATCCTCAGGGCACTGTCCCGTGGTCAGATACGTGGCAATGTCAGCCAGGTAGTCTGGGACTGCTTCAACTCGGAATAGGTCAGCATCCGGGAGCTGATCGTCCAACGGACCTTCATTCTCTCCCGTCTCCAGCCTGGATAAGTGATTGGGCCCAACGTTCAACCTGCCAGGCTTGACAATCACCTCAAATGTGAACTCCTGAAAAAGTAGAAGCCATCGACAGATTCTTCCTTCCAACACCGGCTTATTGACCAGATATTTTAATGCTGAATGGTCTGTGAAAAATGTAAATTTTCCGCCCAGAAGGTAGTGGCGGAACTTCTGGAGAGAGTACACCATCGCCAACGCCTCCCGCTCGGTCGTGGTGTAATTCTTCTCCGCATTCGATAACCATCGGATGGCGAAGTATACGGGGTGGTCAACTGTCGTTTCCCCGGGTTGCGCCAATACAGCGCCAAGTGCAATCCCGGACGCATCAATGTGCACATGGAACTGCTTATCCCAGTCGGGATGAACAAGTATGGGTGCCGTCGCCAGCTTCTCCTTCAATGTGTCGAGTGCTTTCCTGCACTCCGCCGTCCACTCAAACGCTTCTGACTTCCGCAACAGCTTCTCCAGAGGGGCCGTGATTTTGGCGTAGTTGCGGATAAACCGCCTGTAGTATCCTGTGTGCCCGAGCAGTGCCCGCAACTGCTTCACGGTCTCGGGGGCCTCCATGTGGACGATGACCGCGACCTTGGCGGGATCAACGCAGACCCCTTGCTTGCACACCACGTGACCCAAGAGTGTGCCGAATGGTACTGCAAAAATACATTTCTTCAAGTTCAAGGAAATCTGCAGCTGGCGACACCGGTCGAACATAACACGCAACAGGGAGGCGTGTTTCTTCAGCAGGCTGTAAACAGTCCAATCATCCATATAGACTTCTAGGAACTTGTGAATGTACTCCCGGAAAGCAGCAATGACAATCCGGGAAAACACAGCCGGTGCGTTCTTCAGACCAAACGGCATAACGTGGTATGCGAATGATCCCCACTCAGTGGTGAATGTCGTCTTTGCTTTGTCTTCCTCGGCGATGCGCACCTGATGGTAGCCCGAAAACCCATCGGTGAAGGAATAAGCTTCGTTTCCCGCGACATGATCTAGAACTTCATCGCTGAAGGGAGTGGGAAACGGATCGTGGATACAAGCATTATTCAAACTCCGATAGTCTACGCAGACACGGATTTCCGCTTTGTCCTTCTTGTTCTGGATGACAATGGGACTTACCCACTCGGCTTCTTCTACTGGAAAGATTAGACCTGCAGCCAGCATCTTGTCAATCTCCATCTTAACTTTCTCTTTGATTCGTGGATTCAACCGGTAGGGTCGGTGCTTCACCGGCCTGGCTCCCGGTTTCAGTGTGATGCGCATCTCGCCCAAATCCCCTTTGATCCCCTTCAGGTCCGCAACTGATGACGGAAATAAATCTTCATACTCCCGGAGGAGGCTGAAAATTTCTCTTGTCGTCTCCTCGTCCCAGTAATCTCCCACCATTGCCAGCTTAGGTTTCTCCTCCGTTCCAATGTTCAACTTCTTTGTCTTTAGGGGCTGCAAATGGACTCCTTCTGTCGTCGGCTCGTCGCGGATGCCGTGCTCGCCTTCCTTCTCGTCAAAATAGAGATGCCTAAGGTCCTCCAAACTATCATCTTCCGGAACGCCGTCAATTCGTTGGCAAACCAACTCGCGCTTGACTCCGGAGCGTGACGCCACCGGGCCCTCACCAGGCTCAGGATGGCAGAAAAACAGAACCTCCTTGACGGCTTGTAGGGCCTGAGATTCCTGCACCGTCTCCCCTTCGAATGAGAAGCTCTGGACAAACTTTTCCGCGACTGCTTGCCAGGAGCGGGTTCCCCGTTTCCGCTCTTCCTCCAGGTACCAGGCCTGGGGAATTGTACCCAGGGAGTGGACAAACCTGTGGACCCACAACTCCTCAGAATACCTTGCGCTACGCCACTGTTCCTCGCATGCTCGCAAATGCTGTCGCGGGTCGAAAGCTCCATGATGTTTAAGTGTAATGCGGGGCCCTTCATCTTCTTTGAAGCGTGCCCGTAGAGCATCCGCCACACGCTCCCATCGCAACAGAGTGTTGCGGTGATTGTTCCACCATCGTCCCGATGTTGACTTCAAGGCCACATCCAAAAGTGGTATCCGGCTTTCCTCTGGGACCCGGTCTTCCACCTTGGCAATAAAAGTATTCACTGCTTGCATGTTTGATAATGTGGGGTATCCGCGGATCTCAGTCCCTACCCACCGGACCTGAGCGATGGAGGCACATCTCCGCGTAGTGGTCTCATACCCCCCTTGCTTCCAGTCTTCCCACGCGAGCTCGGATCCGAGCTCCGAGCTCTGCACACTCCGCCAACTGATAGAGCCAGTGGCGGTCGGGTTAATATAATCGTCCCACTTTCCTGCAGTCATCTGGTACAGATGGTCCATCATCTGAGCATCCTCCCGACTGTCCACCGGTTCTGTATATTGCGGTCCCTGATACGGGTCGAGAGGCTGAGTGACCCGTACCTCCCCATCCTCAAAAATCATCAGCTCCTTCTTGAGGTCGATGATCGCGTAATTCTCAAAAGCCCAATCAATGCCAAGTAAAGCAGGATAGGGGTCCTTATCGCCCATGATATCAATAACCTCAAAGTCAGTGTATGTCTTTACCCCCGCAACGTCGACCTCGACACCCTAGAGTCGGCCGATTGGCAAAATACAGTACTGGTTCGCCATCCTGAGTTGGATTGGGGAATAGGCGAGCCGCGGCTTTCCAAGAGCCTCCCATGTCTTTCGTGGCAATATATTGATGTCAAACCCCAAGTCCAACATGGTGTCGCTGATTTGGAATCCTGCGACCTGCGTGTTAAGCCGAAATTCTTTGTCTGTTCGTTGCTTGTTCCGCTTGACACGTTGCACGTATTGAGGCCTAACATTCACCGGATTTCTGGGTTCTGCGTGCCCCTGCAGCGCTCCGTCTAAAGCATGCTTGAGCTGCTGCCGCAGCCCCGCGTTATCAACAATCCTGAGGAATAGCCAGAGCCAATCCTCGACCACAGCATCTGCGGCGTTCTGTGCACCGGATTCCGGCCACCAGGGCTCCTCCAGCCCTCCCTCGTTCCGCAACTGGGCGAATGCCTCAACCGCCTCCTGGAAATACTTCTTCTGGACTTCGGGCCTGATCAACTTCTTTGGGGATGCCGGCCGAACCACTCGTGCTGGCTCCTTCTCGTGGGCATCGTCTCCAGTCTTCTTTCCACCCCGTGTTATTATCGCAACGTTCTGCATGTCAGGGGTTGCGGTGTTGCGCGGTTCCGAGTTTATCAGATTCGCTCCCCTCTGCCTCACCCGTTCTTCCCACTTCTTGATGAGCTCCGGACAGTCTTCTGTAGCATGGGCGTTGACCCGGCACTGGGAACACCAGGGTCGTCGCGGAAGGGGACATTCTTGAGCCACATGACCCTCCTGGTCACAGTTGTAACATTTTACCGGACCGCTCCCTCCTGTTCGGCCTCCCCGCATGCCGCCACCTCTTCCCCTTGGGGCCTCGTTCACCCTGTACGAGGGATGATCCAATCGATCCGCAAGAGCGTCAAGAGCCCTGCACTGCTTAGTGTTGTGAGTCGTAGACACACAGAATTCGCAGTATACATTATTCGGCACCGTGGAGTACTTCTGCAATATCGGGCACATCCGAGGAGGATGCCCCATCGTCCGGAAAATCTCACAGTACTCTGTGGTGGAAGACCCCGGTTGCGGTGGGAACCCCACAAAGGTCTGTTGCGGCTGGTAGACTCCCTGCGGGTTCATCGTTGCGCCACCCCCTAGTGGTGGACCCCCCTGAATTGCTGCAACTGAGGGTCCAACTCCTGCGCCGCGCAACCGAGGACATTCGGTTGCGACGTGTCCCTCGACCAGGCAATGAGTACGCCAAACATTCGGTCGCGCTGGTCTCGCTGGCTGAATTTCCTTGAGCTTTTCGGTCAAGCTGGCGATCTGATGTTGCAACCCTATCAGAGAAGGGTCTTGCTGGACAAGCCCCCCCCTGTATTCCTGGGGGTATCCCGCCATGGCTTCAATCTTCATGGCCTGCTCCAAAGCGTCCTGCAGATTATCAATCTTCTGCTGTGTGAGAGGGGTTTGTGTCAAGGGGAGCAGAGCCTTGATGAACCAGTCCCTCTGGTGGTTTGGATCGATCGGGTAGCTGAGTTTCCCGATCGCATCCTTGAATCTCCGCATCAACTCCCACGCGGTTTCTCCTTCCTTCTGCTTAATTTCCCACAGCTCTGACAGGCCCTGCTGGTCTGTCTGGGGGAGCTTGAATTCACGGAAAAAATCCCGCTTCACGTCCGCGATTACAGGTTTAGGGTGCGCCTCGGACCATTTGATGAACCAACGCAGAGCTCTCTCTCTGAGCGTGGTTTGGAACTCTATTAACTTCCCTGCATCCGGCGTCTGTCGAGCCCTCCAGATGGCTTCGCACAGATACCAGTGTTGTTCTACGTCGTCATTTCCCCGACTAGAGAACTCTGGGTACCGGGTGAAAGATCCAGCCATGTGTACTTGCGGAGAATTAACCAGGATAAAACCTTCGGGTCCTGGTTGTGTAACGGTCCCACTAGGGAAAATACTACTACTAGTAATGCTGCTGCTACTGGGCGTTACCGACGCCGCTGATCTACTATATGACTGACTTAATGCTTGTAACTGAATAAAAATATTTCTTAAAGGTTGATAAAGTACCAGGGGAAGGTCGGGATCCTGGCCATGCGGAAAGTGGGACGTAGGGCTGCCTGGAGGGGTGGGTGTCGTCTGATCCTGGAACATCTACTGCATCACGCTGTGCCATTCGTCATCGGAGCTTTCTTCGGGCTGCATCTTTCCATTATCTTCACTAGTCGTTACTTCTCTTTCTCGCGTCGCTGGGCTCCCATGCACCCTCTGTACGTCAGCTGCCATCCCGTCTCCTGTCCGGGTATCCAAACCCATAGTTCTTGTCTTCTGAGGCGCCTCCTTCTGATTTCTCCTCTCGATTTCCCTTCTCTTCAAATCTCTCATTACCCTTCTTCGCCACCTATCGGCGATCTGTGCCCGCCGATGTGCACGTGACTCCCGCAACTTGCATGCGGCTTCAACGTCCATCCCCCGCTCCCCACTCTCACAGTCTACACAGCATCGGTCCCCTCAACCCTTCCCCCAGTACGGGTGGTTTACGCTTCCATGCTCATTTTGTGGAATTCAATCAACCCTTCGTCCACCATCAGGGCTTTGATCCACAGCGGAATCTCCTTCAACAGCTTCCCCCTTAACCCTGAGTGGAAAACAACCTCAGCCTTCGAGAAGGATTGGTAACACTCAGCAGCAAACTCCACAGCGTATCCTTCCAACGTGGTCCTTACCCAAAAATCCACTGCACGGGTGAGTTCAGTGTCTACCCGATGCAGTGCTACCAGGTCTTCGTGCGCCCACCTGCGGTTTATCTTCCGCGAGCCTTCTTGGGGCACCGTCGCTCGTAACCTTCGCAACCAATTGTAAAGGTCGGTAGGGAACCTTCCCCAGAAAATTTCATACGTATCACTGGCTGAATCAGAGAAAAGAACGATCTCCTTGATCGCGGCCTCCTTTTTCTTGGTCAGCTCCGCTTGCTGAGTAATGAAATGGTCAAGATGATCATCCCACCATCGCCGTATTGCTCCTTCAAAAATCCTCGAGACCATGATCTAGATCCCCTCAGAACATGCAGGTCCCGGCAACGGAACCATTTGTTGGCGAAAAGTCAGGTCTCGCGGGCAAGACCCAGGTTCAAGAGTTATGGCCAACAAGGGGTCCGGTGTAGTCTAGGAACAAGCCGGCATTTTCACCCTGCTCTGGGAGAGCAGTGCGTCTCACCCGAGGTGTGCCGCGACCACATGCATAAGGGGATGAGATCACTGGTAAGGAATAAACCCGCAACCAAAGAAAGAAAGTGCATCCATTACATATACCAAATTACACATGCAAGATCACTAACTAAGTATTCAGACAGTCGCAACTTAAAATTTTTAAATCAGTGTACCCACATTACAACACATGAACAACGTATTGAGACAGCAATCCTCCCTTATATTATTCTTCTGGCCGAATACATGATTACATAGCTTTCTTCTCTGATAACTCACAAGTCGTATACAGATGGGTTTGAGAATAGAAAGGAAGAACATAGATAGTAAGAACCCATAGGAAGAACAAGCATGATTCTTCCGCAGCTGCTCTGCGCATCCTTCCTCAGGTCTTGATCCTCGCGACTTCTATCGCATCCATTCAACCTTCAACAACAACAACCACCTTCTTCTTCAGCCGGGTGATCGCCTTTTATTCACCCGCTCGTCGCGACTGGCAGCTTCTATGTGTCTTCACTCTGGCTTTTCCCAGCGTCTCTTCTGATGTCTGCGTGTTCTACCTTCTGTTTTCTGCTGTGTTTCTTTCATCTGCACTTATCTCTATTCGATCTCCAGCTATCAAGTGCTTCCGCACCACCTTGGTAGCTCCGCAACTCCTGGTCGCTGCGGCGCGGTCGCGGTTGCTATGTGTATTTATTCCGCAACTCAAAAAGAGTCAAAGTTCAAAATGTCTTGGCCAAAAGTTCAAAACTTAAACAAAAACAAGGGCCCCAACAATGAACGGTCAAGATTAAAAGGGGAAGCGGAAGCCAAAAGGGTAAATAAATGGGCGGGATGAACAAGAGTCATTGGATCTATGGAGATCAATGGTGGAGATCCAATCACATCGGAGAAATGGCAGGGGGACAAACTCTGAGATTTGCACTTGTGATTACATTAGCATCGTCGGATCAGCAGGGAATCGACGGCGGAGATTTGACCCGAGGGGGAAAGATGGGGGGAAAATGAGCAGAGTGAAGAGTAATCTGGACCGTTGGATCATGTGGGATGGACAGCTCAGATCAAATCGAGGCTCGCCAATCGGCGGAGGTCAAATGCGATGCGATTGGTGCGATTGGCGGTGATGCAATTACGCGCCAGCCGTCGGATCTGGTGGGGAGATCAACGGTCTACATGTAATCAGAGGGGTAAATGGAGAGGGGCGACAGGCGCAATGCGGAACAAGCACTGACCGTTAGATCTTAAAAGATCAATCGTCGAGATCTCAGCGGGAGTTCATAGAACAAAGTTCAATCACATCAGGAAAAATCAATAATCAAATAAATGCGCACACATGGAACACTCTGATTGCAATAAGTGCCCTGGACCTTAGTGCTAGGTTCCGGCTCCCGGTTGCATGGTGGGAAAGTGGTTAGGGCTGGCTGAAAGGGGCTTAAGCCTCAATGAAAAATAAGCGTTTTTAAGCCAGAAAGAGGGTTTTTAAGGCTTTAAAAGGAGTTTCGGTACAGGGGAGAAAAGGATTTTTAAACCAAGCAAAGGGTATTTGTAAGGTTTAAAGGGTATTTGGGATGATTTAGAGGGTTAATGAGGGATTTTGGCGGGAATTTGAAAGGGGCAAAAGGTGATGAAAATAGAGGCTTAGTGGGAATGAAAATAAGGGGAAATGGAGGTCTTCTGAGCATTTTATTCCACAAACAGAGAGGCCTTTTAACTGGAAACAGCAGTGAGAATTCTTCAAAGGGAAAATGACACAGGACGCTAACAGTCTCTATAATGCTTTTTATTTGATTTTATTAGAATTCTCCTTGGCCTCAAGCCTTTGAAATTTCTACAAGGGAAATAACAATTTTTTTTCTTAGAAGCCCTCTATGTCGATCCCATGTATCCTTGGTATCCTTGAGGAATGTTGTGTGATATTTTTTGTCACCAAAATTTCAGTGACTACTTTGTTCAAAAATTAACCTCAAAATAAGCCTACAACCTTTCAAAACAATCACAACTAATATATATAGCAACTATGTCAAAGTTATATGATGTTAGGGCCTCTCTCTCTCTCTCTACATGATGAAGATGTAGTCTCGTCAAGCTTACAAAAAAAAAAAATATTAATATATATTAATAATATTATATATAATTATAATATTAATGTTATATTTATTTTAATTAGTTAAACTTGACGTAAAGAGGTCCCATATTATATGTTGTGAATGAAAAAATCCATTAATTATGGAATTGAACGTTATGCAATGGTTATTTTCCATTTGTCAGAATTGGACAACACATTTTCCTATTGGATATAACGTCGAATATCCAATGGTAAATGAAATCCTATCGAATATTCGATGATGGAAAGGATTATAGGAAAAACGTTGGATAATCGATGGGAAAGGACATTTCATTGAATATTTTACCTTTAAATAACTCCCATTGAATATTAGACAGGCATCAAGATTTTAGAAAAAAGCAAAAAAAAAACAAAAAATGCATTTATCTTCTACCACTTTTTCCGATTTTATTTGTTCCGTCAGATTCTGTCGTCAGAATTTCCTCTCAAATGTAGTAATTGACCCTATGGGGGGTCATTCTTTTGCTAATAGGACAACCTGCAAGATTCTTTAGGGATGATACTACTGATCTACCCTTCATCAAGATGCCCATAGATACAATGTGCAATATGATGAATGTCGGAGGATGGGGAAACCTACTAGGAGAATGAGATGCCTTTATAACCTCAAGTGAATTTCGAGCCATTTGGGAAGTGGGGAATAGACTTAATTGGCCCTATTGATCCTCCATTTTGACAAAATAAGTACAAATTTGTGTGCATAGACTATTTGACCAAGTAGGATGAAGTGAAAGTAGTCAAGGCAACAATAGAACAAATTATTAAGGGAAAACATATTCTACAAATTTGGTTTCCCAAGAGATCTAGTGACAGAACAAGGTTCTCAGTTCACTTCCAATATTATAGATGGTATCATGACACAACATCATATCAAACATAGAAAACCAACCCCATATCACCCTAAAGAAAATGGGAAAGTGGAGGTGACTAATAAAGCATTGGAAAGCACTCTGACTAAGGTAGTTAGCAACAACAAGAAAGATTGGGTAGAAAGGCTTGTTGAGGCCACTTCGGCCTATAACACCACTTGGAAAACCATTACTGGGTTCACCCCTTTTGATTTGGTATATGGAAAAAAGTCCCTAATAACCATTAAGTTTGAGTATAATACAATAAGAATGGCAACATAAGTTGACATGGATCTCACCAAGGCACAAGAAGAGAGACAGAAGTAACTAAATTCACATAATGAGCTCAGGTTGCAAACTTTAATGCACATCGAAGTGGTTCAACTGGAAAGGAAAGTCTAGAATGATAGACACATTAAGGCTAGAACCTTGCAAGAGGGTGATTGAACCCTCTTATATGACTCTAGGTTTAAATATTTGAAAGGAAAACTCATGAGCAAATGGTTGGGAGCTTATCTGGTTGAAAATTTTCATGATAATGGCCCAATTCAGATCTTGACAATTAACGAAGAGCATATCCCACTTATAGTGAATGGATACATATTGAATTTCTACAAGAATCCCTTCTGAAGTTTTGATTTTATTGACTCAATAAGAAGAGAGATGAATGTTATTGAGAGCACTAGAGCTCACAATCAATTCATACTCTTATCAAAATAGAAGAAGATAAAAACAAAAATAAAAATAAATAAATAAAAAGCCCGTTTGTAAACCTCCCTTAGGAAGCATGTGAGTGTGAAGAAAAGAAAAAAAAAACAATAAAATATCCCTAGGTGAAAACCTCCATGAGGAAACTAGTGTGCCTCATAATATAAAACAATAAAAAATATGAAAACAATATATATATATATATATATATATATATATATATATATATATATATAACAATAAAATATCACTAGGTGAAAACCTCCATGAGGAAACTAGTGTGCCTCATAATATAAAACAATAAAAAAGATTAAATAGAAATATATATATATATTCCATTATGATAAATGTGAAGGTATAGCACAGAAATAACAGTAATACAGACAAGCCAACCTATAGTTCCAACACACTTTCCTTCAAAGAGATCGGGATGCTTCTCCAAATTATTTTCATCGATTCCCACATTATTCCTAAGATTCACCCATTGTTCTCAAGTATTTTTCATTTTTTTCATTTTGCTAAGTTTTTGCAAGAAGACCTTGTACTGCTACAACATACCACCCAATGTACAGAAAAAGTGCAAGGCTAAAAATTTCTTCACCTGTAATCAATAAGAAGGTATCTAGGGCTCTATGACATCCATACACCTCATCATCACCTACCACCTTCCATACTCCCCTTCAATGTATCTCATTATTCATTCATAGTAGCATAACATTTCCATTTTTCCCTATTAGTCACAAGTGAAAAATTCCCCATCACTACCAATAAATTACCTCTGAATTATCACAATTTTGTGAAGGCTCCAGTAAAAAATTGATCATGAGTATGAGGAGCTTATGTGAATGCTACAAGAAACACACAGTCATGTAGCAGCCTTTAGAATCCCTATAGGGCCAAGTCTTTTATATGTTTAAAAGGGGCCACAGATTCCACCCTCTATAGAAGACAACAAAATCAGCCCTGAGTAGCTACAAGATCTCTTGTAGGTTGCTACATGATTTTCAGCCACATATAAAAACAACTGTTCAAACACATGTATCATAGTTATCTAGAGAAACAAAAACAGTACTACAAATAATCCAAAATATCTCCAGAACCCAAAAGCATGAACGTCAGAACTCCCAACAAAGAGTCACTAAAATTTTCTACAAAATCCTCAAAGGAAGCCTCAACATCTACACCAACAACATCCTTGACACTTGTAAGAAACATTGAAGGTAGGGAATAGGTATGAATCTCTCAAAACTCACCCTTAGAAACCTTTTTATCTTGAGAAAACATTAAAATTTTAAGAAAGAAAAATTGTATAGCCATGTTTAGGTAGAAAAGTAGCCTTGGCCATATCTAATAGTGAACTTATTTTTTTCTAAAAGACCCCCACATGTGTGGGATAAGAACAAGACAAAAAGGGAAAGACTCAAGAGGGTGGACCAATATTTCTTACTAATTATGGAATGTGGATCATGACAAGGTAGGTTGGGGCCAACACACCATTGCATGTTGATCCCATCACCCAAACAAATGACCACCTAAGTCAAGGTCCTCTAACCCTATTTTGCATGAAAATATATTTTAAAACTCCAACAAGACCCCACAATTGCTACAGTAGATCAACCTAGCTACAAAGTCTCTAAGATAGTCCATTATAGGAACCTACAGGAATCTACAAGTGTTATCTACAGGAGACTGCCAGAGCGCTACAGGAAGGTCAATTTTGCCCAGAAAACCAATCAACGCCAAGAAGAAAAGGAGATATTCAAGGGAAATGTAAGTGAAAAAATATCGTCGCTTACATTTGGCATAAGTGTTCCAAAACCATTTCAATTACCAAAACATAATCTTCATTTTACATTTTGATTTCCAATATATACAACAACAGGATGTGATTTGTATTTACTTAATAATATGGTGTGTCAAATAAGGAAGGGGTGCATGAAGAAATTTTTCCTTTCCTCAACCATGAAAGGAGGAACTACTTAATGTTGAACTATAAATTTGCATGAGAAACAACATAGAGGTAATATTTATCGGTGGACATTAGAAGTCTTCTAATAAATATATATAAAAAAATTCACAATAAGACATTTACAAAATTCAAATTATTGCTAGATGAACTCATCAAGCCAAATTCTAAAAAAAATGAAGACAGATAATTTGATGAACCACCATTATCTATACAATTTGGAAACAATATGGAAAACTAGTTGATTGAAACAATAAAATGAGGTTATTATATGGGTGAGGGTTTACAATGCCAAGGATTAGGGCTATAACGATTGAGGGAGGTTTCTAATTTAAGGCTTTTAGGTGTTAAGGTTTAAACCAATTAGGTATGTTAGGGATTAGATGTTAAGTTTTATGGGTTAGGGGGGAATTGAGGTTAGGTATGGGGGACTATAGGCATTAAGGTTTATTTCCATGCAATAACGGATAGAGTTTAGGAGCGATAAAGTTATGATTTTGGGTAATTGTAGCTATGAATTATAATGTTCATAGTAGACAAGGTTTAGGTTAGGAGTTATGGAGGTTAAGTTTTATATATGTTAGTTTGTATGATTTAGATGTTTTGGGTTATCGGAAAATGACTTGATATTTCCCCCTATCAATTTCTATGTGGATTTATCATGAATAGTAGAATGATTGTAATGATTTGAGAATCCCACATATTTGTTTCTATGAGGATTATGAGTGAATGAAAATAGTGACTTGAGATCCCTCCCCTCCCCACCCCCCAAATCAGTTTCTATGAGTCATTCTAATGATCAGGGTAAAGACGGAAATGAATTGAGAGTTTCCCTATCATTTTTTATGAGGCAATTTTCTTATAATTGAAATAATGATGATGACAACTTGAGATTCCTCCTATCAGTTTCTATGAGGTGAATTTCTCATGAATAAGAGAAGGATAGTAATGACTTGATATTCTCCATTATCATTTTCTATGAGACTTTCTCATGAATGAGAGAATGATGGAAGTGACTTGAGATTCCCCTCTATAATTTTCTATAAGGTTTTCTCAAGACTAACAGAATGATGGCAATGGCTTGATATTGCATCCTTTCATTTTCTATGAGGCTTGATCATAACCAAGAGAATGATGGAATGACTTGAGATCTCCCCAACCACTTTTTATGTGGCTTGGTCATAACCAAGATAATGAAAGCAATGGCTTATATGTATGAGGGATTAAATATTATAAGGTTATAAGGATTATGAGTGACAAGGGTTAGTGGCTACAATGGTTAGCGGTCAAATATTATATATAATACATTTTTTGGTGGTTATTGTTATATAGATTGGGGATCATATTTCTTTGGGGTTAATCCTTTATAAAGGGTAGAAGTTATATGTGTGCATTTATGTGTTTGTGTGTATGTTAGGTGTTGTATGATCCATGGTTAGAGGTTAGTAGTTTTGGTTTCATGGGAATATGATAAGGTGTATCAGGGGTTAAAGGGTTGTGCATAATAGTTATTTATAACTAAGGGTTTAGTTTGAAGATTTTTGTGGTGAGAATTTTGAGAGTTCTGTGAATTTGGAATATCCACAGTAGCCATTTTCGCGTCGACGTTTCGAATCTATAACAAGACTTGTCGTCAGGACACATCCACAAAGAAGAGAAGGGATGAAAGATAATAAATATGGAATGGAAGGAAGAAAAGAGAGAGTCAACTAGCAAACCCTAACCAATATTAAAGTGAAAAGAAAAATCGTATTTATAAAGGGAAAATTTTTAGTAAATGATATAATTATAAATTATAAAATTTTAATGTTTTTTTTTTCTAAGTAAGACTAGATTCTATTACTGGAAAATATGGTACATACAGGGGTGTGCCTTCATAGGCATTAAGAGTTCAGCACAATATCAAAAATAGCGCTGCCCACAGGGGGAAACCAGCCCGAGAAAAGTTTAATTGCTGCCTCTAAGGAGGAAACCAGCATTGAGCAAAAAACCATAGGACTGTAGCAATACAAACCAGCATTGAACATAAACATAGGACTGTAACAGTGCTTTGACAAGCCCATAGGCCAGGATTTCTGAAAACACCATCTAGACAGAAAATATGACCTGAAAGACAAAAAATAACTAAGAGTCCTAGATACCATAGTCGTCAGAGGGGGGTTCTTCTTCGATTCTGCATCCGTAGCTGTCATCATCATCGTCCAGAGTGGGATTTGCTGCCGCGCTTGCTTCGTGCTGCTCCATTGGGGTGCCTTTGACACTGGAACTGCCACCGCCATGTCTGCCTCCCTCAGCTTCTTGCGAGCGGTCCTGCGCACCAGTTTGGATAGCCTGGTCAGACCCAGGGATGCGAAGCTGAATTCCAGGATGCGCAGGAGGCAAGGTCATCGAGCCGAATTGAGGGAGTTCTTTGAACGTTACAGAAACTGTCGCCACCACAATAGGCTGGGAAGTAAGACAGGGGAAATGAAGCAAGGTCGTGGATGGCTTGACCAGGTGGGCAGACTCAGCGCTGCGAGGGTCAGAGGGAGGCGGAGGGACTTGGGCGTCGCGCAGAGGAAAGGGCGGGTGATGGACATGCGAGGAGGGGCCACGTTCAAGTCTACGCCTATTGGAAGCGCGAGGAGAGGCGCCATGGGAGGAGTCAGAAGCTGAGGAATTCGAATGGCTGGAGGGTGAGCGACGCCTAGAGGAAGGCCTGGCTCGAGTGCTGCCTCTACAGCATCTGAGCCTGTGCCGAAGCCGAGGCATCTTCCCTCCTGGAGAGCGCAAACGAGTCGGCGAAAGTTGCAGAGTGACAAGCGGGATAGACTGAGGCGGGACTGCAAGAAGCAAAGGGCAAAACGGGCTTTGAGAGTGATGAAAACCAGGAATGAACTCCACGCAGCAATAGAGATTACACCGCCTACCCAGTGCAGTGCGGGAGCTAGAGAGCTTGGCTTCCGGAGGACAGCCAGAGCAGAGCGGAGAAATGAAACTATGCATGTCGACGAGCCAAATAAATTGCAGAGCCCAGCAGTGAGGCATCGAGAAGGTGGAAATGCGCTTGTAGCTGGAGGACGGCGTCGAGTTATGGTTGCAGCCTCGTCTTCCCCACCGGCTTGAATGCCAAGTTGGGTGACGGGCTGTGTTATAAATGCTATCAGTGCGATTTGAATGAAGGTGGCCGGCGGCCATGTGGCCTCGCCACGAGCCGGCCTGACCACCAATCTTCACCGTGTCAAGTGGATGCACCCGCATCCAGGGTATAAAATTTTAATGTTAAAATAATTAATAATTATTATTATTATAGGATTTTATTAAGAATAATTATCAATAATGATAAATTTAAGAATAATGATATTTTATTATTAGTATTAATTTATAGTATTATTAGTAATAATTATTCATTTATTACTAATAATAAAGATTTAATTAATAATAATAATAGCAAAGGTAATTATTATTAATTTTATAGTTTAATAATTATTATAATTAATAAAGTTGATAATAATAATAATTATTGATATAAGAATTGTTTAATATTATAGGTTTGGTAGGGGGAATATAAATCTTATAGTTAGGGCTAGAATTTAATGTCATGGGGAATTAATAGATTTAGATCTAATTTAAAGGAATGTTTAGTGGTTAATGGTTATAAGTTATACAGATATAGATATAGGTTATGGGTGATAGGGGTAAGGAATTAGTGATTATATATGTTCATTGTTGGGAGTTATTGGGTAATGTTTAAGGTTGGTTTAAGGTTAATAGAAGTTAGGAGTGACTTGGTTTTTTAGGAGTTAAGGGCTATAAAAGTTAACAATTATAAGGGTTTATAGTTGGGGCTTATGGAGTAGTATTTTAAGGTAATGGAGGTTAAAAGTTATAATGGTTTAAGTGGTTACAATTTATGAGTATGAGGTTAAGTATGTATAAGTTAGGTATTTATGCAAGTTATTTTTATTAGGATATAATGGCTATCAAGGTTCATTATTATAAAGGTTAAATAATAGAAATTAGCGTTTAGAGTTTATATTGGCAGGAAGTCATTTGGATTAAGGTTTTTAGGGATTTTGAATTTGGAATGATATATTGTGATAGGGATTTAGGATTTTATGAATTGAGGGTTATAAATACAAAACTTGGAATTTATTATAATGATGAATAGGTAGGTTAAAGGATAAAATAAAAACATAAATTCTAGCTATATTTTATGGAGAATGTGCAACCACACTTATAGGTAGAGTCATAAGTTTTCACTTAGTCAAATTATGTCATGGTCCCTATGTGGGATATTAAAAAATATATCTCATTTCATTAAGTAAAAGACTCCCAATATCTATCCTTTGTTGAACCCATTACTAATATATATTTCTAGTAAAAATAATCCATATTTACCTTTAAACATATAAACCCATACCTCATATCTCCATAATTCCTAGAAAAAGATCCAATTCACGCATCATGCAAGGGTTTGGCTCTCCTCTGGTTTTTTTCCAGGTGCTGCAATCGGTCTCGAGCCCAAGAAATGCATCGAAGGAAAGCCATAGAACAGTGATGCAGACCTATGCCTCCTTCAGGGAGATAGACTATGGGATAATATGGTCCATTATTATGCATAATGGTTGATTCAGCGTTGTTGACTTTGAAGGAAAGATAATTATATGTCCTATTGAAATCACTTTTGAATGGGCTCATCATGAGCTTGAAGACAAGGAATAGAGTGTAAAAAGGGATTCCAAAGTTTTTATCTTTTATGGTGTTGTGGAATTTTCAAAGTGTTCGCAATGGGAAATCCCTATAGGATTGTTTTACGAACACTCACCCCCTCTGACTTAAGGCTCACACGCTTACACAACTTTAAGGGAGTTGTAATCTTTAGAGGAGAATTTTCTTGCGCACCAAAGTAATACATCATTTCAAGGAGATTTCTCTTGTTCCAACAATCAGAAGCTAGACAAAACACAAAAAAAAAGGATCAAGAATTCCTACCAAATGGGAAGTTCTTCCTATTTTGGGTCACAAATTCGGATGTAGTAATAAATCTTAACCAGGGTATTGAAAATATGTTGGAAATTGCTATAAATTCCCAGTGCCTTCTTTTCTTAGGCAAGATGCTTCATGATTCTTCCCAAATTATGGATTACTTCATTTTAGAAACTCATCCATAATCCTAAACCTGAGGTTGCACAGAGGTGCTTCGAGACCTAGGAACCCCAGAGGTTGTTGAAGATTGTAACTAGGTTCGGTCTTCATAAACTGTATTTGATTCAATATTCAAAAGAATAAAAAAAAGAATTTTTATTTTCATTTGAAATTTATTTTATTATTAAATAACTTATTAAAGCATGGATTTCATGCTTGGGTCATATTTGGATTAAGGTCCTGATTGTGGACTTCTAGGTTAGTCATTACGGATTTAAATTGAACCACACGGGGCATTTGAATCATGTAATTAGGTAAATTATTGAGTCAAATATGGTTTATGGAGCCTCCACATCAAGTCGACCTTCAAGTGATCAAGTCAGCCTCAAGTCTAGTAATTCAAACCTATTATAAGCCTATAAATACAGGGAGATCAAATTCATTTGGAGACATCTCTCATACACTCAGAAATTTGATATCATTTGTTACATCGGGGAAAAGTGTGAAGTAAAGGAAGGGGTCAATTGGAGTGTGGTTTTGGGCAAGCTAATAGATTCGAAGAAAATTGAAATTTTGGTGCTTCTCTCTCTCTCTCATGTTGTATAGTTTGGAAGATCGAAGTACATCATTATTCTACTGCTTCAGTTGCTACATCAATGGCTGCCAGTTGTTTTTGTCGAGAGAAGAATAAGTTGAAGTGTATTATGTTGGATGTTGTTTCCTTGAGAAGTTGTGTTAGGTAAAAATCGAACTCCTAGAAGAAATATTGAAGTCTTTCCCTCAATATTGAAGTTCCAGAAGCAAGGTCGAAGAAAATGTTGCATAGTTCTGCTACTATTGTTGTTTCTACCTTTATGATTCTCTAACATGGTATCAAAGTTTTGGTGAAGAAATAAGGAAAAGGCAGTCTCAAGGATTTGATCAAGGAGACATAAGAGTGCACTAGAAGAAACTCTTTAAGGAAAGAAGTATTCACTACCTTCAAGTAAAATTTCTAGCACTATCAAGGGAGAGAACAAGCTTGAAGGAGCTTCAAATTATATATCTTGGAAAAAGAGGATAAACTCATCCTTGAAAAGAACAAGGTCTTAGATTTGGTAAAGGGAAAAGTGAAGAAGCCCATAGAAGACTCAAGTGATGCAGATAAGGTAAAATTCATAGAATTGGAATTATTGGCTATGAATATGATGTTTTAATGATCTAAGTATTAATGTTATTTTTTCTATGCTAATTTCATTTTCAGATTTAAAATTTATTTACTAATCTTATGCTTGATGTACATAGGTCTCCTTGGTTGTTATGTGTGTCAAACAGGTAAAATAATCGAGTTTTATGAGTGAATTCAAGAGAATAAAGTATGAAATAAAAATGTTGAACAAAAGAAACATAAATAACAACAAACCATCAAAATTGATCCATCAACACAAAGTTTTGATGAAGGATTTCACCCCTCTTCGGCTACATCTCCTTGGTCCAGCTTCCATGGCTTGGGCCTCTATATTAGCTCAATAGTGAAAAAATTATTGTTTGCATGCATTAAATGCTCCTAAAACATACTCCAATGAGTCCATAATTTCAAAATCTATCAGAAATGACTATTCATTCACTCAATTTGGCCTTCATCTGATCTAGGGCCTTCCCTCTTGGTGGCCCTAGGCTTCAATTTTCTTCAAAGTGAAAAAAATACCTATATAATTGCTCCTCTACCTCTACAACTTGTTCCAATGTGTTCATAGCATGCCAATACACTAGGAATGACTCTTCCTGAGCCAAAATTGGTTGAAAATTTCTCAAGATATGGCCTATTCAATTTTCGCCTAGAATCCTCCTCCAAAACTGGAGAAGACTCCAGTTAACCCCACCAAAATAGCAAGCCCATAAAAAATGGGGGAATTTGCTAAATACGCTTCTATTTAAATGGAGGATTAATTAGTTGTTAACTACGGTGATAAGCGGATAAGTATGTATTATCTGCGCATAAGCGCAGTTTAACAAAATTGGGTTTAATTAACTTAAACACCAGATTAGCCCGTACTTATAAACATAATCCACACATTTAAATTTATGCTCGCCTGTGGTTTTGTGGTAAGGACATATGGGAGGGGTTTGGCCCCCTCCATTCCCACCATCGGAGAATGCATATAATTCAAATATAAGTTGGGTGCGGAAGCTTTACAGGCCCTACCCCGTGGTCTGTTGGTAAGATGTGGTAACGTTTGGGGGGAGGTCACGGGTTTGACCCTCACCTTCACCCCTATACATATATTTTTCCAACTTTAAATACGCCACCATAAATTATATGCATTAATATGCGCCCAAACCATAACATTTAAACTTTTGTTTATATAAAATATGTGGAATTTAATACGAAGGTTTGGATTTAATAATTACTATATATATATATATATATATATATATATAGCCTTAATAATTAAAAAAAATAATTCCAACACATAATAATTTATCATGAACCCAAATTCAATCTTGGAGGACATTGGGTAATTTCACCTTCTCAAACCCAAACTGGCGAATCATGTTGTGACACTTGTCACAGTTCCACTGGGCATAAAATAAAGAATATTCCCTGCATACTGACTAGTTTTCCATGTCATCAACCTGTCACTGTTCTGCAATTTTTTTTTTTAAATCATGTTCTGAATGGCGGTCAACAAGCTATAACTTCTTCATCCGAAGTCGATTTTCGACAAAATGAAGTGCGTCGGATTCCTGACGATGGGTCGGTCGCAGTCGTTCAGTTTCCAATCAATTCTAAGAAATTTCATTTTTGAGCCTATACATTGAGCCTTTTGATCATTGAAGGCATAAATGAAAACCTTGTTCCCTTCATAGCAAACATTGATCGTGCCCAGGAAATTTATGAAGCCTTGTCAAAACTATTTACCATCAAGAATATTGGAAAAGTGGAAAGCCTGAAAAATGAACTAAGGACTACTAAGATGAAAAAGGAGGATATTGTATCCACTTTCTTTGTGAAGATAACAATAATAATAGATGACCTTCTTGCCATTGATGAAATGGTGAAAAATAAATAACTTGTGATCACAACCATACTAGGGCTACCACCTACTTGGGTGCATTTGCTTCAGGTCTCAACAGCAGGAAATAAGCTCCCACCTTTGAGGAACTATGGACATCCTATAGTCAAGAAGAGTTAATAATCTCAATGGTATCCAACAATTAAAAAGTCTCAAATGCTTATGTTGCTCATCACAAGGGAAACTTCAAGAAGAAAGGGCCAAGGAAGAAGGTTGATATGTCCAATATTTAATGCTATCATTGTCACAAAATGGGGCACTATAGAAGTTAGTGTCCCAAAAATCATAGAAGTAAGAAAATAGATAGAGATCATGAAAATGTGGTTGAAGAAGTATCCTCTCCCAAGAGAGCAAATCCCGAAGAGAATGACATAAGGAACTTACATTACTAATCCCCTTCTTCCTAGCTTTAGATATTCCATTTGTATGTTTTATGTTTATTTACAGGTTTAACATAATTTTGGAAAGACATTTTTCTTGTTTTATAAGTTTTTAGGTTTCCCTCAAATATTTGGAGGGAGCTCACAAAAACTCCTCAAGATAAGTATATCATTCCCTATCTATTTGTTTTCATGTGCTTATTTAAATTTTTTATTACATTAAATACTAATCACTTTTCTACCTCTATTTCCTTGTCTATGAATTAACCTATTGAATGCTCAAGAGTTATGGAAAAAGGCCTCAAGGATTAAGAAGGAATCCCTCACTAGAAAAAGCATTGGAATAAAAAAGGTTTGTCAAAATATCAAAGGTATGTCTTAGATTATGAATTCGTGTTATTCTCTTTGGTATATCCAATGTTCTACATTACTGATTTTTGTTGTGTCTAGCTCTCCTGAATCTTAAAAGATTCTTGTTTGGGATGATTCATCATCTGAAGAATATACCCACCATATACATCTCTGATTTTTTGCATAAAATGAACCCTAAAAGGTTCTCTGGAAAACCCTCACCTAAGGGTATGTTGATAACGTGTGAAACCATAAATCTACGTCTTAGGGTTATTAATGGAGAAATTGCTATACTAACTAATATATTGTTGATGTCATGTTTGGGATTTTGATATGATCATGAAAGCTACAACTTATTAGGGTTGAAATGATGTTGTTCTAAATCTTGAACCTTTGAAGTTTTTATACAATAAGGGTTTTCTTTGACATGAACCAAAACCCTAAGTTTTGGTTAGGTCTACAAGTAAAATCCTTGTTATGAAAAGTCCTAGGAATGAAACCCTAGGTATATATTTCTTTGGTTGAATCCCTACCTTAGTCTAGGTCGATGCATGTCTGATATATTAAATATTTTCTAATCATATGATATGCTCATGCATGATGGTAATCTCCTATAAATTTGTGTTGACCAATTTTCTAATGGTCATAAGTTCTATGGTTTGGAAACAAGCTTAGTCAAGTCTGAGGTTCTAGGATGATGACTGAAAAGTCTATGGTTTACAACTAAACCCTAGTAGTGGTTAAATTCTCTAGTATGTGTATTCATCTGAATCTATATAATGTTTGATGAGAATTTATGGATGGAAAATCTAGGGTTTACATCAAACCCTAGTAGAAGTTATCTATGATGTGTTTGTTTTCATTGAAAACAAGGGTTTACATAAAACCCTAGTGATAGCCTATCATATGGCTTCCGAAAGTTATTATATGCCTTTATTTTTATTTTCACTTATTTCTATGGATCGCTATATGAAGAAACTAATATTCTGTCATCTTGATTGAATTACTAATATGATTTAGGGTTTTTATCAAACCTGGGCTAGATGATTGAAGTATTGAGGTATAGTCTCTTGTTGATTATGAAAAATCTAAATGCTTCCACTATTATAAAGTTTTTTTATGACTAACTTCATGCTTCTACAGAATTGGTTGTGCTTGTTATCTAAGTTATGCAGGTACATCATATTGGTGAAGAAGTTCATAAGAGAAGTCAATATGATGAGAAGGATGGAATCCATGAAAGATTCTCCAACACTGAAGGAAGAAGCTAATATCCCTACATTAAGAGGGAGCCTAGATAAAAGAACTCTCCCTAGTTAAGAGGGAGGGCACAACATAAGTCTTGATTGGAGAATTTATACTGGAAGAAATGTTGTTACATGTAAAGTAGGGAAAGGAATATTCTCTCAAAGATTCAACTAACAGTCCTACTGAGATTAGTTCAAAGGCAACATGAAAACCCTGAAGGTTTTCATTGATTGTGTATTTGAAAGTATATTTTTTATTGGGGTTGTGTTTGTACAGGTGAATCTCTCGAAGGATTTGATAGCATGTTGGCTACCAATCAATTTTATTGGGAGAGATTGGGTATCCTTGATCAGTTGGGTCAATGGGTGGTGAGGCTTTGTGAATGAAGCATTCCTTGGAAATACATCGGTCTGAAACTTTTTGTTGATGTCTGGCAAGGAGGGTGGCATCAGGTGGATGTGCACCTAGTTCCCTCATTTGAAGGTTAGTAAGTAAGCATGATGGTACCTATATAGGCTGAAAGATTTAGTCCATCGTAGTCCCACTTGGATAGATTGCCTTGGTCAGGAATCTAGTCCATGGCATTGCGGTGCCTAAATTTTTGAGTGACCAATGGATCGATTGCCCTGGTCAAGAATCTATTCCATGGCATTTAAGTGCCTAAAAAATCTTCATAGTTCAGATAGTTGAGATATTCCTTGTACTATTGTATTATGAATACCTCCCTAGTTAAGAGGGAGTGTTGAAGATTGTAACTAGGTCCGGTCTTCATAAATTGTATTTGATTCAATATTTAATGTACTTGTCAAAAGAATAAAGAAAATAATTTTTATTTTTATTTGACATGTATTTTATTATTAAATAGCTTATTAAATCATGAGTTTTATGCTTGGGTCATATTTAGATTAAGGTCCCCATTGTGGACTTCTAGGTTAGTCATTACATATTTAGATTGACCCACACTTGGATTTTGAATCATGTAATTAGGTAAATTATTGATTCAAGTATGGTTTATGGAGCCTCCAAATCAAATCGGCCTTCAAGTGATCAATTCACCCTCAAGTCCAATAATTCAAACCCATCAGAAGCCTATAAATACAGGGAGATCAAATTCATTTGGAGACATCTCTCACACACTCATAAATTCAATATCATTTGTTGCATCAGGGAAAAGTGTGAAGTAAAGGAAGAGGTCAATTGGAGTGTGGTTTTGGGAAAGCTAATAGATTAGAAGAAAATCGAAATTTTGGTTCTTCTCTCTCTCTCTCACGTGCTGTAGTTTGGAAGATCAAATTCTATCATTGTTTTGTTGCTTCAGTCACTGCATCAATTGCTACCAGTTGTTGCTACAAAGAGAAGAATAGGTCGAAGTTGATTATGTTGGATGATGCCACCTTGAGAAGTTGTGTTAAGTCAAAATCGAACTCCTAGAAGCAGGATTGAAGTATTTCCCTCAAGATCGAAGTTCCAAAAGCAAGGTCGAATAAACTGTTGTATATTTCTATTATTGGTGTTGTTGCTACCAAATTGAGGAAGGATCAAAAGGAAGGGTGACTTGGTGTGGAGGAAGTCTGAGTCAAGGTCTAGAGTCTCAAGAATTACTATTGAAGGAATAATTACTGACTGGGTTTTTCCTGAGAATGGATTCTTTCCCTGGCTGCTAACCTACATCTGGTGTCCTTGATCTATGTGCATTTCCTTTGATATTTGCTTGATGAACTAAGAACAAAGAAGATAAGAAGAACCTAATATGAACTAAAGAATATCACAAGTAAATAATCAAGAATAAGAGACCCTTTCCGGCTTTCTAATTCTCTAACAGAGGTCCTATCTCATATATGGATGTTGCGGCTCAAATCCAGCAAACCTTCCTCAGCACAACCAAGGACTCTGCATTGTTGAACAAATGAAACAAGCACCTTCTTTGGAGATTAATATTTCATAGTTAAACCATCTTTTCTCTGCCCTCCAATCTAAGGTTTTGATTTGTAAATTCAATAATTTTTGGCCTCGAATTGATGTGTTGCACTAGTGGGTCTTTTTTAATTGGACACCCAATTGTGATATTTATCTATGTTCCACGAGTTTATTTATTGTTCAATTTGATACTCACGAAGATATGGAAAGAGTAATGGAGGATGGCACTGGTTCTAGTGAACAGTTGGGCCCTTCATCACCCCATGGTTCCCGAAATCTAATGCCACAAAAATGGTGGTCACAACAATGACATTTTGGCAAGACTATCAAACCTTCCCCTTCCTTTTTTGGACCACAGGGTCTTAGAGGAAATAAAAAATACCCTAGGAACATTAAAAAATATGGACCTTGAAAGATCAGTGAAAGGTATTTTCTCCTTTTCTAGAATATTTGTTGAAATAGCCCTTAATAAAGGTCTACTGGATAGGATTTAGCTTAAACACAAATATGTATAGTGGACCCAACCGTTACATTCTACAAAACACATGCCCACAAGCAAAAAGGATGCCAATAAAGAAAAAGGGGTTGACCCAAAATACAAAAGGATGGCAACCTTTTGATCCTACCTCTTAGAGGAGGAAGAAGAGGAATCCACGATGAATCCTATAAACCAAGCAAAAGGGGATGTTGCGACTCAGAATGGCTTCACATCCCATATGCAGAAGGTGCCAAATCCGAAGAAATCAAAGGATCATAACAGTAGGAAAATGAGGCACACTTTAAAATTGTGATGGGTGGTGTAAAGAGAGCTCATGCTTTTGAGGGCTCAGACTCAGAGAAAGAAAATCTACCGCAAACATCAGGAAAATAATTAGCAATGGTTCCAGTTGATTCAAATCTAGGGAGTTGGCAAAAGGTCCAAAAAAATAAAGGCAAAAAAAAGAAGTTAAGTGATTTTTATCATACTTGATTTCCGCATTTGTATGTAATTTCTACTATTTTTCCCTTCTTATTGTTTATAAGTTAAAAGATTTATTTTTCCAAATACTTTCAACATATACAAAAATATAATTTTATCGATTATTTCAAACTAAAAAAAATTCTATTTTTTTTTCCTTGGAAAAAAAAAAATCTCACTAATACTTACAATACATTGATTTAATTTACAAATATCCCACTAATAAATACCTACAATACATTGATATTTAATTTACATTGGTTCCAATTTCCCTAATATGAAAGTCCTTTTTATAAATGGGTTGAAGTTAAAGGTTATCAACAACAATATGGCATGATGGCATATAATACTTATAATATATTAAAACCCTTTTATAAATGAAAAAGGTAGCGAGTTATCAAAACAAAGTGTATTGATATTTAATTTACATTGATTCCAATTTCCCTAATATGAAAGTCTTTTTTATACACTGGATGAGGTTAAAGGTTATCAACAACAATATGGCATGATGGCATATAATACTTATAATAGGCGAAGCTTATTTTCCAGTCTATTCACCCATAAATGCGTGGGGGCAGTGTATGCCCACTGCAGGATGGTGTACCTACTTTAATCTTACGTTGGGCATTTATTGCTCCCAGACATTTATGGGTGGATAAATTGGAAAATAAGCTTCACCCTTATAATATATTAAAACCTTTTTATAAATGAAAGAAACTGCGAGTTATCAAAATAAATACACTTTTATAAAAAAAAAGGGTAGCGAGTCATCACAACAAAGCAAATGTCAAGAATGGGATTTGAACCCATGCCCTTTCGGACCAATACCTGAAACTGGCACCTTAGACCAACTCGGCCATCTTGACATACGTTTAAATTATCAGATAGACTTTAAATTCAGATATTTTTAATAATACGTATCGTTCTCACCCCGTCGAGAATGAAAGATCACGTCTAAAAATAACCTAGACGCTTGCTCAACTTTTGGTGGCGATGCCGCTTTTAATTCTTCCAGTCTTTTAAGTATCATTCGTTTTCTGTTTTTGTAAAGTTGAGTTAGGAATTTTTTTTATATTACAAAATTACTTTTCAGAATTTCTTTTAATTTGATGTAAAATTTACTTCAAATGTATTAAAATTATAATTATAGTAATATGTTATAGGATAATTTTGTTTTTAATTATTTATTTTAATTTAGTTTAGAAATTTGCTTTTTCATTTAATTGAAATTTTAAAAAATTACTTATAATATTTATTTAAATTTTAATGTATATTTATTTAAATTAAAAAATTTTAAATATTATTTATTAAATTCTTGCTATTATGAATTTAATATTTGATTATTTTAAATAAATTGATGTTTTACTCCATTTATAATACTAATAATATCAATCTCAGCTATATTATATATATTTAAAACTTAATTACTTTTCAGAATTTCGATTAATTTGATGTAATATTTACTTCAAATGTATTAAAATTATAATTATAGTAATATATTATAGGATAATTTTGTTTTTAATTATTTATTTTAATTTAGTTTAGAAATTTGCTTTTTCATTTAATTAAAATTTTACAAAATTACTTATAATATTTATTTAAATTTTAATATATATTTTTTAAAATTAAAGAATTTTAAATATTATTTATTAAATTCTTGTTACTATAAATTTAATATTTATTATTTTAAATATTATTTTTTAAAGTTTGATTAGACTTTTTTCATTCATTTTCATCAAAAAGAGCAGGTTATATCTACATTTGAGGTGGCCTCAACCTACTCATTAGGAAATCAGGTTTGTCGATCACCTTACCGCATTATAAGTCATCCAAAAACAAAATAGCTTTGAGACTGTCTAGCATAGCTATATATGTCTGATTATCCTTAATTCTCCTTGTATCTAGATAACTAAGACATAACATCAAAGTCTACAAAGCCTTCATCTATACAAAGAAAAAATTAAAAACCAAACTGTGCACATCATACTACCAGTCATCAGAAGAGTCCACAGGTGTTGGATCTTTCACACTCAAACCGGGTAATTCCGTCTAAGGAAGACAAGGAATATGCTTTTCTATGCGGCCGAGGAGAGCATTCTGTCGTTGAATCTAGAATTGTATGTTGAAAAGTCAACAAGAAATATGTGTCTAAGTTAATTTTCCCTTAATTAAATTGGACAATAAAATGTAATCCTATCTCATAATCATTTGTAATAGTTAACTGAGTGTGATAAACTCAATTAGCTCATGTATTTCGAGTTGAGGGTGGTTGGTGAGCCATGCAGAGTGATTCTATTAGTTATGGAGTTCGAGTTGCAGTTAGTGCATTAGTTTAATGCATGAGAAATTAGTTAACTCAATTTATTGAGTTAAAGTCAGTTAAACTAGTTGTAACTGTTTGTTGCACTAGTGAGAGATCAAGTGAATTAAATCATATTTAATTCACATGTAATGATCTTCCATGCAATTGATGATTTACTATTAATCGCTGCATGCATGTCAGTTTCAGTGGAGACCCAGTTGAGACAATGGTTAAAGGGATGTTAACTATTAGTTGTATCATTAGTAGGTTGCCCGCATGCAACAAGGCATCCATTGGATTTCCCATGAGCATTGCGCAGTTTTGGAAGGCTGAAATTCCTAAAGAATAGTGTTAGGTCCATATATTACTAGTGTACACCCTTATTGTTGTTAGTGTAACCCCCTTATTGTTATTGTTGCACCCCTCTAAACCCAATATTGTTATTATTATGCCCTTACATTATTATTGTTAGGTTGGCTAGGATTATATTGTGACCCCATGGACTCCTATATATAGAAGGAGGTTTTTTCATTTGTATCATCCAATAATTATTCATTTATGTAATGTAAAGAAGGTTTCCCCCTCGAAGTGGCTGAATTCTAAGGCATTGATCTCTCTTTTCTTCTATTTTTAGAGCTGGTTTCATAACATTTGGTATCAGAGCTTTGGATTCTAGGGTTTCGCTGATCCAAATAGGTCATCATGGAATTTTCGCTATAACGTTTTTTCTACTAAGGTTCAAAAGCTGAAATTTTTATCACGCGAAACCGAAATCCTGAGGAACTTCGTGTAAAAATTTCAGATATTGGTTCGCAATATTTTCTTAGATATGATTTGTGGAAGTTAGGGTTTTTTCAAGCTCCCGAATTTCATCTCAAAGAGGTGACCGTAGGAAAATCATCATAACTCTCTTTCTGAGCATCGTATTGGAATTATGTAAAAAGTGGACGCAATCAAACAGATTGCAATTTCCTGTGTATTAATTTCGGAGCCGAAGAAGGAAATAGTGACACGTGGCACGTCATACAAGTTCACTCTACTGAACCAGTCCATAATTAGGTCATTGTGGGAGATTGGGCATAACTTTGCCTTGAAGAATCCAAATCAGGTCAGACCTATGGCATTCGAAAGAAGATTCATAGGGCTACTAAAAGACTGAATTTCAGATATTGAAATCCAAAATCACATAGATAATTCAGTTTCAAGATCGAGCTCCTCAAAAGCAAGAAAAAGGTGTGTATTTTTTTTTCGAATTACATAAGTTTTGTTTGAAAAATCAGTTTGAATTGATTCCAAGGGCATATTATAGAATAGATATTAGTATTGGATTCTGAAATCCCCCCCTAAAAATAATTCAACACCAATTAAGCCTTCAGAAGGCTCTACTATGACTCATGAAGATGAAGAACTGCAACATGACATACCAAAATTACAAGAGCAAGTGCACCAAATTTTTCTCTCGCAAAGAGAAACAAAAAATGAAATGGAAGTTTTGAAGAAAGGTGTGGAAGCTAAGATTAATAACATGGAAGCTAAGATCGATGAAAAAATGAAAGACAACATGGAAAACATGAATAATGATCTAAAAGTAGACATGGAAGTTTTGACAAAGTTAATACAAGAAATGTTTCCTAATGGTGAAAATATAGTAGAGGAAACTCATGATGAGAACAAAATAAATGTTAATCATGATTTCATAAACTCTAATGTTGGATGGAAGAACCACCATATTCTAAAGATGGATATGAGGAAGTTTGATGGAAAGGATCCCGTAACATGGATATTACAGATGGAGCAATATTTTGATCTCAATAATGTGAAAAACACACAAAAGGTACGCATTGCAACTTTACATTTAGAACAAAATACATTTGTATGGTATCAATGGATTTTCTCCCGTAAAAAAATTGTCAGTTCATTAATTTTTACTGAGGAAATGATAGTGCATTATGAGGATACAAAGAGCAAAAATTTCTTTACCCAATTGATAAATCTCAAACAAAAGGGTTCAATGATAGAGCACATTGAGGACTTCCAAAAATCGAATATAAGGGTAACTGATATTCTAGAGGAACACAAGATTGATGTCTTCATAGGGCCTTTAAAGGATCATCCAACATGAGGTTCACGTTTGGGAACCTGATTCATTGGAGAAGGCGTTCAGGTTGGCAAGAAAAATTGAATGTAAAATTATGGCAACAAGGAAGCCTACCACTCACATCTATAAATATGGAAGTGTTGCTACTCCTAGGCTTCCACAACCTACAAGGTTGACACCAAAAAAATTGGAAGAAAAAAGAGCAAAAGGGCCTTTCTACAATTGTGATAGAAAATACACTAAAGGTCATAAGTGTGCTGAGAAGAAATTATTTTACATAGATTGTGAAGAGGAAGAAGAAAATGAACAAGAAGCTTCAAAAGCAGAGGATATACATCAGGAACCAACCCTAGAAGAAGAAGAAATGAGTCTGACCATATCGTGTAATGCATTGGCAGGAATTACCACTCCTCAAACTCTCAAGATAGAAATACATATCAAGAAGAAAAAGATAATAGTGTTGATTGATTCGGGTATTACCCATAATTTTATTCATTGTAAGGTAGCTAAGGAATTGAATTGATTCCTATACCCAACACCAAAATGTCAAGTGATGGTTGCAAATGGAGGAACTATAAATTTCTCTGGAAAATTCCATAATATCAAGCTAACCATGGGGGAATATGTATTGAATAGTCCAATGCTTTCTATTCCAATGGGAGGTCTTGATGTTGTACTAGTTGCACAATGGTTACAATCTTTGGGGATGGTAGCTTTAATTTTCAAGAAATTTTCTTGAAATTTTTTTTTGGAAGGAAAGGAAGTCGAATTACAAGGTATCACAGGGAATTCGGGAAAGATAATAAGCTCTAATTTCATGAAAAAACTTTTGAAGAAATAAAAACGATGCGTAATTTCACAATTATGCTCACTAGAAGTTCCAACGTCAAAATAATCTATTTCTCCAGATCTCCAAAAAGTCTTGGACAATCATTCCAAGGTGTTTGAAACTCCCAAAGGAATACCACCTGTTCGTGATCATAACCATGCTATTCATTTGATTCCAGGAAGTGTCCCTCTAAACATTAGGCCTTATAAATATCCTATTTCCAAAAGAGCGAAATTGAACGTATGATTACAGAAATGTTAGAGGCTGGTATAATTCAACCTAGTCAAAGTTCTTTCTTTGCTTCAGTAGTATTGGTGCACAAGAAGGATGGATCATGGCGCATGTGTCCGAATTATAGGGAGCTCAATAATCTCACTATTAAAGATAAACTTCCCATTCCTATGATTGATGAATTATTGGATGAATTACATGGAGAAATTTATTTTACCAAGTTGGATCTTCGTTTAGGATATCATCAAATTAGAATGAAGACTGAAGATATTCCGAAAACAGCATTTCGAACTCATGAGGGTCATTATGAATTTTTTTTCATGCCTTTTGGACTTACCAATTCACCTTCTACATTTCAAGGGTTGATGAATTCCATTTTCAAACCCTTCCTTAGAAAATTTGTGCTAGTATTTTTTGATGATATACTAATCTACAGCAGGTCTTGGAAGGACCATATTCAACATGTTGACAGGGTGCTCAAACTATTGGAGGAGAAACAATTATATGCAAAAACATCCAAATTTTTCTTTGGAGTACAATATATGGAATATATGGGTCATATTGTATCTCACGAGGGTGTTAAGGTAGACCCTAACAAAATTAAAGCCATTAAGGAATGGAAAGTCCCCACAACCATAAAGCAGTTGCGAGTATTTCTTAGGTTAACAAGGTATTATTGCAAGTTTGTTAAGAATTATGGGAGAATAGTAGCACCTCTAACAACATTATTGAAGAAAGATGCATTTTCATGGACTCCTGAAGCAACTAAGGCCTTTGAACATCTTAAAGAGGCAATGTGCCAAGCACAGGTCTTAGCTACGCTAGACTTCACAAAAACCTTTAATGTGGAATGTGATGCCTCAGGAAATGGAATTGGTGTTGTTTTAATGCAAGAAGGAAGACCCATTAAAGGGCACTCGATATTTTTAAAAACTTACCACAAGGTGAAGAAATATTTTTTTTGGGATGGGCTTAGATATGATATTCAAAATTTTGTGGCGGAATGTTTGGTTTGCTAGCAAAATAAAGTTGAGACAATTAAGACCCCAAGTCTCCTACAACCTTTATCCATTCCAAGTCAACGTTGGGAGGATATTTCAATGGATTTTATCATAGGTTTACCGAAGTCCGAAGGAAAGAGTGTCATCATGGTGGTAGTTGATAGACTTACCAAGTATGCACACTTGTGTGCATTATCTCATCCATTTAAAGAAATTACAGATGCTAATGCATTTATGGAAACAATTCAAAAGCTACATGGAAACCCAAATATTATTGTAAGTGACAGGGATCCAATTTTTATTGGAAATTTTTGGACGGAATTATTTTCTTGTTTGGGTACTCAACTAGCTCATAGCTCATCTTATCATCCTCAATCCGATGGTCAAACTGAGATAGTTAATAAATGCTTGGAAGGATATCTTCATTGTTTTGTATCTGATAAGAAAACACAATGGGTCAAGCAGTTATCTCTCGCTAAATGGTGGTATAACACTTCCTTCCATATTGCATAAAAAATGACCCCATTTATGCAACTTTATGGATATCATCCACCGTCCATCACATCATATTTAAGAGAAAATTCTAATGTTCAAGTAGTGGAAGATCACATCAAGCATCAACAATAAGTTCTCCAACTCTTAAAGGATAACCTAAATTTGGCACAAAATCGAATGAAAAAACAGGCATATCAAAATCGCAATGATAGAATTTTTGATGTAGGGGACTAGGTATTTTTACGACTACAACCATACAAAAAAATTTCCCTCAAGCAAGATAAGAAGGATAATAAAGTATCTCCAAAGTACTATGGTCCTTACAAGGTGTTGCAAAATATTGGTACTATGCCATACAAATTAGAGCTTCTTGTTTCTTCACAAGTGCATCTAGTTTTCCATGTTTCGTGCTTAAAGAAGGTTATAGGTGAAAAAATTCCAGTTCAACCAATATTTCCAGAACTAATGTGGAAGGAAACAAGAACTCGAGAGCTACGAAATCGATCAATTTTAGAGTATGTCATCAAGTGTAAGAACGAACCCACTGAATATTCTACATGGGAGGATGAGAATTTTATACAGAAGCATCCAAATCTACTCAAGCGTTGAGGACAACACTTTTTTGAAGGAGAGGGGCATGTTAGGTCCCTATAATAATAGTGTACTGCCTTACTGTTGTTAGTGTAACCCCCTTATTGTTATTGTTGTACCCATATAACCCAATATTATTATTATTGTGCCCTTACATTATTATTGTTAGGTCGGCTAGGATTACATTGTGAACCCATGGACTCCTATATATAGAAGGAGGTTTTTTCATTTGTATCATCCAAGAATTGTTCATTTATGTAATGTAAAGGATATTTCCCCCTCGAAGTGGTTGAATTATAAGGCGTTAATCTCTCTTTTATTCTATTTTTTGAGCTATTTTCATAACAAATAGGGATTTCATTCCACATGAATTGTGCAAGCAAGGCAGGCTAATTAGAGGCAAGAAATTGGCTAAGTGTTTGTCGATTTTGTCCGGGTCAATGTGAGACAATTGTGAGAGTGTAAGAGACTCTCGTGAGAAGAGTGCATTGTAATTGTTTCAAGATTCCATGGTGAATATACAATAGAAGATAGAGGGGTCTTGAGCAGCAAGCTTTCCCTGAGAAAATATATGTTTTGTGGTTTGATTTGTTTCTTTCTTTACTTGTTGTGATTGGCGATCATGTTTATTTTACACAATTGATTTGTAGAAGGATTCAGTATCTAGCTTTAGTACATTACTTGATCGAATTGAATTCATTAATATACATATGTTTGTATAATTTATACATGGTATCAGAGCACAGGAAATCACTATAGTGAAGAATAAATTGAGTTTGTGACTGAATAGAATTCGAATTTTCAAAAGTATTCTTGGTTTGATAGGCGGATCAGGATCAAAATGGTTTTCAATGGCTTGAGATTGGAGTATGCACTCGAGGGAAGTTCCAATTATATTGCATGGAAATATAGGATGGAGGCAGTACTGGAGGATAATGGGTTGAGATAATTCATTGATAATGACATTCTGAAAGCTACTGCAGCAGATGCCGCAAATCTTGATGCTTGGAAAAAGAAGGTTTCAAAGGCGAGGATGATCTTATTGGTAAGAGTATCAGACCACATTGTCTCAAATCTCCATGGAAAAGCAACACCATATGCAATGTGGAAGGCTTTAACAGATCCATTTCAGAGCAATAGTGATATAGAAAATTGGCACTAAAGGACAAGCTCGGGAAAACCAAAATGGAGAAAGGCGACTCCATTCCGAAATATTTAACCAAGTTTGTAGAATGTCAAGATGAGCTTGGGAGCATCGGAATTACTGTCGCGGATGATGAATTGGTGAACCTAGCTCTTCTAGACCTTCCCAACGGTTGGCATAGTAATTAGGACTCTGTCAATGGGAGGGAGAAGCTGCCAGATTGGGAACGACTTTGGTCAGATTTGGTGCAAGAAGAATTCAGGCGGAATACCAGGGATGGATCTTCATCTAAGATAGATGATGAAGAAAATTAAGCCTTGGCTGGTAAGGCAGAGAAGGGGAAGGGAAATAAATCCTATTCCAAATTTGAGTCAAGCAAATAAGGCAAGAAGAGCGACATGTCCAAAGTGAAGTATTTTCATTGTCACAAGCATGGACATTATGCCACTAATTGTGCACAAAAGAAGAAGAACAAGAAGGCTTTAGGATATGCAGTTGGTGAGGCTTTGGCCTCACAATTTGAGTTTGAATTCTCACTCATTGCATGCATGGTGTCAATTTTAATGGGATCAATGTGGTACTTGGATAGTGGTGCATCTTTCCACATGACGGGAGACAAAGAACTTTTCAGTATCTTGGAGGAGAAGGGCCTCCATATGCATATCGAAATAGGTGATGACGGGCGATACAATGCTACTGGGATTGGTACAATTACCTTCGAGATACAGTCAGGTAAACCCTTCTTATTAAAATATGTAATTCATGTACCATGCTTGAAAAAGAATTTAGTTTCAATCACAATGTTGGAGGATAGAGGTTATGATGTGGTTTTCAGTGTAGGGAAATATTTCCTTCAACACAAAGCCAAAGAACAAGCCAAGAAGAATGGGAATCATGTGAAGAATCTCTATAAACTTGATGTCGATGGTTGTGCATCATTGATGGGTAAGGGATACAAAGTGGTGAGTCGGGATGAGGGTGAGTTATGGCACAGGAGATTGGGCCATCTACACCACAGAGCCTTGAAGTTTATGCAACAAATTTCTATAGATCTTCCCAAGGGTACTGTTGTGCAGATAGACACATGCAAGGGATGTACTATGGGGAAGTATTCAAAGGCCACTTTTCATGAGAAGGAGAACCAAGCTTCAAAAATCCTTGAGATAGTTCACTCATACGTGTGTGAACCATTCTCTACAGCTTCGACAACAAAGCACAAGTACTATGTGATCTTTGTTGATGATTTTTCTAGAAAGTCTTGGATCTACTTCATGCAGAAGAAAGATCATACGTTCTCAAAATTTTGTGAGTTCAAAGCATCGGTGGAGAAAGACATGGGGAAGCATGTGAAGGCTCTTATGAGCGACAATGGTGGTGAGTACATCTCTAATGAATTCAAGAACTTCTGTAGTAAATAATGAATTCAGAGAGAGTTGATTGCGCCTCATAACCCACAACAGAATATAGTCGCGGAAAGAAAGAATAGAACAATTGTGGGTGCAACACGAGCGATGTTGCATGATCAAGGCCTACCGTTGCATCTATGGGAGGAGGCATGCAACACAATAGTATTTGTGAAAAACTGTAGTCCTCATCGGATACTTGGCATGAGTACACCAGAGGATGATTTTTTTGGTAAGAAACCTGATGTTTTATATTTTATATCTTGTGGCTCATATATCTATTGCCATGTGACCAAAGATTACAGGAAGAAGCTCGAACCAACTACTGAGATTGGGATATTTTTGGGGTACACTAATACTCCCCACAACTATCGGGTGTATTTTCCAAACAACAGGATGATTGTTGTGAGACGAGATATAAAATTTGATGAGGAGAAAGCCGTGCGATTGTCCCTTGAGAGGGAGTTGGATTTGCATGCAGATGAGGAACTCTTGGTTCCAAATAATGAACCTCAATATGTGGAGAAGCCACATGCGGAGGATCATGGAGTGGCAGAAAACACTCATGTAGAGCCATCCACCAGAAATGGTATAAGGTGCACCACGGAAGCTGATAGATTGATATTTGATGCGACAAAGCATATAGGAGCACCTACTTCATTGCGCAGATAGGGACAGTATCCATATAGTTTTATTGGATACATGGCTCTTATGAGAAAGTGTATTGTGAGAGAACCATCCTCCTTTGAGTAAGTAGTGCAGAAACCAATTTTGGTTGACACTATGGTTGAGGAGTATGACTCCATCGTCAAGAACAATGCATGGGAAGTTATCCCAAGACCGGTTGGAAAATCAGTGGTTGGATCTAGATGGATCTATAAGGTGAAGTAGGCGACATATGGGAGTGTGGAGAAGTACAAGGATAGATTTGTATCCCGGGTATTCTCACAAGTTTAGGGAATTGAATATGAGGAGACTTTCGCACTGGTTGCAAGGTACTCATCAATTAGATCTATCCTTGCACTCTCAGCGCAGATGGGGTGGCAGATACATCATATGGAAGTGAAAATTGTGTTTCTCAATGAATTTATTGAGGAAGAAGTGTACATATAGTAGTAAGAAGGTTTTGAGATCTTTGACAGTGAGTCACATGTGTGATGACTCAAGAGAGCATTGTATGGGCTGAAGCAAGCACCTCGTTCTTGGTACACTAGAATTGACAGCTATTTCACCGGGTCCGGCTTCACCAAAAGTGAAGCTGATGCGAACTTGTACCATATTGTGGTTGATGGTAAGACCTTGATTATCTTACTTTATGTTGATGATCTATTTTTGACAAGTGATGAGCAACTAATATATTATTGCAAATAGGATCTTGCAAGGGAGTTCGAAATGAAGGACATGGGATTCCTTCACTATTTCCTTGTTTTGGAAATATGGCAGTGGGATGGTGAGCTATTTGTTTCTCAACACAAGTATGCGAAAGAGATTCTAAGTCAGTTTCACATTGAGAACTGTAAACCCATGGAGACTCCTCTTCTAGGAAACTGGAGGAAGGAAGGTGCTAGTTCAGGAAAGGTAGTGGACATTACTGTATACAGGTAGCTACTGGGTTCACTAATGTACTTGTTGAACACCAAACTAGTCATTTTATACATAGTTAACCAGTTGAATCAAGCTATGGCTAAGCCGGCCAAGCTATTTTGGAAGGCGGGGAAGCATGTCTTGAGATATCTCATGGGCACTACAGAGTATGGATTATGGTACAGACGGAAAAAGGGAGTGAAGATTCAAGGCTTCACGGATGCATATTGGGCAGGCGGTCCATCAGACAGAAAGAGCACATCAAGAGGGATCTTCAACATAGGATCGAAAATAGTTTCTTGGTACAACAGGAAGCAGTGATCTCTGGCACTCAGTTCAACCGAGGCGGAGTACATGGCAACAAGTCAGGCTACATGTGAGGCAATCTGGATGAGGAAGATTCTAGTTGGTTTGTTTGGTTCTCATATGGATCCAATGGTGATACATTGTGATAACCAGAGTTGCATTAAACTCTCAATTAATTTGGTATTCCATGATAGGTCCAAGCACATACACATCTGGTACCACCATCTCAGATATTGTGTTCAGAGGCGCATTATGTTACTTCAATAAATTCCCACAGAAGATCAGGATGCAGATATTTTGATGAAGGTGCTAGCCAGGAGAAAATTCGAATACCATAGAGGCAAGATCGGGGTGGCAGATAATCCCTTTCTTGTTTAGAGGGAGTGTTGAAAAGTCAACAAGAAATGTGTGTCTAAGTTAAGTTTCCCTTAATGAAATTGGACAATAAAATGTAATCTTATCTAATAATCACTTGTAACAATAAATTGAGTCTGACACACTTGAATGATCGATGGCTGGTTGTGCGTGCTGGAGCGCTCTGGTCTCTGACCTAGGCCTCCTCTGAGCGCCTCTGTGCCTTGTGCTGGGCCTCCTGCCCTATCCTGTGATCTGTCCCAACCGTCTCTGGGCCTCCTGCCCTGCGACCTGAGCTTCTGTCCCTCTCTGGGCCTCCTGACCTGCGCCCTTGCGTCCCATTCCCGTGCTCTGCTTCCTGACAGCTTGTTGGTCCGTCCAACATGGGCTCTCAGGAGGTCAATCCAGATCAGTCTGTTGCATCTCCTCATGCTCAAGCCTTCGCTACTCTCATCAACTCTCTGGGCCCTCCTAAGTCTCGTCCCACCATCTCCAGATTTGTGAAAAAACTGGATGGCTTGCAAGAAGTTGTCCTCCCCCCTTGCTCCCTCGCATGGCAGCCCTCTCTCTGGCTGAAAAGGGATTGATTGGCCAGTTTACTAGGCTTTGGCCTTCCCCGAAGTCTGTCCAGAGATGGATCGAACGGAACTGGGCCGACAAAATCTCTGGAAAAATCTCCATCAGGTTCTGTGGTAAACGGTATTTTACCTTCCACTTCGAATCTAAGGATGACATGGATCTGATCTTTAGAAATGGTCCTTATTTCATGGATTCTAGGAGTCTTTATCTCAACAAATGGACCCCTGACTTCGATCCCGAGCTCGACGTGCCTTTTTCTGTCCCCGTTTGGGTGCGTCTTCCTCACCTTCCCCTGCATTGTTGGGGGGACGACTTGGTCAGGGCTATTGGGAATGCGATTGGCACTTCATTGACATGAGTGAACCAAAAGAGAACATGCTCACATGCGCCAGAATTTTGTGTCAAAGTTGATCTGGGCAAAGGGCTACCGGAGGCCATCAAACTCAAAGTGGAAGATTGGACTCACATCCAGCAGATTGACTACGAGCAGATCCCGTTCAAGTGTAAGATATGCCATGAGTATGGACATTTCGCTAATCACTGTACTAAAAATATTGATAATGCTAGTCAAGAATCTGAACAACCTTGGGAAACCATTAAAAAAGAAGAAGAAAGCTAATCCTGCCTCGCCTCCCAACCCCCTTAATGTTCCTCAACCCTCTCATAGCCCTCCTCCCCCCCTGGAACTGACCCTCATAACCTCCCCTCATCCTCTGCTTCCCCTCCTCCTAACTTGAAATCCAACCCCTTTGCAATCATCTCTCCCTTGGACGATGATCCCCCCCTATCCATCCCTCCCCCTCCCCTCGATCCTCCCCCCTCCTCATCTCCCCCTTTTGTCCCCTCATCCCCTTCCCCTAGCTCAGCCTCCACTAAGATCACTAGAAGCTCGGCCAAGGAGCACGATGCCTCATTGGAATCCCACAAGAAGCAAGGTCCTGGCAAAAAATCAACCAAACAGCTCTAGATAGAAAATTCTCAGAAAGACATTGCTTTAGGAACTCAAAACCCTATAGAAAATTACATCCTAAGTTAGAACAACAGGGACAACATGCAAACAGTTCAAGGAGGAAGAGCACCTCCTCAATCCAAACCTTTACAATGATGAAAGTCTTATCTTGGAATAGCAGGGGTTTCGGACACCCCTCCAAATCCAAAGTTCTCAGGGACCTCATTAATCAAGAACAACCAGAAATTATTCTTCTCCAAGAAACGAAGCAGGGAGAAGCCGATATGAGAACAATCATAGACAGAGAGAAGCAGTAAAAAGTCGCTATATCATATTCCAGAGGCGCATCTGGGGGTTTAGCCACCCTTTGGGCTAACAATGCGTGGCATCTTAAAGGTTCAACAGCCATGCAAAATTGGCTCAAAACGGAGTTAGAAGGAACAGCAACACAACAAAGCATCATTGTATACAATCTATACAGCCCCAACCACTACAGAGAAAAAGAGATTTTCTGGAACTCTCTAAGGGAGGACATGCAGAACGAAGACAGTAAAAACATCATAATGGGAGGCGACCTAAACCTCATTCTTCACTCCAATGAGAAACGAGGTGGTTCCTTTGGGGAAGACCCTTTTAGAAGACTTCTGGAAGACACTATTCAAGAGCACGAATTAGTATATATCATTCCTAAAAATCACAAATACACATGGTCCAATCGGAGAATTGGAAAGGACAACATCATGGAATGGCTGGACAGGATTCTCATCTCTGTTTCCCTCCTATCATCTTTCTCCTCAGCCTCGACATATATCCTCCCCTTCTCTGATTCTGATCATTATCCCACAACCCTTTCTTTGACTTCGCAGTGTTCTCACGGTCCCCTCCCCTTCCGCTACAGCCCTTTGTGGAATGATATTCAAGATGCCAAACAAATTGTTAAAAAGGCATGGATCATTCACATAGAGGGATCTCCTACCTACATATGGGAGTAGAAACTTAAAAGGACCAAGCAAGCCCTTAAAGAATAGGAAAAAATTCACTACCAAGAACCAGACAAGATTCAAGCAGAAGTCAAAGCCAAACTGAAGAATGCCCATCGCATTATTGACTCCCATGGAACCAGCCAAGACATCCTTACTCAGGAGAAAAATCTATATTGGTAGTTGCACAACATTAACAGGAAAGAAGAGAAAAAATGGCGCCTTAAATCAAGGAACCTATGGCTCCAAGCAGGAGACAAGAATACTACATTCTTCCATAAACAACACACAGTGCGCAAAGCCAAAAATAATATTTCCTCCATCATTGATGAAACAGGTACCACTCACACCGATCCTGAAGCTCTCAAGAAGGCTGCCTCCTCCCACTTTAAAGAGCTACTCACTGAGGGCAGCTTGCCAGAGGACTACTCAAATATGTTACAATACCTCCCGAATCTTATCTCTGAAGAGATAAATAATTCTATCAACCAAGATATATCTAAAGAAGAGGTTTAAAGTGTCATTTGGGCCATGCATCAAGACAAAGCCCCGGGACCTGATGGGTTCCCTATTTCCTTTTACAGAGCCTATTGGAGCCTCATCAAAAAAGATCTCATGAAAATGATTCACTAGTCTCATCAAAAGAAGAAAATCGGGGGTTATACAAACTCCACCTTCCTAGCCCTCATACGCAAAGAAAATCGCCCATCCTCCTTTTCCCGTTTCAGGCCAATCTCCCTCTGCAAGTCCTCCTACAAAATCATCACCAAAACTCTGGCCTCTCGCCTCAAGCCTCACATAAACAACCTTATCTCGGAGAATCAAGGTGGATTCATATCTCAAAGGCTTATCTCAGATTCTATTCTCCTCGTCCAAGAAGCCATTCACTCCAGCATATCCCGTAACGAAAAGGGCTTCATCCTTAAGCTTGATCTCGCCAACACTTTTGACAGGGTAAGGCACTCCTTCCTTTTTTTTGTCTTGCATAAATTGGGTTTCAACCAGAGCTTCATTGACCTCATCAAATCCTGTATCTCCGGGGCTTGGATTTCCCCTCTGGTTAATGGAAGACCTGCTCCTTTTTTCCAATCCTCAAGAGGGCTTCGCTAAGGCTGCCCCCTCTCCCCTTACCTTTTCATTATTATGGCTGACTCCTTCAGTAGGGCTCTTGACCACATGAGGTGGGTCAGTCTCATCATAGGGATTAAATATGGCAATGGAGTCCGCAACATGAATCACTCCCAATTCGCTGATGACACCTTGCTAATGGGAGGAGCCTCCACAACAATAGCTCATCGATTCAAAAAATTTCTGGACAGATTTATGCACTGTTCTGGAGGACTGATCAACTTCAAGAAAAGTTGTGTCTATGGCTGGAACACCTCAAGACAAACTATACACAACATTGTCAACATTTTTGGGGTACCTTTCAAGTTAAATTGTGATTATTTCAGCTATTTGGGAATGCCTGTCAGCATCAACTTATTAAAGACTGAAGTTTGGAACGTGACCATTGATAAAATGGTGAGAAAAGTGAATCAATGGGGCTCCTCATGGCTGAATCATGCGGGATGCCTCACCCTCCTCAAGTCTTATCTATCCTCCCTCCCACTCTATCAATTCACTCTTTTGCAAGCCCCGGCCAACATTCACCAAAAGATGGAAGCTATCATTCGACATTTCCTTTGGCATGGAGGTAAACAAGAAAAAAAATACAACTTAGTCAAGTGGAATCAATTCATCCAAGACCAGTAACATGGAGGCATTGGTGTTCGCTCGCCAAAAATCATGAATCAAACCTTTGGAGGTAAGACAGTTTGGAGATTTATCAATGGTGAACAAACTTGGTGGAAACAGGTGCTTGAAGTCAAATATCTAAATTTTCCAAGAAAACAACTTCTACAGCAAGACATCCCCAACAGGCAGTGCACCAAAATCTGGTCCTCCTGCAAAAAATCCATCCCCCTCCTAGCAGAAAACCTCTCTAAAGTTACGAAAGGAGGCTCATTCATCAACATTGGCCAGGATCGCATCATGGGAGGAATCCCCATCATTGAAAGACCAGGTACACAGAACATTCTTCGACATTTGGACAATCTAGGCATCAAATTCCTAAATCAGATATCTAAATGGGATAATAGAAACCAATTATGGATAGGATGGCAGTTTCCTCCTACCCCTCTTCCTCTCAATAAAGACCTCAAAAATTTGCAACTCCACTTGCATGGGATAGCACCTGTTCAACGAAATGCCTTGGATGGATATCGTTGGGATCCCACAGGAAAAGACTACACTATAAAGTCTGCCTATCAGTTTTTATGCCAAGAGAAATTTCCAGCACCTACTTGGCCTACCTGGAAAATGGTTTGGCGCTCTGAAGTCATCCCAAAGGTTAAATTCTCCCTCTGGACATTGCTGAAAGGAAAACTCCTCACTGCTGATAATCTCCAGAAAAGGGGGGTTATAGCTCCTTCTATCTGCCCCAACTGTCAAAACACTGTTGAGACTATAACCCACCTCTTTCTCAAGTGCCCCTTCGCCACTCTCTGTTGGTCTGCCCTCACTACCTATTTCAAGCCAGACATCAATCAAGATGGCACTGTTGCAGATTTCCTTCTCCAATGGAAAAAAAAATTACCTTGGAAAAACAAAAAGACTAGTCTCTCAAGTAGGGTATAAAACACCCCTCCGCTCGCTGCCCTTCGACACATCTGGCTCTCCTGGAACAATAAGATCTTCCGTGGCAAAGAACCATCTTCCAAAAAGCTCTACAACAAATCCTAGAGTCTCGTCACATAAATCTTTGCTACCAAAAGCAATTACAAGATCGACACCTCTTTCCTAAGTGTCGATGAAAGACATTTCCTCATCGAGCTAATTTTCAGAGGCAATAGACATTCTATCCACTTTGCTCCTCATCGCTTCAATTCTTGGAAAATTCGTCTAAAGGAAAACGCCTTCAAAGACTAGATAAAAGACAGATGCAAACCTAATCTATTTTTCGACGGCGCCTCGAAATCGAATCCTAGTATCGTCGGCGTAGGGGGCATCATTAGAAGCGCAACTGGGCACGTGATCTTATCTTTGGAATGGAGCCTTGGATCGTTGTCCAACAATAGAGCCGAAGCTCTAGCCCTCTATCAAGGTCTAATCCAACTTAAAAATCTCAGCTTGGACAATGCCATCATTCTGGGCGATTTAGCCATAGTCATTCAGTCCATGATTACCAAGCGGTCCACATCAAATGTCGCCCTCGCGAAAATTCTCAGCAGATGCCGCATTCTTCTCAATGAATTGAATGGTATCTCCTTTTATCACATCTTAAGATCGCTTAACAACGATGCAGATCGATTAGCAAACTGTGCCTGCGCTCGATCATCGGGCCTCCTCCTTTGCAATGATGTCTTGTCATTATCTCCTCCCCCTTAATCATGATCTCTGCTCATTTCAATTCATCTGCGATCCTCTTCTCTAAATTTTCGGATCCTGCCTGTGCCCTCTGCTACTCTTTTCTTACTATTCCCGTGACTCTCCTGCTCTGGTCCTCCCCCAACGAGATCTCTCTTCCCCTGCTTGTCTCTTTATATTCCCCATCCTTATGTTCTTCTCTTTACCCCTGGCCTGCTCCTCTGCTGTCCCTCTCGACGTCCCTTGCTCTCGAGTCCTTGGGTGATTGGCAGCGCATCCCTTTGCATTCTCCCTTCCCCCTCCACTCTTTCCCTGCCCCTCTGATTACTCTGCACCTCCTTCCTTCCATCTCTTCTTATTGCCCTCGGTTCTTGTTTGTTGCTCTTGTCCCTCTCTTAATCTCCTAGTCCTCCCATTTTAGAATGGCTAGAAGCAAAAATTGCTTCCATTGTGCTAACTTACAGGTGGAACTTGATCAAATTTGTGCTCATCAAAAGACCTTGGATGCTAAGTTTAAGAACGACGTCAAAGCTCTAGAGGACAAACATCAAATCGATGTTAACTTCTTCCTCTCTAGGGTCTCTTCCCTCCAGGATCAGTTTGAAGAGGTCTCGAATAGATGCGCCCATGCCGAGGAGTCGATTCAAATCCTGAAATACATGCTCTAAAAACGCACTACCCCTAGCACCAGCTCCAACAATATCAGAAATGTGGGGAATGATGAGAATCCTAAACTCTCTACAGCAAGGAAAATCAGTCACATTAACATAGACTAGCTTCACATTTTAATCATGTCTTTTAAATTTGCATTTCTTCTCTTTCAGTTCGTCCGTATCTATAATTTCACAGCATCTTTGTATTTTCCAAACTCTAGAAACAAAAGGATTGTAACCTCCATCTATAGCTACTATCATTCAGCATTACAGACAGCTCTTATTGTAATATTGGATCCCCAACTCCTTTTTCTTTTTGAAATACAACTAGCAACTGATTTTGTCAAAAAAAAAAACAGTAAATTGAGTGTGATAAACTCAGTTAGCTCATGTATTTCGAGTTGAGGGTGGTTGGTGAGGCATGCAGAGTGATTCTATTAGTTAGGGAGTTTGAGTTTCAGTTAGTGCATTATTTTAATGCATGAGAAATCAGTTAACTCAATTTATTGAGTTAAAGTCAGTTGAACTAGTTGTAACTATTTCTTGCACTAGTGAGAGATCAAGTTAATTAAATAAGATTTAATTCACATGCAATGAACCACCATGCAACTGATGATTTACTATTAATAGTTGCATGCATTTCAGTTCCAGTGGAGACCCAGTTGAGATAAAGGTTAAAGGGATTTAGCTATCAGTTGTATCATTAGTAGGCTGCCCACATGCATCAAGACATCCATTGGATTTCCCATGAGCATTGCGCAATTTTGGAAGCCTTGAGATTCATAAAAAATAGTGTTAGGTCCCTATATTACTAGTGTAATCCCTTATTGTTGCTAGTGTAACCCCCTTATTTTTATTGTTGTACCCCTGTAACCCCAATATTGTTATTATTGTTCCCTTACATTATTATTGTTAGGTCAACTACGATTATATTGTGACGCCATGGACTCCTATATATAAAAGGAGGTTTTTTCATTTGTATCATCCTAGAATTGTTCATTTATGTAATGTAAAGGAGTTTCCCCCTCGAAGTGGCTGAATTATAAGGTTTTTATCTCTCTTTTCTTCTATTTTTAGAGCTGGTTTCATAACATTTGGTATCAGAGCTTTGGATTATAGGGTTTCGCTTCTCCAAATAGGTCATCGTGGAATTTTCACTATAACTTTTTTTGTACGAATGTTTAAAAGATGGAATTTTTATCACGTGAAGATGAAAGCCTAAGGAACTTCGTGTAAAAATTTCAGATCTTGGTTTGCAATATTTTCATAGATATGATCTGTGGAAGTTGGGGTTTTTTCAGGCTCCCGAATTTCATCTCAAAGAAGTTAAAACGGAAAATCTCGTCTCTCACGGCATTGTGTTGAGATTGTAAAAGTTGGTTTAGTACACGAACTAAGCCTAAGGAGGAAACAGTGACACGCAACACATCATACAATTTCACTCTATTGAACTAGTCCATAATTAGGTCATTGTGGGAGATTGTGCATAACTTTGTCTTGAAGAATCCAAATCAGGTCAGACCTGTGGCATTTGAAAGAAGATTCAGAGGGCTACTACAAGACTGAATTTTAGATATTGAATATATGAAATCACAGAGATAATTCAGTTTAAATATAAAGCTCCTCAAAAGCAAGAAAAAGGTGTGTATTATTTTTTCGAATTGCATAAGTCTTGTTTGAAAAATCAGTTTGAATTGATTCCAAGGGAATATTATAGAATAGATATCAGTATTGGGTTCTAAAATCCCCCCTAAAAATAATTCAACAGTAATTAATCCTTCAGAATGCTCTACTATGACTCATGAAGATGAAGAACTACAACATGACATATCAAAATTACAAGAGAAAGGGAAACAAAGTTCGCTCTTGCAAAGAGCAAAAAAACTAAAATGGAAGTTTTGAAGAAAGGTGTGGAAGCTAATATGGATTACATGAAAGCTAAGATCAATGAAAAAATTAAATAAAACATGGAAAACATGAATAATGATCTAAAAGCAGACATGGAAGGTTTGACAAAGTTGATACATGAAATGTTTCCTAATGGCGAAAAGATAGTAGAGGAAACTCATGATGAGAACAAAATAAATTTTAATCGTGATTTCATAAACTATAATGTTGGATGGAAGAACCACCATATTCCAAAGATGGATATGAGAAAGTTTGATGGCAAGGATCCCGTAACATGGATACTACATATGGAACAATATTTTGATCTCAATAATGTGAAAACACACAAAAGGTACGCATTGCAACTTTACATTTGGAAAAACATACATTTGTATGGTATCAATGGCTTTGCTCCCATAAAAAATTGTCAGTTGGGCAATTTTTACAGAGGAAATGATAGGGCATTATGAGTGTTGGAAATTGGGTTCAACGCTCCCCGTGTGTTTCGCGACATGGACTAATCGCCTCTCGTGGATCCTAACTCTGGTGATTGTAGTGGAGACTAACGCCTGTGGGTTTTGGTCTAACGGAAATCGTGATTCAAACAATGAGGATACAAAGATAAACACCTTCTTTAGCCAATTGATAAATCTCAAACAAAAGGGTTCAGTGGTGGAGCACATTTAGGACTTCCAAAAATTGAATATAAGGGTAACTAATATTCCAGAGGAACACGGGATTGATGTCTTCATAGGGACTTTAAAGGATAACATCCAACATGAGGTTCAAGTTTGGCAACCTGATTCATTGGATAAGGCATTCAGGTTGGCAAGAAAAATTTAATGTATAATTATGGTGACAAGGAAGCCTACCACTCACATCTATAAATATGGAAGTGTTGCTACTCCTAGACATCCACAACCTACAAGGTTGACACCACAACAATTGGAATAAAAAAAAGCAAAAGGGCTTTGCTACAGTTGTGATAGAAAATACACTAAGGTCATAAGTGTGTTGAGAAGAAATTATTTTACATAGATTGTGAAGAGGAAGAATAAAATTAACAAGAAGCTTCAAAAGAAGAGGATATACATCAGGAACCAACCCTAGAAGAAAAAGAAATGAGTCTAACCATATCGTGTAATGCATTGGTAGGAATTACCACTCCTCAAACTCTCAAGATAGAAGGACATATCAAGAAGAAAAATGTAATAGTGTTGATTGATTCGGGTAGTACACATAATTGTATTCATTGTAAGGTAGCCAAGGAATTGAATTGATTCCTATACCCATCACCAAAATGTCAAGTGATGGTTGCAAATGGAGGAACTATAAATTTCTCTGGAAATTGCCATAATATCAAGCTAACCATGGGGGAATATGTATTGAATAGTCCAATGATTTCTATTCCAATGGGAGGTCTTGATGTTGTACTAGGAGTACAACAGTTACAATCTTTGGGGACGGTAGTTTTAATTTTCAAGAAATTTTCTTGATTTTTTTTTTCAGAAGGAAAGGAAGTCGAATGAAGGGGTATCGTAGGGAATTCGGGAAATATAATAAGCTCTAATGTCATGACAAAGCTTCTGAAGAAATAAAAACGATGCATAATTTCACAAATATGCTCACTAGAAGTTCCAATATCAAAATAATCTACTTCTCCAGATCTCCAAAAAGTCTTGGATAATCATTCCAAGGTATTTGAAACTCCCAAAGGACTCCCACCTATTTGTGATCATGACCATGCTATTCATTTGATTCCAGCAAGTGACCCTCCAAACATCAGGCCTTACAGATATCCTAATTTCCAAAAGAGCGAAATTGAACGTATGATTGCAGAAATGTTAGAGGCTAGTATAATTCAACCTAGTCAAAGTTCTTTCTTTGCTCCAGCAATATTAGTGCACAAGAAGGATGGATCATGGCACATGTTTTAAGATTATAGGGAGCTCAATAATATCACTATTAAAGATAAATTTCTCATTCCTGTGGTTGATGAATTATTGTATGAATTACATGGAGAAATTCATTTTACCAAGTTGGATCTTCGTTCAGGATATCATCAAATTAAAATGAAGACTAAAGATATTCCGAAAACAACATTTCGAACTCACGAGGGTCATTATGAATTTTTGGTCATGCCCTTTGGCCTTACCAATGCACCTTCTACATTTCAAGGGTTGAAGAATTCCATTTTCAAACCCTTCCTTAGAAAATTTGTGCTAGTATTTTTTGATGATATAATAATCTACAGTAGGTCTTGGAAGGATCATGTTCAACATGTTGACATGATGCTCAAACTATTGGAGGAGAAAAAATTATATGCAAAAACATCCAAATGTTTCTTTGGAGTACAAGATGTCAAATATATAGGTCATATTGTATCTCACAAGGGTGTTAAGGTAGACCCTAACAAAATTAAAGCCATTAAGGATTGGAAAGTCCCCACAACCATAAAGCAGTTGGGAGGATTTTTCGGGTTAATGGGGTATTATCGCAAGTTTGTTAAGAATTATGGGAGAATATCAGAACCTCTAACAACATTATTGAAGAAAGATGCATTTTCATGGACTCATGAAGCAACTAAGGCCTTTGAACATCTTAAAGAGGCAATGTGCCTAGCACCGGTCTTAGCAACGCTAGACTTCACAAAAACCTTTATTGTGGAATGTGATGCCTTGGGAAATGGAATTGGTGTTGTTTTAATGCAAGAAGGAAGACCCATTGCTTTTGAAAGTCATCCAGTCAAAGGAAATTATTTACAAAAAGCTATTTATGAGAAGTAAATGTTGGAAATACTATGTGCACTAAAGAAATGGCGACCTTACCTAATGGGAAGACACTTCAAGGTAAAAACTGATCATGATAGTCTTAAACATTTTTTGGAATAAAAACTATATTCATAAGAGTAGCAGAAATGGGTCACAGAGATGTTGGGTTATGACTTTGAAATCATCTACAAAAAAGGGAAGCTAAATGTTGTTGCAGATGCACGCTCAAGAAAGGATGAAGAGGCGGAAGCTTTTCTTTGTGCCATTTCTATTATCCAACTAGATTGGATAACTAAAGTAAGGGATGAATGGAAGGAAGAAGAAGTGAGGACACTCATTCAAAAGTTGCAACAAGATCCTAGTACATAGGATAAATTTAGTTGGAAAAATGATTCCTTATGGTACAAAGAACGCTTATATATTTGTAAGAATTCCCAACTAAAACAAAATATTATTTTGGAATTGCACACTTCTTCTTTAGGAGGACACTCAAGATTTTTAAAAACTTACCACAGGGTGAAGAAAGAATTTTTTGGGGATGGCCTTAAATCTGATATTCAAAAGTTTGTGGCGGAATGTTGTGTTTTCCAACAAAATAAAGTTGAGACAATTAAGACCCCGAGACTTCTACAATGTTTATCCATTCCAAGTCAACGTTGGGAGGATATTTCAATGGATTTTATCACAGGTTTACCTAAGTCCGAAGGAAAGAGTGTCATCATGGTGGTAGTTGATAGAATTACCAAGTATTATCTCATCCATTTAAAGCAAGTACAATTTCTAATGCATTTATGGAAACAATTCAAAAGCTAAATGGAAACCCAAATATTATTGTAAGTGACAAGGATCCAATTTTTACTGGAAATTTTTGGACCGAATTATTTTCTTGTTTGGGTACTCAATTAGCTCATAGCTCATCTTATCATCCTTAATCTGATGGTCAAACTGAGATAGTGAATAAATGTTTGGAAGGATATCTTTGTTTTTTTTTATCTGATAAGCAAACACAATGGGTCAAGTGGTTAGCTCTCGTTGAATGGTGGTATAACAGTTCCTTCCATATTGCATCAAAAATGACCCCATTTATGGCACTTTATGGATATCATACATCGTCCATCACATCATCTTTAAGAGAAAATTCTAATGTTCAAGCAGTGGAAGATCACATCGAGCATCAATAAGAAGTTCTCCAACTCTTAAAGGATAACCTAAATTTGGCACAAAATCAAATGAAACAACAGGCAGATCAACATCGCAGCGAGAGAAGTTTTGATGTAGGAGATTGGGTATTTTTACGGCTACAACCATACAAACAAATGTCCTTCAAGCAAGCTAAGAATGATAACAAAGTATCACCAAATTACTATGGTCCTTACAAGGTGTTGCAAAATATTGGTACTATGCCATACAAATTGGAGCTTCCTGCTTCTTCACGAGTGCATCCAGTTTTCCATGTTTCATGCTTAAAGATTTTTATAGGTGAAAAAATTCCAGTTCAAACAATATTGCCAGAACTCGATAAGGAAGGAAAAAAGAACTCGACAGCTATGAAATCGATCAATTTCAGAGTATCTCATAAAGTGGAAGAATGTACTCACTGAAGATTCTACATGGGAGGATGAGAATTTTATACAGAAGCATCCAGAGCTACCCAAGTGTTGAGGACAACACTTCTTTGAAGGAGAGGGGCATGTTAGGTCCCTATATTACTAGTGTACTCCCTTATTGTTGTTAATGTAACCCCCTTATTATTATTGTTGTACCCCTGTAACCCCAATATTGTTATTATTGTGCCCTTACATTATTATTGTTAGGTCGGCTAGGATGATATTGTGAACCCATGGACTCCTATTTATAAAAGGAGGTTTTGTCATTTGTATCATCCAAGAATTGTTCATTTATGTAATGTAAAGGAGGTTTCCCCCTCGAAGTGGTTGAATTATAAGGCGTTGATCTCTCTTTTCTTCTATTTTTTGAGCTAGTTTCATAACAAATAGGGATTTCATTCTACATGAATTTTGCAAGCAAGGAAGGCTGATTAGAGGCAGGAAATTGGCTAAGTGTTGGTTGATTTTTTCCGAGTCAATGTGAGACAATTGTGAGAGTGCAAGAGACTCTTCTAAGAAGAGTGCATATTAATTGTTTCAAGGTTCCCTGGTGAATATGCAATAGAAGATGGAGGGGTTTTGAGCAGCAAGCTTTCCCCAGGAAAATATATGTGTTGTGGTTTGATTTGTTTCTTTCTTTACTTGTTGTGATTGGCGATCTTGTTTATTTTATGCAATTAATTTGTAGAAGGATTCAGTATCTATATTTAGTACATAGCTTGATCAAATTGAATTCATTGATATACATTTTATGTATAATTTCTACATGGTATCAGAGCACAGGAAATCACTATAGTGAAGAAGAAATTGAGTTTGTGACTGAATAGAATTCGAATTTGCAAAAGTATTCTTGATGCGGTAGGTGAATCAGGATCGAAATGGCTTTCAATGGTTTGATATTGGAGTATGCACTCGAGGGAAGTTCTAGTTATATTGCATGGAAAGACAGGATGGAGACAGTACTGGAGGACAATGGGTTGAAATAATTCATTGATAATGACATTCCCAAACCCGCTACAGTAGATGCCACAAATATTGATGCTCTGCAAAAGAAGGTTTCAAAGGCGAGGATGATCTTACTGGAGGGAGTATGAGACCAAATTGTCTAAAATATCCATGGAAAAGAAACACCATATGCAATGTGGAAGGCTTTTAATGATCTATTTCAGAACAATAGTGATCATAGGAAATTGGTACTGAAGGACAAGCTCAAAAAAATCAAAATGGAGAAAGGTGACACCATTCCAAAATATTTAACCAATTTTATAGAATGTCAAGATGAGCTTGGGAGTGTCAGAATTACTATCGCAGATAATGAATTGGTGAGCATAGCTCTTCTAGACCTTCCCAAGAGTTGACATAGTTATAAGGACTTTGTCAATGGGAGGGAGAAGTTTCCAAATTGGGAATGAATTTGGTCGGATTTCGTGCAAGAAGAATTCAGACGGAATAGCAGGAATGGATCTTCATCTAAGAAAGATGATGAAGAAAATTGTGCCTTGGCTGGTAAGGTGGAGAAGGGGAAGGGGAAGAAATCCTATTACAAATTTGAGTCGGGCAAATAAGGCAAGAAGCGCGGCATGTCCAAAGTGAAGTGTTTTCATTATCACGAGCATGGACATTATGCCACTAATTTTCCACAAAAGAAAAAGAACAAGAAGGCTTTAGGATTATAGTTTGTGAGGCTTTGGCCTCGCAATTTGAGCTTGACGTCTCGATCATTGCATGCATGGTATCAAGTGTAATGGGATTAGTGTGGTACTTGGATAGTGATGCATCTTTCCAGATGATAGGAGACAAAAAAAATTTCAGTAGCTTGGAGGAGAAGAGCCTCCAGATGCATATCAAAATGGTCGATGACGGATGGTACAGTGCTACCAGGATTGGCACAATTACCTTTTAGATACAATCAGGTAAACCCTTCTTATTAAAAGATGTAATGCATGTACCATGCTTGAAAAATAATTTAGTTTCAGTCGCAATGTTGGAGGATAGAGGCTATGATGTGGTTTTCATTTAAGGGAAAACTTTCCTTCAACACAAAGCCACAGGACAAGCCAAGAAGAATGGGATTTTCGTGAAGAATCTCTATAAAATTTACGTAGATGGCTATGCAGAATTGATGGGTAAGGCAGAAAAAGTGGTGAGCCGAGATTAGAGTGAGTTATGGAATAGGATATTCAGCCATCTACACCACGGAGCCTTGAAGTTCATGCAACAGATTTCTATGGGTCTTCCCAATGGTACTGTTGCGCAGATAGACACATGCAAGGGATGTACTATAGGGAAGTATGCAAATGCCACTTTTCATGAGAAGGAGAACCGAGCTTTAGAAATCCTTGAGAGAGTTCACTCAGACGTGTGTATACCATTCTCTACAGCTTCGACAACAAAGCACAAGTACTATGTGATATTTGTTGATGATGTTTCTAGAAAGTGTTGTATCTACTTCATGCAGAATAAATATCATATGTTCTCAAAATTTTGTGAGTTCAAAGCACTGGTGGATAAATACACGAGGAAGCATGTGAAGGCTCTTAGGAGCGACAATGGTGGTGATTACATCTCCATTCAATTCAAGAACTTCTATAGCAAAGAAGGAATTCATAGAAAGTTGATTGCGCCTCATAACCCACAACAGAATGGGGTCGCAGAAAGAAAGAATAGAACAATTGTGGGTGTGGCACAAGCGATGCTGCATGATTAGGGCCTACTGTTGCATCTGTAGGTGGAGGCATGCAACATAGCGGTATTTGTGAAAAACCATAGTCCTCATCGGATACTTGGCATGAGTACACTAGAGGAGGCTTTTTCTGGTAAGAAACCTTATGTTTCATATTTTAAAATTTTTGGCTCATTTGTCTATTGCCATGTGACCAAAGATTCCAGGAAGAAGCTTGAACCAACTATTGAGATTGGGATATTTTTGGGGTACACTGATACTCCCCACAACTATCGGGTGTATTTTCCAAACAACAGGATGATTGTTGTGAGATGAGATATAAAATTTGATGAGGAGAAAGACATGCAATTGTCCCTTGAGTAGGAGTTGGATTTTCATGCAGATGAGGAACTCTTGGTTCCAAAGAATGAACCTCAAGATGTGGAGCAGCCACATGCGAAGGATCATGGAGTGGCAAAAAACACTCATGCAGAGCCATCCACCAAAAATGGTAGAAGGTGAACCACGAAAGCTGATAGATTGAGACTTGATGCGAAAAAGCATATAGGAGCACCTACTTCACTGCGCAACATAGACAGTATCCAGACAAATATACTAGATACATGGCTCTTATGAGAAAATGTATTGTGACATAACCATCCACCTTTGAGTAAGCAGTGCAACAACCAATTTGGGTTGACACTATGGTTGAGGAGTATGACTCCGTCGTTAAGAAAAATTCATGGGAAGTTGTCCCAAGACCTGTTGGAAAATCAGTGGTTGGATCTAGATGGATCTAAAAGGTGAAGTAGACGGAAGATGGGAGTGTGGAGAAGTACAAGGATAGATTTGTATCCCGGATATTCTCACAATTTGAGGGGATTAACTATGAGGAGACTTTCACACCAATTGCAAGGTACTCATCGATTAGATCTATCATTGCACTCTCAGCGCATATGGGGTGGCAGATACATTGGATGGATGCGAAAAATTTGTTTCTCAATGGATTTATTTAGGAATAAGTGTACATATAGCAGTAAGAAGGTTTCGATATCTTTGACAATGAGTCGCATGTGTGCTTACTCAAGAGAGCATTGTATGGGCTAAAGCAAGCACCTCATGCTTGGTACACTAGAATTGACAGCTATTTCACTGGTTTTGGCTTCACCAAAAGTGAAGCTAATGCAAACTTGTACCAGATTGTGGTTGATGGTAAGCTCTTGATTATCGTATTTTATGTTGATGATCCAATTTTGACAGGTGATGAGAAGTTGATAACTTATTGCAAAGAGGATCTTGCAAGGGAGTTCAAAATGAAGGACATGGGATTCCTTCACTATTGTCTTGGTTTGGAATTATGGCAGCATGACAGTGAGCTATTTGTTTCTCAAGGCAAGTATGCCAAAGAGATTCTGAGTAAGTTTTACATGGATAAATGTAAACCCATGGAGACTCCTCTTCCAGGAAATTGGAGGAAGAAGGATGCTACTTCAGGAAAGGTAGTGGATGCTACTGTCTAAAGGTAGATAGTGGGTTCACTGATGTAATTGGTGAACACTAGACCAGACATTTGCTACACAGTTAACTAGCTAAGTCAAGCTATGTTTAAGCCGACCAAGCTCTTTTGGAAGGCAGGGAAGCATATCTTGAGATATCTCATGGGCACTACAGAGTATGGATTATGGTGCAGACGGATAGAGGGAGTGAAGATTCAAGGCTTCACGGATGCATATTGGGCAGGCAATCCATCAGACAGAAAGAGCACATATAGAGGGATATTCAACATAGGATCGACAATAGTTTCTTGGTACAGCAAGAAGCGGCGATTTGTGGCACTCATTTTAGCCGAGGTGGAGTACATGGTGGCAACAAGTCAGGCTACATGTGAGCCATCTGGATGAGGAAGATTCTGGTTGGTTTGTTTGGTTCTCATATGGATCTGATGGTGATACACTGTGATAACCATAGTTGCATTAAACTCTCAGTTAATCTGGTATTCCATGGTAGTTCCAAGCACATAGACATATGGTACCACCATCTCAGATATTGTGTTTAGAGGTGCATTATTTTACATCAGTACATTCCCACGGAAGATTAGGATGAAAATATTCTGACGAAGGCACTCGCCAGGAGAAAATTCGAATACCATAGAAGCAGGATTGGGGTGGCAGATAATCCCTTTCTTTTTGAGAGGGAGTGTTGAAAAGTCAACAAGAAATGTGTGTCTAAGTTAATTTTCCCTTAATTAAATTGGACAATAAAATGTAATCTTATCTCATAATCACTTGTAATAGTTAACTGAGTGTGATAAAATCAGTTAGCTCATGTATTCCGAGTTGAGGGTGGTTGGTGAGGCATGCAGAGTGATTCTATTAGTTATGGAGTTCGAGTTGCAGTTAGTGCATTAGTTTAATGCAGGAGAAATCAGTTAACTCAATATATTGAGTTAAAGTCGGTTGAACGAGTTGTAACTGTGTTTCTCTAGTGAGATATCAAGTGAATTAAATTATATTTAATTCACTTGCAGTGATCTGCCATGCAACTGATGATTTACTACTAATAGTTGCATGCATGTCAGTTCCGGTGGAGACCCATTTGAGACAAAGGTTAAAGGGATGTTAACTATCAGTTGTATCATTAGTAGGTTTCCCGCATGTAGCAAGACATCCATTCGATTTCCCATCATCATTGCGCATTTTTGGAAGGCTGAAATTCATAAAGAATAGGGATTGCATTCCACATGAATTGCGCAAGCAAGGCAAGCTTATTAGAGGTAGGAAATTGGCTAATTGTTGGTATATTTTGTCTGGGTTAGTGTGAGACAGTTGTGAGAGTGCAGGAGACTCTTGTGAAAAAATTTCATTGTAATTGTTTCATGATTCCATGGTGAATATAAAATAGAAGATAGAGGGGTTTTGAGAAGCAAGCTTTCTCCAGGAAAATATTTGTGTTGTGTTTTGATTTGTTTCTTTCTTTACTTGTTTTGATTGGTGATCGTGTTTATTTTCCGCACTGGATTTGTAGAAGGATTTCGTATATAGCTTTAGTACATTTCTTGATCGGATTGAATCCATTGATATACATATGTTTGTATAATTTCTACATTGTATGAGCTGAAATTCCTTATGAATTTCCTAGAATCCGTAGCCAATCTTGGATGGGCTGGCTGAAGGAGTCATCAATGTTATAGGTCAAATTGGGCATCATCCCCCATGACCTGGTCAAACTGGACATCATCCCCAAGGCCATGAAATAGGGCCTATCATCCCCTCATATTTCAATTTCTATATGCCCTAAGAGAAGAATAATTCATTCATGGCTTCTATTGTGATATTTCCAAGGTTTGAAGCATATGTTATATCACTTATTGACTCACCAACGCAACCTCTAAAGGGACTAACTGTGTTGCAATGCAAGGTCCTCCATTCAAGGGTCCACTGCAATGCACTTCTCTACATTCAAGGGTGTGTTGGACACCTGGGAGCAGAATTCTCACTGTTCCGGGAATCTCCACATGGCCAGTGCCTTCTAGAAGAGTCCATATGTGCCAAAATTCAAATCCAAGTGTCCATATAACACCTCTGAACTTGGAAACATGTCTTGCCTATTATTTTAAAGTCATTCATTGAGAAACTACCATCAGTATCCCTATAAATTGAGCACTCATTCTAGTGCTAAGGAAGAAATTTCATAAAGAAATGTTGTTTTATTCTCATTTGCGAGAGTGAAAGTACTGATATGTTGTTGGTATGATGTTGGATGTGATGAGGTTGGGATGAAGCTGGAGCTGGTGCCAACAAATCGATCATTGGTTGTAATCTCCCCCTTCTACTATTTAATAAATATTGATGTTCATTTTCCCATATATATGTCTCTATTTATTGTGCAATGAATTATTGAATGATATATATTATTCATATCTAATCAATTTGATTGAGTAATATAAGTAGATATCTCTATATTGCATGTTGTTTGTTGTTCTCTATTTTTTTTTGCAAGAATTGATCTGGCGATTTGAGTTGGATTGAGAGCGACGACAACAATGACAGAAGGAGAAGGAGAAGCGCTTGAATCACAAGTAGGATCTTTCACCATTCTGTATATTTGCTTATTTTAGAGAAAGTGATAGTAATTATTTCCTTTGTTGTTCTAAGCTACTAGCACCACACTTAGGGAATTTGGTTTATCCGTAGATCACAATTTTGCATAACAAATTGGCGACTCCGCTGGGGAGTATCCTATCATTCCTGGTTTTTTTTCCTCTACTTATCCTCATCATTAGCATCTACTTTCAGCTATTATACATTTGAATGAAATAAATGCATTAGAAGTGTGTTCTTCTGCTTGGTTTTTCAATCCCTTTTGCACCCAATGCACTGTTTTTCAAGACACAGTGCATTGTCTCCCACTCAGGGATGCACTGTAATGCATTGTCTCCCTTTAGAGACTACGTTGGCCCTTTGTTGGCTTCAGGGGCCCTGACCTAGGTTTGGAGTTAAATTTTTCCAACAAACCCATATACTACTAGCCCTTTCGGCAATGACCTACTTTCGTAGGCCAAGGTCTCACCTGAAGTAGTATGGGAGGGTGTTGGAACCAAGTTTCCACACCCTGGGAGAGAGTAGGTAATTAAGGCAGATCTTCGTTAAATCTATCAGGTTCACACAGAAACAACCTATTATCGATATTTTAACAGTATAATCAGCATGTAACCATAAAAAAAGCTACTATCATTAACAGATCTGATCAATACATTCGCATCCACATGTGCATTAGCAATTATCACCACAGAACATTACAATCGTAGCTAATTCATAGATCACAGATACATTCGCAGCTTAAATAAATAAGACATAGGCACTTCAGTAATAAACACGACCAGTTCAGATATCATAAAGATACTTCAAATAGATTCCAAATTCATTAATATCCAAAGACCCAATTACAAACCCAAGACACAGCCTGCGCACATAGCCAACAAGGTCCACACACAGCAGGACTGAGGATCTCCGCACACACAGGCAACCGGAGTCCTTACCCAAAACAACCCAAGACAGATCTCAACAATTAGTTTGCAACATAAATATTCTTCTTACCTACTAGACCCAACTATTTATCTATTTATATCATCATAGCCTTTTCTAGCCTATGGTCTACAAACCATGGTTTGTGGACCCTAGGTCTACCCTTTGACCCATTACAAAACATTGGGGACTTTGACCTGCCCCAAAACCCCTACGCAAGACCAACTGTTACAAAATTATATAAAAAACGTAGCTTAGTGAACCTCGTTCCAACACCCCTCAACCAACCAAATTCCCTATAAATTTTTCATTTCTATCATTCTCAGCCATTTGTTTGTTGTATTCTCAACTGTCTGATACCTCTTAGAGACTAGTAAAATTTCTAGATTCTTCCTCCTTTGAAAAGTAAATTTGTTCAATGTCTCTTTAGTGTTTTTCTTTATCATTGGAAAATCAAATTCAAAGTATTTCATTTTTGCATTAGATCAATTTGTTTTCGTAAAGGAAATTGTTGTTTCATTCCTCGTTTCCTGTAGGAAAAATTTTAGTTCCATTCTTCATTTTTTCTAAAAGATAATTTTTTGTTAAATTCCTCATTTCTCAAAGAAGAAAACACTTGTTTTATTGATTTGATGCATATATTTTCCTTTCTTGCATTCACACTAATGGAACTAAAAATAAAAACACGCATGTGCATATAGTGAATTGTGTGTGTTGCATAGGAACAAGTTAGGAAAGCTGCATTTTAGTTTGTGCTCTTTGTTGTTTGCTCTAAAACTGATTGCTCTTTCCCTTAGTAGCTAGGATTTTCATTGAAAAAGCTAAATTGAAAATTTTTCTTATCATTTAGTTTGCATTTATAGGAATTTCCATCACATCATGCGGTGAACCTCAAAGGAAAACTTTTAAACAAGATCAACATAAAATTTACATAAATTTACCTAAGAAATCATTGGAACATTAATGATAACATTTAGAAGGTCTATGCTCGAGACGTGCTCTGGCGTCGTTAAACATAGCAGTTGTCGTTAACTTGTCTGCGATACATTCCGAGTGTGATACCTCACTCCATGTACATAAGTATATCAGAGCTTGTCCACATACCTTCGGGTATATAGGGTGGTGATCTAGTACGAATAGTATAAGGGGGTGCTCTCACTGTACGGTTTCACATTAGACAATGCTAATATGGACTTGGGACTCCACATACCTTCGGGTATATTTGGGAGGAAAAATTTAGGTTTCTATCCATCCATATTGAAGCGAGTCAACCGCCTTGTAACTTGTGATACACCGAACACATCATTCAGGGAGATTGCATGCCTGTACTTCTTAGTTCGCCAGGAGGTATTCTGTTGTTCACAATTACTTGGTAAACCTTTTGCCTAGAATTAATCTTTTATTTATTTTTATTTTTTTGGTCATAAAATAAATTAGTAATCGTGGAATAAGAACATCCCTTTCCCCATCGTTAGCATAGAATAGCACTAAAACCACCTTTACCACCGGAAGCCATTTCTGGTCGGAAAAGGTGATATCGTTCTACTTAAACTAGTACTATCAGTACCTCTGGTGCGACATCATCCTCATATATACTAGAGTCGTCTCGAGTTGTTTCTACAAATCCTAGTTCATCTACTGTTGCCGAGACAAAGTCCTCTATGTTGCCTGTGGTCATGATCCATCCAATCAGTGAGACCATACCTCCCGAACCCGATGTTGTTCAACAGGAAGTTGATCCGGATCTTGTCGTTTGTTTACCAGAACATCTGAATCCTGAAGTCTAACAACCGGAATTTTTTCCTATATCGATTGCCCCACAAACTATTTTAGCCATTGAGTCTCCCATATCGCGCAGTCAACCTCCTGAAATATATTTCGGGTCTCATAGAGAAATCCTTCCACCTAGTTTGATTTCGATTGAATAAATTCCACAAGACGAAACACCTTCAACTCCAACTCATTTTGGATCAGATCTTTATATTTACAAGACTTTTCCTCAATCACCTCACTATGATTTCTTTGATGTTGTGTCTATTTTAGTTCCCATAGATCTTGTAGGGTATACATTGGGTCGTATAACCATGCCTAAGCCAACATCTTCAGCTGGACCATCTATTCAAGTTGCAACAACACCTTCTCTTGCTACTTCGTCGATGTTCACAACATCACCAGATTCACATCTATATGGTGGCCCTTTCGTCCCACATAGTTACCAATATTTATCTAGAATCTTCTCTAGTGCATCCTCAAACCCATGGACTTCACCAATGTCAACATCTAGTATTCTATCTGGTACATATCTAATGAGTACTAAATGGCTTGATCCTTTATATACATCATCAGGGCAATATCAAGCTGATCCATTTGGGTATATTCATCTAGTACAATTTAAACTAGACTCCCAGCATTTGGAGAACAATATTTTCCATCTTATTATACTCCTCGTGTTGGGGGGCAACCTATGGTCACCCATTTTGACAGTACTTTGTCGTTATTTGGTCATCCTAATGTCGCAATGAATGTTTGTCAGTGGTAGCCCACTCTCCCATCCAACCACAAACGGTTGTACACTCATATCAACCGGTTCAACCTATTTCACCCACATATACTCCACTTGTTAATACATCCTTACCCCTGTTACAGATTCAAACTTTTCTATCTCAACCATCTCAGGCAAGTCCTTCTTCCCAATACCCTCAAGTATTGGGCCCTCAGACTCCAACTCCTTCGACTAGTTTACAACAACCTCCTGTATCAGGAAGCATTTATTCACAAGCTGGATTACCATATTATGGGATGTTGCAGCCACAACCAGGTTATACCTATTCACAACTGAATCTAGGCTATTATATTTTGGGTTATAATCTTGTTGGAGAGACCCCTTGGCAAACACAAGCGCAAATGAAACAACCCTCATTTCAACAAGTAGCGTACCTAGGTTTTGGTCAACAGAATCCTCAAGTGTTTACTTATCAAAACAACCCCTATCTGGGTTACCATCAACAGATTCCTTATGCTAGTACTCAAAGGCCTGTTTCCTAAGAAATTCCATCATACCCTGGCTATGCTCAACTCGACTTAAATTGACAGTTTCCCTTTGTTGCAACTTTAGAGCTACCGGATTTAAATCGGCTTACCAATGATCCAATCAATTACACTCCTTGGTGGCCGGTGATACCTCATAAATCACTCTCAAATATTCCTAATTTCAATGGAAACCCTGGGAAGACCTGTCGACACATGTTATGCCTTATCATTTGTGGTGTTCATCTAGATCCCTAAATTATGACTCTGTTCGACTATGTCTTTTCCAGTGTATGCTCACTGGTCTGGCCGCGAAATGGTACATTGAGTTACCAAGAGCATCATTTGATAATTTCGCTGCCCTAGCTACTGTCTTTCTGACCCACTTCTAGTTACCCATACGATATGAAACTAGAATAGAACTCTTTACTAATTTTAAACAGACTAGTGCTACTAATATTTCTGATCATATTCATGAGTGGCGTCGTCGTCATAGAATGGTTAAGACATTTGTTCCTGGTCAACTCCTTGCTGAGTGGTTCATTAAGTCCCATGTGGCTAAGGATGATACTCAGTCTCGGTACTTATATTTGATTTATACTCAGTCTGGCATGCTCTACAATAAAATTCCCAACACACCGTGATCTAATTTTATTGTTCCTCCTCCATCTAAGGACTCTCATGCCAGTGACAATATGGTCGGTACTATAAGCACACATCACTCTACTGCATCTGATCCCACACCTTCTTCTAAAATTCATGTCGTTTCATCTGACAAAGGCAAAAGTGAAAAGCAACCCGGAATTAAGAAAAAGGGGAAATCAAAGAAAAATCAAACTTCTGCCCCACAGGAATGATCATCTGATCAACAAAATGGAAATCAGAAACCTCGTTTCCCTTGCATAATCTATAATGAGGAGAAATTTGTTCAATACTGTCCTCATCGTGAGGAAGTCTCAAAATTGATTAAGACCTTGCATGCATCTGATGTGTTGACAAACCCATTTCCGAATCTAGACACAAATTTGGTTGCTACGGATCCTACTTCTAGTTCCCAAGTGCTTATGCTTTCTGTCACGAAGCCGTCAAAATATGTTTTGGTGTAAACGCATAATAAATATTACAGTATTCAGGCTACTAATCAACCTATTATCTCGACCACGAATATGTCGACGAAATCTATTATGCCAACTGTTATTCCTAAGTTAACAATAAAGCCACCGAAGGGAGTTATCCATAAATCGACATTCAATCCTCGAGCTCGAGATGCTAAAATTATAATATAGTTGAATATTTGGCTCAATCCCCTTCAGCTATGTCAACGCTTGAGGTACTTCAAATTTTTCCCTCCCAGAAGCAGGGTTTGTTTTCAGCAATTGGTGGAATTGATCCGACAGATTCCAATCTTGTAGTCTTTAATCATACGGGCTATGTGCCGCAATTACCAATAGAATTGGAATTCTCCATCCAAGTAAATGTTCTCAATCACCTCATTCATTGTACTATTATTGATGAGGGATCATCTACTTGCATTATGTCTCTAAACTGCTGGAAGTCACTTGGATCACCACACCTATCTCAATCGCCTGAGACGTTGAAAGCTTTCGACAAACGTACATATAAGCCTTGTGGTATCATCAATAACCTGCATGTCAATCTAGGGGGAAAAACATTGAATGTTTAATTTGAGGTCATTGACAGGCCCCTTGACTACAATATTTTACTCGGAAGGCCATGGGTATATGCTATGACTGTGATCATCTCTACAAATTTTCGAATGATCGCCTTTCCACATAAAGGTGTTATCATAGTCATCAATCAACTATCCTTATTTGCCTCTAGTTCCCAAGTAATTGGAAGTGTTCCATTATTTCACACACCCCAACTAGCACTTCAGAACATTGGCGTAGGACTCTTAAAGGATAATTCCCTCATGGGAACCTTTGCATTACTACCACCTATGACATCGGCAGAAATTGCAAACATAGAGACCTGCTACATGATATCTTCTATGCCATCTGGCTTAAGGAATATTACGGGTGATTCTGAATTTGTTATGTTGGATGAGTTTTTGTTGCCCAACCCAATTGAGCTAGCATAGAAATCAATCTACATGGCTTGGGCGACGAATCTGAAATCATCGTCGCTAGTCATTTGGGTTGATCGTTCAATAGATTTTGGTACTCCATCTGATCCTCTTTCATCCACTTTCTTGACAGATGAGAATATTGTGGAATCCATGATGCCAGAAGGAGAACCATGGGAATATCATCATCATCACTCCGATCTTTAGGATTGCGAAGAAGATAATCTTATTGAACTATATCACCCATTGATCAAAAAATTCTTTTCAAATTCTTGTCCCATTAATGCAATCGAATCCGAGCGAAATTTATCAAATATTGAAGAAACCATTTCTACCGATATTTAGACCAAACCTGGCGTTGTATAAAATATTCATGTCAGCGTGTCTTGTTCTCCATCAAAACTCGAAACTTATCGCCCTCTCTTTCATGAATTTCATGATGTATTTGCTTGGTATTACGAGGAAATGCCAGGCATAAATACTAGTATCGTTGAACACACCATTAAAATGTACCCTGATGTTAAACTGGTACGTCAATGCCTTCTTCCTGTTCATCCGAAGAAGGCTGCTGCTATTAAAGAATAAGTTGAAAAAAAAATTCATGCTGGTTTCATTTACCCTGTTTCGCTTACTGATTAGGTTTCCAACATTGTTCTTGTCATGAAGAAACAAGGTAAAATTAGAGTGTGTGTCGATTATCGAGATGTCAATATTTCTTGTCCAAAATACAACTATCCTACTCCTTTTATCGACCAGATTATTGACGACTTTGCTGGATGTGAAATAATTTTGTTCATGGATGGATTCTCTGGCTACAATCAAATAAATATCCACCCAGAGGACCAATATAAGACAACATTCATTTTTCCCTGGGGCACATTCGCTTATCGGAAACTCCTATTTGGTCTAAATAATGTTGGGGGAACTTTTCAGAGAGAAATGGATTATTCTTTCAATGACATCAAGCACATTGTTCAACCCTATCTAGACGATTTACTCGCGCATTCACGAAACTGAACTGATCACCCAATGCATTTGAGAGCTTTTTTTTTACGCTGCCGACACTACAAAATATGCCTTAATCTACATAAACGTGTGTTTTGTGTTGGTTCTAGTCGTTTCCTAGGATTCGTCATCTCAAAAGAAGGAATTTGAATCGACCCACTGAGGGTCTAGTCCATTCTTGATTTTCATGCACCATTAAATTTGCTTCAGTTATGGAAACTTCAGGGAAAGGCTAAATTCCTAAGGAGGTTCATACCCAACTATGCTGAAATGGCTAAGGGATTTACTCAGATCTTGAAAAAGGGGATTCAATTCCATTGGGATAAGGTTGCACAAGCTTCTTTTGATGTTGTCAAGGATACACTTGTCCGGGTGTCATTAATGTATCCCCCCAATTATCATAGTGATTATTTCTTATATATCGCCGTGGCTAATACGACCATTGCTATGGCAATGGTCCAAGAAGAAGATAGGATAGAACATCCTATATATTATTTGATTTGTAATCTCAATGATACAGAATTGAAGTATTCATACGTCAAAAATCTCGCCTTGGCAGTCGTTCAAGCTGTCCAAATATTTCGTCACTATATCATGTTTTGGAAGACCATTGCCATTTCAGATTGCAACCCCATGACTTACATTTTATCACATCAATTGCTGGGGAGAAATTATTAAAAATGGATTGTCATTTTTCAAGAGTTGGATTTGGAATTCAGAAAATCCAATTCAAATAAGTCTTTAGTTTTGGCTGAGCTTCTCTGCGACCTTCCCTCTTATAGTACTGCTACTACATCAGAACCATCTATTCCTAATGAGTCTCTCTTTCTGATCAGATCATCTGATCCTTGGTATGGGGATTTTATCATTTATCTCCATACCCATACTTTCCGGCCTTATACCTCTCACTCTAAATAGCAACGTATTCCATACCAAGTCAAAGATTATCTGATCGTCAGCAATACACTTTATCGTCGTGGTGTCGATACAATTTTAAGGAGGTGCCTCACTCATGAGGAGGCCGAAAAGGTTTTAAATGATTGTCACTCTGGGGCCTGTGGTGGACACCTGTATGGATACGCTACCATGCAGAAGATACACTACGCCAGTTACTTTGGTCTACCATATTTTTCGACTGCATCCTCAGGTCATAAATTTTAATGTGTGCTAGATATTTGATCGTAAATTCCACAAACCGCTAGCGTCGATGCATATTGTTATCGCTTGGGGTATTGACTTCATGATCTGCAACCCTAATTTGTCCAGGGGGCATGGTTATACTATTTTCGCAATAGACTAATTTACCAAGAGGGCTGAAGCGATGCCTACATTCAACAACACAGGCGAAACTGTAATATTCCCAAATGGGGAATGCAACAATAAAATGCACTAAAAATGAAATTTTCAGAAATGTATGCAATAAAAGTTAAATGCAGCCCATGGATCCATTCATTTATACATTATAATAGCCAAATACAAAATGAGATCTGAAACAAATCATGGTAGCTTAGTTAAGCAAGCCTCCCAGGCCATAATAGTCCAAAAATCATGCAAAAAGAGGGGTTGCAACCATGATTAAAAGATGAAACACCCTGACAACGTTATTTTATTTCTTATGAAACAGAAGTAGGTTTTACATCAGATATAGAGCTTCTAGGTGCATAAAAATTTGGATCTATATCAGATCCATGCACTATACAGACTCCTCTAATGAAACTCCTTGGGGTTTTCAAAAAAACACCAAGCACAAAGTGTAGATCTAAGATCTAAGACTGTAGATCCACTAAAAATTATAGATTTGGAAAGTGTGTCTGATCTTATATATCAAAAATAATATCCTCCTCCAATAGATCTCCAAAGTGAAGGGCAGATCCCCAACACTCATAAAATCAACTCTCCAAATGGTGTACTAATCCACCTTGCAACTGCTCCTTCAGAAATTACACAGATCTGGATCTCTTCTGCGATGTAGGGATCAAAATATAGTTGGCCTGATGCAAGATCTAGAAATGAAGCTCAATTCCTTCAATATTGTCCTTCCAATGGAGTAGAGCCCTCCTCCACTGAAAATGAGCACTGAAATGGCCTAGATCTGAAGATCTAGTCTCCACTTACTGCAACTTACTGAAATAGAAAAACCCTCAACGGGATCTACTCTGTCAAAGGAATATGAAGCTTGGCCTTCAACCAGATAGTGGACAATGTGGTGCAAGACTCCTCCAAGAGTACTCTCAAGGAAAGAGGTGGGATTCCCAATCAGGAACACCCTGTGCTAAACAACACTCTTTCTCAGCTAAAAAGCAAGAGAAAGATATATGTCTAAACAAACCATATATTCAGAAAATCATAATCATAAGCTAATCCCATATGGTTTCCATCCTCTTCCTTATAAACAATGTGAGCCTTCTCACCTTGGGTCCCACTCATTAGGGTTTCCATCTTCATGCAGTTAATCTCCCTCCAAAACTGCATTGTCCCATCATCAATGCCACTCCTTCATAACATCGTTGTTGGATTTGGTCAACCTTGAATTGATCTCCATGTAATGTCTTCTTCCACACTCAAGGTGGCTTTATTCTAACTATCTAAACTGATCCATATTCCCACTGGGTTATCTCCATTAATGTTCCATTTCCTCCATACTAGGTTTGTTGACTTGGTCAAACTTGACCTTGTCCACATGCATTAGCCTTGTTCACACATGAAGGTGTTTTATCCAGCTATGAATATGATCCCTTTTCCCATTAAGAGGGTTTTTATTGCTGCTAAAAATATTTATAGGCCTCCCTACCCATTTATTCATCCAACTATGTGTTAAGAGAAAAAATAATATTCCAATTAGCTGCATGCTAATTTAGGAATATTACAGTCCTCCCCTCCCAATTGTTGCTTGTCCTCAAGAAACTACAAGGATAGAACTGAAGAGCCTCTCCTCTTCCTCCTGTAGCATCCTCAAGTGATAATTTCCCCAAAAGAACGAGATGCTTTCTCATCAATGTGTTCTCAATTTGTTCCTCCCATGTATGTAAATATGCCTTTGGTGAAAAATCCAAAAGGCTCTTATCATGAAAAAGTGGGATATCCATGGAAACAAATATATGTGGTCTAAAGGCCTTCTTGAGGCATGGAATCTGAAATATATTGGGAACCATTATTCCCATGTGAAGCCTCCATCCCCAAGCTATCATCCACAAAAATTGAGTCACCCTCCAACATGGTAACTCTTGAAACATCTCCTCCACCTTAGGCCCCTACAAAGAAGGTGGAATGCATAGCTAAATATGTGGGATCAAAATTTCCATCCCACGCTGTCTCTCTCTCCACTTATGATAAGTGTAGAGTTGTTGCTGAATATGGGCTGCAATAATGTTTTCTTCATGGAGAAAAAAGGCAATAGGGTCCTCAAATATCCACCCTTTGGTTCTTGCCCAAATAATCCCATACACAATGAATATGACATGATCATCATATGGAATAAAAATGAGAGAAGTACTAAATGTTTTACATAATTTTTTAAGGTACCAACAGTTTCTCAAGTAGTCACAGTGTAGTTTCTCCCACTGCAGTTTCAGAATATGATATGGCAAGTTGTCTTCAAACAGTTTTCTATTTGTGCATGTTATCTCATCTACTAGTAAATAGTAAACGGAATTGTATATCAACTGAGCATATAGGAAATAGTACAACACTTTCCCAAATCCATACAAGAAATGGCTTTCTCCATCATACATGTTGGTCCCAAAATGACCATGAAGCCCAAATAGAGGTTTTCCCTCTTGTGGAGAAATGCACTGTATAAGGATGGTAAGAGAATGCAAATATTGTGTTAGATAATCAATAATTGCATAAACATAATTCTTACCATGTATTGAGAGCAATATTATAATACGACCCAAGAATGAGCCCTTCATAGTGGTATGACATAGTCCCATGAAGAGGAATGAACTATGTACTGCAAGTAGATCTCTCTTCTTATGCTAGAAAATCTAAGTCAAGAAGATATTATCATGGTAAAAGATGTCTCCATCCACTAATCCATCACTCTCATCTCCTTCAACCCCACCAAGTGAATCATATGTAAAGTGATCCTGGGGACACTCCCTCAACAAACCCAAGCTCCCAAGTGACACTGTCATTGGCCTTTGAATAAGGCTCTTGTCATCTCGTATCTCCATTGTTTGACATCCCACATGTCAAAGCCATCAATCATAATGCTGCTACATATGGGAGATTTCTTCCCAAGGGAAAGTACCTCCTGATCCTCCAAGGCTAAGGAATATCCCTTTTGCACCCTTTTAGTGCCATCTCCTACTCCTGCAACATCATGAAAATTATGGGAGAAGTTCAGCCCATACTCTCTCAAGAACAACCAAATAAACAACAACTCTTGTTGCCTTCCCGCACCATCATCATATAAATCATGGAGCAACAACATGATAGTTGATATGACAGATATCACATCACCAAAATACATCAAAAATCCTTGCTGCCATATGATGTAAGTGTCATGCCAAAGACCATCCACCACCCTACTCTTTGAAACAAAATGTGTCACAGGATGACCAAACTCTTTCAAGAGTAACCAACGCAGTCTTGCCTCCTACTGCCTGGTGTAATAAATATGCAAGTAGCTCCCCAACCTCTTGCTCATCAACATCACCCACCCAACCAATGGTGAGTGTCTATCATCATGTCCAAAAGTGGCATCCCTCCAAAGGATAATACCATCCTCCCAAATCATATTTCTGTCTTTGCATTTCATGGGATGTTGAAATGAAATCTCCTAGAGATATCCAAATGAAGACCACTCATCAATGACCAAGTTGACCCCATAAGGATCCAAACATACTGAAGGAAAAATCTTCTTGTTGAGCAATGAAGTTCTCGTCAAGCAAGATCCATCATAACAATGGAAGATAAGATGTCTCTCATCAGCCATCTATCTATCCTCTACTATGCATGTAGAAAGGTCATTAGAATGCTCCAATAATGGTTGGGCCCCCAACTCATCACTGTTGCTCAATGACAGCGCTTATGATCTCCATAATGGTGCATCTGTTGTCTTAAGATCATACTCAATGATGAACACATAGTTCTGCATGGCATGGTTCAGGACAATACTCATCCCATCCTCTAATAATATACACTCCAACCCCAAGAATTGTGTGCAGCTCAACAATGATACACTAGGATGACTATATATCTCTTCCTTGAACAAATCAAGGCTGCTCAGCGTGGTGATAGTCTGCTTCTCCAAATCAGCAATTTACTTTAACCCTAGGTCATGCAATGGTACATTCCCACAATCCTCCATATGATGTGCTGAAGTAATAGAAAATGGAAACATGTGCATACCTTGGTAAAGCTTGGGAACATCTTGTACTGCTACAAGGGTTCCTTCCTCCGGTGTGATGGATTCCCCAACTACTAATGATGATGGCTGCTCTTCTATGGCTGCATCAGCATTGGTACAAGTATTCTCCTCCTCATGCATCTCCAGAATGGTGCATGTGATTCTAGATGTCAAGAGATCAAGACCACTTTGCAAAGATGCAAGTGTTCCTTCTCCTGATGTAAGTGCTCTTGCAACAAGAGATGGTGAAGGCTTCTTCTCCTCTGATTTCTTCTTTTCAAACTTCTTGATCAACCTTTGAGTAAAATATACAAATGCAGTCACTCTTACATGACTCAAATGGCTAAAACACCAAATGTTTGCTTCACCCTCAAGGTGCAGTGCTGCAATCTCAACAGCTTTTTTCTCTACTACTGGATGTAGCAAGAAAAATTCATCCAACCTCATTCCCCAAGCCCTTGTTGTGCATTTGGATGACCCATCAAAGGTATACAATAGAAATCTATTTCCCTTCTTTCTTCTATTGCTGCAAGGTCTCCTTTCTTCTTTGAGCTAAATGAACTATGGGAGAGTTATATTCTCCTTGAAAGCTCTAGGCTGAGACTTGTATTCTGCAAGATACTCACTTAGAATCTCATGATCTAATTTTCCTCTATCTCCATGCCTCTTGTCTTCAAAATAAAAGGGCATAGCATGTTTATTTGGAGCTCTATGTAATACCGGATCTTCTTTTTGTTGAGAGGAAGTACATGGACCTTCCTCATCTTGAAACCCTACTGTGGTTCACTTCTTTTCTCCATTCTTCTTTGCTTGACCTCCTTGGTGATGTCATTCTTAGATCTGAAAAGAGATGAGGTGAAACTCATTCCTTCCATCATTCTGATCTCTTTCTCCTTATCTTATTCTTCTTATAGCATATTGGCCGAAACTCACAAGATGAGCCAAGATTATGCTCTCATACCACTGTAATATTCCCAAATGGGGAATGCAGTAATACAATGCACTAAAAATGTATTTTTCATAAACGTATGCAATAAAATTTAAATGCAGCCCATGTATCCATTCATTTGTACATTATAACAGCCAAATAAAAAAGGATATCTGAAACAAATTGTGGTAGCTTAGTTAAACAAGCCTCCCAGGCCATAATAGTCCAAAAATCATGCAAAAAGAGGGGTTGCAACCATGATTAAAAGATGAAACACCTTGAAAACGTTATTTTATTTCCTCTGCAACAGCAGTAGGTTGTACATCAGATCTAGAGCTGCTAGGTGCATAAAAAGTTAGATCTATATTAGATCCATGCACTATACAGACTCCTCTAATGAACCCCCTTGGGGTTTTCAGCAAAACACCAAGCACAAAGTGTAGGTCTGAGATCTAAGACTACAGATTCACTGAAAATTATAGATATGGAAAGTGTGGATAATCTGATATATGAAAAATAATAGCCTCCTCCTATAGATCTCCAAAGTGAAGGGCAGATCCCCAACACTCAGAAAATCAACTCTCCAAATGGTGTACTGAACCACCCTGCAACTGCTCCTTCAGAAATTACGCAGATTTGGATCTCTTCTATGCTGTAGGGATCAAAACATAGTGGGCTTGATGCCAAGGTCTAGAAATGAAGCTCAATTCCTTCAATATTGTCCTTCTAATGGAGTAGAACCCTCCTCCACTGAAAATGAGCACTGAAATGGCCTAGATCTGAAGATCTAGTCTCCACTTGTTGCAGCTTACTGAAAAAGACAAACCCTTAATTGGATATGTGCTATCAAAGGAAGATGAAAATTGGCCTTTAGCCAGATAGTGGAAAATGTGGTGCAAGACACCTCCAAGAGTACTCTCAAGGAAAGAGGTGGGATTCCTGATCAGGAACACCCTGTGCTAAACAACATTATATCTCAGCTAAACAACAAGAGAAAGATATATGTCTAAACAGACCATATATTCAGAAAATCATAATCATAAGCTAACTTCATATGGCTTCCATCCTCTTCCTTATAAACAATGTGAGCCTTCTCACCTTGGGTCCCACTCATTAGGGTTTCCATCTTCATGCAGTTAATCTCCCTCCAAAACTGCGTTGTCCCATCATCAATGCCACTCCTCCATAACAGCGCTGTTGGATTTGGTCAACCTTGACTTGATCTCCATGCAATGTCTTCTTCCACACTCAAGGTGGCTTTATTCTAACTATCTAAACTAATCCATATTCCCACTGGGTTATCTCCATTAATGTTCCACTTCCTCCATACTAGCTTTGTTGACTTGGTCAAACTTGACCTTGTCCACATGCATTAGCCTTGTTCACACATGAAGGTGTTTTATCCAGCTATGAATATGATCCCTTTTCCCATTAAGATAGTTTTTATTGCTGCTAAAAATATTTATGGGCCTCCCTACCCATTTATTCATCCAACTATGTGTTAAGAGCAAAATTAATATTCCAATTAGTTGCATGCTAATTTAGGAATATTAGAGAAACAACTGCATTATTATTTTTTAATCATGTCATTTCACGGTTTGGTGCTCCACAAGCTATAGTCACAGATCATGGGAAGCATTTCCGCAATCACATGATGAATGAATTAACTGCCAAATTAGGACTGTCACATGATATTTCTACTCCTTATTATCCACAATCAAATGGAAAAGTTGAGGCTTTTAACAAGATTCTTAAACTAATGCTTCAATGAATGATTGGAGTTCATAAATGAAATTGGCATTTGATCATGTACTCGACTTTGTGGGCATACTAAACCTCGGTGAGAAACACAACTGGATTTTCTTCCTTTCAATTGGTGTATGGTCTGGAAGCTAGCTTGCCTATCCAATGTGAAATACCGTCGTTAAAACTCGCAATTGACTTGTTACCTGACACCTCTTCTAATGAAGCGCATCTTTTTAACCTCATGCATCAGATGGTGACTTGGTCCTTCTTTATGATCAGGAAGTTGTTGTAATAGGTACAGGGAAATTTGAGCCTTTATGGCATGGCCCCTATATTTTCAAAAGAGTTCTTGCTAAGGGTGTCTATGAGTTGGTTGATTATGATGGAATTCCATTGGAGAAACCCCGAAATAGGTTGTATCTGAAACGTTACTATGCTTAAACATGAGTGTAGTGAACTGTTGTATTATATTGTATATATGTTGTTGATTTGCATTTACTGTCTTAGTTTGTTTTTCTAGAGTTTTATTGAAGTTAGTAATCTAATTTACATTTCATCATAGATGTATGAATCTTTGGAACCATTCGTTGGGTATGTTGATGGTGCTAGTCGTAGTACGCAGAATCTATCCTCTACAACGCGGGCCATTTTCGCTCCGAACAACGAGTTAGCGAGTTTTCAAGGGATTTGTATCGATCGATCTACAAGAAATATCGCTGAGTATAGCGCGTTGATCAAACTTCTCTCTGATGTCACTTCATTTGGTATTAATTGTATCATCATTAGGTTAGACTCACAACTTGTGGTACTGCAATTTACTAGTGTTTATATTGTCAGAAATCCAACACTGCATCATATGTTCCTAAGAGTTCAAGTTTTGTAAACACATTTTTATTTCATTCAATATCAACACATTTCTAGAAACTTGAACACATTAATTGATTCCTTAGCGAATTATGTTATAAACATACATTTGCAACACATGTAAAGACATATTTTCAATTCACATCACATAATTGAATAGGATTGTGCAATAAATATAGGAAAACACTGAAAACAAACAGATAGACAGTTATAGGTTTTTAAAAAAAAAATTCCCAAGACACATTGGTAATATGACCTCAAAATGTATGCAAAATGTCAAAAGTAAACTAGTGATGCTCGTGATAACATGTTACTTATCTAGCTGTCCTATGCAACAACCACATCTAACTGTTAGGAACACCAATAGTATGGAGTTGCAGTCTCATGGGTAACTCTTCGATCCGACAATCTGAAATCTTGAGAGTCAACCCCTGTAAGTGATATTGTATCTCAGCAAGAGTCTTAGCCATATCCAAATCTTAAAGGACTGTTCTCCCGACATCCCTCTCTGTTGGCTCGTCTGCTCCCTGCTCTGGCTGGCCCACTGGTCGAAATCGACCTACATCTACATTACATCAAAATTTTAGTTTAGTCTTTGGAAACATAAAAATACAAAACATTTATAAACCTTAGAAAAATAAAAAAAACATGGTCAAAAAATTCTTACCAATTGCACCCCATTGAGCGTCTTCTGGTAAAGCCAAATCTAGATATACTTGGAAGTCAACGCCTTCATATGCCTAATCATCAATGGCTACCATCTTTCACCTAAAATAGGCAAAGAATGAAAACGAGAACATGATGGTCGATTGACCAGCATGTATAGCCATCAGTTCTACCCATATCTGCATCCTTAGATCTCTAGGACTAGATATACCTAGTGTCACATGTTGGGGCTACACCAATGGAATCCGATCTAAGGCAAAATAAATCAGGATCAAACCATAGTTGAAATTTTTCTTCCTTCCTCCTGTAGAAATTATACAAAATACATGTATGTCCTGGATTCTCCTTATCTAACAATATGATATTGTTAAATACATAATCGCTTCTACATTTTTTGGAAATTTAAAACACAATCGCCAATTAAAATATCATGAAGAAAGATCAACCACACACAACACAAATAATTTACTGGGGAAAGCTTATAGATAAAAACCCCACTATCTTCTATTATATATTATATCATGGATCATGAAACAATTACATACAAATCTCTAATCCAAGAGCTCTCAGTACATGAGCTTATTGTCTCACACTATCATACAAAAATGGGCAAGTTCCTTAGCCAATTTATTGTCTCCAGACAGCCTATCTCCACTGTGCAATCCCTAAGTGAATGTAATATTTCCTGAGTTGGCTGTGCAATCCTCATGGGCACATCCAATGTGTGTGTGGTTGCATGTGTGCAACCAGATAATGTCACAACTAATAGTTTACTTCCCTTTCACCTATAGCTCAACTGGGTCTCCACTGGATCTGACATGCATGCAGTTAATAATAGTAAACCTTTAGTTGCATGTGAGACCACTGATTATGAATGAATTAATAATTAATTCACTTGATCTCTCACTAGTGTATCTTCAGTTACAACTAGCACAACTGAGTTTAACTCACTTAACTAAGTTAAACTACTTTACAACTTGCACAACTACACTTCCAACTTTGTTACAATTTCGAATCACTCAGCTACAACTAAGTCAACCTGCATGTCCCACCAACCAACCACTTAACTCGAAATTCCTTTAGATAACTGATTTTGCACTTCAGTTAACTATTTCCAAGTGCTCATTGAGAATAGAATATAGTTTATTGTCCAACTAATATTCAGGGATAATAATAGTAGACATGCATCTATAAATAGACATGCATTCTATAAATAGATTATGCACATACATCTATAAATAGACATACATCTAAAAATAGCATAAGACTCCATCCTAGTGTAGGTGCTTCATTTTCACTAGGATATTCTTGTTGAATCTAAACACTCCCTCTCAACAAGAAAGGGATTATCCTTCACCCCAATCCTATCTCTATGGTATTCGAATTTGCTCCTAGTGAGCGCCTTCATCAGAATATCTGCATCCTGATCTTCTATAGGAATGTACTGAAGCAACATGATTATCCTCTGCACACAATATTTGAGATGATGTTACCAGATATATACATGCTTAGATATATCATGAAACACAGGATTAATCGATATTTTAATGCAATTCTTATTATCACAATGAATCAATGTCGAATCCATATGAGAACCAAACAAACCAACCAAGATATTTCTCATCCAGATAGCCTCACATGTAGCTTGACTCGCTGCCATGTATTCCGCTTTTGTTGAACTGAGTGCCACGGATCTCTGCTTCCTGCTGTACCAAGAAACAGTTGTAGACCCAATACTAAAGATCCCCACTGATGTGCTCTTTCTATTCGATGGACTGCCCGCAAAATCTGCATCCGTGAAGCCATGCAACTTCACTCCATACGTCTGTCTATACCATAAACCATACTCTGATGTGCCCCTCAGGTATCTCAGGACATGCTTACTCGCCTTCCAAAAGCGCTTGGTAGGCTTAACCATAGCTTGACTCAGCTGGTTAACCACATATCAAATGTCTACTCTCGTGTTCACTAGATACATTAGCGAACCCCCTAACTGTCGATAGACAGTAGCATCCACTACCTCTCTAGAAGTAGCATCCTCTTTCCTCCAGTTTCCTGGAAGAGGAGTATCCATGGGTTTGCATCCCTCCATGTGAAACTTACCCAGTATCTCCCTTACATACTTGCCTTGAGACACAAAAATTTCACCATCTCGCTGCCATATTTCCAATCCAAGGAAATAACAAAGGAGACCCATATCCTTCATTTCGAACTCCCTTGCAAGATCCTCCTTGCATGATTGTATCAGTTTCTCATCACCAATCAATATTAAATCATCAACATAAATAACAATGATTAAAATCTTACTCTCCACCACAATTTGGTGTAGGTTTTTATCTGCTTCACTTTTGGTGAAGCCCGGTCTGGTGAAATAGCTGTCTATCCAAGTGTACCAAGTACAGGGTGCTTGCTTCAGCCCATACAACGCTCTTTTGAGTCGGCACACATGCGAATCAATGTTGAAGATCTGAAAATCTTCAGGCTACTCTATGTACACCTCTTCCTCAATGATCACATTCAGAAACACATTTTTCACATCCATATGATGAATGTGCCAACCCATCTGTGCTGAGAGAGCAAGGATGGTCCTTATGGAAGAATACCTTGCGACGGGTGCAAAGGTCTCTTCATAATATATCCCCTCGATCTATGAGAATCCCTGGGCCAAAAATTTAGCCTTGTATTTCTACACACTCCCATCAACAGCTTTCTTTACCTTGTAGATCCATCTCGGACCTACCAATGATTTATCAACTAGCCTTGGAACAATTTCCCAAGCACTATTTTTGACAATGGAGTCATACTCCTCCACCATTACATCTACCCATGTGGGCTCATGCACCGCTTCCTGAAAGGAAGATGGTTTAGTCACAATACATTTTCTCATGAGAGCCATGTATCTAGTAAATCAGTCAGGAGAACTTCTTTGTCTGCACTGTGAAGTATGGGATCCTACATTCTTTGCAGCATCAATTCTTAGCCTATCAGCTTCCGTGGTACACCTTCTACCATTTATGATGGATGGCTCTACGTGAGTGGACTCCTCCACTCCATGAACCTCCTCCTGTGGTTTTTCCACATCTAGAGACTCATCTTTGGGAACCAACAGTTCCTCCTCTACATGCAAGTCCAGCTCCCTCTCAAGCGACAACTACATGGATTTCCCCTCATCGAATTTTATATCCCATTGCACAAGAGTCATTCTGCTGTTAGGAAAATACACCAGATAATTATGTGGTGTTTCTGTGTACCCCACAAAAATCCCAACTTCAAGAATCGGCTCCAGCTTCTTCCTGGCATCCTTGGTCACATGCACACAAACAAATGAGCCAAAAATCTTAAAGTTTGAAACATCTGGTTTCTTACTAGTGAAAGCTTCTTTAGGTGTAATCATGCCAAGTACTCTATGTGGACAATAGTTTTTCACATAAACCACAATGTTACATTCTTCCACCCACAAATGCATTGGTAGGCCCTGATCATGCAACATCGCTCGTGTTGCACGCACGATCATTCTGTTCTTCCTCTCCGTGACCCCATTTTGCTATGGGTTATGAGGCGCTATGAGTTCTCTTCGAATTCCTTCTTTGCTGCAGAAGTTCTTGAATTCGTTAGAGATGTATACTCCACCATTATCGCTCCTAAGATCCTTCACTTGCTTCCCTGACTCTTTCTCCACCAATGCCTTAAACTCACATAAATTTGAGAATGTTTTATCCTTCTTTTGCATGAATAAGATCCAAAATTTACGAGAAAAGTCATCAACGAAGATTACATAGTACTTATGTTTTGTTTTTGAAGAAACCAAGAACGGTCCACACACGTCTGTGTGAACTCTCTCAAGGATCCCCGAAGCACATTTCTCCTTCTCATGAAAGGTGGAATTTACATACTTCCCCATGGTGCAACCCTTGCACTGATCTAACTAAGCAAGTGTTCCCATTGGAAGTCCGGTAGATATTTGTTGCATGACTTTCAAGGCTCCATGATGAAGATGGCCCAATCGCCTGTGCCATAATTCACCCTCATCCCGGCTCACCACTTTTTCTGCCTTGCCCATCATGGAAGCGCATCCATCTACCTCCAACATGTAGATATTCTTAACTTTAATCCCTATCCTCTTGGCTTGACCTTTTTTTTATGTCGCAAGAGAGATTTTCCATCGCTAAAAACAACGTCATAGCCTCTGTCCTCCAACATTGTGACTGAGACCAAATTTTTCTTCAGACGTGGAACATGCATAACATCATTCAATTAAAATGGTTTACCTAAATCCCTCTGAAAGGTAATGGTACCAATCCCGATAGCACTATACCATCCGTCTTCGCCCATCTCTATATGCATATGGACATCTTTCTCCTTCAAGTCACTAAAAATTTCCTTATCTCCCGTCATGTGAAAGGAAGCGCCACTATCCAAATACCACAACAATCCCAATGCACTTGACACCATGCATGAAATCAAGGAGAATTCAAGCTCAAATTGTGAGGCAAGGGCCTCACTAGCTGCAACTCTAGCAGCCTTCTTATTCTTCTTCTTTTGTGGACAGTTAGTAGCAAGATGCCCATGTTCGTGATAGTGAAAACACTTCACCTTGGACATATCCAGCTTCTTGCCTTTAGACTTATATTTAGAATGGAACTTCTTCCCCTTCCTGTTCTTCGCCTTGGCAACCAAAGCACAATCTTCTTCATCATATGATTTAATGAAGATCCATCTCTGGTGTTCCACCTGAACTCTTCCTGCACCAAATATGACCACGGTCGTTCCCAATCTGGAAATTTTTCTCGTCCGTTGACAGAGTCTTCATAACTGTGCCAACTCTTAGGAAGTCCCAAGAGAGCCAAGCTCATTGAATCATCATCAGCAACAGTTATTCCCACACTCCCTTGTTCATCTGAACATTGGACAAACTTCGTGAGATACTTTGGAATGGTGTCGCCATTTTCCATATTAATCTTCCTAAGTTTATCTTTGAGCGCCAATTTCATATGGTAATTTTTGCTTTGGAATAGATCTGTCAAATTCTTCCACATAGCATATGGTGTGGCTTTCCCATGGAGACTTGAGACAATGTGGTCTCGTACTCCCTCCAACAGGATCCTCCTCGCCTTTTCCACTTTCTTTTGCCATGCATCAAGATTGGCAGCATCTGATGAAGTAGGCTTAGGAACATCATTGTCAATGAATTACTTCAAGCCATTATCTTCGAGTACTACCTCCATCCTGTCCTTCCAAGCAATGTATTTCGAGCTTCCCTTGAGTGCATACTCTAACATCGAGCCATGGAAAGTCATTTCGATCTTGGATCAGCTATAGTACCAAGAAATTATTTCTGCAAATTCGAATTCTTTCCACCAACAAACTCAGCTCCTGCTTCACTACTGAAATTTCCTATGCTCCAATACCATCTAGAAATTATACAAAATACATGTATGTCCTGGATTCTCCTGATCTAAAAATATGCTATTTTTAAATACAGAATCGCTTCTACAAATATTTGCGGAAATTTAAAACACAATCGCCAATTACAATATCATGAAGAAAGATCAATCACACACAACACAGATAATTTACCGGGGAAAACTTATAGCTAAAAACCCCTCTATATTCTATTTTATATTATATCATAGATCATGAAACAATTACATACAAATCTCTAATCCAAGAGCTCTCAGTACATGAGCTAATTGTCTCACATTATCATATAAAAATTGGAAAGTTCCTTAGCCAATTTAGTGTCTCGAGAGAGCCTGCCTCCACTGCGTAATCCCTGCTGATAGTAATCCCTGGGTGAATGCAATATTTCCTACCTTGACTGTTAAAACTTCATGGGTACATCCAATGTGTGTGTGGTTGCATGTGTGCAACCAGATAATGTCACAACTGATAGTTTACTCCCCTTTCACCTAGAACTCAACTGGGTCTCCACTGGATCTGACATGCATGCAGTTAATAATAGTAAATATTCAGTTTCATGTGAGACCACTGATTGTGAATCAATTAATAATTAATTCACCTGATCTCTCTCTAGTGTATCTTCAGTTACAACTAGCACAACTGAGTTTAACTCACTTAACTAAGTTAAACTACTTTAAAACTTGCAAAACTACACTTCCAACTCTGTTACAACTTTGAATCACTCAGTTACAACTAAGTCAAATTGCATGTCCCACCAACCAACCACTTAACTCGAAATTCCTTTAGCTAACTGATTTTCCACTTCAGTTAACTATTTCCAAGTTCTCATTGAGAATAGAATATAGTTTATTTTCCAACTAATATTAAGGGATAATAATAGTAGACAGGAATATATAAATAGACATGCATTCTATAAATATATTATGCACATGCATATATAAATATACATACACCTAAAAATAGCCTGAGGCTCCATCCTAGTGTAGGTGCTTCACTTTCACTCGGATATTCTTGTTGAATCTCAACACCTCCCTTTTCCTTGCTCAGTTGTTCTTTCATCAAAGAGAGGCCCAGTTTTAGCCCAGTTGAAAATTGTTGGTTCCAAGCACTCTAGTGCATACTACATGTAATATATGTTTGCTACGTGTAGCATAGCGGTACCAATAAGCTTTTTGTTAGTGAATAGGATGGTCCTCAATGGAAAGTCACGTACATTGCGGATGTTTATTTTCCCATCCTTGCTAGGTTGAGTCCCTGGATTGCAATACTGCAATATATAATATCTCTCTGTGTCTCCTCCGAGAGCAGACCCTAAAAGAGAAATGGGCAGACCTCTTCTCGATAATCCTGTGATAAAATAGATATCCTCCACTAATATTGGGACCACTTTGTCCCCAATGTGAAATGCCTCTATCGCTGGATCCCATGAACGAACAAGGAACTCCAATAGTTCCATCTGTTTCCTCATACCCGACAGTCTGAAGTACTTTAGAAACTCGTAGTCTCTGAGGGCTCTTACAGTGCCCGGATCGTTTAGGGAAATCATGTTATGTTCCTCATATTCTCTTTCTCTCCACGTAATCGTCATTTTTGTCTTGAAACATAATCATAAGACTCATACGGATCCATTTAATGCAAAAAACTAGGCAAAATTTGGGCACGCTACAAGAAACAAAAATGGGAATTGCGCCCAATGCACCCCACGTCAAGGGACAGTGCATTGCAAGTGCACTTGGCATTCAATTCCAATGCACTGTAATGCACCTTTCGACATTAAAGGGTGTGTTTCCCTATGTTCAAAATATATTTACCCTAAGGGGCCCAAAACCCTAAAAATTGCAATGAAATGAAACATAAATGATAATGAAGGAAAGAGAAGGTTCATACCTCTAACCTGGATCGAACGACGAGGAAAATCGTCCACAAAATCTATTGCAGTCAACTGCTAAATTTTGGGGGAAAAAGCTGGTTCAGAGCTCCAAAATCCAAATGGTAAAACTCTTTTAATTAGTCATTTGATTATTTGAAAATCATATTTAATGCTATGACTATGGTTTTTCTTCATTTTTTCTATGAAACTGGTATTTTTAATCCATTTGATGTTGTTCTGAACAGGTTTTAAAGTTCATATAACATATTAGTCGTGCACACTTATCCAAGAATGAATCGACCACTAAGCATACCTTTATCCTTATTTTTCAAGCTTTAATAAAAATGAAAAAGGACTTAAAGCACACTTTTATCTCTTTTTCGAGCTTCGATAACAACGAAAAAGGAACCCCTGGAGTCTTCTTTTAGCTCTTTTCAGACTCTAAAAATGTGAAAATATTGTTGAGCACTTGTCTTTTCGAGCTCGTAAAAGTAAATGAAACGACATATACCCAGTATAAGTTTAACCCTTTTCCGAACTGAGATAGATTATTTACGAAAAAGGAAAACCTTAGTCGAACATGGCTAAGAGGTTCTCTCAGATATTATTTTACACTTTTTCGGATCTGAGTGACAAATTTATGAAAAAGGACTCATCGAGTTTTATTTTGTCCTCTTTTTCAAACTCTCTAAATATGAAAAAGGATCAGGTTTTCACTGTCGTTAGGCTCATTAAAAAATAAAATAGCGACAGGTTTGTCGATCATGGCAAGAATCAATTTTCATTTATCGCTAGACTCGTTATTTATTAAATACTGATTCATTTTCCTGAAGGGTTAAATTATAGATCAAGCATATGTTATCATCGTCAAGCTTATTAAAAAATTAAGAGGTATTGGTTCGACAAATGACAGGAGAAAATTTGGGAAAGTGAACATAACACTTTTACGGTAGCAGGTCGCTCTTGAACATGACAATTTCACTCCATCATTGTGACTTTTTGGTTGGGTAATATTCTTGATGGTTCATTCATACCTATGGTTCATCATACCTTCACTTCGGTTTTGGGTTAATGCTGCCAACTCATCTCAGTGTCGTTGATATGTACAAGAGAAATCATCCAGTGAATACTCATCCTTTTGCAATACTCATAAACCTTCATTTTCATGACATTCATCTCTCAACATTGCTATATCATGTCACATTTTGTCTCTGAAATCAGTAACTCCCATTTCGCGATAAAGTGGCTTCTTGTCGACATCATCTCATCATCCAGGAAGTTTATTAAGAAACATCATCTTCCAGTACCATGAGGCTTGTTACAACATCAACAAGATCCTCGCTTCCATACCTTTGACCGAAATTTTTTGTTTGGCGTTCAACATCAAATCATCTATTCATGCCTTAAAAATTGTACTACAGTACCTTGAGATCCATTAACATCAATGGTTATTCTCTCGCGTTTGTTAATAGCTCACATAATTGGCTGATAATTAAATGATGTCTTACCATGTTCGACTACAAATCATATATTCGCATGGCTAGACTTGTACCCAAACGATCGAGTGAAAAAGATAAGAAGACCTTGGATCTAGTTTCATCCATCCAGGCTACGATTTCAGGATTGTTGTACACATCATCTGTACGATGACTTTACATACATATTTTCATTCAAGCATGGGCCTATATCTGTAGGCATGTATGTATTGGGCAACATTCCAATGTAGACAAATTTATGAACTATGTACATGTTATTAGATAGTTTATGTGTTGAGCATTGGAATGCCTCCCTCAGCAATTCTTGATTAAGATGAAAATATCATGATGTAATGTATTGTAAGATTGATGCAGGTCACCGCTCCACTTCAATTCCATCTCATCACATCGTAAAGCATCTCATCCAAATATATTATTATTATTTTGACTTCATGCTTTAGGGGGAAGCTGTTATAGGTCAATTTGGGCATCATCCCCCATGACCTGGTCAAATTGGAAATCATCCCTAGGACCAATGAAATAGGGTCTATTGTCCCCTCATATTTTAGTTGCTATATTCCCTAAGAGAAGAAAAATTCATTCATGGCTTCTATTGTGAGATTTCCAAGGTTTGAATTATATTTTATATCACTTATTGACTAACCAACGCAGCCTCTAAAGGGACTAACTACGTTGCAATGCAATATCCTCCATTCAAGGGTTCACTGCAATGCACTTCCTGACATTCAAGAGTGTGTTGGACACCTGGGAGTAGAATTCTCATTGTTCTGGGAATCTCCACATGGTTAGTGCCTTCTAGAAGAGTCCATATGTGTCAAACTTTGAATCCAAGTTTCCATCTAACAACTTTGAACTTGGGAATGTGTCTTTCCTATTATTAGAAAGTCATTCATTGAGAAACTACCATCAGTTTCCCTATAAATTGAGCACTCATTTTAGTGATAAGGAATAAATTTGGTAAAGAAATGTTGTTGGATTCTCATTTGAGAGAGTGAAAGTACTGATATGCTGCTAGTATGATGTTGGATGTGATGAGGTTGGGATGAAGCTGGAGCTAGTGGAAACAAATCAATCATTGGTTGTAACCTCCCCCTTCTACTCTTTAATAAATATTTTTGTTCATTTTCCCATATATATGTCTCTATTTCTTGTGCAATGGATTCTTGAATAATATACATACTTCATATCTAATCGATTTGATTGAGTAAGTTAAGTAGATATCTCTATATTGTGTGTTTTTTGTTGTTCTATGTTTGTGTTTGCATGAATCGATCTGGCGATTTCAAATGGATTGAGAGCGAGGAAAACAATAATAGAAGGATAAGGAGAAACACTTGAATCACAAGTAGGCTCTTCCACCATTCTGTATATATGCTTATTTTAGAGAAAGTGATAGTAATTCTTTCCTCTGTTGTTCTAAGTGAATAGCACCACACTTAGGAAATTTGGTTTATCCGTAGATCACAATTCTGCATAACAGTCAAGGTTCATGCCACTATATTATTCATCAATCAATAGAGATAAACAATTTGTTTGTACCAAGAGGACCTGCCTTTGGAGTGTCCAGTATCTGACACCAAATATCTCCATTCCTCCACATCCAAGTCTTCATGAGCTGCCTATTGATTTAATTATGCTTCCCATCCAGAGATGAGTTGGAAAATCTAAGGATGAGTGCTAATTTTATAATCCTGAGTCAATTCTCGAATGATACCAGAGGTATACTTGCAGCCCCGACCTCGAATTGTACGTGGTTGGGGTTGGCTTCCTCCCCATCGCAGACCATCACATCGATTCTTCCCCCTAATTCCTCCTATCGAGGTGCCTCTTCCAGAGGAAGGTCACACTATAATGTAGTTTTGACAGCTACAAGAGTGATATCGTACCCTGAAATGGAAAACCAAGACCACCAGCTTGAGGTATTTGACTAGCTTAAGGGCCTGGTGTGTACACTGAGAATTGAAATGTGTAGGTATATCACAATATAATTCCATATAACTGTGAGCACCAAGCCAATAAAACAATTTTTTTCCCACGAATATGATATGGGTATGTCGAGATAGGAAAAAAATCAACTAAGGGATCCTCGAGCCTTCATGAGACAGAACACAGAATTCATTCAGGAGTAGCCTCTTGTAGGAGACCCCTTCTCTTAAAGACAAACAAGTACATCAAGAAAACATAATACAAGACTAAATCGTCCATACAGAGAATGCATACTGAATTCCAATGATTAAACCCCAAGTACTTGCCCATCTGAGAAAGTAAAATTCCATAAAAAATAGAGACAACTCTACTATATTGAGGCACCCATCAGAAAAAACAACTCTTTCCTTCTAGATTTCAAGGGATAGTGCCTTTCTAACCCAAAACATCATCTTAGAGTCTCTTCGCCAATGGATTATCAAATAGAATTTAAGCATAGGGGTAAGAAGATAAGAGAAACACACTGAGAGAACATACATGTTGTCGTCGTCCTTGGGGAAGAAGATGAGACAACTCTACTATATTGAGACACCCATCAGAAAAAACAACTCTTTCCTTCTAGATTTCAAGGGATAGTGCCTTTCTAACCCAAAACATCATCTTAGAGTCTCTTCGCCAATGGATTATCAAATAGAATTTAAGCATAGGGGTAAGAAGATAAGAGAAACAAACTGAGAGAACATACATGTTGTCATCGTCCTCGGGGAAGAAGATGAGACCAACTGCACCATGGTGGCAGGTCTTGCGAAGAACCTTCAAGATCTCCCCTGAAATTTCCAGCAAACTTGTAACTATTCCAATAACAATACAATCCACTTGTTCTAAGCTCACAACATAAAATCCCAACAAGGAAATGTCGTGTTGTTCTCTCTCCTCACCATTAATATCTTGCATGTGCATTGCCACCTTGCAAATGATGGCTAGTGTGTTAGGGTTGAAACATGACTTCCCGTCATCCTTTCTCATCAAAACGTTATCCATGGAATGGATCCCGTAGTACCCAATTGTCTACTCTCACCTCAATCGGGGAATTTTAAATACTATTTATTAAATTCTTGCTATTATGAATTTAATGTATGATTATACATATTGTTGAGATAGTATTTTTGGAGTTAAATTGTGCCCAAATTTTTGTAATGTCCAATGTTTCAAGTGGAACCCATCATCAAGGACCAAATAATTGTATAGTGATAAGTGAACTATGAGATGGGGATAAATAAAAAAGGGAGCCAAATGACCATGGAAGAATATAATAAAATATTTTACAATAGATGAAAAAAATAGAAATTACCATTCTAATTAAGAACAATTAGGTTTATTACTTTAAACAACTAAAAATCACCTAAGAATTTTTTTTATAAGAAAAACAAATTAGAAAAATATATAAAATTATAAGATATGACATGAGATTAAATTTCCCCCATGGCAAATGATAATCGCAGGTAATGAAGAAATAAAGGGTAGCAGGATGCACTAGAAAATTAAATGGCATAGGATATTAAGAGGATTCATCACCCAACGCAAAAGTTTTAATGCATGGCAGCGAATTCATTTCGAAGTGTAGAGTTAAACTCGAAAATACTGCTTTATGCTCATGGTGGATCATAGGACTAGTGCGGCCTGTTATCACCCAAAAAATTTCAAAGCATCATTGTGTCAGGTTTTTTTTGGGTCATGGTTCAAAATTGGGTTTAGAATTCAATTTAGAATTTGATTAAGGGTAGGTTAGATTTTTATAAGTTCAAAGCCCATCCTTAAGTTCAAATAAAGTCTTTTTAAGGTCCATTCATTGTCAAATATCCATAATTTCCATTTGTGAGTCATTTCATAAAGTATCATGTTAAAACTGGTCAATTAGCAAAGAAACCTCGTTTTTGTAGCGCCACTAGTTCAAAAAAGTTGATTTGCGCTATGAAACTACTGAAAGTTATGAAGCAAAAACTCAGTTTTCTGGTTTTGAGCAGTCAAATTCCAAGGAGGTTTCTGAGCACCTGAAAACTTATTTAGGAAAAATAAAAGAGGTTTTTCTTCCTAACTGGCCTAAGTACAAAAACCTCTCTTAGTTTCTTCAAATTTATTAGGAGGTAGGATAAATTGATAAATTAAAATGCGCTATGAAACTATTGTTACAAAACTGTCTTGTACATAACTGTTTAGTAGTCAAATTTAAGTTTCGTTTCTGGCTAAATGAAAAAGTATTTTGGAATTATGAAAGAGTTTTATCTTCATCACATACCCATATACAATAACCTCTCTCACCTTTATCACAAGTGTTATCAGTTGGGAGATACAAGGCTTTCTTTGAAGCCCTATTTTCAGAAAACAGAGTTTTCCTGTTTTACACATGTTTTTCAAAGGCAGTTTCTAGACAGCAGGAGATGTATTTCAAAACCCCAAGATATTTTTTTATTCAAGACATAATTTCCTACAAAAACCTCCTTCATTTTCTCAAAATACATCATGGATTAGGAGATATAGGCTCTGTCTCAAGACCTATGTTTGAGGAAAAACATAGGAGAAATCTGCAAAACGTTAAGAAGTCATAAAGGCTGGAATGATTGTGTTTTTCACTTGATATGTTTTTTAAATGATGGAATCAGGTTGATTTTGAGTTTTTGGCACATTTTCAATTTTCATTTTAGAAAAATTTGGACAAAACTACTCACTCAGCAGTTTCGTAGCGCAAACAGTGTTAAAAGAGTGAAAAGTGCTACGAAACTGTTGTAGCAGCTTTTTTTTCAGTCTTTATCATAAAGTTTTGAAGGTAAAAAGTATGAATTATGACCTGAAATTTCTAGGTAGGATGTATTAAATTATAATGAAGATAATCCTGGAGGAAAGAAATCAAAATTTTGAAGGAAAAAGGGTAAAAGAGCAACGCTACAAAACTGTGTTGTTTCCGTAGCGTAGGTCTATTTCAGCCCATTTGAATAGTTTGATGATGGTTTTGAACAACTGGAGATTAGGGAGGATTTTGGGCAGGTTTTACTTCAATTTATAACAGCAAAATACCTCGAAATGATGAGTTCATGATGGTCAGAGTGTCTCAAGAGTGCAAAGGACCCTATGCCTAGAAAACAAGGGACTATTTCCTACTTTAATGGAGGTCAGCATTATGGTCATAAAGATTTGAAGCCTATCATCTGAATTCAACCATATGTGAATACACTTGGAAAATGATGTAATTTATTTTAGATAAGGTTGTTATGAATATAGATAAGGAGTTTGAATCCTATTTGTAATAGAATTGTTTATTATATTAGTTGTCTTTTTGTAATAAATACCATGTCATATGGTTAGGCAAGGTGTCAAGAGTCAATAATTCGATGTATCTAGCTCAGGATAAGGTTATCTCATGTTGTAAATGATCTATAAAAGATCAAGAAGTCAAATATGCTAGGGTTTGGACATTTTTAGCAAAAAACTGTGTTTATTGTAAGTGACTAGTTCTCAGCTTAATACAGATATTTCTACTTAGCCAACTTGAGATTCATAAAGAGTTCAAGTGTGTTCTTGTTCTAATTGCATATTTTTACTATCCTCTTGCATTGGTGTTTGCTTATGTTACTCGGAATTCATCTTTAATTCTCTGACTTCCTATATAGGCAAATTGACTGTGTTTTTTACAGTTTCACATGTGTAGCTCTTGACTAAAACTTTGATATGCCTCAACTTCCATGCGTATATTGATTGGTTTTAATGAAACCATTTTGACTCCATAAGCCCAATGTGCACTTGCTAATGTGATTTAAAACCAATATCTATCATTTATCTGCTTATTACCCCACATAGAGTTAGCCATCTATATTTCTATCAAAAATAAGTAACCCTTGAGAGAGCCCTCTCACGTTGAGGAGGCTAAGCCTCAATCAAAAGATTGGTTTGAAATAGTTACATGAGATTGATTTGATTAGCAGCCTATCATGTCTTATTTTGTGATAACATTTTGGTGCATCTGCCAGGAGTCTGAAGATTATACTTTCTCGAGATTTTGAAACTGAACTTCTGAAGGTAGCAGGAGCTCAGGAAGCTTTTCGAGGTTGCTTCTACCTTGGCGACTCCACTGCTTGAAGATCAGTAGCTTGATTAAGTTTTAGAATGAGTTCCATTGCAAGAATAAATGCCAGGTATGGCCCTATGAATCGGTCTCACATCCCTGGTTTTCCAAATCCTTTGCCAAAGGTTGAATGGTTAACTGATCTTCCTATATTCAAAGATGAAAAGAAAGACAATGTTGCTCTTTATTTGGTTAGATTCCATATGCATGTACACAGTCTTAAGGTTCAGTTCCATGAGGATTGCCTCATGAAGATGTTTATGGCCACTTTAGAAGGAAAATCATGGTCTCGGTATGAAAGCTTGCCAAATGATTCATTATATTCTCTTGTTGATTTCCATGTTTCATTTTATGAGATGTATAAAGACTGTCATCCCTCCTTATTGCTGGTCAAAGACTGTTGTAAACACTCAGTGAGTTTTATTGAATATTTGGAGAATTGTTATGAATATGATGAGTTCATGGATGAGGAAATTTTAGAGGCCCCTCATGACGATACCTTTCATCACCAAGAAGAAATGATATCCTCTCTCTTGGATGAAAATGAAACCCAACAGGAGTTTATTTACGATAATCATGTTACATCCTCTGAGTTTGATGAAAAGTTGCAACAGACTTGTCAGTCTTTTGATCATCGAGAGTATGAGAATCATTTCAAACAGCAAGAGGAAATATTGGAAAATGCTTGCTACAATCCTCAGGTACAAGAAAAAGTTGATTCTTCATGTCATTTCTTGCATCAGCCTACATCAAATGATGATCACACAAATGAAGAAGTAGGTGAAAAATTTTCTTTATCCTTGTCTTCTAATCTGAAATCATTTTGAGTGCAAGTCAGAAGTTAAGATTCAATTTGTGGATGAAGTTGCCAAGAACCATGAAAAATATATTGAAGTTTTAGAAGATAAAATTCAATCTCATAATATTCATGATCAAGATCAGTTTCTTCAAATTCATTAGGAGGTGGGAGAAATTGATAAATTAAAATGCGCTACGAAACTGTTGTTACAAAACTGTCTTGTACATGACAGTTTAGCAGTCAACTTCAAGTTCAGTTTTTGGCCAAATGAAAAAAAAAATTGCAATTGTGAAAGAGTTTTTTCTTCATCACAACCCCAAATACAATAACCTCTCTCCATTTTCTCACAAGTGTTATCAGTTGGGAGATACAAGGCTTTCTTTGAAGCCCTATTTTCAGAAAATAGATTTTTCCTATTTTACACATGTTTTTCAAAGGCAGTTTCTAAAATTTTGGACAAAACTGCTCACTCAGCAGTTTCGTAGCGCAAACAGTGTAAAAAGAGTGAAAAGCGATACGAAACTGTTGTAGCAGCTTTTTTTTCACTCTTTCTCATAAATTTTTGAAGGGAAAAAGTATGAATTATGACCTGAAATTTCCAGGGAGGATGTATTATATTATAATGAAGATAATGTTGGAGGAAAGAAATCAAAATTTTGAAGGAAAAAGGGTAAAAGAGTAGAGCTACGAAACTGTGTTGTTTTTGTAGCGTAGGTATATTTTAGCCCATTTGAACAGTTTGATGATGGTTTTGAAAAGCTGGAGCTTAGGGAGGAATTTGGGCAGGTGTTACTTCAATTTCTAACAGCAAAAGACCTCGAAATGATGAGTTCATGATGGTCAGAGTGTCTCAAGAGTGCAAAGGACCCTATGCCTGGAAAACAAGGGATTGTTTCATACTTTAATGGAGGTCAGCATTATGGTCATAAATATTTGAAGCCTATCATCTAAATTCGACCATACCTGAATACACTTGGAAAATGATGTAATTTAGTTTAGATAAGGTTGTTATGAATAGAGATAAGGAGTTTGAATCCTATTTGTAATAGGAATTTTAATTAGTTTAGTTGTCTTTTTGTAATAAATTCCATGTAATATGGTTAGGCAAGGTGTCAAGAGTCAAGAATTTTATGTATCTAGCTCAGGATAAGGTTATCTCATGTTGTAAATAATCTATAAAAGATCAAGAAGTCAAATATGCTAGGGGTTGGACATTTTCAGCAAAAGACTGTGTTTATTGTAAGTGACTGGTTTTCAACTTAATACAAAGATTTCTACTTAGCCAACTTGAGATTCATAAAGAGTTCTAGTGTGTTCTTGTTCTAATTGCATCTTTTACTATCCTATTGTAGTGGTGTTTGCTTATGTTACTCAGAATTCATCTTTGATGCTCTGACTTCCTATATAGGCAAACTGACTATGTTTTTTACAGTTTCACATGTGTAGCTCTTGACTAAACTCTGATATGCCTCAACTTCCATGCTAAGTAGATTGATTGGTTTTACTGAAACTATTTTTACTCCATAAGCCCAATGTGCACTTGATAATGTGATTTACAACCAATATATATCATTTATCTACTTATTACTCCACATAGAGTTAGCCATCTATATTTCTATCAAAAATCAGTAACCCTTGAGAGAGCCCTCTCAGGTTGAGGAGGCTAAGCCTCAATCAAAATATTGGTTTGAAATAGTTACATGAGATCGATTTGATTGGCAGCCTATCAAGTCTGATTTTGTGATAACACGGCCAACAGATGTAGGAGAGCCAGAAGATTTGGCCATCATCATTTAAGATTTTCTACAATTAGAGGCATGAATGTCTATATAGCCAATTCAAAAGACATGGCAGAGACTCCCCTAAGTGTTCTCCCCTGCGTGTTCAACTACTAAACATTGTCGTGTCAAAACCAAAAGACCTGTCAATGACTGCAATATCGTTGTCAATAGTTTTGGGGATTCCAACAACTACAAATTTCAAACCACGCTTCCAGATTTCCTCATAAATAACAACTTCTCCTCTTTGGGTTCCATCCCCTCCAATTATATAAACCAGATTAATGCCAGAGTCTTGAATTTTTTCGACGATTCATTCGTGCTTGTAGTCTTCATGTATCAATATCGAGTTTCTATATTTAATTAAGTCAGAATTTATCGCACACATTGCGGGCCCAAGTTCAGTTATCAGTGACGGGTTACAACAACATCTTGGCAAGTTCTCATGACCATATCTGCCCCCAGGATTTTAACGAATTCAAGGTTCCCAGTGTGAGTCGTGGAAACAATCCTGGAAGCTCCATACACATTCTTTGCAAGCTGAATAGCCAGGCTACCCACACTGCCCGCTTCTCCGACTATGAACACGCTCTGCCCCTTCTAAATTTTTTCTATATCGAAACGTCTGTTGGGCAGTCAGTACCACAAATGGTAGACTGGCCGCTTCCTCGAACAATAGATTAGTGGGCTTAGGCACCACCAGGTGTTCCTCCACTAGGGAGTATTGTGCCAGTGTCTCCAATTACTTTGGCTTGCCGGCTATGAAGTCCTGAACGTTGGTGTAGACCTCATCATCGACGCCATCCCAGCCTCATTTTTTCATTTTGTAATATCCCGAGGGGACTCAAAACCTCCGGCGCTTGCACTATTACATTGTATTCCTCATCCATGGCCCTCCAAGTGTTCAGAAAGGTAAATGAGATGAGAACGCAGGTCAAGAGGTAGCATTCAGAAAGTGTTACCTTATCCTTGGAGCAACTATAATTTTGATGTGCAAATAGTGTAACTAGAAGCAAAGAGCCAAGGATCATATCGTAAGTGATTGGGGCAGCAACTTTGGTCATTTTTGGGGGAAAAGTGTTATTTTTAAAATGTCTGTAATGTAAGTGAGATAATTTTTTGGGGTGATTATTTTATAAAATTTGTAAATTTGTGGAGCAATAATGAGATGGCATTTGTAATTTTATTTGGAGAGATAAGGAATTTATTATTATTTGTACTACTTTTGGAGAAAGAAGGTGTGAGGGGTTATTTTTAAATGTTTGGAGCAGTATATTTTGTAATTTTTGGAGTAATACGTAGATGTTATTTGTAATTTTTATTTTGGAAAAATAAGGGTCATTATATGTAACTCAAAGTATTTTTTTACTTTGAGGGGGTTAGAATTTTTTTGAAACGAAATTTGGAAGGGCATTGTCAAGTGGTCAAATTTTGAAAAGATTTCATTGTAAACTCTCAAAGATAAATTGACTAGAGCCAAGTGCAAAGCTCAGTCCTTTTTCTCCTTTTTCAACGACTATACGAGGGTCAAGGCCAAGCCCTGATAGATCGTTTTTGTGTGGCATGTTTCGTATGACAAGTTGCTCATTTTTTCATGTGCTTGATTCTTTTGGTGCACTGCTTAAACACTACCATGTCGAAGTTAATTAATCTCTTCTCTTATTCTGATAAGCTAGGAGGGGTGAAATCTTATAATACATGGAAACGTCTAATTGAAAGCACTCTCATATATAATGAATTGTGGTATAAAATATGTGATGGTGACATTAATCCTAATAAACCAATAGATGCAACTTTACTTGCAAAATGGGAAGTCAAAAATGCCAAGGCACTCACTCTTATAAAGTCTTCAGTTAACAATGAAATGTATATTCATATTGAAAACACCTCAAATGCATGGACTGCTTTGCGTGCATTCAAAGATCTATTTGATACCCAACCTGAATAAAAAAAGGTTGATCTTCAATTAAAATTTCTCTAACAAAAATTAACTGAAGGTGGTGATGTTCTTGAATATATTTCACGGCTTAAAAACATCAAGCAATAAATAATAAATGTTGGTTTTCAGGCTGTTGATGAAATTTTCCTGACTACAATTTTAACTGTTGGATTTCCCTCATCTTACACACATTTTTTGGAAACTTTTCACGTCACTGGAAAATTAGAGAAGATCAAGTTTGATGAGTTGAGTGATATGTTAGCCCAACATGACAAAAATTTTGGGAGGAAGAAACAGATTGGAGAAGATGTCTTCTTCACAGAGGCTAGCACAAGTAAATACTCAACTGATAGTTCTAGAAACAGAGAAAGAGGGAATTTCAATCAAATTCAAGCAAAACACAGTGTACAAGGTCATGGTCACAGTTAAAGCAGAGGAAACAATTTCAACAAAGGCTACAGTTCAGGCAGGAGCAATTTTCAAGGCAGAGGGAACAATCAAGGTAGAGGATATAATCAAGGAAGAGGAAAAATTCCAAGCAGAGGAAAAACTTCGAACAGAGGACAAAGCAGAGGCAGAGGACAGTATCAAGGCAAAGGCAGAGATTTCAGTCAAATTTTTTGCAGAAGATGTAACAAAGTTGGACATTATGCTGAGGATTGTAGAACTTCCATTGATAAAATACCTAAGTTTCATCAAAACATTGCACAATTTGCAAATGATCAAGATGATCATGATGGTTCAGAATATGTCTTCACAAACATAGAGTCAACATCTTTTCAGGTTTCAACCTTTATTAGAAGTGAATATGAAGATGCATGGATTTTGGATACAGAAGCAACTCAACATATGAATTTTCGACGTGACTTTTTTTTTAACTTCCAACGGTGTCATCTTAATTCAATCTATCTTGTTGATAAAACAAAACATACTCCTTATGGAAAATGTGTAGTTAAATTTTTTCTACCTGGAATTGGAGAAAAAATGAATTCAAATATATCATATGTACCAACATTTAAGCAAAATTTTCTATCTTTAGTCATGATTTGACAAGCAGGACATCTGGTGATTATGGAGGATGGATTAGTTAAAATTAACTTAGTCAAAAAGAACATGAAAATAGTGATGATAGGTTATGAAGATGGAAAACTGTTAAAGATGAAAGGGATATTTATTCCAAGAAATTCTGACTTTGCAGGAGCAGCAAGTACAGATATTTCATTGATCAGATTGTGGCATGTAAGGTATGTCCATCTCAACTTTGAAAGTCTCTCTCAGTTACAAAAACAGGGAATGGTTAAGGGACTTCCAACCTTCAAAAGGGAATATGCAAAATGTGAAGCTTGCATTTATGGAAAACGACATCAAGAGACTTTTCCGAAAAGTTCATGGTGAGCAAACAGTCATTTGAAATTGGTTCACAGTGATATTTTTGGACCCTTACAAACGTCGCTAGGAGGATGTAGATATTTCTTACTCTTTGTTGATGGTTTTAGCAGGATGGCTTGGGTATATTTTTTGAAGCAAAAATCAGAAGCATTTGAAAAGTTTAAAACTTTTCACCAACTTATTGAAAATGAGGTTAAGGAGAATATTGGCACTTTTATAAAAGACAATGGAGGAGAATTCACTTCTAATGAATTCAAAATGTATTGCATGGATAATGGCATAAAACGACATCTTACCAATGTCTACACTCCACAACAAAATGGAGTAGTAGAAATAATGAACTACACCTTGTTAGTAATGGCAAGGTCGATGCTAACTTTCAAAAAGTTAAGCTCTATATATTGGGCTGAGGTAATTCATACTATCTACTTAAGGAATAGATCTCCAACTGCTTCTTTAGACCAAATCACAACCTTATGAAGCATGGTTTGGTTTCAAACCTCGAGTTAAACACCTCAGAGTTTTTGGATCAATATGTTATGCCTTAGTTGCGAAAGAAAAACGAACTAAGCTTGACTCATGACGCTTGAAGTGCACAATGATTGGGTATTCTGATGAGAATAAAGGGTACCGACTTTTGTCCAATGGGAAATTTATTATGACCAGGGATGTGATTTTTGATGAAAATTAGAGTAAGAGTGTTGAAGAAATTGAAATTATTTTTCAAAAGTTAGAAACAAAAGGTGATAAAAGAAAAGGAAATATACAAAGTCAACCAAATTCACAAAATTGGTATGAAATTGAGTTTCCTTCATCTGAAAATGATTCATCCAGTCCATCTTCTTCACCAGCGTCGTCTGGGTCTTCTCGCAGTTCATCCAAATATCCTAGTAGCAGCAGCTCTTCTGACAGTGACTCTTCGCACCCAGAATCTGCGGTTGATAAACGAACATCTGTTTACATCAACCCTCTTTACAATGATGGTGATTTTTCACAATCTCAAACTAGTGAACATCAATTGCCAAAATGGGCAGTTCAACTTTTGAAATATGTAAGGCCTAATGAGCAGAATAAAACAGGAACAAGGGGATCACATAGAGGTGAAGGAAATTTGCCTTGATAGCAAATGATTTTACCGAACCCTCTACATATAGAGAGGCAATAAAACATAAAGAATGGCAACAGGATATGGTTGATGAAAATTAGGTAGTTCTCGACAACAAGAGTTGGAAACTTGTTGATTGTCCTCAAAATGTTAAACCCATCGGATGCAAATAGGTTTACCGAATTAAGTACAAGAAAAATGGAGATATCAACAAGTACAAAGTAAGACTTGTTGCTAATGGGTTTGTGCAGCAGGAAGGGATTGATTATGAGGAAAATTTTTCACCTACGGCTAAATAGAACACCATCCAATTAAAACTTGCATTGGAAGCCCAGAAAGGAACATGGATGTAAAAATTTCTTTCCTCAATGGAGATTTACAAGAATAAGTGTATATGACACAACCACTAGGTTTTTAAATTGAAGGACAGGAACATAAAGTCTGCAAACTGATAAAGGCTTATATGAGTTAAAACAAGCTCCCCAAGCTTGGTATGCCAAAATGGACAAATACCTTTGGAAAGTTGGCTTTCAACTAAGTGAATCTGATGATACCTTGTATGTACGCCAACAAGGTAAAAATCTGGTGATTCTGGTTATATATGTAGATGATTTGATTATCACTGGAAACAATGATGATCACATTGCATAGGTAAAAATGGAGTTACATGCAGGTTTTAAGATGACAGATTTGGGACTACTTCACTACTATCTTGGAGTCGAAGTATTCCAACGTCAACACCTGTTGTGTAACTAGCTCCAAAAATAGAAGAAAAGAGATATCAACGCCTTAGAAATAAGCCACTTCGAGGGGGCAACCTCCAATACATTACATGAATGAACAATTCTTGGATGATACAATTTACAAAACCTCCTTTCTATATATAGGATTCCATGTGGCTATAATGTAATCCTATTGGGCCACAATGTAATCCTATCTGACCTAACAATAATAATTTAAGGGCACAATAATAACAAAAAGGGGGTTATAACGGTACAATAATAACAATAAGGGGGTTACACTAATAAAAATAAGGGACTATACTAGTAATATAGGGACCTAACATGCCCCTCTCCTTCAAAAAAGTGTTGTCCCCAACGCTTGAGTAGCTCTGGGTGCTTTTGTATAAACTTCTCATCCTCCCATGTAGAATCTTCAGTGGGTAAGTTCTTCCACTTGATGAGATACTCTAAAATTGATCGATTCCGTAGCTATCGAGTTCTTGTTTCCGTGACCGCTTCAAGTTCCAATATGATTTTTCCTTCCTCATCAGGATTATTTGGAAATATTGTTTGAGCTTGGAAGATTTTCACCTATAACCTTTTTTAAGCATGAAACATGGGAAAATGGATGCACTCACGAAGAAGCAGGAAGCTCCAATTTGTATTCCATAGTACCAATATTTTGCAACACCTTTTAAGAACCATAGTACTTTGGCAATAATTTATTATCCTTCTTAGCTTTCTTGAGGGACATTTGTTTGTATGGTTGTAGCTGTAAAAATACCCAGTGTCCTACATCGAAACTTCTCTCGTTGCGATGTTGATGCCCTATTGTTTCATTCGATTTTGTGCCAAATTCAGGTTGTCCTTTAAGAGTTGGAGAACTTCTTATTGATGCTCGATGTGATCTTCCACTGCTTGAACCTTCGAATTTTCTCTTAAATATGATGTGATGGATGGTGGATGATATCCATAAAGTGCCATAAATGGGGGTCATTTTTGCTTCAATATGGAAGGAAGTGTTATACCACCATTCAGCGAGAGGTAACCACTTGACCCATTGTGTTTGTTTATCGGATACAAAACAACAAAGATATCCTTCCAAACATTTATTTACTATCTCAGTTTGACCATCGGATTGAGGATGATAATATGAGCTATGAGCTAATTGAGTACCCAAACAAGAAAATAACTCATTGCAAAAATTTCGAGTAAAAATAGGATCTCTGTTGCTCACAATAACCCTTGGGTTTCCATGTAGCTTTTGAATTGTGTCCATAAATGTAGTAGCAACTGTACTTACTTTAAATGGATGAGATAATGCACAAAAGTGTGCATACTTGGTAATTCTATCAACTACCACCATGATGACACTCTTTCCTTCACACTTAGGTAAACCTGTGATAAAATCCATTGAAATATCCTCCCAACATTGACTTGGAATGGATAAAGGTTGTAGAAGTCCCGGGGTCTTAATTGTCTCAACTTTATTCTGCTGGAAAACCAAACATTCCACCACAAAATTTTGAATATCAGATTTAAGTCCATCCAAAAAAAATTATTTCTTCACCCTGTGCTAAGTTTTTAAAAATCCTGAGTGTCCTCCTAAAGGAGAAGTGTGCAAGTTCAGAAGAATCTTTTGTTTTAGTTGCGAATTCTTACAAATATATAAGCGATCTTTGAACCATAAGGAATCATTTTTCCAACTAAATGTATCAGATGTACTAGCATCTTCTTGCAACTTTTGAATGAGTGTCCATACATCTTTTTCCTTCTTCCATTCATCTCTTGCTTCGGTTATCCAATCTGGTTGGATAATAGAAATGGCACAAAACAATGCTTCCACCTCTTCATTCTTTCTTGAGAGTGCATCTATGACAACATTAAGCTATCCTTTTTTGTATATTATTTCAAAGTCATAACCCAACATCTTTGTGACCCATTTTCGCTCTTCTAAAGACATTCTTTGTTCCAAGAAGTGTTTAAGACTATCATGATCAGTTTTTACCTTGAAGTGTCTTCCCATTAGGTAAGTTTGCCATTTCTTTAGTGCATACAGTATTGCTAACATTTCCTTCTCATAAATAGGTTTCTGTAAATACTTTCCTTTGATTGGATGACTTTCAAAAGCAATGGGTCTTCCTTCCTGCATTAAAACTGCACCAATTCCATTTCCTGAGGCATCACATTCCACAATAAAGGTTTTTGTGAAGTCCGGCGTAGCTAAGACCGGTGCATGGCACATTGCCTCCTTAAGACGTTCAAAGGCCTTAGTTGCTTCAGGAGTCCATGAAAATGCATCTTTCTTCAATAATGTTGTTAGAGGTGCTGCTATTCTCCCATAATTCTTAACAAACTTGCGATAATACCCCGTTAACCCGAGAAATCCTCGCAACTTCTTTATGGTTGTGGGGACTTTCCATTCCTTAATGGCTTTAATTTTGTTAGGGTCTACTTTAACACCTTCGTGAGATACAATATGACCTAGATATTCCACCTCTTGTACTCCAAAGAAACATTTGGATTATTTTGCATATAATTGTTTCTCCTGCAATAGTTTGAGCACCCTGTCAACATGTTCAACATGATCCTTCCAAGACCTGCTGTAGATTAGTATATCATCAAAAATACTAGCACAAATTTTCTAAGGAAGGGTTTGAAAATGGAATTCATCAACCCTTGAAATGTAGAAGGTGCATTGGTAAGGCCAAAAGGCATCACCAAAAATTCATAATGTCCCTCATGAGTTCGAAATGTTGTTTTTGGAATATCTTCAGTCTTCATTCTAATTTGATGATATCCTGAACGAAGATCCAACTTGGTAAAATAAATTGCTCCATGTAATTCATCCAATAATTCATCAATCACGGGAATGGGAAATATATCTTTAATGGTGAGCTTATTGAGCTCCCTATAATCTAGACACATTCGCCATGATCCATCTTTCTTGTGTACTAATACTACAGGAGCAGAGAAAGAACTTTGACTAGGTTGAATTATACCCATCTCTAACATTTCTGCAATCATACGTTCAATTTCGCTCTTTTGGACGTAAGGATATCTATAAGGCCTGATGTTTGGAGGAGCACTTCCTGGAATCAAATGAATAGCATGATCATGATCACGAATAGGTGGGAGTCCTTTGGGAGTTTCAAACACCTTGGAATGATTGTCCAGGACTTTTTGGAGATCTACAGAAATAGATGATTTTGATGTTGGAACTTCTAGTGAGCATAATTGTGCAATTATGCCTCATTTTTCTTTCTTTAGAAGCTTTTTCATGAAATTAGAGCTTATTATCTTTCCTGGCTTCCCTGCAATACCCCGTAATTCGAATTCCTTTCCTTCTGAAAAAAATTTTCAGAAAAGTTCTTGAAAATTAAAAGCTACTGTCCCCAAAGATTGTAACCATTGTACTCCTAGTACAACATCAAAGACTCTCCATTTGCAACCATCACTTGAAATTCTGGTGCTGGGTATAGGAAATAATTAAATTCCTTGGCTACCTTACAATGAATAAAATTATGGGTGCTACTCGAATCAATCAACACTATTACCTTTTTCTTCTTGATATGTCCTTCTATCTTGAGAGTTTGAGGAGTGGTAATTCCTACCAATGCATTACACGATATGGTCGGACTCATTTCTTCCTCTTCTAGGGCTGGTTCCTTGTGTATATCCTCTTCTTGTTCATTTTCTTCTTCCTCTTCACAATATATGTAAAATAATTTCTTCTCAGCACACTTATGACCTTTAGTGTATTTTCTATCACAACTGTAGCAAAGCCCTTTTGCTCTTTTTTCTTCCAATTGTTGTGGTGTCAACCTTGTAGGTTGTGGAAATCTAGGCGTAGCAACACTTCCTTATTTATATAATTGAGTGGTAGGCTTCCTTGTCACCATTATTTTACATTCAACTTTTCTTGCCAACCTGAATGCCTTCTCTAATGAATCTGGTTCCAAAACACGAACTTCATGTTGGATGTTATCCTTTAAAGTGCCTATGAAGAGATCGATCTTGTGTTCCTCTAGAATATCAGTTACCCTTATATTCAATTTTTGGAAGTCCTCAATGTGCTGCCCCACTAAACCCTTTTGTTTGAGATTTATCAATTGGCTAAAGAAGGTGTTGCTCCTTGTATCCTCATAATGTGTTATCATTTCCTCCATAAAAATTGACCAAGTGACAATTTTTTTACGGGAGCAAAGCCATCGATACCATACAAATGTATTTTGTTCTAAATGTAAAGTTGCAATGCGTACCTTTTGTGTGTTTTGTACATTATGGAGATCAAAATATTGCTCCATCTGTAGTATCCATGTTACAGGATCCTTTCCATCAAACTTCCTCATATCCATTTTTGGAATATGGTGGTTCTTCCCGCCAACATTAGAGTTTATGAAGTCACGATTAACATTTATTTTGTTCTCATCATGAGTTTCCTCTACTATCTTTTCACCATTAGGAAACATTTCTCGTATCAACTTTGTCAAACCTTCCATGTTCTCTTTTAGATCATTCTTCATGTTTTCCATGTTAGATTCCATGCCAGCTTCCATGCCATATATCTTAGCTTCCATGCCTTTCTTCAAACCGTCCATCTTCACTTCCACGCTTTCTTCAAAACTTCCATTTCATTTTTTGTTGCTCTTTATGAGAGTGAAATTTGTTGCACTTGCTCTTGTAATTTTGATAGATCATGTTGCAATTCTTCATCTTCATGAGTCATAGTAGAGCCTTCTGAAGGCTTAATGGGTGTTGAATTATTTTTACGGGGCATCTTTTAGAACCCAATACTGATATCTATTCTACAATATGCCCTTGGAATCAATTCAAATTGATTCTTCAAACAAGACTTATGCAATTTGCAAAAAAAAATACACACCTTTTTCTTGCTTTTGAGGAGCTCGATATTGAAATTCGATTATCTATGTGATTGCAGCACTTCAATATTTGAATTTTGGTACCAACGTAGCCCTCTGAATTATCTTTCGAATTCCACAGGTCTGACCTGATTTGGATTCTGCAAGACAAAGTTGTGTCCAATCTCCCACAATGACCTAATTGTGGATTGGTTCAGTACATCGAACTTGTACGACTTTCCAAGTGTCACTGTTTCATCCTTCGGCTCTGAAATTGATAGCCAAGAAACTACAGTCTGTGTAATTGTGACCACTTTTTACGGCACTCCAATCCGATGCTCAGAGAGAGAGTTATGAAGATTTTCCCACGATGACCTCTTTGAGATGAAATTCAGGAGCCTAAAAAAGCACTACCTTCCACAGATCATATCTCCCAAAATATTGCGAACCAAGCTCTGAAAATTTTTGAAGATTTTCCTTAGGATTTCGGCTTCACACCCTAAAAATTTCAGCTTCTGAGACTTCGTAGAAAAAAAAATTATAGCACAAATGCCATGATGACCTGTTTAGGAGCCTGAAAAAAAACCTAAATTCCACAGATCATATCTCCAAAAATATTGCGAACCAAGCTCTAAAATTTTTTGATGATGTTCCTCAGGATTTCGGCTTCGCACCCTAAAAATTTCAGCTACTGAAACTTCGTAGAAAAAAATTTATAGCAAAAATTCCACGATGACTTGTTTGGAGCAGCGAAACCCTAGAATCCAAAGCTCTGATACCAAATGTTGTGTAACCAGCTCCAAAAATAGAAGAAAAGAGATATCAACGCCTTAAAAATAAGCCACTTCGAGGGGGCAACCTCCAATACATTACATAAATGAAAAATTCTTGGATGATACAATTTACAAAACCTCCTTTCTATATATAGGAGTCCATGGCGCCATAATGTAATCCTAGTGGGCCACAATGTAATCCTAGCCGACCTAACAATAATAATTTAAGGGCACAATAATAACAAAATGGGGGTTACAAGGGTACAATAATAGCAATAAGGGGGTTACACTAATAACAATAAGGGACTATACTAGTAATATAGGGACCTAACAACACCATATATTCATTTCTCAGAATAAGTATGCAACAGAAGTTCTTTAGCGATTTGGAATGCAGGATTGCAAGCCTATTCTTACCCCCATGGAGCAAAACTTGAAATTTCAAAATTTGAAGGGGGGAGAAATGGTGGATAGCATTACTTATTGACAGTTGATTGGAAATATGATTTATCTGACAACTACTCAACCATATTTTTCTTATTTCGTCAGTATATTTCCCGCTTTATGAAGGAACCATGAGATAACCACTAGAATGTAGCCAAAAGAGTTCTTCACTATATCCAATGAACAAAAGATTTTGGTCTTTTTTTAAAAAATACTAAAAACTTTTTACTTGGTGGATTTTCAAATGTTGACTTTGCTGGAAGTATTGATGATAGGGAATCAACCTTAGGTTACTTAATGAACATGGGGTTAGCTGCAATGTCTTGGAGTTGCAAGAAGCAAGCTACAGTGGCCAATTCTTCAGCAGAAGAAAAGTACATATCCACATGGCAAGCAGCATGTGAGATTGTTTGGTTGCATAGAGTTTTACAGGACTTGGTAATTCCTCCTGTAGAAGCTAAATATTATCCTGAAGATGGGTCTTGTTTTAGACCCGAAACGTAGACTAAAAAATGAGGACTGTGGAGATTCCGAGTTTTGTATCTAAAGAAGCTACATCGTTATTCATCGAAAACCAGTCAGCAATAAAGCTTGTTAATAACCCAGTTTTTCATTCAAAGAAAAATCAAGTGGACATCAAGTATCATCATATCAGATCACTCATTGCAAAGGATGTCATCAAGCCGATTTATTGTCCTTCAGAAGATCAGATCTCCGATATCTTCACCAAACCTCTTGGCAGGATAAAATTTACTAAGTTCAGTGATGAACTTGGTATATGTTGTGATGTATATTTGGATCACAGGGGGGAATGTTAGATGATCCAAATATCATAGTCTAAAGCTAGGATAAAATATTTATTAAAGTAGAATATTTAAATTAATATTGGAGATACTTAGAAATAAAATATTGTTAAAAAATATATGACTCAAGAAAAGTGTCGTATCTTAGGCTCCAATATAGGAAAAAAGTTAGTAGTTTTGTTAGAAGAATATTTATTGTTAATGGACACTTGTTTTTTTATTAATTGGTACATAACTAAAATAATTTAGGACATGTAGCTTATAAATAGGTCATTTTCCTAATTGCAAGAGTGTTGGAGTCTACGGGTGTAAACTCTTGCAAATTTCTCATGTAATTTATTTTCCTATTAATAGAATTACATGTTTGAGGACACTTCTGCCATTATATATTTGCCTCCTGTTTGTTTTATTTGGCTATCCATCTAACTGAGTTTGATATTGGAAAATTTTGTAGGCTCAACCAGCTACATATTAGTAATTTCAACACCACTTTGGCTTGGAAGATCAATCAAGCTACAAGTTTTGAAGCACTTAGTCTATTTATCTTGAAATCACAAGTTCATTTCAATCCTACCCCCACACCCCACCCTTCTCACCATTCTCTTTATTTAATTTTTCTTTTTACTATTTCCAGTTTGTGTAGGTGCTCTAGCTTTCTTATTAAATGCGACTATCCCCGAGCTTAGCTTCTTCTATCTTAGTCCAATATTTTTGAGCTCTTTACTCTAAGCAATCTAGTCCGTGTTATTTTTTTCCTTTTCCAGGTTGGTTGGAAGTATCTTTACTATCCCCTTTTTGCAAAGGCATCTACTCAATTAACATGGTTATTCCTTGACCCTATTGAGTCCTCTAGTGCTTCTATCTTTGGCCCTATTGATTTTTTACTACCTTGTTCCTATTTTTCCTCACCCCACTCTTGTAGTATAACCTTTCATAGTAGCCTTCTATCCTTATGGAAAATCACTCTCTCCACTATTATTTTGTCCCCCATAGAAACCTTGTCACCTCCTATAATGGAAATACCTAGTTGTCTAAATGATAAATGGGAGAATGGTGTGGCTCTGTCCCCTCCAGTTTTAGGGCTCAATGTGATGAAAAAAGAGCTACAATAGTATATATTTTTTCAATCCCTCATACAATCCAAGAAAAAATTCAAGAGGTTTAGCATGAAGCACGATTGGAACGCAAGTTCATCACAAACATCAATGTGGATGTTGAGGTGTGAGGTTGGGCCCCTTACACTAGCAACACCGCCGCATAAAATACCAAGTACATAAATACCATAAACATGTATTTCCAAATGAAAAAAATTATGAGAAAGGTATTGATGGAGATATCAAATATCCATCAACAAATATTGTTATGCGTATATGAATTGCAGAGACAAATAAACAAGCTCAATGATAGACTCTTCTTCCAGGCTAAAAATATTGTTGATTTGGAGTTCACTACTTCATAGGAAGGAGAGGACCATCTAGAAATAATCTAGGTTGATTATGGATTCTTCATCAAAATAGATGATTATGCAGTTCTTCTCTGTTTTCTTGTATATCAGCAACAAGGTTACCACCTTTGATAAGAAATTTTTTATAATTGTTGATAGAAAGATATGTGGATATAGGATATATTATCTAGTCATTTTTACTTTTCAGTACAAATAGTAGACATTCCCTAAGATAATTTTTATATTCTATCAATTTGGTTTCACTAGTGGCATACCAATAGAAATATCCATTTTTGTATGTAATGCATTCCTATAATTAATATAATGAGGCCTAATTATATATGAAAAAAAAGGAAGAAGAAAAGACATGAGATTAAAGTTAATGAAATTCCAAAATTTGTAAGAAATATTATTAAAAATTGAAATGGTTATGAGATTAAAGAAGGAAAAGAATAATATTTTTGGAAATAAAATTTTATAACTAATGAAAATATTAAGCATAAAATAGAGAGAGAAGGGAGGAGGGCGGGAAGGAGAGGAGAAGATAAAGGGAAGAGATGGAGTGAATGGAGAAATAAAAGAAAGAAAAACAAATAAGTTAAATACTTATAATCAATATCTAAGGAAAATAATAGTTATTCTGGAACTTTTCTATTTCAATAGCTTCCTGAATGATATGGGATGCGTAATGGGGGATTAAGGTCAAGATTTTGGTTATATCAAAGCAAATGAAATGTTTTGATTTAAATTAATTCTCAACAATATTCGATTTGGATATTTAGTTTAGGAAGGTGTCCATGATATGCCCTTTGATTCAAGCTTTAAATGTACGACCAATTCGTCCAATGTATGATTTGCCACAAGTGCAGGGAATTTTGTAAACCCTTGATCTAGGCATGGGATTAAATTTATCCTTAGTTATCCAAAATAATTATTTAATATTTTTATAGGGTTTAAAGAGGGTTTTGATATTCCTTTTTACCAAGATCTTAGAAATTTGATTAGTGGTGTCTTGGATTTAAGGAAGTGAAATGCAAGCACGAGGAAAAGTGGAGGTGAGGGTTTTAGACTGAGGATTGAGGGCCATATGGAAAATTCTATTGATTTTGGATTTAGAATAACCATTGGCCCTAAATGCTTTGGTCAAATGGGATTTTTCATTATCTAGAAATTGCAGAGTAAAAATTATGGTGGCTTGAGTTATCAGAGTTTTTAAAACAGTATATTTTTGGGCCGAATGATGATGAGAAGAGGCACAAAGGTAACGATCAATGTGTATTTTTTTTGTAAACCTAGTGGCCAATGGATCCATCAAGAATACGAGATATGAGAACATGTCAAAAAAGGAAAGGGATATAACTTTTTCAAATTCCATGGTAAATTGAATAAGAGGGGAATTCCATTCAAATGGTTAAGAAAGGAATTAAGAGTGGATTAGTCGTGAAACTAAATGAAAAAGGTGTCATCGACAAAAAAATACCAACATTTCAATTTGATATCACGGGAGCTTAAGGCTAAATATTTGAAGTGATCCATAAAAACATTAGTGACCATAGGGGATGAGGAATATCCCATGGTTGTCCACTCAATATACTCATAAAAATGTGCATTTATAGGATAAGAAAGTGGAATAATTACAAATTCGAATGAGATTGAGGTTTTTTAGGCCTAGCAAATTAGAGATTAGATTAATAGCTTCATAAACAAAATTTTAGTGAATAGAGACATCATGTTGAAAATAACCATGATGTCTTGTTCCTCTAGGTGAAGGTTTGATTTTTTTAATGAATTTAGTGGATTTCTTAATGAAGAGAGAGTTATTCTAAAAAAGTATTGAATCTTATCACCAAGGAAGTGACCAAGGGCATGTGTGAGAGCTCATATAGTACTCACGCGATTAGTGTAAGGAATATTTTAGGTTTATGATTCTTTGGTTGGCCATATATTCTTGGGGTTTGAGGGTTATGGGGAATGAGATGTTTTTGAATGTCGATTTCCAAGGAATACAATTTGATAGCTTTGGTGACCAAACTAGTTATGGTATTGAAATGATTTTTAGTAAGAGGTTTTAAGAGGAAGAAGGCAGAAGATCTAAAAGTTTAGAATCGTAATTAAAATAATTCATGATAACGATTTCATTATCTTTATCAAGTTTGAGGATAATAATATTGGGGTTATCATTATGGAATCTAATGGACTATAATTCTTCTTTGGTTACGTTAGGTTTCAAGAGATTAGATTGATGGAGAATCCTACCACAATCTTGTCAAATTTCCTCATATTCATGAGTGAAAGGATTTTTATAACAAATTCAACATTGCATATATTCGATAGGGATCCGTCGAGGGATGATGTCAAATTTGGAACTTGTTTGGAGAAAATTGAGGGAAGGGGGGCCTAGATCAAAATAAGAGAAATTAATAATAATGGAGGGATGATTAACAGAAACTAGATTTGAGGGTTTGGGGGGCCAGGAAAAAAATTAAAATGAAATGTTTCATCAAGGCTAGATGTGTTGTTTCTATGAGAGATATTTGTGTGGGAGGAACAATTACTAGAAAATTGACCAAGATTCTTTGGATTAGTTATAAGAGAAGAATTATCCTTATTATTATTAGGATAATGGGAGGTTAATATCATGTTAGGATAACTAGCTAAATAAGAACTGATAAAAAAAAAAAATAGTTAAAGAAGAACTCATAAAATTATTTTGATAATTGTATTTACACAAATTTGGAGAATTAAATTTGTTAGAATTTGGATTATTGGATTCAAAAGGGAATATAAAATAATGTTTGGGAAAATATGGATAATTAGTGATGGAATTACTATGACTATTAAATGGACTAAGGTCCGATGTACTCTATGAAGTCAAATTTATCATGCTTGGGTTTACCTTTCTTTAATCATGTCCATAGGCTACAATAAGAGCAAGACTGGATTAGAGGACACGACCACAAGGAAATACTATAGTTCGTGGAGAGATTATGTTGTAATCCATAAAGGGAGTGTGGGGAGGATAATTATACCTTCTCCTAAGTAAACATGAGATGCCTACATGTTGTAAATCCTAGAACGAGGTGTCTGTAGAGGAAACCACATTATAAATAATGAGTAGGCATTATGAAACATTCAAAGGAGAGAGAGCGATAAGGGTTGGGATTGTGCCCAAAAGGGGAGAGCTAATTGAAATTGGGCAAGTACTTGGAGCAAGCAGATAGATGAGATATATTAGGTTGATAACATAATTGTTTTGAGAGTAACTTATTAAAACTGTGAATTTGTTTATTAGGGATGGATTGATAAACCCTTGTGGTTGCATTGAAAGAAATATGTTTGATTGAATATCAAATATAAAATATAATTAATGAAGTGAGTTTAAGATGTAGAATAAATACCTTGTGAGATAACCAGGGGCTCTCAGATCTGATGTGATGCATTTCTATGTGAAGGATGGCATTGTTGGTCCTAGTGAAGATGCGGGAAATATTAGGTCTTGAATGATGATAAATTTGCATGAAGGGTAGAAGAATTATTCTTCCCTTCACATGAACTCATTCTCATTCAAGACCTGATCTGTCATTATTCTACCCTTCACATGAATTCATCATCATTCAAGACCTAATTTTATCACATCCTCACTAGGACTAGAAATTTCATCCTTCATGCAAAAATCCATCACACCATATCTAAGCTCCATTGATTATCTCGTAAGATATTCGTTCTACATATTAAAGTAGCTTCATTAATTAGAATTGATATCTAGTACTCAAAGAAACACATATCTTTCAATGCAACCACTCGGGTTTATGAATCCACCCCTAATAAACAAATTCACAGATTCAATAAGTTATTTTCCAAAAAATTATATTCTCAACCTTATAAATATCATCTATGTGCTTCCTCTAGTTAATTTCCCAATCTCAATTAGTTTGTTCCATTTGGGAACTCTCTCTCTCTCTCTCTCTCTCTCTCTCTCTCCCCTTTGAATATTCTAGTTTCATAATTTAGTTTCACCTATAAGCACAAGCACCTCATTATAGGATTTACAGCTCATATCCATCTCACGTTCTCTCATACCTTTTTTTCATTGCCTCTATCCTCTCCCCACTCTATTAATGGGTTACAACGTAGCCTCTCCATGATGGTTTTTCCCTACAAGACAATATTTCTCTCTTTATAACTCGTGGAAATGATTAATGAAAGGTAAACCCTACCATGAAAAATTTGAATTCATGAAGTATGTTAGAATTTAGTCGCTTTAATAGTCACGATAAGTCCATCACCAATAATTCAAATTCTCTGAAACTTAATTTTTTTATCTCCATTGAATTCAATAATCCAAATTCTAATGAATTTAATTCTCCAAATTTGTGTAATATTTATGAGTTATTTTCTAATTAAAAATAATTTTATTACTTCTTTAATTAATAATCCTAAATCGATTTTAACCTCTCCGTGTACCAATAACAATAAGGATATTTCTTCTCTAATTACTAATCCCAAGAATCTTGGTTCAACTTCTAGTAATTGATCCTCCCAACCCCGATAACACCTTTCACTTTATTTTTTTCATTGATCCCCCTAAACCCTCAATCATCCATCCACTATATTAATCTATTTTATTTTGATCTACACCCCCCTTGCCTCCATTTTCTCCAAAAAGGTTCCAAATTTTCTATCATCCTTTAGCATATCCCTATTAAAGATATTGCTTAAACAAAGAAAAATTATAGTCCTTTAGACACCATAATGATAACCCCAATATTATTATCCTCAATGTTGATAAATGTTATGAAACTATTATCATGAATTATTTTGATTGTGATTCTAAACTTCCTAATCTTATATCTTCTTCATATTATAAACCTCTTATTAAAAATCGTATTCATATCATAACTAGTTGGTTCATCAAAGCTATAAACTATTCCCCCTTAGACCCCAACATTCAAAAATGTCTCATTCCCCATAACCCAAAACCCCAAGAATATATGGTAAACCAAATATTCATAAACTTGGCATCCCCCTTAGACCAATCATGAATGTTATAGGGTCTCCCACTCATGCCCTTGGTCACTTCCTTGTTAATAAACTTCAATCCTTCATAAAAAACACTATCTCTTTCATTAAGGACCCTATTGACTTTATTCAAAAAACCTCAAACCTTCACCTAAATTAACAAGAGATCATGGTTAGCACTCACATTGTGTCTATATTCACTAAATTTCTAGTTCTTGAAGCTATTAATCTAATCTCTAATTATGTGGAGCTAGAAACCCTTAATCTCATTTGAATTTGTCTTTCTTTCACTTTCTTCTCCTATAAAGACACTTTTAATGAGTAGATTGAGGGGATAGCCATGGGATATTCCTTATCCCTTGTGGCCATTGATATATTTATGGAACACTTCAAATATTTATTCTTAAGGTCTTGGGATCTCAAACTAAAATGCCATTATCATTTCATCAATGATACCTTTGTCATTTTGGTCTCATGGCTAGTCCACCGTTAATTCCTTTCTTAACTATTTGAATAACATTTTCTCCTATATTCAGTTTACCATGAAAGTTAAAAAAGTTAGATCCCTTCCATTTTTAAATGATCTCATCTCACATCTTCCTATTGGGTCCCTTAACCACCAAATTTATAGAAAACAAGACTCACACTAATTTCCAGCTCCATGTCTCTTCTCATCATCACCTAGCCCAAAAATCTATCATTTTAAAAAATCTGATAACTCAAGCCACTAGAATTTCTATTCCAAAATTTTTCGTTAATGAAAAATCCCAATTTACCAAAGCCTTTATGGCCAAATTTTTATTTTGGATCCTGGATAAACAAATATTTTCATATCGCCCATAATCCTCAGTCTAAAACCTACACCTCCACTTTGCTCCATGCTTGTGTTTTGCTTCCTTACATCCAAGGAACCATTGATCGCATTTCTAATATCTTGGCCAAAAATAATATCCAAAACCTCTCTAAACCTTATAAATCTCTTAAGCAACTATTTGGATAACCAACCATTCTTGGATCAAAGGTTTACCAAATTCCTTATTCATATGGAAAATCATACATTGGCCAAACTAGTCATACATTCAAAGTCCGACACAACAAATGACACCTCCAAAAACCACATATTCAAATTTGTGATTATTGAGATTCTTTTAAATCAAAACATCTCGTATACTTTAATAAATCTTCCCCATTATACACCCTACATCATATAAGAAGCTCTTAAAATACAAAAACACCAAAATAATAATTTTAATTGTTAAATTAATTACAAATTCAAACAATATTAGAAAGATATTATTCATAACCTCAACCACTAAATCGTCTTTTACTTCCTTCTTTTATATACTACTTCTAAACCCATAGCCCCCTTCCACTCCTCCCCATAAACCCACTTCCCTTTTTCCTGAAACCTTAATTTTGAGTATTTATTTTATTGGTTTTCGCTTTCATTTCATTCTCCATTCACACTCACACCCCACCCATATCTTATTCCCCCTATTCTCTCTTTATTTTATACTTAATATTTTTATTTTATACTTAACATTTTTATGATTATAAAATTTTATTTCAAAAAAAATGTTCTTTTCCTTCTTTATTCTTATAACCATTTCATTTTTAATAATAATATTTATCAATTTTGGAATTTTGTTAACTTTAATCCCATAACATTGTATAATTTTTTAATAAATTGTGTTTATTGTAAAAAATATTGTTATGTGATTTTTATATATTTAAATTGATCAATTTAATTATTCTTAATTATTATTTTAATTTTTTATGTCAAAAAGAATTCAAATTTTTTTATTATTTATTCAATGATTATTAGTTTCATTTTTTTTAGGAGAGACTTATTTTACAACCAAGTATGAGGGAGATGTGTGATTTCTGTCATGCTCAACCTCAAGTTGACAAGGGTCCATTTTAAAATAAAAATAAAATATTCTTTAAATAAAAAGGGGAAATGTAAAGTATAATAAAAAAAAAAAAACAACAAATAATGATTATACATATTTGGTTAGTTTTAATTAAAAGTGTTATAAAACATGAATAATCTCACTCTTACTACCCATACTTACGAGAAGTAGTAAAAATATTTCACTCTCATTCTTAACCATAAATAAAATATTTGGATGTCCATATCAAAAAAACATAATCTTATATACTTTATAGAAAAAAACATGAAAACTTCATATTTTCACTTTTTAATATGAGAAAATTGTATAGTTTCAAAAAATATTTCAATAAGCTATTTAAATATGCATGTTGACTATTTATTTCAATATCAACTTCATACACATGTATATATATACATATCAAAGGAAAGTAAAAAAGGCATATTTTAGTATTATAATAATCAAATATTTAAATGCTTAAAGAGAATAAGTAATTAAAAGTCAAAATTTAATTACTTCATAATAAAAGTAATAATAGGGAGATATGTAATTCATTTAATCTTTAGTATGAAATTAATATGTAGTATTTAAAAATTGTTATTAATAATAAAAAAAATTAATGGGAATAATAAATAAAATAGTTAAATATGGATGTTTAAGTAATATTGAAGTGTATTTCAAAATATTTTAATAACAGAAAAACCATTTTATTGTGGACAACATAGTTCATTGTGAGGAGTCAAGTCCCATTAGCACAACCAGTGGAGGATGGGTCTAGTTAGAAGGGAGACTCATGATGAAACTTCATGGAGGCTGTTGTGCTTGTGTTAGGGGGAGGAGACAAGTTAAACTCAATTTACTTAGTGCTGGTGTGGCCCAGGTCGGTTGCGATCCCCGGGTGATTTTGATGGCTTAGATGCCCCTGGTCGTTATTTCTCAAGCCACTGGTCAAGCTTGATGTAATCTGTGGTGAACTCAGACCACTTGAAAAACAAAAACAAAAAAATAGGAGGCCCTCCAGCCCAATATGTAAGAGATGTTGTCTTGTTCTGTTATGTTATGTAAACATTTTGACTTGGTCAAAATAAAATAAAATAAAAATAGCCATGTGTTAAAATAAAAATAACCCTGTCTTAAAATAACAATTCTACATTATTATTTTTTTATCATTTTTTATTGGGTAGTTAAGGTAAATTTGAAATAAAAATAAAAATAACCCTATGTTAAAATAAAATTTCTACATTATTATTTTTTTAATTATTTTTTTGTTAGGTAGTGAAGGTAAACATGCATCTTAATTCTGGATCTACCAAGTGATGTAAGGGGTCAAATCTCTTAGGATGTAAATATCTTAAGATGCGAAAAGATTTGATCCCTCTTGGTGCTTTGTAGATCTAAAGTTAAGATGGATCTAGGCTAGTAAATAAAATATTTCAAGTAAAGTATTTAAATGTTGACTATATATATATTAAAAATGTGTTGGAATTACAAGTTTAAGTCATTCAAAAATGCAATTTAAACAATGAAAAATTGTACATGGTGTGTCTAGATTAATATTAATTAAACATCTATGAAGCTTCCATAGGGATGAAATCTATCATATGTGCAAACTTCTTATTCAAGTTTTGCACCCTAAAAGAGGTTTGTATGTTAAGAGATTTAATCCCTCTAGGCTTTTGATAGATCCATTGTTAAGATGTCTCTATACTAGTGTTTATCCTCATTTGAGTACTAGCTTATCATTATATATTTCTTTAGTCCCTCACCATGGATGAAATGTCCATTCACAATATTAGACATTACAAAAATTCAAACACAATTTAACTTCAAAATATTATCTCAAAAATCATAAATTTAGTCAATGATTTCTAATATTTTTTGAGATTGTATTTTTGCATGGAGATAGCTCTAGAATCTAGTATAGAGGAGTTGTGTAGGTGTGTAGGCTTAATGTAAGTATGTCAACATTTTTGTAAAACAATTATGTAATGTAATGTTATGTTGACTTCGTCAAGTTATCTAAAAAAATTAAAATTAAAAAATAACAATTAACTCTATTTTCATGAAATCTATATTAGCTTCATTTTCTTATTTTTAATTTTATATCGCTATTAAATTTATATGAATTTTATTAATTCACCTTTGAATTTATATGAATTTTTAAGAGCTTCGGGTTTATGAGAACCCATGATATTGACCCATGGCATTTTACCGCCACTTTTACGAGAACTCATTTTATTTGACCTTGAGGTTTACTAGAACCCATGGTTTTGACCCATGGTATTCATGTGAAATATAGCCAATTTAAAAAGGGAAAGAGGTTAAGTAAATGTGTCCTTCATATCTCGGCAATTTTAATTTTTTTATATATTTTTTGAATTTAAATTTTTTTGTTTTTTTATTGGAAGTGGTTGGAAAACATGTATTTGGCCAAAATATAAACCTTTCACATTAGATTAGTGTCCTCTTCTGTTTTAGAATTTTTTCAATAGTTTTATCTTCCAAAATAAAGTTTGAATAAAATTACAATTTGAGTCTTATATTTTTGTGTTATTAAGAAAAAATAATTAATATCTTCTTTTTGTGAAGTCCTTTAGCTTTTTGTAAGAGATTCTACAACACAATAACCCGTTCCTTTTTCTTAAATCGTTCAATAAGAACAACAAGTTTAGGGTTTCATGTCGAAGGTGAAAGTAGTGCTAAGACCCTGCGTTGACTGAACTTGTATTTTGATTTATTTTTTTTCGGTTAGGTCGAAAGAATTTGATATAATTGTTCTTGATTAACCAGTTATGAATATTTCATCATGAGTAAGATGCAGAGAATGAGGTTGCCATGTCTGAAGATCTTCAGGGAGTCTCACAAGATTCTAAAGCTTACCCTTACATTTTGTTTTCTTCTTCGACACTAATCATCACATTTCTTCCTAAATTTGTTGTTCCAATCACCACAACTTTTATCTCCAATTAGTTTCAAACATCTTCCTCTCTTCAGCCCTAATTTTAATAGTTTCTTCTATACGCTTTCTGAATTAAATTCTAGTCCTCCTCAAAGTTCACCCTGAACAACTCAACTCAACCATGTAATCACAATCGCCTTTCCTCACTACTTTATATTTATGCAAAAATCCTACAGAGTATTATCAATTGATTACTTTTTCTATGTAGAATATTATTCCTAGCTTTTGTAATTTGAACATATCACATGAATACTTAATCACAATCATTTTTATATTGAGAATTAAATGAAATTTTTAAAAATGATTTTGAAATCGATTATTTATATATATATAGAGAGAATTATTTTCTAAATTTAAATTTAATGTATTAAATTTATAATTAACTATCTTAGATCCATCCATACATCTTTATCATACTAATTGAATGTATTTCCAATAGTTATTATATTAAATGAATTTTTTAATATTTATTTTAAAAGCAGTTTCTTTTCAAAATTTAATTATGTATAGCCAAAAAGATGTGTAGGCATAATGTAAGTATATCAACATTTTTGTAAAACAATTATGTAATGTAATGTCAGGATATGTTGACTTGGAAAATTATTTAACGTAAAATTAAAATTAAAAAAATAGGAATATATGAATTTTTATTAATTCAGTTTTGAATTTATATGAATTTTTAAGAGCTCCAAGTTTATGAGAACCCATGGTATTGACTCATGGTATTTGACCTCCGGGTTTATGAGAACCCATGGTATTGGCTCATGGTATTTAACCTCCAGGTTTATGAGAAACCATGGTATTGAGCTCTAGGTGTACAAGAACCCATAGCATTGACCCATGGTATTCATGTGGAATATAGCATATTTAAAGGGGAAGGAATCTAAGTAAATGTGTCCTTCATGTCCCACCAATTTTGATCCTTTTATATATTTTTTCAATTTAAAATTTTTCAATTTTCAATTAGCAGTGGTTGGAAAACATGTGTTTGGCCAAAAATATGAACATTTCATATTATGTTGGTGTTGTCTTTTGTTTTAGACTTTTTCAATAATTTTATCTTCCAAAGTAAAGTTTGAATAAAATTACAATTTGAGTGTTATATTTATGTGTTATTAATTAAAATATATATATATATATATATGATTTTTGCGAAGTCCTTTGCTTTTTTTTATGGGCCTCTACACCACAATAATTGGTTCCTTTTATTAAATCTTTCAATAAGAACAACAAGTTTAGGGTTTCATGTGGAAGGTGAAAGTAATGCTAAGACCTCTAATTGAATGGACTTACATTCATAATTTTTTGTGCTGGTATGGTCAAAATAATTTGATATACATACTTTTTTTTGTGAATGTTATCATCATGACTAAGTGTTGGGAATCACGATTGTGGTTAGACCAAAACCCGCAAGTGTTAGTCAACGACCGCATCGCAAGAGATAAGGATCCAAGAGAGGCGGTTAGTCCATGTAACATACAACTATACTTACATCAATAAAAAAAATTTTAACTTTATATTTTTCCCTACCTTTTACCTTTACTGTAATTAACTTCATATTTACTACACAACTAACCTAAATAATAATACTAAGCATACATATATATCCATATTAAAGGTTTTGGATAACAATTATTGCTACATACATGTCAAATGATCGGTTAACAATTATTGATGTCTTTTTAAGGGATTAATTACATCCCAAATCCCGAGACTATCACCAGTCATTGCAATTACCATTGTGAAGTTTAATTGGTCTAACCTTGTGCCACTACAGGATCTTGGATTACTTGGCATATCGTTTCACATTAATGCTACAAAATTGATTCTCAAACTTTTAAAAATTCGGCTGTGGTTAAATTTTACTTTGGTAATCTTGCAAAAGGTTCGAAAGGGATTAATTAAACCCGCACAGACTGCCAAGGAGACAGTTGTGGGTCCTTACCACCATCGATTCTCATAAATCTAGATCTACGATTGAAAATCATTTAGGGTTTGGATTGGTTAGGGTAATGACTACCCCAACCCTAACCGTTCCCACTCATTCTCGAGTTGTTGCTGCAGAGCTCTGCAAATTGGTTTCCATGGTCGCAGCGACATACCCTTTCACTGCTTTCATGCCTGTTTCGTTCTGAGGATCTTCGCTGACAGTAGGTGGCCTACTCCCATGGCTTATCGCGGTGTTCACATGTGTATTCAGTAAGCGTATATACTCTACTTCTGTGTGTTCGGAAAGAATGCCTCTTTTTTCATCGTTTACGTTTCTTCATGGCCTCATTTTCTAGTTCCTTCATCTTTTATTACTTTCTTATTTCAGGCGTAGCTCTAATATGTTATTTGTTTGTTTGTTCGGCCGAAGTGATGGTTCAGGCTCGCAACTCTGGAAGATGGACCACCAACTTCCTTACTTCTCCCTCAGAGGTTCTCACAGGTAAGATGGGGTTTATTGTATGGTGAATTTGCAAGTCTCAGCTAACTTGCCTTTCTTAATTCAACCGAATAAAAATCTGATGTCCTATCTTCTGGTTTATTCGTAGATTTGGTAAAAACTCTGTGGAGATACATGTATGCACAGGTAAGGACATAGGCCTTACTATGTTTTCTTTTATCCATTTTAATCTTTGTTTGGCCTCAATCATACATTCAGTTCTCTTACGGTTTCACATTTTGTTTTAGTGTACAGGTATGCTCGACCGCCTGAGACTATAGATTGATTTTTCCTTTGGTTTGCTTGCTCTGGTCCTTGCTGGCTCGGCCTTTCCATTCTCCAAGTATTCTCCTCCGTGGATGGGTGTTATTACCACCGTTCTGCTTCAAATTAGTTATTGGGTTTTGTTTTTGGGGTTTTGCTGTGAGGTCTTGTGAAGGGCTTCACGCCGCCAATCCAAAATTCATTCCTTCTCTCGTTTGAGTTTAACGGCCTACGCATAGCTTAGGTTTTGCCGAGAGCAAGAAGTTTCAAACATACATTTTTTGCAATTTCATTTTATTCATATGGTATCTGGCCACTTAGGCTTTTAATCCAATGTTCCAATATTTGACTTAGGGCTTGTTTATTTTAAGCCTTTGGAACTGTCTCTCTCTTTGGAGAAGGTGAAAATTTCATTAAGAAATCTTATGGTTCAAGAATAAGTTTATATAGATACCTAACTGTATATTTTGAATGAATCTTGTCTTTCTAGGATGAATGGATTCGAAAAAAGAATAAGAAGTATTTCTGGTTTTCATTCTACAGTTTTTAATTCGTGTTATTACAAGAATAAATCACCGCTTTGGAAAGCAGGTTCTGGTGCTCATGTATTTTCATTGTTTCCCGTAAAAAGAATCAGTAGTTGCAATGATAGTTGTCTTCAATATTGAGTATCTCTACATATATTTCTCATACTCTATTTACAATCCTTTATTCTAGTGAATTCTGTTATATGTATTTGTATAACAAAACTCGAGTTTAATTCATGTTAACAGCTTTCAGCTCTAGGGCTTACTTTTTCTTTTCTCATATCTATTTTCTTGTATCAACATTTACTTCCGTTACCATTTCTGAGGTATCCTACTGACCTAGAATGTCGTTATACCTATTTTAACTTATTCAATTGGTTTCTAAAGATTCCTCTTTCTGAGAATTTAAGGTTCTACATTTACTTTTCGTTCAGTATTGTTTTCTAGGAAAATGTCCAGACCATTTTGTCTGTGTTTATCATAATTGTAGAGAACAACTTACTCGGAGCCTTCATCTTGAACGCTCTGGGTTAACGGTTCTTTATTTTTAGATACTAGAACAGTAGTTTATAGCTTCATTTGAGCCATATTTGTTTATCAAAATCTCTGTTAATTTTTAGTTTGATACTTGGCTAACAATTCTATAATTTTACATAAAATAATCAGAAGTTTTCTCTTCACTTCATAAACAAATTACATTCATAGCCATAGTCTATTAAACATAGCTAATTACTCGTATATAATCAACAAAACTCATTTCCTCATTAACTGGTATGCTTATCTGACTGTCAGATACTGCTGATGCTAACCTCCCTTCCTCGAGAGAGGCAATTACGTCCTCGTCTCTCCCCCGTGATCCACACCTAAGTTAAGTGAGTTGACAGCAGTTCCGGAAGAGACCTCGGGACTACCAGTCCAGTCTTATATTCGAGGAAATTCAGAATTTTGAGTGATTCCACTGGTCTCTACCAGCTTAGGAATTCTTCACTCAATTCCCTCTCCTCATTTACCAGACAGAACACCTCTCCCTCACTGGGACATACCTTTATCCTCAGAGGGTAGGGTAACTATCTGAACTATTTTTCTGCTCAACTACTTCTCAGTTCTTGGAATACTTTTACATCAGTGTTTTACCTTTTTATGGAACCACTTTCCAATATTAAATATTATTTAATCAAACAAAATTACTTTCTGTTTATCCAGTAATAATACTCAAGAAATAATAAATGTCTTAGTTTCCTTAACATAAAATAATGTAACCATTATTTGGCACTTAAGCCAGCTATCACAACTTCCCCCTCTGGAAGTAAACACCGTCCTCGGTGTTTCATTCTACTTCAGCAAATAGTTCTGGGTAGGCTTCCTGAAAAAATCCTTCATCTTCCCAGGTAGCCTCATTCGAGTTGAAGTGCTTCCATTGCACTTTAACCTGGGTGATGGCTCACTTCTGGAGCACGATTTCTCTCTGATCGATTATACACTGAGGCTCGACCAGAAACTCATTGTCCGGATCGACCTAAAATTAGAAAACTTTGAGTTGATTTCTCATAAACTTTAGTATTTCAAGGTAGGATTTATATTCATAACCTACCTTAATGCTTTGCCAGTGGATAACATGCTTTGGGCCATGCACATATCGCTTTAATAAGGATACATGAAACACATTATGTACCCAAATATAGTTGGGTAGGGCTAATCAATACGCCACAGGTCCCACCCTTTCCAAAATATGAAAAGGCCCACAAAACCTGAGATCCAATTTGGCACAGGAGGCCCACCTTAGTGTGCTCTTTTTTGGTTTAATCCTCACATACATATGGTCACCCACCTCGAATTCATGATAAGTCCTTTTCTTATCTACATACACTTTTTGTCTATCTTGAGCTGCCTTCAAATTTTGTCTGATCTTTCTTTTACCTCTGACTCCATTTCCGCTAAAATTTTCGGTTTGAGCATAAGCTTGGTTTCAGGGCTGCTCCAATTAATCGGAGCATGACACTGTCATCCGTATAATTCTTCGAACTGAGTCATCTTAAGAGATTCCTGATAACCATTATTGTACACGAACTCTACTAAATGTAAATATTCTTCCCATCTTGTTGGTTTTTGCATTACATACATGTGTAACATACCCTTTAAGATCTGATTCACTCGCTAAGTTTGTCCATCTGTCTATGGATGGTAAGAAGTGCTGAAATTAATTTGGGTTCCCAAACTTGTGAATAACGTTTTCTATAATTCTGAAGTAAACTTCACATACCTGTCAGATATGAAAATCTTTGGGATACCATGTAGTCTAAATATTTCTCACATAAATATGTCTGCTATTTGCACCATTTTATAAGTGGACTGCTCTGGTATGAAATGCGCTGCTTTGCTTAATCGATCTACCACTACTATAATGGAGTCATTATGCTTCTTTAACTTTGGTAAACTAGTAATGAAGTCTAAAGATATAACCTCCCACTTCCATTCAGGTACCGGTATAGGCTGCATCAGTCTGGCTGGATGTTGATGCTCCACCTTCACTTACTGGCACTCCAAACATTTGTTTAAATATTCTTCAATATCTCTTCACATACCTGGCCATAAGTAGTTCTTCCTAATTGTTGTTAGCATTTTCTGATACCCGGGATGTCCTGAGTAGTTACTTCGGTGGTATTCATTTAAGATCAGCTCTTTCAAATCTGTTTGATTTGGAACATAAATCCTTTCTTTAAAGGTTAATAACTGATCCTTAGTAAATCCATAAGCAGCAGATTTTTCTTGTCTCCTGGCCTCCTCCGCCTGCTACCACAAAAATTGGTACTCAGGATCCTTCTCGGCTTCGGTTTTTATTTGATATAGAAACTTGCATTCAATCTGGTTGCAATATAATTCATAAACTCCATGAAACATTCTACTCAAGGCATCCGCTACTCTATTCTCCTTACCCTTCACATGATGCATATCAATGTCAAACTCTCTTAGGAAGGCATTCCATCTTGCCTGGCAAGAATTAAGATCAGCTTGCTTAAAATAACTAGTTAGGCTACTATGATCAGTTTTTAGTATAAATCTCTTTCCAAGCAAGTAGTGCCTCCACACTCAGAGCACATGCACTACTGCTGTTAGCTCCAAATCATAAGCTGAATATCGCTGCTCATGCTCTTTTAACTTCCATGACTCATAGGCAACTCCTTTACCCTCTTGCGACAAGATCGCCCCAACTCCTTCTTTACATGCATATGTACAAACCTCAAAGTCTTTATTGGGATCATCTACTCTCAACACTAGAGCAGTAGTCAATAGGAGCTTTAACTTTTCAAAACTGTCTTGAAAATATTTCGTCCATTTAAATACTTTTCCCTTCCTTTGTGAGGAGATAATCAGAAAGGCAACATTTGAGAATCCTCCAATGAACCGTCGATAATAACTGGCCAAAACCATAAAGGATCGGATGTCTGCCACATTTTTGGGTACCCTCCATTCCATAATCGTCTTAATTTTCTTCAGATCTACCACTATTGCCTCAGCAGAAATAACATGACCAAGGTACTGAATCTCTTCTTTGAAGAAGTCACACTTACTGAACTTAGCGTATAGTTGATGCTTCCATAACATTTCCAACAGTAACTTTAACTGCTCCTTATGTTCTTCCACATTCTTTGAATAGATTATGATGTCATCGATAAATATCAATACAAAACTTTCCAGGAAAGGGTGAAATATTCCATGCATCAGCCTCATGAATGTTGTTGGTGCATTAGTCAATCCGAATGGTAAAACTACAAATTCGTAGTGCCCGTATCTGGTACGGAAAGCAGTTTTGTATATATCTTCATATTTTATCTAAATCTGGTGGTATTTAGATCTTAGGTCTATCTTTGAAAATACAGTGGCCCCCTTTACCTAATCAAACATATCATCAATCTACAGTAGTGGGTATTTATTTTTTACGGTCAACTTATTGAGCTATCGATAGTCCATGCACATTCACATGGTGTCGTCCTTTTTCTTTACAAAGAGCATCGGTGCTCCCCAAAGAGATACACTTGGTTGGATATACCCTTTATCCAACAATTCTTGTATATGCATCTTCAGTTTAGTCACTTCTGGTACAGTCATTCAATAATATGCCCTTGAAATTGGTGATGCTCCAGGCATCAGCTCAATAGTAAAATCAAGGTCCCTTCTAGGTGGCAAGCTTGGTACTTCATCTGGAAATACGTCCATAAAATCTTGCACTACCGGAATGTTTTCCATCATCAGAGTCTTTTCTTTGGAATTAGTAAAACCTACTTGAATGGCGTATATATGTCATCCTTTCCTCGTGCACTTACTCATTTGAGAGGCTGTAATAGGACGCAGCTGTAGGGGTTTCTTTATTCCTTGAATCTCCTTCCGAGTTCCATCTTGCATTCTATGATATATAACTTTTTCCTTACAATCCACTAATTTCCAGTGCTTCTCTAACCAATCCATGTCGAGTAGCACATCATAGGATCCCAGGGTTAATATATTCAGGTCCACAGTTAGCTGTTGTTCACTAATTTCCAGTGTACAGTTTGAAATTTTGGCACAAACGTTTCTCTTTGCTCCTGTGGATAACTGTACCAGCCATGGATTCCTAAATTTCTGACTTTTTAATTTACATATTTCTACTAATTTGGGACTTACTTAGCTTAAACTTGCACCTGGGTCAACCAAAATAGAAACAGGTTGAGAGAGTAACTTACCTTCCAACTCTATCATCGTTCGTTGGTAATCTACATGACGATCTTCCAATGTTGCGTTAATTCTAGGTATATTTCTGGCTACATCTCCCACTATAGAGGCTTATTGTAAATTGGAAACCGCCTCGCTCCTCCCTCGTTGCAGGCAATTCCTGTTATAGTGAGCCTCACCACTTCCCCAGCACTGTAGGGGTGGTTTCTGATTTTGTGCTTGGTCTAGCTTGCTGGAAGCTTCTATGGGTTTATCTTCCGCAGGACATCGAATTCTTTGACGGTTTCTGCCAAATTTTTTGCCTACTGAACTTTTGGCAGCATTCTTAAAATTAATGGTCTGTTTTTCTTGAAATTTGAACTGCCTTTGTGTTCTTTCTTTGACTTCCAGCTTTTACCCAGATCTTCTTTTGCCTTAGATTTATGATAGCACATTCTTGCCTTCTAAATTTCCTCGTCCATGGTTTTGGGATTCACGAACTCAATTCGTTCCTTCATGTGAGTCAGCAAGCTGCTCAGGAACCACTAGACATTAGCCTTTTCGTCACTTAGATAAGGAATGTAGCAAAGTAAAGAAGTGAACTTGGTTATGTATTCATCCATTGTTAATTGACCCAATTTTAAATTGTGAAACTCTCTATATTTTTCGTCATAAAATCGCTCGATTAGGTACTTATCTTTAAAATATTGTTGGAATGAATCCCAAGTCACGTCTTGATCTTCTATGCTGCGAACATTCTTAACTTCCTCCCACCATAGTGTGGCCTTCTCCCTCAACTGATAGATCGCCAATTTGGCTTTAAGATTGTTGTTATACTCATAGACCTGAAAATACTTGTTCACATTTATTAACCATGCTTCAGCCACCTCCTCCGCTTCTCCATCAAACATAGGTGGTTTTATCTTTCGAAACTCACCTTGCAGCTCCACTTTCTACTTCTTAACTTCTTGTTGTTCTGTCACATTACCTGACTCAGCCTCATTGTAATTTCTATGTTTATTACTTCACTGCGAATGACTTCTTTCCATTCTGTCAGTGGTTTGGTCCCTTGCTTGTCATCCGTTTCCTTCCGGTATATCTTTATCAGTACTGGGTTGTACTACTCCCTGATTCTACTTATCCGAAAGGCTCTTGAGTATTCTTTATTTCTCTTGCATCAAGCACTCATTATCACTCTGAACACGGACCATTTCTTCCTATAGCTTATGCACTGTGTTTAGTAGAATGCTAGTTCGGTGTTGTTATTGCTGCAGAAGTGTACTCGTTTGCTGGTGCTGATCTATACTCAGTTGAACCCACATCTCTGGATTCATTTCCAATTGAGGTTGGGGCAAAAACTCCCCTTTGTGCTGGGGTGGTGGCTGTGTTGACCCCCTTCTCATATCGTCTCCTACTATGCTTTCTTAGCTGTGCATAATTTACACACAATTTTTCATATTAGGTGACCCATCGGGTCCCAGTGTGAAAACGTTGCTCTGATACCACTTGTAACATACAACTATACTTACATCAATAAAAAAAAAAAAATTAACTTTATACTTTTCACTACCTTTTACCTTTACTATAATTAACTTCATATTTACTATACACCTAACCTAAATAATAATACTAAGCATACATATATATCCATATTAAAGGTTTTGGATAACAATTATTGCTACATACATGTTGAATGATCGGTTAACAATTATTGCTGCCTTTTTAAGGGATTAATTACATCCCAAATCCCGAGACTATCACCAGTCATTGCATTTACCATTGTGAAGTTTGATTGGTATAACTTTTTACCACTATAGGATCTTGGATTACTTGGCATATCATTTCACATTAATGTTACACAATTGATTCTCGAACTTTTAAACGTCCGGCTGTGGTTAAAGTTTACTTTGGTAATCTTGCAAATGGTTCGAAAGGGATTAATTAAACCCGCATAGTCTGCTAAGGAGACATATATGGGTCCTTATCACCGTCGATTCTCATAGATCTGGATATATGGTTGAAAATCATTTAGGGTTTGGGTTGGTTAGGGTAATGACTACCCCAACCCTAACTGTTCCCACTCATTCTCGGGTTGCTGCCGCAGAGCTCTGCAAATTGGTTTCCTTGGTCATGGTGACCTACCCTTTCACTGCTTTCATGCTTGTTTCGTTCTGAGGATCTTCGTTGATGGTAGGTGGCTTACTCCCATGGCTTATCACAGTGTTCACATGTGTGTTCAGTAAGCGTATAGACTCTACTTCTGTGTGTTCGTCAAGAATGCTTCTTTTTGCTTCGTTTACATTTCTTCATGGCCTCATTTTCTAGTTCCTTCATATTTTATTTCTTTCTTATTTCAGGCGTAGATCTAATCTGTTATTTTCTGTTTGTTGGAACGAAGCGATGGTTCCGACTCACAACGCCGGAAGATGGACCACCAACTTCCTTACTGCTCCCTCGGAGGTTCTCACAAGTAAGATAGTGTTTATTGTATGGTGAATTTGCAAGTCTGAGCTATCTTTCCTTTCTTAATTCAACCAAATAAAAAATTGATGTCCTATCTTCTGGTTTATTTTTAGATTTGGTAAAATCTCTGTGGAGATACATGTATGCACAGGTAAGGACATAGGCCTTACTGCATTTTCTTTTATCCATTTTAATCTTTGTTTGGTCTCAATCATACATTCAGTTCTCTTACGATTTCACATTTTTTTTTGGTGTACATGTATGCTCGACTGCTCGAGACTATAGATTGATTTATCCTTTGGTTTACTTGCTCCGGTCCTTGCTGACACAACCTTTCCATTCTCCATGTATCCTCCTCTGTGGATGGGTGTTATTACCGTCGTCCTGCTTCAAATTAGTTATTGGGTTTTGGTTTTGGGGTTTTTTTGTGAGTTCTTGCGAAGGGCTTCACGCTGCCACTCCAAAATTCATTCCTTATCTCGTTTGAGTTTAACGGCCTACGCATAGCTTAGGTTTTGCCGAGAGAAAGAAGTTAAAAACATACATTTTGTACAGTTTCATTTTATTTATATGGTATCTGGTCACCGAGGCTTTTAATCCAATGTTCCAATATTTGACTTAGGGCTTGTTTATTTTAATCATTTGGCATTGTCTCTCTCTCTGGAGAAGGCGAACATTTCATTAAGAAATCTTATGGTTCAAGCATAAGTTTATATAGATACCTAACTGTATATTTTGAATTAATCTTGTCTTTTATGGGATGAATGGATTCGAAAAAGAATAAGTAGTATTTATGGTTTTCGTTCTACAGTTTTTAATTCGTGTTATTACAAGAATAAATCACCACTTTGGAAAGTAGGTTCTGGTGCTCATGTATTTTCATTGTTTCCAGTAAAAATAATCAGTAGTTACAATGATAGTTGTCTTCAATATTGATTTCATTGTTTCCAGTAAAAATAATCAGTAGTTACAATGATAGTTGTCTTCAATATTGAGTATCTCTGCATATATTTCTCATACTCTATTTACAGTCCTTTATTCCAGTGAATTATGTTATATGTATTTGTATAACAAAACTCGGGTTTAGTTCATGATAACAACTTTCAGCTCTAGGGCTTACTTGTGCTTTTCTCATATCTATTTTCTTGTATCAACATTTATTTCCGTTACCATTTCTGAGGTATCCTACAGACCTAGAATGTCATTATATCTATTTTAATTTATTCAACTAGTTTCTACAAATTCCTCTTTCTAAGCATTTAAGGTTCTATATTTACTTTTCGTTCAGTATTGTTTTCCAGGAAAATGTATGAACCATTTTGTCCGTGTTTATCATAGTTGTAGAGAATAACTTACTCGGAGCCTTCGTCTTGAACGCTCTGGATTAACAGTTCTCTATTTTTAGATACTAGAACAATAGTTTATAGCTTCATTCGAGTCATATTTGTTTATCACATGCTATGTTAATTTAAGACTGATACTTGGCTAACAGTTCTATAATGCTACAGAAAATAATCAGAATTTTTTCTTCAGTTCATAAACAAATTACAGCCATAGCCACAGTCTATTAAACATAGATAATTACTCGTATATAATCAACAAAACTCATTTCCTCATTGACTGGTATACTTATCTAACTTTCAAATACTGTTGATGCTAATATCCCTTCCTCTAGAGAGGCAATTATGTCCTCGTCTATCCCCCGTGCTCCACACCTGAGTTAAGTGAGTTGACAGCAGTTCCGGAAGAGACCTCAGGACCACCAGTCCAGTCTTCTATTCCAGGAAATTTAGGATTCTGAGTGATTCCACTAGTCTCTACCAACGTAGGAATTATTCACTCAATTACCTCTCCTTAGTTACCGGACAAAACCCCTCTCCCTCACTGGGATGTACCTTTATCCTCAGAGGGTAGGGTAACTATCTGAAATGTTTTTCTATTCAACTACTTCTCAGTTCTTGGAATACTTTTACATCAGTCTTTTACCTTTTTATGGAACCACTTTTCAATATTAAATTTTATTTAAAAAAAAAAATTTACTTTTTGTTTATGCAGTAATAATTCTCAAGAAATAATAAATGTCTTAGTTTCCTTAACATAAAATCATGTAACCATTAGTTGGCACTTAAGCCAGCTGTCACAGTCCATGTCGTGAAACACACAGGGAGTGTTGATTTATCTAATGTCCAACAATCTCCCCCCCCCCCAATATGAGTCAGGTGTGTATCAAACTCATGACCTACATTCCAATACCACTTGTTGGGAATCATGATTGTTGTTAGACCAAAACTTGTAGGTGTTAGTCAACGATCGCATCGTTGGAGATAAGGATCCACAAGAGGACGTTAGTCCATGTCGCAAAACACACGGGGAACGTTGGTTTATCTAATGTCCAACAATAAGTTGTATAGAGCAAGTTACCACCTCTAAAAATCTACAGGAAGTCTCACAATATTCTAAAGCCTTCCATTATAGTTTTATCTACTTTTTCAATGCAGATCATCTCCTTTATTCTTGAAGTTTTTGTTATGATCATTGCAACTTTTATCTCCAATTAGCTTCAAATATCTTCCTCTCTTCAACCCCAATTTTAATAGTGTCTTCTATACATTTTATGAACTAAATTCTAGTCCTTCTAGAATTTCATGTTGAACAACTCAACCACTCAACCACAGTCACATTTTCCCAGTAATTTATATTTATACAAAACTCCTTTAGTATTAAGGATTATGAGCATGATAAAGTATTCCAATATGACCAACTTAAATCTACCTATACATCTTTAACGTATCAATCTGTGATTTGAAAATATCAAATAAATCATTATTCCCAATAATTTTATATTGAGAATTAAATGAAAAATAAAATTGAAGACAATTATATATATATATTCATGAATTTAAAAATCAGCTGGAAATAATCATCCTAAATCCATCCATACATCTTTAACATATTAAGAATTAAATGGATTTTTAAAAATTTATTTTGAAATAAATAAATATATATATATATATATATATATGTATATGTATATGTATATGTATATGTATATGTATATGTATATGTATATGTATATGTATGTAAATATATATATAAGTAAGTTAGTTAAGTTCCTAGTTTACATTTAATGTTTTAAATTCATGAATTTAATATTTTTTCAAATTTCTTTTCAATTTGGATTTAATATTTTGAATTTATGAATCTAGATTAAAATAAGTTGCATTGTTATGAAATTTTAAAATATATATTCAGTTTAAATTAAAGAATATCACTTAGAGAGATCAAATATTTTAAAAAGTAAACTGTTTTTAGAATGAAAAAAAACTGATCCATATTTTTGGTAGATCCAAAATTAAGATAAAAATTTATATAATAATATTTTCAATTAATATAATATAGAAATTTAACTTTGATTAAATAAGAAGTATTGTGTTTTTTTCTAACTTCTATTTTATTTATTTTTAATATATATATATATATATATATATATATATTACAATAAATAAATAAATAAAATTATTAAATTTTTTTTTAATTATATCAACAACATTTGTTATGCATAGAAACAAAGTAAAGATACACAAATATCTGCATAATGATATTACATCATTTTAGAAAAAATGCAATTTTGGAAAAATGTCACCCTAATCTAGATCAAGACCATCCATTCCCTAACTAAATTATATCAATAAATAAAATGATATTATATACACATTGTAAAACACCCTTAAATACACAAAATTGGACATGCATGCAAATTTTACCACACCGAAGGAAACCTAACTCATCATCGATGAGTTCAGGTTGAAGTTTGCACTTCCTAACTCATCATCGATGAGTTCCAGTTGAAGTTTGTAATTAATCAAAATTTCCAACATGGTTACCAATTGGTCGTCAAAAAATCGGTCGAAATAATACTCACAAGTTCATTTGCAAGGTTCTGGTTGGATGCCCCATTGGTTGGAGCAGAGAACATGAAAAAAAACTCATCTCTAGGAGTGATTTCATTCCTAATCATATACGTTCGAATATTGACTGGAGTTAGAGTTAAAGGGAAAATGGCATAATGCGGGTGCTTTAAAGTGCTTTTGGAGTCCTATGTTATAATTCGATTTTCCATGAGATTTTTATAAAGATTTTAAGAAAATAAGATATATTTATGTTATAAATTATAAAATTAACAATTGTATTACATGTTGTAAAGGAAACGTTGTAAAGCAGTAACATAGAAAAAAGTAGTATAGAGGAAAATATATGTGATATGTTATGTGATTTAATTTAATATTTAACTTATAAATATGAATTAGAAACTAGATTTAATAAAGAAGTTACTCCAAAGTAGTTGCTAAGTGTGTATCCATAGAAAAACATTAATTACTCACTATGAATAATTGATTCACTAATTAATCATCATACATGTTTATTTTCTTGTCATTTCTTGTTTCCCTTATCATAGAAATTACAAAATACAAATCTAACATATTAGAGTGACATGAAAAATATAAAAATTGAAACCACTATTTAGGATAGTAAAATTAAACTACGTATAGATTTAAAGAAAAGAACTTATAAAATAAAACATGTAGCAATAATATAGAATTTCTTCCAAATAATTTATTTCAACAAAATATGAATTCATATAATATTAATTTGAAAATTATTTTAAAATATTTAATGTAGATTTCATTAAAAAATTGATATAATAAATATTTGTTACCTATTAAATAAAAAAAACAATAATTTAACATAAAACATAACATTATATAAGACTCAACTATCAATTTACCCTAAAACAATCTTCAAAACTAATATAAATAAGTTGATTAAGAGAGCAAAGTAAATAAATTTATATAAATAATTAAATTAAGAAAATAAAATAAAGATTAGTAAATTTTTAAAGTTTTTGAGATAACATGTAGATATAGTTTCAAGAGTAAAACCATAATACCCTTTATATGTTTCTTGCCTTGAGATTTTCTTTTCTTTTTTGTAAATTCCATAGGACCTGTATTTTCTATTTTGTAAAGAGCAAGTTGCTATACAAATTATGCAATTTTTGGTAGCTTCAACCTACCCGAAGGAAACCAGGTCTGTTGACCACCTCAAAGAGTTATAAGCCAACCAAAATTGGTATTGTTTATTCTTTCTGTTAATAGCTAATAATCCTTTACTATGTCCATAGAAACTACATATAAAACATATAGGAGACTTAATATCCTAAAAAAATATACAAAAAAGAACTTGTAAAAAGGTTAACCATCTGATGAATCAACAGGTGCAAGGTCTTTTGCAGTTGACCCTAGCAACTCAACTTGCTGCAGATTGAGTAGTTGCTGCTCCATCCTTGCCATTCTCGCATTGACTTGTACCTGTGCCTTTGTCATTTCCCTCATATCCTATTTAATCTGTTGGAGCTCAAACAGTATGGAAGAAATGATTTGTTTTTCCTGCGTACTTAACAGTGCTTTTGCAAGAACACATTTGATTTTCCAATAATTTTTGACAGATTGTTGAAATAACGAAACTCTTCCTCTTGTGTTGCCTGGGTCAGAAAGTAAATCTATTCCCTCCTGCTGGCTTTGAATGTCATCCTCTTCATCATCACTATCCCTTTCCCATCCCTGTATAGTTTTTCGAATATCCTTTGGAATTCCAGTTTCATAGCTTTTTGCTAGACTTTCAAGGGTCTGTTGATTAGTTTTCCTACCTCTTTTGCTTGTCCCAGCTCCCTGACTGGAATGTATTTTCCTTCATTTTCCTTTTGTCATTGTGAGCTGAATACCCCTGTATATCCTTTTGACAGAAAAAAAACCCTGTATAACGAACAATAACCAATAGGTAAAACTTAGAATCATTATGAAATTCCATGTGTTTAACCAAAATCTTAGGGTATGGATTGCAATTTTCATTCATCCTGCTAACACCAGACCAAACCCCCAACATCATACAACTTTCATAGCTTGTGAGCTAGAGAAATAATTCAAGGAATGGACCAATTCAAGGACGGACTCTTTGAAAATTGAAACATGACTGAATTGCTCAGACAGTAAATATTGCTATAGAATAAGACAGAATTGGGGTTCTTGAAGTTAAGGAAATGGTTGTGGAAATAACAAAACCCAGCAAACTTCTCAGCAACTGTTATACCCACCCATGCCTGTGTTGGGTTTACAATATTACATAGATTAAAGCGAAATATGGGAATTGACCAAAAACCCCAAACATGGAGGCAAACATAAAAAGGGGTTCTAGCAGAGGTCATTAACGTCAACATTTTCGATACAAAACAGACAAAATAGTCAAATTTAGTGTTACTACTCATACTGAGAATGAACCCACAGTAAACAGACCCAAATCTACTATCCATGTATAGATTAAAAGTCAGAGTGTAAGAAGGACTACTATAACCAGAAGGAGGCATGGAATATGCCGCCAGATATAACCTGAAATAATTACTAAAGCAGAAATGACATGGTAAGAGGTAGAGTTCAAACCCCATATAAAAATTTAGGTGGAACTCGGGACTGTGAAAACGCGGCAGAAAATTAAAATGAATCCCCTCTATCATCACATGCAGACCAAATAAACCCAAGAAAGAAACAAAAAACTCTGACTATTCTGCATGGCCTGTTAAAATTGCTGAAGTCATTGACTGAAGACGCAGAGGCAAAACTAGAATTGAAGCCATAATAATTGGAACCAGAACATACCCTATCAAAATACACTTCCTGTCCTATTCCTTCAGCGCCCTTGGTGCTTTGCTAAAGTTTCCTTCAGCTCGCGGAGGAATGAACTCTCGACAAAGACAGAAAAACCATATAAACTCCCTACCTTGCCGCCGAGACTCTACCAGTTTGTCCAGACACTTAATGGTATACATTGAGTGCATAATTGTAACTCATGCGAACAGAGGCCACTTCCCCTTGCCATTAATGGGGATTAATGGTCATCTGACACGCCTCCCACGTGGCGGTGTCATGTTGTCGTTCTCCCACCCTGATCGGAGATCTTCACTTCCACTTGGATCTATTTCTATAATAAGTTGAAGGGAATATAGTTCAATGTTCCAGACTCTATCTCTTGGCCTAGCATCCAAATTTCTCTCATTATTTTTACAGCGCCAATTAGATAAATAATCTTTTGCCTCATTACCTTTTCTTCGAATGTGTCTTGGTATCAGATACTGGATTTCTTTGATCAGTGTGCTTATTTCCTGAATTAGATTCGTCATTCTCCAAATAATTGAGATTTTCTATCCAAATAATCCTTTTTATTTAAATTGCAAACAAGACAAATCCTTCATGTGGCCATTGCATATTCCAAGTGAATCCTTACAACACCTTAAATAAATAATATGAAGGGATGTACTTTATGGTGTGATTTTGTGATTTTGAGAGGTTAGAATAGGGATATGATTGTGAAAATCAATATGCAAAAAAATAAATTGTTATTTGTTTAAATCCAAATTATTGTCCATTTGGAAAATTGATGTTGTCAATGTAAGATCAATTATGTTCAAACGGTTTATTTACTTGTTTAAATCAAGTATGTTCATATTGTAAATGAAATATAATTAATTGTCATATATTAATAACTGGCACTCCTTCTAAACTAATATAACAAATCAAAATTAACACAATTATCTACTTAAATCACAAATTATATACATTTATTGACAATGTTGGTTACTGGTTAGATGTATTTGGTTACTGGTTGGAAGTATTTGGTTCTAGATACCAAATTAGATGCATTATTGTTAATTGTCAAGAATTAGTAATTAAGGCGGTTAGTAATTAAGTTGGTTGGGTGCAATGTTTATGTTTCACAAGAGATTTAGTTATAGTAGGTGTTTAGTAAAAAATTAAAAGAAATGAGAAATTTATGATTCCTTGCAATACATTAAATCATATCCAAGAACTTAATATAAAATTAACATAGTCATATAAATTAAAAGTCTAGTAAACATTTTGAGCATTCTTTATATTAAGGTACATAAAAATATTTACCAATAAGTACTTCCCACCATAATTTATGCAATTCTTCGCATAAATTTAGGTAAAAATAAAAATGTAAATATGTAGATTTACCAAGGTTAGTTCCCACCAAAATTTATGCAAGTCATTGTATAAAATTTAGGCAAGAGGATTATTGATATTAATTTTCCCATGAGTTTAAAATTTGATGGTGAAGATTAAAAAAAGAAGACAACAAATCGAATGCAATCCCACCTTGCAATCTAGAAGTTCACATGTAGGTAGCGGGAGATGACAGTGCAACAATGCAAAGTTTGATGAAAACAATGGAAATTTAGATACGGCTCCTGAATAATGACTTGCAATATTATTTTAATGACCGATTTAAAATAACTTCATTAAAAACTCTGCCACTTGGGATTTAAAAGAATACAAAATTGTTTTGCAGTAATATGACAGTATCGCTACGATAGATTGGGTTCATCGCCTTGAATAATTTTTGAGACAAGAATGCCACTTAATAAATTTGGAAGAAGAAATTGCATTATCCAATTCAAATAAAAAGAAACAAAAAATATTTCAGGATGACACCATAAGCTTCATAGACAAAGGAGACACATCACACGATAAGCATTGTAGCTGGTGCAACAGCTACAGATGGAAATGGGGCATCTATCACATCTTCTAGAGTTAGAGCTGGAACCACGACAGGTAACTTTGAAGGAGGCATGACAGCTAAAAGTGCTCCAGGTTGAACCAAGAACATTGAATAATCATTCTTTCTTCTAGGATGAAAACATTATCTGTCATCAAATCAAACAAAACAAGATAGAAGTTGTTAATTAGACAGGCATCTTGTCTGATGCTAAAGCAAAAGCATGTCATTTGGAGTAGGAAAAGTAGAAGGTTTGGAATTTAAAGATATATGCAAATGGTAAATATTTTATTATCTTTTCATTTAGTGAATTAAATAAGAATAAAGTAAAATTTAATGTAAAAAATGAAAATACATTAAACCAATTTGTGCATAGGCATACAGACACCTAAATTATTATTGGACTACAAATGGTTGCAACTACAAGATGAGCAAAAAAGCAAGCAGACGGACTGTTTAATTACTACTTACTCATGTACACACGCGCTATGGCTGGAAATTCAGTTATAAGATCATCTACCTTAACGACATTTACAAAGGTGTCTATTTCCATTGTTAGATCTGCAATATAATCAAATGCTAGACTTGGGAACTCATTTCTTGAATGAAATACGAACACCGTGAGATTTTGAAGATGCAATCGGCTTACAATATCTGTATCATTGATGAGGAAGAATTTAGCAGAAGTAAGAATTGTGTTCCTAGATAACGTCACAGTGTCAGAAAATTCTTTAATCTCCTTGATTGATGAATCTGGGATTGTAAAATTAGGGTTTTCTATGTGGTAAACAAGTGTATAACTAGTGGTATTTTGTCTCAACTTCCGCAGAACAGCACTGTCATCAGATTGGATAAGCACTCGTTCAGTCATTTTGTCATAGCCAACCTCAACTGCGCTTGTAACATCAAGGCCCCATTTTGACGCTACGTATCGTTCATTCTGCAACAAGGAAAATAAAGAAAATTAATAATGATAGGAATGGAGTAAAATAAGAGGCGTACCATAGGCAGTTCCTTGCGGAAGATTGTTAAATCTAATTCTAGTTATGGTGTCCAAGAGCCAATGCAAGAAATCTTTTCTTCGCTCTTTTGCGAACGCACGCCACAACCGTCAGCGAGAAGAGAACAACAACCTGTCAACTAGAAGAGAACAACAGCAAAGACGGGGTTCCATGCTCTACGCTCGGCTCAATTCCCAGTGGCAACTGAAAATTCAACGAACAACTATTATTTCTATAACTTATTAATAACTGTATTTAATCAAAGGTAGAAACTTTTTCAATCGTCTAACATAAAAATCAATGATACATGATAATATAGCTCGCATTTGGAAGATTTGTTTTCATATAAAAATGCTTTATAGCTTAAATATATTAACTCTATTATCTTTTTAAAAATTATAAATCATAAAAATAATGCTATAAATTAAATTAAATTATATATATATATATATATATATATATATATATAATGTTTCACTATTACAATTCCAATTATTTCTTACCAAAGTATATTAGGGTTACATGACTAATGAAAAAGGTATATAATCTAGTCATTGAATTTCTAAGTGGATAATGCTTATAAAACTTACGAGGAGAATGGAAAAGACAATGATATTTTGGAATGAATATATATAATTTTTATGAAGTGGATAATGTTTACTTATGATGAGGTGTGTGTGGAGAAGATAAGTGGATAATGTTTAATTATGAGGTTTGTGGAGAAGATAATGGTATTTGTCTGTGAGAGATAAGGATATTTTGGATGGAGTGAGTGAGTAAGTAATATGAATATGAATTTTATTTTATTTGTTGTTTAATTGTATTGTGATTGGCCAATTTATTATAATTAATTTAAATATTATTTGCAATAAATATTGTGTTTGTGTTGGTGTGTTGAAAAAGGTATATAATCTAGTCATTGAATTTCGAAGTGAATTATAAAATTTATGAGGAGAATGGAAAAGACAATGATATATATATATATGAATGGATAATGTTTAGTTATGATGAGGTGAGATAATGATATTTTGGATGGAGTGAGTACGTAAGTATATAAATATGAATTTTATTTGTTGTTTAATTCTATTGTGGTTGGGAGGAAATTTATTATAATTGATTTAAATATTATTTGCAATCAATATTGTGTGGATGTGGTTAAAATTTTAAAAATAAACAAAATGAAATGCATGTATTTTATTTTATAGTTATTATATTAATTAATATTATAAATACAATTTATTTTATATTTATTATATTAATTAATATTATAAATATAAATTTTAAAATGAAATAAATGTTGTTTAATTAATATACAAAATGAATTTTTTTTAACATTTTGATTTTGTAAATTTAATGAAAATTTTTAAGAGTTTTAAGTTTAAGTTGTTGAATCTATAAAGTTCAAATGTCTAAAATTTTTTTAGGGTGCTAAATTTATTTATGTATTCATAAACATATTTTAAATAATAAGAAATCACAAATTTATTACAAATTGTATTGTTAAATTCCAACTAAAAAACTATTTAGTTTATTAATTAGAATATGTTTTATTTTAAAACAGAATTTTAAATTTATTCAACTTAAAACATTAGATTTTAATATAAAATATATTGACTTATTTTATTATAAAGGTAAATTTTTATCTTATTTTTTATTAATATTGTTTTTAAGTTTTATATAATAAAATTTAACTTTTATTTGATTTTATTTATTAATGTGATATTGCATAATACATTTCATCCATATGTTATAAACTGTACTTATCTTCTTCAGTGAAACAAGCTTAGTTGTAATAAACTACTTGAATGGTTTATAAAGTTGTAGTTTTTAAAATTATATCTTTTAGAAAAAATTATAATTAATAATAATAACGATAATTATTAGTTTAATACGATAATATTTGTTTATGTGTATATAGCTTAAAATGATGCAACTAAGAATTTTCCATAACAAGTAGGCTTTATCCTAGCCACCACCCCCTTTTGTGAATCTTATGTTAGATTGAAATGACAAATAATAATCAATCTAAGTTAGAGTATCATTGATCCTCTAGTTAGAAGCTTTTCTAGTGCAAATTGACCAAGCAAGATTGTTATTCACCCTCATTGGGAGTCAAGTAGACCATATTGCAAGATATGTGTTGTCGCCATCACTTGCAACATTTGGGTTGAGCTACAAGAGATGTTTGCAATGAAATGTAGGTATGTAATGCACTAGTTCTATTCCCCGATACCATTTAAATGATCTTGGCCTCAACAACTCCATTTCGTAAAAAGGTTGGAAGACATTTCTCAACTAGAACTCCCATCTATAATTCTAGGAAGGAAAACACTCATTGTATTTGAGAGGGCTCTCGTTGGAAAATTTATAGATCTCTAGTTTGAAAATTTATGAGTCTCTAACCTATTCCAAAATTGTGGAAACATGGGTAGTAAAACAATGGTCCCAAAAAATAAATGGATAGGTAACTTCATTTTCATATAGTTGTGGCTATTATGTCTTTATCTTTTTAAATAAATAAGAGGGGGATTTGATATTCAAATATGAGCCATGCTTCATGGGATAAAGGGGATTGTATATATCCCCATGGTTTGTTAACTTCAATATAGAATAATATATTACAATAGTCCAAATTTAGGTCAAATTACCTCACCTCCCATTCATCTTCTAGGATAATAGCTGACCTTAGATAGATCGGAAACAAATTGGGTCAATTAATTGACCTTGCACAACCAAAATGGAATTTGTATTCGTGTGCAAGAATATGCGTGGACATTGACTTTGGTAAGGGGCTCCCAAAAGCCTTACAAATCAATCTAGATGGGTGGAGTCACCATCAAGCACTAGATTATAAGTGTATCCCTTTGGAATTCATGGCTTGTCATGCGTATGGATGATTTTCTAAAAATTGTACAAAAAATTAAGAAGAGAAACCTCATTCAAAGTACTAATTAAAGAAGGAACATGAGTTCAATATAGTACAAGAAGGCATAAAATTATTAGTGTACAAGGGACCACTTCATCCAAATCCATCACAAGAGGGTCTAACCACATCAAGTAACAATAAGTTTGAATTTCTCGAGAACTTAGCGGGCTCAACAAATCCTAAAAATATGGAGAAGGAATTTGGAGGGGAATGGACAATAGATCTCATCCTAGTAATGGTGTGTAACCAGCCATCAAGAATCTAGTGACCAATGCCTAGGAAGAAGAGAAGGAAGTAGAATAAGAATCAGGGAATTGAAGATGCAAAGGAATCAAAGGATGAAGATGAGGAGAAAGAGAAAACATAGGAGAAAGGAAGGGACTCACATTAAAAATAATAAAAGGAGGCAAAGCTTGAAGTGCAAGTACATTTTAAACCCTCTATACCATTCTCCTTTGTTGAATTCCTAAATAAGGCTCCAAATCCCTCCATTCCCCTTTGTTTAAGTCCTAAAGAAGGCTCCAAATCCCTCCCCTCCTCTTACAAGAGGAAGGAAATCCAAATCGGACTTAATAGCTCAAAGGAAAAATGTATATTTGCACAAGATGAAAAACAACTCTTGAATTCCTCCTATGATAATTTTGTTTCATTTTTGTCTTTCACTATGTAATTATTTTTTTATAATCTATCCATATACTTAGAAAACTAATATGAAAATACTTATTAGGGAAAAGACAACTTCTCGCCCCCTTGTTTCATGAAGGAAGATTGGAAATTTGTGTAACACCCCCTTCCCACATCTACCCAAGCAACTGGCAAGCCAGGGTAAATATGCGACGAGAGGCTACTATAATGAGACTCAAACTCCTAGGTGACCCTAAGGAAGTGGAACCGAAGGAAACATAACATATATACCTTTTACAACAACAACACCACCCCCAGGAGGAAACCCAACCATCCAGACCTCTCACCCCTGGTTCACACTCATATTTTTACCTCTTTGAGCCATAGTTGTAGGCATAACACTGCATGCAAACAACCAGGAGGTTATATCCCCAGGCATAACATTGTATGCTAGCGGCTAGGGCCCCAAAAATTCAGTTTTGTGCATGCATCTTCGGGATTTGAGCCACCTTTTCAGGCCCAGAACCCAGTGATTTTCCCAGGACTTTATGAAAACTTCAGAGATGATAAATAAAAAAATGAAAATGATAAGTAAGAAATTACATCATTAAGAACTCATTTGGACCCCTCCTAGCCATGACAGACATTTTTTCAAACATGTCACAAACATTGAATCTACAGGTGTAAACAACATAATTGAGCATAGGGGTCTCATAATTATCTGAGAATCGCTAAGAAGCATTGCTCCCTTACATCATTAGCTGATAAACAATCTATTTGACCATAGATACATAGTGCATTCATTTACAAGTAAAAACGTGGATAAAGTAATACATCATCACTAATAAAATACATGCTTATAACCAGCGTAATAACAACAGAAATACCATGGATAAAACAATAATATAATCCACATAATAACCAGTGAAATTATACATAAAATACCAAAGGAATGATCCTCTCACTAATGAGTGTAAAAAAAAACCAGAGATGGGACTTCCACGTTCCACCCAACCATATATTGGTTGAGTCAAGTCTCTCTTCAGCCAATCACCACCGTGCCATATTCTAATCATGAATGTGGGACTCAAATTGAAAGAACCAACTAGGACATCCTGAGGCTAAACCGCCTCACCCTCATCAATAGAAATCAAGATTTACCATGATCCACACTTGATAACTATGCCAACATGATAAACATGTCATAACCATATTTATCGTTATCTACACCCGATCACTAGGACAACACAGGCATGGATATCATTGAATTCTCTCCACCTAAAATGTGAGGAATTTTCCTGTCTTCTAGTTTCTCAGGATTTACCGCAACCCACAGTCTGAATCAGGGGTCACTCAACCCTAAACTGAGACATCACCCTCTAGGTTTTACCATATATCTCCTCATTCACCGGAAATGATTCCTAGGCCTCAAGGGAAACCACCTCTAAGGCTTTACCGCGATCCAAACCTAGATCACTAGGCTCTAAACCGAAGCAACACCTCTCAGGCTTTACTGCAATCCAATCCCATATCACTAGGCCCTAAACCGAGGCAACACATAAACTGGTTTTGTGTAATAATAATAATATTTGGAGATCCACCTCACTCAGCTTCGAATCCATATGGTAATCCAGCTAAACCAAAACATGAGAACTCCACAACACCATGGTTATTTGGAAATGCCAAGGCTAGGATAAAAACATTGTCACACCTGGAAAACCCATGCCAAGACAGAAAAGAACCACATGTAATACAATGCATGCCAGATCTAGCAAGGAAAACACACATGCAAATCGATACCTTCCAAGAATCTTGTTTTAGTTGCTTGATTCTTGCTCCTCATTGCTTGCTTCCTCCTTCTTCTTTATTTCTTGCCTTTATTGGTCTAATGAAAAAATTCTCCAAGAAACTCTAAGTGTCCAAGAGAGAGAGAGAGGGAGATAATAATGAGAGAGATCCAAAAATGAATTGACCAAAAACCTTACCAATTGATCATCAGAAGCCTTTTTGTAGAAGAGGCCTCTATTTTCTTCATTTTCCTCCTCATATGAAACCTATGACCTTTCATCTCCATTTTCTCCTAATTTCCATTCTTTTTGTAAATAAAATGCCAATTAATGTCTCGTGCCTTTCCAAATCGGTTTCCATTGCCTTTGCCAATTTCCTCTAGCCATAATAAATGAAATGAACACCCACTAGGATTTTTTCCCAACATTCACCTTGGAATAAGTGTCCCATAAATTGTGGTTATTATTTTAAACTTTATTACATGGAATTTTCACCAGGGCTATTACAAAACCCTCTCCCTTGGGGGAACACCGTCCTCTGTGTTCAACCACACATATACCTCAACAAAACCATTGAAAATAAAACACATTTCCCATGCAGCTTTATACTTAGCTTGTTGTAGTATTTACAATGAATAACCTGTTCAAAAGAAAAAACCATCATGACAATCATACCGTATACTAGAGATTTATAACACAACTCATTACGGTATTTACAATAATATACACATATGCACATTTTCTCAACCATAAAATAAAAGGATATGATGCCCATATAAACAACAATGGAATCCAAAGGCTCACACCTCCACCCTCAAATCAGTACAAGTATTCACTTCCTTCCCAGGAAGTCCAAAATCCACTACCAAATTCGAAGTTGCATCCAGTGTCCAGCGCTATAATCCTACGCCTCTACACCCTCACTAAAAATTTATCGACTCATTGTTCCAGGGCACATTCCCAATGTGCATATGGTTCCATATGGAAATTATAACGACCAAAACAAATCCATCCCCAACCTTCCCTTCTCTGTTACACAGCCCCTTGGCCAATCTAATCACCCCCTTCCGTGTAGTCACTCACCTTCCAAGTTCATTGGCATCCCCTATCCTGGGCGATCTATCCCTTGGTAAGGCTTCCTCACATTGGAAGTTCAACCAACCAAAGGCATATATCTTCATCAAAGCCATCATAGCAATCATTGCATGCTCATGGAAATCAATGGACACTATTGGGTACTAGTTGTAGAAATTTGAATAACTGATATATTATTCACTGAGATTCTCCTGATCACACTCTATTTTATCTTCATGCACAATACAGAATATCTTCTACCATTGATCATCACATGCAGAAATAAAATCAATTGCATGCACACATTAAAGCCATAAAAATTCACACATATGAACACAGTATGTAATGGGAAAGCTTAAAGCTGAAAACCCCCAACTATCTGTATATTATATATGTCATATATATCATGTAACAATCATTGTACAAAGCTCCTCACAAGCTCTCAGTACAATCTCCAATTGCTACACACTAATCAAGCTAGATCTAGCAAAACACATGCTCCAATCTCTACCACTTGATAGCCTGCCTCTACTGCGCAATCCCTGCTGAAGAATGCCTCTTGATGAGTTCGAATTACCCCAGCCTTGGTCACGCAGTATTTATAGGCATATTTACTGAGTTTTGGATGCAAACCACGCATCACTTATAGTCACAACTGATAGTCATACTTTCCCTTTCACCTATCTCTGCACTGGTCTCCACTGAAACTGTCCATGCACTGAAGTTAACTTATTTATTCTTTAGTTGATTAATGATTTTATAATTAGTGAATTAATTAATAATTAATTCACACCGTTCTCACTAATTGTATCAATCAGTTAAACTAGATACAAATAGCTCAACTATGTTTAGATTAGTTAAAATGAACACAACTCCATTAAATTCCTCAATCAACTCCACCAAACTCTGTCACATGAGTTCTAACTAAAGTATCCATGCAATATATCCACTTAACCCTCAGGAATAGCGTAATTCCTTCTGTCAGCTCTTGTGCCACATCTGTGCACTTAACTTAAGTGCTCCAAGAGAATAAGATAATGTTTAGAGTCCAAATATTATTAAGAGCTAATAATATTCGACATATCTATTTTTAGACTGGAAATCTAAAAATAGATTCCGCCCAATATATATAAAAATAGAAGTCCATCTATTTTTCCAACTTGACCAACCATCCACAAATAGCATCCCGCAACTTATAGAACATGATCCATATGTATAAAAATAGACACAGTCTAAAAATAGACTTTGCGACAAAAATCACCTGTGTGGCCCCCACCTAGTTTTGGTGATCACTTCCCAACTAGGATCAGGAATGATGTTTCAGGATGCCTCCTTCACTGTTTCTTGTTGCAATCTTCAACACTAGTGTCCCACAATGGCCTTGCTCCTGAAATGATTTACCATATATTGTTGCATGTTCCAATTTATTTTACTAATGCTACTAGTTCTTGCAGTTGGTTTCAATGATCCAACCAGAAATTTTCGTGCTTCATGTACCAAGCACATAACTTCCATTAGATTTAAAATAAATTGAAATAAACTCAAATAATACCTCATCGATAGCTTGTCAACAAGGTACACTTCACTTCTATTGACTTCATGTCACACAAGTCAACCTAGTTGTTTGATCAATCATCATGCATAAACATATCACATATGGTTAGCTAAAAACACAACCATCATAAAATAAAATCATGAATCGTATGCAATCCTCATAAACCATAATCATAAATCACATGTAACCATCATAAATAAAAAACGTAGATCACATGCACAATAGAACTAAAATAAAATATTGATATTTATCCTTCGTTGGTCCTTACTTCTGCCTTTTTTCTTTCTCTACTAACGCTAGATCGGTTGTCACACCCGAAAAATAGTTGTGCCTTCTCTTCAACTATGTACACATACACATAGTGTATAGCATGTACATCCACACAAGGTGTACAACACCACACAATACATACACCCACACCGGCATACAACACATGCACTTGCACCTAGTGTACAATACAACACAATACATATACATTTATAGAGTACAATACAACAAATACACATGTCACAATACCATGACTACATCATGCACATACATAGTACTACATGCCCTCAACACAACATGTACGACATGAACACAATACCACATGTATCCCAGTACCATATGCACAACATGTACACAATACCACATGTACATAACACTACCTGCACAACGTGTGCACAACATCACATGTACATGACACCACCTGTACATTGTGTACACAACGCCAAATGTACATCACACCACTTGTACAATGTGTACACAATACCACAAGTACACAGAACCACATGCATAACATGTACATGCCACCACATGTACACAGCACCGCATTCACGACATTTACATGACACCACCTGCATGCAACACCACATGTATAATCATGCACACAATACTATATATACATAGCACTATATGTTCAACACACACACACACAACATATGTACATGGCAGTACATATACAACATGTATATAACACCATATGTACACAACACCACATATCCAACATGCATACAACACCTCATATCCAACACACGCACAGTACGATATGTACACAACACCGCATATCCAACATGTACATAGCACCATCTATACCTAGCATGGCATATGCAATATACACTCAACACCATATATACAACAAGCATATAGCATCACATGTGCACAATACTACATATGTTACATGTACACATCACCATAGGTACAATCACTGAATATACAACATGTGCAGCATATACAAAAAATAGTATTGCACATCAATAGACTACATACTGACCCCACAAGCAACCTTGCTTCTAGAGTCTTTCCACTATTCATGCTTATCCTAGCAACTGCATATCACACAACTTTCACTTCTTTGATGTACCTCTCAGCATTACATGTCCATAACATAAACATAGGCATAGTACAAGCATATAATACCAATTCATGTCCACATGATATTGACCTCAAAGATTTGTCAGAGTTACTCTTCCCACTTGATTCCTCATAATACCAAGAACCTCTTCATTCCATTCACCTACATAAGCAATCTTCCTCCACAAGAATGATCCTTGAAAACCCTGTCATACAGTGACATAGATACATACATACATAAACATATATCATCATACAACAATCATGATCCTATCAGACATCGACATACATACACACACATATACATATAAACATTTAGCATCAAAAAACCATGATCCATGAAGACCCTATTAGACATGACATACATACATACATACATGTATACCTATATAAACGCCAACATAAATCATGATCACACCATCATTACTAGATAACATAAGGTCAAGGTTAAGAGAACTTCCTTTATCCATGCACAATATGCACAAAATTGAGAACAACATCTCCCGACATAGCCAAGGCATCTAACACCTTAGATCCATTCACTTTACCTACTCTGCCATTATCCATTTACCCAATTGACTCAACCATTCCAATCGAATGTCATATTATTACCTTTCGTTACGCTTACTCAAGCACTGAGATTCATCTGTATCTTACATTACCTATTGGGTACCACATAGCTCTCCTCAAGCTCCATTAACTTTCCTCTTTCCCAACCAATTCCCAAGACTCTCAAACAAAATGAAATAACCAGAAACAAACAATAGGAATACCATGATAAACCAAAATAAATATGACATCGCAACAAAGTATCAAGGCCTTGCACCAGACATAAACAAAACCGTAAATCAAACACAAAAATCACAAAATACCAAAAGCATGAGACTTAGCAACAAACACCGTGACTCAATCCCATGGTTCCCAATTATTCCAAAGGCAAGCTCAACCCAAGCCTTTTCAAATATTTCATGGCAGTCTCTTTCCATGCAATCCCCTGCATCATACTGCCAAAAACACATAATTTTCAGGGTACAATACACCAGTTACCTTACCTTGTTATGTCAGACACATTTCCTTGTATCTGAACACATACATATATCATCTCTAAAGGGACTCCAATCCCTTGAGGAATCCAACCATAACTAGAAACCAATTGTTATACCAGTCAAATACATGCTCATAAATATAGTACATATCCACATAATTGCAAACAAAATCAAGGTTAAGAAGACTTCTTGTATGCAAAGCATGCATTCGTTTGGAATTAGGGTTTCCAAACATAACCAAAGGAATTCTTACTCAATTCTTTTCTTTTAGCATTTACCTTGTTGCAATCGAGTCTTACTACATGCTATCACATCACCCAGCTATTAGTTATATAAACACATCAACGGTTACCTTGTCACGTTAATACCAAGCATGTTGCCCTGCAACTATTCACACGTGTCAATCACATGTCCCAAATACCAATACATCATATCTATTAATTAAAATCAACCTTGACCAATACTAACAACCATGTCATAATCAATTAATTTTCAAAATCATAATACTAGAACTATCACCTAGTTATACTCAAGTACACATCAGTTATCTCAACGCATAGTGTGTTAGTATAACCGTCTTAGAAGAAGATAATATGTTCATGCAATCTTATAGACACATACTCATCTCATGCAATTAATTAAACATTCAAACGAACTATAAACGTACCATGTTAGATAAATCAACTAGACGACATAATAGAGACCAAACACTCAACACTAGAATCATAGATGATGTAATCAAATAGTTAGGCACCAACTACACGACATAAGAAAAATCATACCTTAATGTATCTTAGGGGAGGCTCTCATGTATGCACAATCAATGTATATTAGCGCAATATAAATTCACAACACATAAACTCAACATAAATAAGGCCATGATATCGATAATAGTAACTAGCTAACATGTTCACATCATAAACTCATAAACAATTGTCAAACAATCACATATGCACAGTTAACCTAGATTAGTATGACAAATAAGTCGACTTGTACCTTAATATCATAACCCTAACCATATGCCTAGGTCAATCCAATTTAGCATGATACATATAACCACAATAATCAACTAGAATATATAATGTATGTAACCATAACATCAATAGAATGAAATGAATAATCATAACCATAATGCATATATCAATCCTTAACCTTCATGCCTACATACCCAACATCCAAACCTATATCACGACATGCACTTTCCTCGAGGTCCAATGTTGCAACTTCACTTTGATGGTATACATCTCCTGCTCAATCTTATTCAACACATTAGCATCATAACATACCAATACCATCATGATGACCTAATTGGATAAAATGACCTTATGCACAACAAACTTCACCAAACCAATGTAGATTTTACCATATGCAACCACTTGACATGTATAACCCATCATGAACTAGCAATGCATGTTCAACATATGACATCACACAAGCAAGCATACATGGATAACACCGAAGAATGACCAATATGAAACCCTAGCATAAGCAATCAATGCATGTACAATATGTAAAGATATGTATGAAAGTGTGCATGAACAATACACAAGCATGAGAAACACATAACCAGGCATACACTGTTGTGCAGGTAAATCCCCTCTGCGAACAGAGGTGATCCCTCTAGCCCTAGGGTGGGTCTAGCAGCAAGAGGACATGCTAATGCGTTGATTCCTAATTTATGAATGAAACTGAGTCGGGATAGATGTCCTACCTTTTTTCCAACGCAGTTGTCGTAGCTGTGGCAACTGTCTCCTGATCTTCATCCTGACACGTCGCAGTCCTTCAACGATGGTACTCAGGTGCCTACACAAGGATCAGAGAACGATAGAAACATACGAAACAATACTTGCATTCATAACTATTTAATTGTTCAAGGAGAACTAAACGTATTGCACAAGATTAATCATATCAAACGCAAAACGGGAACCAAAACATCAACCATGTATTAATAAGAAGAGAGAAAGATTTTACAACCAAAAGAGCCTTGACTTTGCAGCCTCCTTCAACGGGTCCAGTCAAAACAAGTCTCAAGCATTCATCAGAGAATTGGACTTGGCGAGGCAATAAGCCTAGACTCTCTCTTGACAATGGGTCTCTCTTTGCTCTATCTCACACCAGCTATATCAAATTGTTTAGCTATTCAACCATTTCCACTAGCTGGAACTATGTGAGAGAGATGTATTTATAGGAGAGGAGGAGGAGGTTGGGATCCCTCATATGGTGGAAGGGAGGCCTTATCCTTTGGGAGTTTGCTCAAATGTAGGAAACAAGAAGCCAAAGGAATATGTTCGACGTTATTCATTCAAACAAACCATGTTGACTCTGCTCACGAAGTGGTTGGGAATGGAAACTTCGCTTCTATTTTTAAAAACTTTCCAAAAATAGCTCGGTGCGGGAATTCCACTGAGACAGAGCACCAATGGGCACGAGGCCTAGTGCTAATTTCTCTATGGGCGCGAGGCCATAACTGCCTGCCAACGCCGACCCAAAATCATATGTCTTTGAGAGTCTGCTCTAAGAATAATCAACAGAGGAAATGTTCTCCTCATGGCAAGGGATGCAATGACACTTTTTGCAAGGCATGAAAATACACAAAAGCCACGGAAATGGTCCTCTAATGCTCGAGATGGGGATTGCAGGAACGGTGACAAAATGTTGTGTAACAGATGCCCCCTAAAGCATGAGGTCCGAGAGAGAGGGAGGAGTGAAATTCTTTATGAGAACACGTTCAAACCAAATATCGTTGTCAGAAGACCTGCAAGTACAAGTACAACTGACATCTCTGATACATGAACATGTGTCATGGGCGCAGCCATCCGTAAAACTGAGATCTGAGGTATGGATGCAGCCATCCAGCAAGAAGGATCAATAACTAGACTCAGGTATGGTTGCAGCCATCCAAAAAGAGTCATGCATATATTCATGATAAACCAAAATATCCTGTAGCCTGTATTTTATCAGACAAAATCTAGGGTCTTGTGCTCCATCTTGACCCGAACAAGTACAAATTCAAGCATGTGAATAAGTGAGTTGAATTCGAACATGCAAGAAAGTCACTTGATTACCAGCCAATGATTTAAGCTGTTAACAGGCACGAGAGAAACCACCAATAATGAAAATGGCTCTCAAGGTACAACAAGTACAATCCACGAAATGTGAATAGTGATCTGGCGTTGAACACCCGTAGAATCACTCGATCAAAGGTCAATTATGAGGACCTGTCGTTGAATGTGAAGAAATTGCCATTGAGGCATGCAAGCTCCAAGGTACCAGAAGGGAGTCTCTAGATCAGCTTCGTGGATAATGAGTTGAAGTCGACAGGAAGTGACCTGGTTGAAGGAGGGCCATAATGTTTTCCACATCATCGACACGAGACAGAGGAATCATATGATAGTGAATCGGGACTGAAAAAAGGATCCGAGGTCGAAAACTGCAAAATGAAACTTCTCTTGAACATATCGGTGACACGACTCCGGATTTGGAAGTATTTAACATCAAGGGATATGTGGTCATGATGACGTGGAAAAGAGAAGATGAGAGGTCAAAATATATTACCCAAACCCATGGAAGCAAAAATGATGAAATGAGATGTCCCCAACCTGACACGAATGCAGATGAGGATCATGTTCAAGCGTGACATACTGCCGACACGACTGAGAACTGGTTCATTTTCCCCCACCATTGCTGGCGAGTACCCCAATTATTTGGAAACAAGCTTTAAGGGGATAGCATATGCTTGTCATGTAAGTTTTTCCTTCAGACAAATCCATCCTAGTACATTCTACGAGCCCTAGGAAGGAGGAACTCGATTACGTCATGGTGACAGTTTCTGATGTCATTTAGTTTACAACGAGTCTGACAACAAAAGAACTCAACAAATTTTGATGTTTAGAGAGTTCGAAAATAAGTGGAAAAGAAAACTCCAACATGTCCCTTTTCGTAGGTAGTCTCACAGATCTGAAAAGGTAGAAAACTATGTCTAAGAGAACCTCTTAGTCGCGATAGGCTAAGGTATTCCTTTTTTGTAAATAATCTATCCCGAACCAAAAAATGGGTAAACGTATACTAGGTAGATAACGTTTCGTAGCCTTTTAAAAATTTCAAAACGACAAGAGCTCGGAAATATTTTCATGTTTTGAGAGTCAGAAAAGAGCTGAAAGTTGACTCCTCTTGGAGGAACGAGTGGTATTAAGGGTAGCAACTGGTTCCAGTGACGTTGGAACTTCTCAGAACAAGTAAAGGTCATGAGGTTGGCTAACAAGACCACTCATTGCAGCGGTTCCTTAGGAATGGGTAAAAAAATCAAGTGAAGGCGTATGATCAACCAAGCAGATGGTAATGATGGAATGAGAAAACCGAGGCTCATCTGGCAAAAAAGGCTGATAAAATGGCAATCACGAGAGGTAAAATAATAATGGTTTCATTTTTACACAAGCTTGAAATCAACAAACTTTGCTTGACGTTGGTTTCATTTTTACACAATCTTGAAACTTTTTAGAAAAATATGCTTGAAATCAGTTTCATTTTTACACAAGCTTGAAACGGAAAAAAACAAACAATCTTGAAAAATTTTAGAAAAATATGCTTGAAATCAGTTTCATTTTTACACAAGCTTGAAACGGAAACAAACTATGCTTGAAACAAGTTTGCATGCCCCCAGCATGATGACTCAATTCGAGGTGCATGCCCCCCAGCTTCATTACATTCACCGGAGTAGACTGCTAGTCACTAACAGGTGGATGGAGTGAAGATTCAATCACGAGAGCAGGCAGAAGACTTGATCTAAAAAAAGACTCGAATTGAAAAGGGAACCTATTTCATTTTTTAACGAGGTTGACATAGTAAAAGAACTATCCTCATAAGAGCTAATTCATTTTTTAATGAGGTTGACATAGTAAAAGAACTATCCTCATGACACCTTGTTTCATTTTTTAAGGAGCTTGACACAGTAAAACGAACTCTGCTCCAACAAGCTTGTTTCATTTTTTGAGGAGCTTGACACAAGAAAACAAACTTTTCTTCGAAGACCTTGTTTCATTTTTTAAGGAGCTTGACAAAAGACAACGAACTCTGCTCCGAATACCTTGTTTCATTTTTTAAGGAGCTTGACACAAGAAAATGAACTCTGCTCTAACGAGCTTATCATGATGAATAATAATTCATGGCTTCCAAGAGTTTCTCATATGATGGGAGAACAACATCTTGTAAATTAGGACCCAATTCCCCCAATACATGGTGTACTACCTCACTGACTGGATTATCAGTGGATGCGGACATGGAATAGGTGGCCACATAATTGACCTTTGGCAGGGAAGATATCACCGACGAGTAAGGACTAGGAAGGGACGACAGTAGACTAGATGTCACATCAGGACCAAGGAATGAAAGCTGATAAATGGTCACGATTCAACCTTCATGTGGAAAATAGATCACACAAAAGAGGGAAGATACAAGTGCGCCCATGGCATAAGCATAGTCATGCCCCAGGAGTAAATTAAAATCCAAGGGGCCTTGTACCACCATCACATCTATATAGATGGTTTTCCCTCCCAAAGTAATAGGCAACTTCGAAAGGATCCCTAATGGTTGACTTGTTCCTTTGTTAAGAGCCAACAAATTCTGAGTAACAGGCACAAGCTGCGGAGAACCCAAAGCTTGCCAGGTAGTTGAGGACAAAATTCTAACCAAGGTGCATTCATCTATAATCGTGTCCGGTACAACCATATTGCAAGCCTGCATAGTGATCTCAAAGGGCACGTAAGAAGGAAGATGGTATCCCATGAATCGACTCCAATCAAAGGAAGCGACCAAAATACACGGAGGGGGGACCATAGGATTATCCCCTTGCGTTACGAGAGTGGAAAGACCATCCTCCTGGACTCCAGGAATGAGAGCAGGAGGATCACTTTCTGGAACTGTGGAGACGGGAGTCGGAGAATCACCCTCCTGGATCATGGAAAGAGGAGGATCGCCCTCCGATCCTGGGGAATCAAAGGAAACAAAAGAACCTGATTGGGATGAGACCCACTCTCGATGGAAAAGACCTGATGAATTGTAGATGGAATCAGGTCGACCTTTTTCTCAACCAATGATTGGTCAGAAATGAACTCAGGAGACTGAGTTTCAGAGAGAGCGGAATCGACCAAAAATGAATCCTGATCAATGACTTGATCAACTATTGGAGAACTCGAAGAAAAATTCTGGTAACCGATGGGAAGACAGGAATCAGAAGCCAAAAGTTTATCCAATAATTTAGAAGCTTCATCGATAGAAGGACAAAGGTGAATGGGATGGTTCCCTTCACACAACCTAAAGGGAAATTTGATCTTACCCATTTTCTTACGAGTCTCATTATCTTTAGCTGAAGACTCATCATCAGCATGATGTACAGAGGTTGACGACGAAGGACGAATCGGGCCAATGGACCACACTTCTAGCACCTTGGTAATACTAGGTTAATCACGAAGAAGGTGGTCACCCTTACATAGCTTGCAAGGGAATTTAACTCAGCGAGACAGAGTGGGAGGTTTCTTGATGTTAGCTGCATGGGTATCAAAACTTTCTGATTTTCCCCCTAGCTTATTTTCCGTCTTCTTCTTCGACTTCTTCTTCTTCTTCTTAGCCACCTGATTACTAGGATCCAGAATTTCTCCAGGCAAAGAGGAAGAACGAGGTGAAGAAATAGGCGAAGAAGGTGAGGGGTCAACCTTAGGATCAACATGGGGTTGACATGGTTCAGGCAAAGGAGAACTCAGTTGAGAAACTGATTGGATGTTCGAAACCACAGGGGTTGAAAACAACCAAACCAGTAGACCAATGGTTAATCCCGAGAGGTACAACGTTGCAATATACGGGGCACCAAAATTCCCGAACGAAGGAAAAGGACTAAGATTCCCATCTGAGGGGATTCCTTGGTTGATGGACTTTGGAAACGTCGCCATTGGAATCAACCCTAAATAAACACTAAGGAATTTAACTTTAACCAGGAATATTTCGTGGGCAATCAATTTTAAGACACTGAAACAAAACTCTACCTTTTCATATTTTAAGAGTCAAGAAAAGGACAAAAGGTAACTCTAGTCGCTTTCAGTTTGAACGAGCTTGAAAGGACAAAAGCTCGATGATCTTTTCAATTTTAGAGAGCGCGAAAAGACCAAAATGACTACTCAGGTAATCTAAGCAAGAGGGTGTACCAAGTTTCCGTGAACTGCAATATACACCTTGGTGATAAAATGAAATAGAAATTACCAAGGACCTTACGTATGTGCAGGCAGTCTCCCAGAATGTTGTGTTCGGTGTATCACAGTTACAGGGCGGTAGACTCAGATTCCTATGGATAAAGTATTGCAACCTATGAGGGTCTCCCTTTATATACGTGATGGTATGGGGAGCACAAGTCTATGCCAGCGCTATCTAATGCCAGATGGTGAACGACAGCTACTAGGTTTAACAATGAAAAACATGTCACTAACCTATATCTCTTGTTATGAATCTGTAATCAGCAAGATTGGAAAATTCCGATCACAGAAACAACATCGTTTCAACCAACTTTGGGATTCTAGGATCTAGCCCTCTTGAATCCGAAGAGGGATCTCTCCAATAAGTGCAAAGATGGATTTGTCTTTGAAGTTTGGGGTAATGATATTAGGCTAGTTATGAAGGCCAAGGGTTTGTTTTGTTTTTGGATGGTTGAGCATGAATATTGTTTGAGGTGGAAAGTCCTAAGTGCAAAGAGTTTCAAAGGTGAGAAGTTGCAAGTGAATAGAACAGCTTTGTCTAAAAGATAGATATAACGCTGGTTTTTAGTCCATTGGGCTATGGAGTCATAACAGGGCTTTAATTGAACAACAACATCAAGAGTGATCCAAGGGGAAAGTCATCTATATCACAAGATTATTGAGATTAAAATGATGGAATGGAAACAGTGAAGTGTTGGAGGGGTGGAAACTGATAATAATTTCACAAAGGATTTATAGTCAGTCCAAACAAGAAAAAGCCTCTTAAGTAACTGTTTAAAACCAACCAATAACAGGGCTAACCATAAAATTTCTTGGGCAAGTTTGTATTAAAGCATCTTAATTGACAAAAAATCCAGTCATCTGCATAATTACCTTCAGAAAGTATGAAAACACATAAGAGAAAAAAAGTGTAACTTAAGATCAGATAAAGTACTTTTAAACCTAGTCTGCTTTCAGTCAACACCAAGGGAAACTTTTAGAATCTGCCTTTGGAGAATAGAAGCTAGAAACAGGGCAAACCATCACTTTTCTATTCTAACTTTAATAAGAAAATAAGGAAAATAAATTTCAAGAACAATGTTTAAGGAAAACAGTAGGATGAGGGAACTCCAACATTCCTAACTGCTTAACTGTATTAAATCATTCTTAAATAAACAATTTGGAGGAAAACATTGAGATAAATATTTTCAGTCAGAGAAGGTTACTGATATACAGTAGGTCCTAACTCTATAAATGTTGTTCTTTATCAGAGAAAAGTGGACAATATGACATACATAGAAGGAAAAACAATAACAAAGAAAGGGGCACTTCACCAGCGATATAGACCAGGATCCCAAGAAACAGCTTGTTATTGATGTCAAACCAGTTACAGTCTTCAAGTCCAATGTTTCAGTTCAACAATCCTCTTCACTATCCAGCCTAACTAATCTAGCACAAACAGAGCTACAAGGGCCAGTGAACACTATTTACAATCAGAAGTTTAAGCTCAAATGTATTTCAAAGTTATGCAACCAACATTTTCTCATCTTCTACAGAAGTATTTATAGAAGAATGAGGAGGTGAGATCTGATAAAAGATCTCCCAAGACAATTAATACAGATTCAAGACTTCTCGGCCTTTGAGGGGCTTGATGGAGAAGTCTACAAACATTCTGTCTGTATTAACTATTTTACATTTATGAATTAAGCTCGGTGGGAGCTTTTATTGACTTTAAGGCTCTGTGTCTGTAACTCTGCAGAGTTTGGAGTAACTCTGCAGATATTTTTAGCATTTAAGTTCCTTGCAGAAGTAACTCTCTGGCTGCGCTGAGGCGAATATCTTCATTTGATCAATAACTTCGGCCTCTATTTTGAATGCTTTGAGGCACAGGTGGCACTTATGGTAGCTGAGGAATCAATTCGCCTCAATTGAGGCGGCGGAGGCCTTTATGTTTGTTAAACACTTACAATTTTCTTTTGACTGTGTTTTAATTCAGGCAATTAGGCTTTTTATAATCATTCTTAGCCGTAATTCCCCAAATCTGTCTTCAATCTTCTGCTCCGCTGCGCTCTGTTCTTCAACACTAATACTCTTTTAACTATGTTTTTAATAAAACAATGTCTTGTCGATGTGCAGGGCCACGCTGGGCTTTAAAGGCATCAATGCCCATGAAGCATTGATAAAACGTTGAATCCCACCCTTGCGAATGGTCTCCATTGATAAATCAAAGGCACGGGAAACTGAGTGGGGGGAGGGGGAAAATGATGATTTTACAGCAGTCTTTTCTCATGAAATCAGCAGAATTTCTTAGTATAAAATGGAAACAGCAATGAAGATCTGGACAGAGGCATGAGGCCTTCAAGAGTCTTCAAGAGCCAACAATTTTTAGTAATAAAATTTGTTCCTTGAAGGCTCAAAAAGTCTTAGCCACCTTTTTCTATAACAAATTTTATAGGTGGCTAACACCTCTAAAATATGTGTGTTAGGTTTCAATGCTTCCTTAGGTTGATTGAATTCATTTTAAGGTTGATCTTGAATTAATGTTGCGATTTCAAGGCCTTACCCAATGTGATCTCGAATTCTTAATGCAAACTATATGCGAAAGAAAATCATTTCCATTCAAGGAATGCTAGCTAAGAGAAGGATAGGAATCTATGAAAAAGCAGCAATCAATTGAAGCATAAGAATAATTTCACTAAAGCATCTAATACAACCAAATCAGAAAACGAAAACTCTTTCCTAGTTCGCTAATAGCTATTAGTGAAAAAGAACATTTTTATTTTCATCTTAAGCGAAAGAATGCAAATTTTGTCTTTTTAGATGGATGAGAAGCACACTGCACTCTTACACTAAAAAGAAAAATAAACACTAGTTTTGAGCACTCTGAATGTAATGATCTAAAACAAAGAGACCAACGCAATACAAACATAGAATGCACTCAAAACAGGGATGCACTCCTCCAAGAAAAAAAATGTCTTTCGAAACAATCCAATGAGCATTGTAATCTATGCCCAAAGTGACAACTGGAGAGATAAATGAAACCAAAGGTGATCATTCAACAAATCAAAGACACGAAGAACTGAAAGAAAGACTAAAACAATCAATTAGTGAATTGAGACGATAAAGATAAAAGTGACTCTAATTCAACTCAGAAGGCTCAGTGAGGAGAGGGCCAAACAAACGACACAAGGCACCTAGAAACCCTATGGAAACAAACTCCACTGATAAGATGATAGACAAACAGCTGAGAAGATCGAGACTATAGAGTCAAAACAATCTCAGTAAACCAATTGCAAGGTGAAAATCCAATCCAGAGACAAGAAACACTGACAAATATCAGAAAAAGATGCCAAAACTCAATCCTATAGGATTTGGCACGACTGTTTAGCTGTAATCCGCATTAAACAAGGGTTGGTGCACCTGTGACAAAAGAAACATGCGCCAATCAGTGCGACTGTTCAAGGAAAATCAGCGTCGAGCTAGAAAACTATGGGAAAAAATAAAAACCGCTAAGCAGAGGTCAGACTTGACACTGGTATTGAATAGAAAGGCTGAAAATAGTCAGACATGTCAAACAAAGCAGAAAAACGATGAAATGACCAAAGTCGACTCGAAAAGAAAAACGCTAGATGAACAATGAGGGAGGACAAACACAGACTAATCCCCAGTGGAGTCACCAACTTGATGTGCAGGTAAATCCCCTCTGCAAAAAAAGGTGATCCCTTTAGCCCTAGGGTGGGTCTAGCAACAAGAGGACATGCTAATACGTCGATTCCTAGTTTATTAATGAAACTGAGTTGGGATAGATGTCCTACCTTTGTTCCAATGCAGTTGTCGTAGCTGTGGCAACAATATCCTGATCTTCATCCTGACACGTTGTGGTCCTTCAACGATGGTACTCAGGTGCATGCACAAGGATCAGAGAACGATAGCAACATACGAAACAATACTTGCATTCATAACTATTTAATTAGTCAAGGAGAATTAAACGTATTTCAAAATATTAATCATATAAAATGCAAAACGGGAACCAAAACATCGGTCATGCATTAATAAGAAGAGAGAAAGAGTTTACAACCAAAAGAGCCTTGACGTTGCAGCCTCCTTCAGCGGGTCCAGTCAAAATGCGTCTCAAGAATTCGTCGAAGAATTGGACTTGGCAAGGCAATAAGCCTAGACTCTCTCTCAATAATGGGTCTCTCTCTACTCTATCTCACACCAGCTATATCAGATTGTTCAGCTATTCAACCATTTCCGCTAGCTGGAACTATGTGAGAGAGATATATTTATAGGAGAGGAGGAGGAGGTTGGGATCCCTCATATGGTGGAAGGGAGGCCTTATCCTTTGGGAGGTTGCTCAAATGTAGGAAACACGAAGCCAAAGGAAGATGTTCGACGTTATTCATTCAAACAAACCATGTTGACTCCGCTCACGAAGTGGTTGGGAATGGAAACTTCACTTATATTTTAAAAAACTTTCCAAAAACATATCGGCGCAGGCAGTCCACTGAGACAGAGCGCCAATGGGCATGAGGCCCAGTGCTAATTTATCTATCTGCGCGAGACCATAACTGCCTGCCATCGCTGACCCAAAATCATATGTCTTTGAGAGTCTGCTCTAGGAATAGTCAACAGAGGAAATGTTCTCCTCATGGCAAGGGATGCAATGACACTTTTTTCAAGGCATGACAATACACAAAATTCACGAAAATGGTCCTCCAATGTTCGATATGGGGATTGCAGGGAGAGTGAAAAAATTTTGTGTAACATACACTCATGACAACATGTTGACAACAACACCATCATCACTTCCATAGCGACACCACTGCCACCATGGACAACATGATACGGATGCAACCAACAAAAAATCATGACCAACACGCCACCCATCCAGTCCAAGGGTTTAACCATGCTCTGATACCACTCTGTAACACCCCCTTCCCACATATACCCAAGAAACCAGCTAGTAGGGGTAATATGCAATGAGAGGCTGCTATAATGAGATTCAACCTCCTAGGTGACCTTAAGGAAGTGGAACCAATGGAAACATAACATGCAAACCTTCTATAGCAACAACAACACCCCAGGAGGTAACCCAACCATCTAGGCCTCTTACCCCTAGTTCACACTGATATTTTGACCTCTTTGAGCCATAGTCACAGGCATAACAGTGCATTCTAGTAGCTAGGAGGATATATCCCCAGGAATAACACTGCATGTTAGTGGCCAAGGCCCCAGAAAGTCAGTTCTATGATTGCATCTTTGGTATTTGAGCCACATTTTTAGGACCATAACCTAGTGCTTTGCCAAGAACTTCATGAAAAATTTAGAGATGATAAATATCATAGGTACATTGATAAGGAATCAATCACATCATTAAGAACTCATCTATACCCCTCCTAGCCATGACAAGCATTTTTTCAAACATGTCACAAACATTGAATCTACAAGTGTAAACAATAGAACTAAGCATAGGGGTCTCATACTTATCTGAGAATCGCTAAGAAGAATTGCTCCCTTACATAATCAATAGAAATATAATATATTTTACAGTAGATAAATTGTGAATTAATTTACAAGTAAAAACAATATATTTAGCCAATAACCCTTGTGCCATATTCCAAGCATGAATGTGGGACTCAAACCGAAAGAACCAACCGGGGCATCCTGAGGCTAAACCGCCTCACCCTCATCAATAGAAATCAGGTTTTACTATGATCCACACTGTATCATTATTGAAACACATTAAACATGTCATAATCAAATTTATTTTGATCTACACCTAATCAGTAGGCCAACACAATCACGGATATCATCGAATTCTATCTGCCTAAACCATGAGGAATTTTCCTACCTCCTAGTCTCTCAAGCTTTACCGTAACCCACAGCCTGAATCAAGGGTCACTAAGCCCTCAACTGAGACACCACCCTCTAGGATTTACCATATATCCCACCATTCACTGGCAAGGATTCCTAGACCTAATCAAAGGAAACTACCTCTCAGGCTTTACCACATTCTAAACCTGGATCACTAGGCCCTAAACCGAGGCATCACATCTCAGGCTTTACTGCAATCCAAATCCAGATCACTAGGCCCTAAATTGAGGCAACACATAAACCAGTTCCATGTCACAATAATAATATTTAGAGATTCACCTCACTCAGCTTCGAATCCATCCAGTAATCTAGCTAAACCAAAACATGAGAACTCCACAACACCATGGCTATCTGGAAATGGCAAGGCTACATTGTAAACATTGTCACACTTGGAAAAACCCATGCCAAGACATAAAAAAACCACATGCAATATTATGCATGCTTGATCTAGCAAGGAAAACACACATGCAAATCGATACCTACCAAGAATCCTATTGTAGTTGCTTGATTCCTGCTCCTCCTTGCTTGCTTCCTCCTTATTCTTTTTTTTTCCTTTCTTGGTTCATTTCCAAAATGCTCCAAGAAACTCTAAGTTTCCAAGAGAGAGAGAGAGAATAATAAGAGAGCTCCAAAAATGCACTGACCAAAAAGCTTACCAACTGATCCTCAAAAGCCTTTTTGTAGAAAAGGCCTCTATTTTCTTCATTTTCCTCCTCACGTGCAACTTGTGACCTTTCATCTCCCTTTTCTCCTAATTTCCATTATTTTCATAATTAAAACGCTAATTAATGCCTCACGCCTTTGCCAATTTCCTCTATCCATAATAATGGAAATGAACACCCACTAGGATGTTTTGCCCAACATTCATCTTGGAATAAGTGTCCCATCAACCATGGTTATTGTTTTAAACTATATTACATGGAATTTTCACTAAGGTTGTTACAATTTTCAATATTCCTAATCAACAAAATATGTATGACTTTAGTTTAGCTATGTTGCAACCCTTTTTGAATAGAATATTTCTTAATTTTGATTCAAAAATAATAATGATAATGCTAACTATGAAAGATTTTTTTCTCCAAAGAAAGGAAAATGTTTACACATCACCATCTCACCTTGAAATCAACACTAAGCCTTTCTTTCTTAACTATTATAGCAACACTTGATGGGATCCTCCTTTAGTAACCTAAGCCAAAAATTGCATTTTTCTAAATAAACCCACAACTAGGAGAAGGGAAAAATGTTTTACTCTTTCCAAATGTCAAGGGAAAAAGTTGTTGCAAATAAAGTACCAAAATCACCCAATTGTTACCTTTTAGCCCAAAAAAAAAAAAAAGAAGAAAGAAAGAAAGTTATATATATATCAATGACATGAACTAACATGATGCATTATTTATAGGGTGAGGATAGTGATGATCAATACAAAATAAGATGTGTGGAGTTTAACTTGCATTTGTACGGTGTAAATGCACATGTAGCACCACTTCAAGACTGTTGTGTGTAGGTAAATGCAGTGCCACATAAATATTTGTGGTGTATGCCTCACACAATAAACTCTACCATACAATAGTCACATGGAGATAAAGCACGCCCATTTATTAGTACCACTATCCAACCCATCCCTAGTTTAATGTGTATGTGCACGCACACAAATGTATGCATGTGCATGCACACAGATCTATGCATGTGCTTTTATGAATATAGACTATTCATTTGTTTATAACAATCATAGTAGTTGTGTATATTATTTTTATAAGGAAAATCTCACAAGGAACTCTAATATATGTTTCCCTACATTTGTGCATAGAATTCCTAATAAACCTATCAATGTAAACTAGTACACCTCGCAAACAATTTGAATTGGTTACTTTAGAAAAAAAATATTCAAATTCCCACATTAACAACAACCAACTAATTTAATTTCTGATAGACACATGCTTTCTTCTTCTTCTTTTTAACTCACCAAAAAAATGTACATATTTATATATGATACATTTTAATTTTATATAAAATCATTGTAATCTACTAGAAATCTCTTCAAACTTATAATACTTTTGACATTAAAAATGTTTATATTTTTTATTTTTTGGCCTTCCTTATCAAAAATAAATAACAATCTCATAAAGGGTTTTTATTCATATGTTTTCACTTCTTTCGTTGTCATTTTTATTAAATTGTAAAAAAAAATTAACAATTATATTCATTTTCACTTTTGTTTTTAGTTTTTAATTAAATTATATAAATAATAATAACAATAATCATGTTTCTCGGTAGCTTATTTGGTTAATCCTATAAATGTGAAATCGTTGAAACTCAAAAGATCGAGGTTCAAATCCCCCTTGTTGTAACCCGAGCTATGAGGAGGGGGACATATAGTATCCCTCGATAGGTTTACTAGTAGTTACATGTCAGGCGGGTTATTGGGTTCCTCTGGGTCACAAAAATAATAATAATAATAACAACAACAACAATAATCCTAATGAGATGAAAACACACAAAAAAATCCATGCTTATGTAAAAGGTAGAAGGAATCATAATACTATATGGGAGATGTAGGGGAGGAAGGAAGGGTGATATCGTCTTTTGAGGGGTTTCCTTCTTTGGGGGTCCAACATTTTTCATAAGGCTCCTAGGATTAATATTGTGGAGATAAACAGGGTGGCTTAGCTCTTTCCTTGCTTTGTGGGAGAGGAAGAAAACATGGATTTGATGGCGGAGGTAACTAAATATGAATTAAAACTATTCTATCAAGTTTTCAAAAAGATAAAAGCCCAGGCCTTGATGGGTGTCCTGTGGAAATTTTTTTGTATTTTTATGATCTCATGGGATGAATCTCCTTCAAGTGGTGAATGAAGCTCAGTGGGAAGGGAAGATTTCTCCATCCTTTAACTCTACTTTCATTGCTCTTATTCCTAAGGTAGATCAACTTACTTCATTTGAGGACTTTCGTCCAATCTCCTTATGGAATTCCTAGATAAATAAATCCCTATTAAATAGTAAATTCAACCTTCCTTGATTGCATAATCCATCGTGGCCTTCCTGTGACTTCATAATTGTGCTTGGGAAATTTTCTAATAATACAACTGATAGTTATATTCCCTTTAACCATTTTCTCAACTAGGTCTTCATTAGAACTTACATGCATGGAACTATTAATAGTGAATCATCAGTTATCTGTTTGATCACTACTTGTGAATTAATTCTAATTTAATTCACTGGACCTCTCACTAGCTCATCACTCAATTAGAACTAGTTAAACTGATTTTAACTCAATTAATTTGAGTTAACTGATTATACTCACACCACACTAATGCTATAACTGCAACTGGACCCCCAAAATAATATAATCACTCTACATGCCTCCTCTTAGACCCTCAACTCAAAATTATTGAGCTAACTTAGTCTTCATGACTTATTTAACTGATAAAAGTTGTTATGAGATGAAATTACAATTTATTGTCCAATTTATTTAAGGGAAAAATAAATTAGATGCCCACATTTAGCACTAATTTGTAACTGAATTCCTCACCCATGTGTGACTGGAATCCCACACTAGTATGTGGTGCATTTTCTTGTTGAATTTCAACAATAAAGAGTTAAATGGTGATGATGGTTCATCAAAAAGAAGAAGTTGAAAGAGGAGGATTGGTCCCTCTTATCTGAATTGAGATATAAATATTTCAAGGGATAGTTATATACCAAATGATTGAGGCCACACCAAGTTGACACAGTATATGAAAATTTTTCTATTAAGCTCCATGCCATTGATGAAGAAAGGACTACATCAATGTCCAATAATCATAGGTTTAGGCTATATGAGAAGCCTATCCCAAGAGAGGAATCATTTCAAGTTTTAATCAAGAAAGAAGACATGGAAGTTGCAAATAAGATGGCTTTTCCACCAACATCCTCAACTCCCTAACCTTTTCCAACTTCGATTAAAAAAATGGAAAAAAATACAATAAATATCTAGTAGTGATAACCTGATTTTAGGATCTACCAACCTCTACTAGTTGAAAATACCAAGAGAAAAATGAAATTTTGAAATTGCAATTAGACAAACTTTTGTTTGAAAATTGCGTTTCCAACAAGAAGAGATTGAGCAAAAAAAATAGAAAATAATTTTTTACTAATTGTTCTAGAGACATGACCCATCTCCATGCAAGCATAAAAATGGGCTAACTAGAAAATTTTCATTTTTTTATTGGTAAATTCATTTCTTTCCAAGTGTAATATTTCTATAGCACCTAACATCTTTCTAGTGGAGAATGAAGTAGATAGTTTTTCCATGTTATTTTTTCTACACCAACTTCCTGATCTATGCCTTCGTAGGAACAAGATGAAAATCATATTCATTCAAGCATCTAGAAGTATTTTGTAGAGAATATCAAGGTTGATCTTCCATGATTCTAATTATCAAAATCACTAAGGGGACTCATCAGCATAAACATGAGAACTATGTTTCTAAATCCCCCCACTAATTCAAGTTCTCTCTAACCCATTCTTAATTTTTTTCATGTATTGAACTTAGGGGATTAATGGACAAAATTTATACCAAGAGCTACTTGCTTTTTGGTTTCCTTTCCAAGGTAATGTGCAAGTTCATTGTAGTGGTGGTTTTGGTGCACAAGCACTACAAGGAAAAAACCCTCTAGTAGATGTTTTTGAGAAACCCCTTATAAAAATACCCCATACATCCGTTTCTAGCGGAGGTTAGCAGGCAGAGGTTTTTTCAGATGTTTTTCATCCGATGTGCTTATTTCTTGCCAAAGTATCTTAGGGTTACATGACTAATGAAAAAGGTATATAATCTAGTCATTGAATTTCTAAGTGGATAATGCTTATAAAACTTACGAGGAGAATGGAAAAGACAATGATATTTTGGAATGAATATATATAATTTTTATGAAGTGGATAATGTTTACTTATGATGAGGTGTGTGTGGAGAAGATAAGTGGATAATGTTTAATTATGAGGTTTGTGGAGAAGATAATGGTATTTGTCTGTGAGAGATAAGGATATTTTGGATGGAGTGAGTGAGTAAGTAATATGAATATGAATTTTATTTTATTTGTTGTTTAATTGTATTGTGATTGGCCAATTTATTATAATTAATTTAAATATTATTTGCAATAAATATTGTGTTTGTGTTGGTGTGTTGAAAAAGGTATATAATCTAGTCATTGAATTTCGAAGTGAATTATAAAATTTATGAGGAGAATGGAAAAGACAATGATATATATATATATATGGATGGATAATGTTTAGTTATGATGAGGTGAGATAATGATATTTTGGATGGAGTGAGTACGTAAGTATATAAATATGAATTTTATTTGTTACATTTAATTGTATTGTGGTTGGGAGGAAATTTATTATAATTGATTTAAATATTATTTGCAATCAATATTGTGTGGATGTGGTTAAAATTTTAAAAATAAACAAAATGAAATGCATGTATTTTATTTTATAGTTATTATATTAATTAATATTATAAATACAATTTATTTTATATTTATTATATTAATTAATATTATAAATATAAATTTTAAAATGAAATAAATGTTGTTTAATTAATATACAAAATGAATTTTTTTAACATTTTGATTTTGTAAATTTAATGGAAATTTTTAAGAGTTTTAAGTTTAAGTTGTTGAATCTATAAAGTTCAAATGTCTAAGAGTTTTTTAGGGTGCTAAATTTATTTATGTATTCATAAATATATTTCAAATAATAAGAAATAACAAATTTATTACAAATTGTATTGTTAAATTCCAACTAAAAAACTATTTAGTTTATTAATTAGAATATGTTTTATTTTAAAACAGAATTTTAAATTTATTCAACTTAAGACATTAGATTTTAATATAAAATATATTGATTTATTTTATTATTAAGGTAAATTTTTATCTTATTTTTTATTAATATTGTTTTTAAGTTTTATATAATAAAATTTAACTTTTATTTGATTTTATTTATTAATGTGATATTGCATAATACATTTCATCCATATGTTATAAAGTGTACTTATCTTCTTCAGTGAAACAAGCTTAGTTGTAATAAACTACTTGAATGGTTGATAAAGTTGTAGTTTTTAAAATTATATCTTTTAGAAAAAATTATAATTAATAATAATAATGATAATTATTAGTTTAATACGATAATATTTATTTATGTGTATATAGCTTAAAATGATGCAACTAATAATTTTCCATAACAAGTAGGCTTTACCCTAGCCACCACCCCCTTTTGTGAATCTTATGTTAGATTGAAATGACAAATAAAAATCAATCTAAGTTAGAGTATCATTGATCCTCTAGTTAGAAGCTTTTCTAGTGCAAATTGACCAAGCAAGATTGTTATTCACCCTCATTGGGAGTCAAGTAGACCATATTGCAAGATATGTGTTGCCGCCATCACTTGCAACATTTGGGTTGAGCTACAAGAGATGTTTGCAATGAAATGTAGGTATGTAATGCACTAGTTCTATTCCCCGATACCATTTAAATGATCTTGGACTCAACAACTCCATTTCGTAAAAAGGTTGGAAGACATTTCTCAACTAGAACTCCCATCTATAATTCTAGGAAGGAAAACACTCATTGTATTTGAGAGGGCTCTCGTTGGAAAATTTATAGGCCTCTAGTTCGAAAATTTATGAGTCTCTAACCTATTCCAAAATTGTGGAAACATGGGTAGTAAAACAATGGTCCCAAAAAATAAATGGATAGGTAACTTCATTTTCATATAGTTGTGGCTATTATGTCTTTATCTTTTTAAATAAATAAGAGGGGGATTTGATATTCAAATATGAGCCATGCTTCATGGGGTAAAGGGGATTGTATATATCCCCATGGTTTTTTGACTTCAATATAGAATAATAGATTACAATAGCCCAAATTTAGGTCAAATTACCTCACCTCCCATTCATCTTCTAGGATAATAGCTGACCTTAGATAGATCGGAAACAAATTGGGTCAATTAATTGACCTTGCACAACCAAAATGGAATTTGTATTCGTGTGCAAGAATATGCGTGGACATTGACTTTGGTAAGGGGCTCCCAAAAGCCTTACAAATCAATCTAGATGGGTGGAGTCACCATCAAGCACTAGATTATAAGTGTATCCCTTTCGAATGCATGGCTTGTCATGCGTATGGATGATTTTCTAAAAATTGTACAAAAAATTAAAAAGAGAAACCTCCTTCAAATTACTAATTAAAGAAGGAACATGAGTTCAATATAGTACAAGAAGGCATAAAATTATTAGTGTACAAGGGACCAATGCATCTAAATCCATCACAAGAGGGTCTAACCACATCAAGTAACAATAAGTTTGAATTTCTCGAGAACTTAGCGGGCTCAAAAAATCCTAAAAATATGGAGAAGGAATTTGGAGAGGAATGGACAATAGATCTCATCCTAGTAATGGTGTGTAAACAGCCATCAAGAATCTAGTGACCAATGCCTAGGAAGAAGAGAAGGAAGTAGAATAAGAATCAGGGAATTGAAGATGCAAAGGAATCAAAGGATGAAGATGAGGAGGAAGAGAAAACATAGGAGAAAGGAAGGGACTTGCATTAAAAATAATAAAAGGAGGCAAAGCTTGAAGTGAAAGTACATTTTAAACCCTCTATACCATTCTCCTTTGTTGAATTCCTAAATAAGGCTCCAAATCCCTCCATTCCCCTTTGTTTAAGTCCTAAAGAAGGCTCCAAATCCCTCCCCTCCTCTTACAAAAGGAAGGAAATCCAAATCGGACTTAATAGCTCAAAGGAAAAATGTATATTTGCACAAGATGAAAAACAACTCTTGAATTCCTCCTATGATAATTTTGTTTCATTTTTGTCTTTCACTATGTAATTATTTTTTTATAATCTATCCATATACTTAGAAAACTAATATGAAAATACTTATTAGGGAAAAGACAACTTCTCGCCCCCTTGTTTCATGAAGGAAGATTGGAAATTTGTGTAACACCCCCTTCCCACATCTACCCAAGCAACTGGCAAGCCAGGGTAAATATGCGACGAGAGGCTACTATAATGAGACTCAACCTCCTAGGTGACCCTAAGGAAGTGGAACCGAAGGAAACATAACATATATACCTTGTACAACAACAACACCACCCCCAGGAAAAAACCCAACCATCCAGACCTCTCACCCCTGGTTCACACTGATATTTTTACCTCTTTGAGCCATAGTTGTAGGCATAACACTGCATGCCAAAAACCAGGAGGTTATATCCCCAGGCATAACATTGTATGCTAGCGGCTAGGGCCCCAAAAATTCAGTTTTGTGCATGCATCTTCGGGATTTGAGCCACCTATTCAGGCCCAGAACCCAGTGATTTTACCAGGACTTCATGAAAACTTCAGAGATGATAAATAAAAAAATGAAAATGATAAGTAAGCAATTACATCATTAAGAACTCATTTGGACCCCTCCTAGCCATGACAGACATTTTTTCAAACATGTCACAAACATTGAATCTACAGGTGTAAACAACATAATTGAGCATAGGGGTCTCATAATTATCTGAGAATTGCTAAGAAGCATTGCTCCCTTACATCATTAGCTGAAATACAATTTATTTGACCATAAATACATAGTGCATTCATTTACAAGTAAAAACGTGGATAGAGTAATACATCATCACTAATAAAATACATGCTTATAACCAGCATAATAACAACAGAAATACCATGGATAAAACAACAATATATTCCACATAATAACCAGTGAAATTATACATAAAATACCAAAGGAATGAGCCTCTCACTAATGAGTGTAAAAAAAAACCAGAGATGGGACTTCCACGTTCCACCCAACCATAGATTGGTTGAGCCAAGTCTCTCTTCAGCCAATCACCACCGTGCCATATTCTAATCATGAATGTGCGACTCAAACTGAAAGAACCAACTAGGACATCATGAGGCTAAACTGCCTCACCCTCATCAATAGAAATCAAGATTTACCATGATCCACACTTGATAACTATGCCAACATGATAAACATGTCATAACCATCTTTACCGTGATCTACACCCGATCACTAGGACAACACAGGCATGGATATCATTGAATTATCTCCACCTAAACCATGAGGAATTTTCCTGTCTTCTAGTTTCTCAGGATTTACCGCAACCCACAGTCTGAATCAGGGGTCACTCAGCCCTAAACCGAGACATCACCCTCTAGGTTTTACCATATATCTCGTCATTCACCAGAAATGATTCCTAGGCCTCAAGGGAAACCACCTCTCAGGCTTTACTACGATCCAACCCTGGATCACTAGGCTCTAAACCGAAGCAACACCTCTCAAGCTTTACTGCAATCCAATCCCATATCACTAGGCCCTAAACCGAGGCAACACATAAACTGGTTTTGTGTAATAATAATAATATTTGGAGATCCACCTCACTCAGCTTCGAATCCATATGGTAATCCAGCTAAACCAAAACATGAGAACTCCACAACACCATGGTTATTTGGAAATGCCAAGGCTAGGATAAAAACATTGTCACACCTGGAAAACCCATGCCAAGACAGAAAAGAACCACATGTAATACAATGCATGCCAGATCTAGCAAGGAAAACACACATGCAAATCGATACCTTCCAATATTCTTGCTGTAGTTGCTTGATTCTTGCTCCTCATTGCTTGCTTCCTCCTTCTTCTTTATTTCTTGCCTTTATTGGTCTAATGAAAAAATTCTCCAAGAAACTCTAAGTGTCCAAGAGAGAGAGAGAGGGAGATAATAATGAGAGAGATCCAAAAATGAATTGACCAAAAACCTTACCAATTGATCATCAGAAGCCTTTTTGTAGAAGAGGCCTCTATTTTCTTCATTTTCCTCCTCATATGAAACCTATGACCTTTCATCTCCATTTTCTCCTAATTTCCATTATTTTTGTAAATAAAATGCCAATTAATGTCTCGTGCCTTTACAAATCGGTTTCCATTGCCTTTGCCAATTTCCTCTAGCCATAATAAATGAAATGAACACCCACTAGGATTTTTTCCCAACATTCACCTTGGAATAAGTGTCCCATAAATTGTGGTTATTATTTTAAACTTTATTACATGGAATTTTCACCAGGGCTATTACAAAACCCTCTCCCTTGGGGGAACAACGTCCTCTGTGTTCAACCACACATATACCTCAACAAAACCATTGAAAATAAAACACATTTCCCATGGAGATTTATACTTAGCTTGTTGCAGTATTTACAATGAATAATCTGTTCAAAAGAAAAAACCACCATGACAATCATACCGTATAATATAGATTTATAACACAACTCATTACGGTGTTTACAATAATATACACATATGCACATTTTCTCAACCATAAAATAAAAGGATATGATGCCCATATAAACAACAATGGAATCCAGAGGCTCACACCTCCACCCTCAAATCAGTACAAGTATTCACTTCCTTCCCAGGAAGTCCAAAATCCACTACCAAATTCGAAGTTACATCCAGTGTCCAGCACTATAATCCTACGCCTCTACACCCTCACTAAACAGTTATCGACTCATTGTTCCAGGGCACATTCCCAATGTGCATATGGTTCCATATGGAAATGATAACGACCAAAACAAATCCATCCCCAACCTTCCCTTCTCTGTTACACAGCCCCTTGGCCAATTTGATCACCCCCTTCCGTGTAGTCACTCACCTTCCAAGTTCATTGGCATCCCCTATCCTGGGCGATCTATCCCTTGGTAAGGCTTCCACACATTGGAATTTCAACCAACCAAAGGCATATATCTTCATCAAATCCATCATAGCAATCATTGCATGCTCATGGAAATCAATGGACACTATTGGGTACTAGTTGTAGAAATTTGAATAACTGATATATTATTCACCGAGATTCTCCTGATCACACACTATTTTATCTTCATGCACAATACATAATATCTTCTACCATTGATCATCACATGCGGAAATAAAATCAATTGCATGCACACATTAAAGCCATAAAAATTCACACATATGAACACAGTATGTAATGGGAAAGCTTAAAGCTGAAAACCCCCAACTATCTGTATATTATATATGTCATAGATATCATGTAACAATCATTATACAAAGCTCCTCACAAGCTCTCAGTACAATCTCCAATTGCTACACACTAATCAAGCTAGATCTAGCAAAACACATGCTCCAATCTCTGCCACTTGATAGCCTGCCTCTACTGCGCAATCCCTGCTGAAGAATGCCTCTTGATGAGTTCGAATTACCCCAGCCTTGTTCACGCAGTCTTTATAGGCATCTCTACTGAGTGTTGGATGCAAACCATGCATCACTTATAGTCACAACTGATAGTCATACTTGCCCTTTCACCTATCTCTGCACTGGTCTCCACTTAAACTGTCCATGCACTGAAGTTAACTGATGTATTCTTTAGTTGATTAATGAGTTTATAATTAGTGAATTAATTAATAATTAATTCACACCACTCTCACTAATTGTATCAATCGGTTAAACTAGATACAAATAGCTCAACTATGTTTAGATTAGTTAAACTGAACACAACTCCATTAACTTCCTCAATCAACTCCACCAAACTCTGTCACATGAGTTCTAACTGAAGTATCCATGCAATAGCTCCACTTAACCCTCAGGAATAGTGTAATTCCTTCTGTCAGCTTCTGTGCCACATCTGTGCACTTAACTGAAGTGCTCCAAGAGAATAAGATAATGTTTAGAGTCCAAATATTATTAAGAGCTAATAATGTTCGACATATCTATTTTTAGACTGGAAATCTAAAAATAGATTCTGCCCAATATGTCTAAAAATAGAAGTCCATCTATTTTTCCAACTTGACCAACCATCCACAAATAGCATCCCGCAACTTATAGAACATGATCCATATGTCTAAAAATAGACTTTGCGACAAAAATTACCTGTGTGGCCCCCACCTAGTTTTGGTGATCACTTTCCAACTAGGATCAGGAATGATGTTTCAGGATGCCTCCTTCACTGTTTCTTGTTGCAATCTTCAACACTAGTGTCCCACAATGGCCCTGCTCCTGAAATGATTTACCATATATTGTTGCATGTTCCAATTTATTTTGCTAACGCTACTAGTTCTTGCAGTTGGTTTCAATGATCCAACCGGAAATTTTCGTGCTTCATGTACCAAGCGCATAACTTCCATTAGATTTAAAATAAATTGAAATAAACTCAAATAATACCTCATTGATAGCTTGTCAACAAGGTACACTTCACTTCTATTGACTTCATGTCACACAAGTCAACCTAGTTGTTTGATCAATCATCATGCATAAACATATCACATATGGTTAGCTAAAAACACAACCATCATAAAATAAAATCATGAATCGCATGCAATCCTCATAAACCATAATCATAAATCACATGTAACCATCATAAATAAAAAACGTAGATCACATGCACAATAGAACTGAAATAAAATATTGATATTTATCCTTCGTTGGTCCTTACTTCTGCCTTTGTTCTTTCTCTACTAACGCTAGATCGGTTGTCACACCCAAAAAATAGTTGTGCCTTCTCTTCAACTATGTACACATACACATAGTGTATAGCATGTACATCCACACAAGGTGTACAACACCACACAATACATACACCCACACCGGCATACAACACATGCACTTGCACCTAGTGTACAATACAACACAATACATATACATTTATAGAGTACAATACAACAAATACACATGTCACAATACCATGACTACATCATGCACATACATAGTACCGCATGCCCTCAACACAAGATGTACGACATGAACATAATACCACATGTATCCCAGTACCATATGCACAACATGTACATAACACTACCTGCACAAAGTGTGCACAACATCACATGTACATGACACCACATGTACATTGTGTACACAACGCCAAATGTACATCGCACCACTTGTACAATGTGTACACAATACCACAAGTACACAGAACCACATGCATAACATGTACATGCCACCACATGTACACAACACCACATGCACGACATTTACATGACACCACCTGCATGCAACACCACATGTATAATCATGCACACAATACCATATATACATAGCACTATATGTACAACACACACACAACACCATATGTACATGGAAGTACATATACAAAATGTATATAACACCATACGTACACAACACCACATATCCAACATGCATACAACACCTCATATCCAACACACGCACAGTACGATATGTACACAACAACGCATATCCAACATTTACATAGCACCATCTATACCTAGCATGGCATATGCAATATACACTCAACACCATATATACAACAAGCATATAGCATCACATGTGCACAATACAATATATGTTACATGTACACATCACCATAGGTACAATCACTGAATATACAACATGTGCAACATATACACAAAATAGTATTGCACATCAATAGACTACATACTGATCCCACAAGCAACCTTGCTTCTAGAGTCTTTCCACTATTCATGCTTATCCTAGCAGCTGCATATCACACAACTTTCACTTCTTTGATGTACCTCTCAGCATTACATGTCCATAACATAAGCATAGGCATAGTACAAGCATATAATACCAATTCATGTCCACATGATATTGACCTCGAAGATTTGTCAGAGTTACTCTTCCCACTTGATTCCTCATAATACCAAGAACCTCTTCATTCCATTCACCTGCATAAGCAATCTTCCTCCACAAGAATGATCCTTGAAAACCCTGTCATACAGTGACATAGATACATACATACATAAACATATATCATCATACAACAATCATGATCCTATCAGACATCGACATACATACACACACATATACATATAAACATTTAGCATCAAAAAACCATGATCCATGAAGACCCTATTAGACATGACATACATACATACATACATGTATACCTATATAAACGCCAACATAAATCATGATCACACCATCATTACTAGATAACATAAGTTCAAGGTTAAGAGGTAGAAGGAATCCATGCCAATAATCCTAATGAGATGAAAACACACAAAAAAATCCATGCTTATGTAAAAGGTAGAAGGAATCATAATACTATATGGGAGATGTAGGGGAGGAAGGAAGGGTGATATCGTTTTTTGAGGGGTTTCCTTCTTTGGGGGTCCAACATTTTTCATAAGGCTCCTAGGATTAATATTGTGGAGATAATCAGGGTGGCTTAGCTCTTTCCTCGCTTTGTGGGAGAGGAAGAAAACATGGATTTGATGGCGGAGGTAACTAAATATGAATTAAAACTATTCTATCAAGTTTTCAAAAAGATAAAAGCCCAGGCCTTGATGGGTGTCTTGTGGAAATTTTTTTGTATTTTTATGATCTCATGGGCTGAATCTCCTTCAGGTGGTGAATGAAGCTCGGTGGGAAGGGAAGATTTCACCATTCTTTAACTCTACTTTCATTGCTCTTATTCCTAAGGTAGATCAACTTACTTCATTTGAGGACTTTCGTCCAATCTCCTTATGGAATTCCTAGATAAATAAATCCCTATTAAATAGTAAATTCAACCTTCCTTGATTGCATAATCCATTGTGGCCTTCCTGTGACTTCATAATTGCGCTTGGGAAATTTTCTAATAATACAACTGATAGTTATATTCCCTTTAACCATTTTCTCAACTAGGTCTTCATTAGAACTTACATGCATGGAACTATTAATAGTGAATCATCAGTTATCTGTTTGATCACTACTTGTGAATTAATTCTAATTTAATTCACTGGACCTCTCACTAGCTCATCACTCAGTTAGAACTAGTTAAACTGATTTTAACTCAATTAATTTGAGTTAACTGATTATACTCACACCACACTAATCCTATAACTGCAACTGGACCCCCAAAATAATATAATCACTCTACATGCCTCCTCTTAGACCCTCAACTCAAAATTATTGAGCTAACTTAGTCTTCATGACTTAGTTAACTGATAAAAGTTGTTATGAGATGAAATTACAATTTATTGTCCAATTTATTTAAGGGAAAAATAAATTAGATGCCCACATTTAGCACTAATTTGTAACTGAATTCCTCACCCATGTGTGACTGGAATCCCACACTAGTATGTGGTGCATTTTCTTGTTGAATTTCAACAATAAAGAGATAAATGGTGATGATGGTTCATCAAAAAGAAGAAGTTGAAAGAGGAGGATTGGTCCCTCTTATCTGACTTGAGATATAAATATTTCAAGGGATAGTTATATACCAAATGATTGAGGCCACACCAAGTTGACACAGTATATGAAATTTTTTCTTTTAAGCTCCATGCCATTGATGAAGAAAGGACTACATCAATGTCCAATAATCATAGGTTTAGGCTATATGAGAAGCCTATCCCAAGAGAGGAATTATTTCAAGTTTTAATCAAGAAAGAAGACATGGAAGTTGCAAATAAGATGGCTTTGCCACCAACATCCTCAACTCCCTAACCTTTTCCAACTTCGATTAAAAAAATGGAAAAAAATACAATAAATATCTAGTAGTGATAACCTGATTTTAGGATCTACCAACCTCTACTAGTTGAAAATACCAAGAGAAAAATGAAATTTTGAAATTGCAAGTAGACAAACTTTTGTTTGAAAATTCCATTTCCAACAAGAAGAGATTGAGCAAAAGAAATAGAAAATAAATTTTTACTAATTGTTCTAGAGACATGACCCATCTCCATGCAAGCATAAAAATGGGCTAACTAGAAAATTTTCATTTTTTTATTGGTAAATTCCTTTCTTTCCAAGTGTAATACTTCTACAGCACCTAACATCTTTCTAGTGGAGAATGAAGTAGATAGTTTTTCCATGTTATTTTTTCTACACCAACTTCCTGATCTATGCCTTCGTAGGAACAAGATGAAAATCATATTCATTCAAGTATCTAGAAGTATTTTGTAGAGAATATCAAGGTTGATCTTCCATGATTCTAATTATCAAAATCACTAAGGGGACTCATCAGCATAAACATGAGAACTATGTTTCTAAATTCCCCCACTAATTCAAGTTCTCTCTAACCCATTCTTAATTTTTTTCATGTATTGAACTTAGGGGATTAATGGACAAAATTTATACCAAGAGCTACTTGCTTTTTGGTTTCCTTTCCAAGGTAATGTGCAAGTTCATTGTAGTGGTGGTTTTGGTGCACAAGCACTACAAGGAAAAAACCCTCTAGCAGATGTTTTTGAGAAACCCCTTATAAAAATACCCCATACATCCGTTTCTAGCGGAGGTTAGCAGGCAGAGGTTTTTTTAGATGTTTTTCATTCGATGTGCTTATTTCTTGCCAAAGTATCTTAGGGTTACATGACTAATGAAAAAGGTATATAATCTTGTCATTGAATTTCTAAGTGGATAATGCTTATAAAACTTACGAGGAGAATGGAAAAGACAATGATATTTTGGAATGAATATATATAATTTTTATGAAGTGGATAATGTTTACTTATGATGAGGTGTGTGTGGAGAAGATAAGTGGATAATGTTTAATTATGAGGTTTGTGGAGAAGATAATGGTATTTGTCTGTAAGAGATAATGATATTTTGGATGGAGTGAGTGAGTAAGTAATATGAATATGAATTTTATTTTATTTGTTGTTTAATTGTATTGTGATTGGGGGAATTTATTATAATTAATTTAAATATTATTTGCAATAAATATTGTGTTTGTGTTGGTGTGTTGAAAAAGGTATATAATCTAGTCATTGAATTTCGAAGTGAATTATAAAATTTATGAGGAGAATGGAAAAGACAATGATATATATATATATATGGATGGATAATGTTTAGTTATGATGAGGTGAGATAATGATATTTTGGATGGAGTGAGTACGTAAGTATATAAATATGAATTTTATTTGTTACATTTAATTGTATTGTGGTTGGGAGGAAATTTATTATAATTGATTTAAATATTATTTGCAATCAATATTGTGTGGATGTGGTTAAAATTTTAAAAATAAACAAAATGAAATGCATGTATTTTATTTTATAGTTATTATATTAATTAATATTATAAATACAATTTATTTTATATTTATTATATTAATTAATATTATAAATATAAATTTTAAAATGAAATAAATGTTGTTTAATTAATATACAAAATGAAATTTTTTAACATTTTGATTTTGTAAATTTAATGGAAATTTTTTAAGAGTTTTAAGTTTAAGTTGTTGAATCTATAAAGTTCAAATGTCTAAGAGTTTTTTAGGGTGCTAAATTTATTTATGTATTCATAAATATATTTTAAATAATAAGAAATCACAAATTTATTGCAAATTGTATTGTTAAATTCCAACCAAAAAACTATTTAGTTTATTAATTAGAATATGTTTTATTTTAAAACAGAATTTTAAATTTATTCAACTTAAGACATTAGATTTTAATATAAAATATATTGATTTATTTTATTATTAAGGTAATTTTTTATCTTATTTTTTATTAATATTGTTTTTAAGTTTTATATAATAAAATTTAACTTTTATTTGATTTTATTTATTAATGTGATATTGCATAATACATTTCATCCATATGTTATAAAGTGTACTTATCTTCTTTCGTGAAACAAGCTTAGTTGTAATAAACTACTTGAATGGTTGGTAAAGTTGTAGTTTTTAAAATTATATCTTTTAGAAAAAAAAATATAATTAATAATAATAATGATAATTATTAGTTTAATACGATAATATTTATTTATGTGTATATAGTTTAAAATGATGCAACTAAGAATTTTCCATAACAAGTAGGCTTTACCCTAGCCACCACCCCCTTTTGTGAATCTTATGTTAGATTGAAATTACAAATAATAATCAATCTAAGTTAGAGTATCATTGATCCTCTAGTTAGAAGCTTTTCTAGTGCAAATTGACCAAGCAAGATTGTTATTCACCCTCATTGGGAGTCAAGTAGACCATATTGCAAGATATGTGTTGTCGCCATCACTTGCAACATTTGGGTTGAGCTACAAGAGATGTTTGCAATGAAATGTAGGTATGTAATGCACTAGTTCTATTCCCCGATACCATTTAAATGATCTTGGACTCAACAACTCCATTTCGTAAAAAGGTTGGAAGACATTTCTCAACTAGAACTCCCATCTATAATTCTAGGAAGGAAAACACTCATTGTATTTGAGAGGGCTCTCGTTGGAAAATTTATAGGCCTCTAGTTCGAAAATTTATGAGTCTCTAACCTATTCCAAAATTGTGGAAACATGGGTAGTAAAACAATGGTCCCAAAAAATAAATGGATAGGTAACTTCATTTTCATATAGTTGTGGCTATTATGTCTTTATCTTTTTAAATAAATAAGAGGGGGATTTGATATTCAAATATGAGCCAGTATCACCAGTTGTGGGGTGAAACTGAAGGCGCACCATGTTATTTAAAAAAAAAATTTATAAGTGCGGTGTGGTTGGTTACCCGGCCGCACCGTTGACCTAGTGTAATAGCAGCAACACAGTGCGTTGACTAAAATATCGGCCCTGGGACAAGTGTTTTTGTCAGTGCACTGTTTTCTGTATTTCGACAGGGTCAACGATGTGGCCTGGTAAAACATCGCACCGTTGACTATGTAATGATGGCAGGAGGTCAGTCCGCTGACTTAACTATATGCCCTGGGGAATATAGTTTAGTCAGCGGACCGCACTCCTGACACCGTACATAATCAAAGGTGCGCTACAAATTTTCTGGAGCACCGCCTCCGGTGCGTTGCATATTATCTGGTGCACCGTCGCCGGTGCGCTCCATAAAAAGACGCACCGGGACTGGTGCATGACTGTTTTTTTTGGCGCACCGATTTTTTTTGTTTTTTTTTCCAAAAAAAATTATATATGTATATTTCTAAATACATGTCTCATTTAATAAAAAAAATGTATTTAATATTTCAATCATTCAGAGACACAAAAGGAGAGAAGAGGGGGAACAACAAAAACAACAGGCGGAGCAGTATAACATGGTTCGCCTGTGGGAGGCACGAGAGAGGGAGAGAGATGTGTACCCTCGCCCTATTACAACAGCTACCCACGAGCTCCTAAGGCAGGTAGGCCTCCTCAAGTTCTATGAGGAGGCTACTTCCCTAAAGGGCCATGGTTTTCTTTTGAGACATCTTATCCGAAGGTGGAATTCCCACCAATAGGCTTTCTGGGTTGGTCGTAACTAGTGGTACACACTCACTGAGGAGGATATATATTTCATTACAGGGCTATCAAAGGGAGGGGTGGATTTTCCCTTGTTCCCAGAGGTTCCAGCTGGCTATGTAGCAGGGAGTCAGTTAGTGTACTCCTACAGATACATTGGAGCATCAGTACTGTCTCCTTTAGATTTTTAGGTTGCTGCAGGTCAGTTATGTATTGGTACATTTGGTATTGAGGAGGTGTAGTGCCTCTCACTTCTCATTTCGACCATTTCACACAACACCAGTGATGGGCAACGCATTAGTTCCTCGCTTGTATATTATGTTAATTCTTTAGTACAAGAGCCACGACTTGTTAGGTGGTCTGCCATTTTTTTGCGGCAGTTATGTACAACCTTAGATAGATTTCGTGCTCATGCACAACGGAGGGTCAACTTCCCTTTTGCCTCAGAGATTTTTTGTTTATTTTTTGAGAGGTTTCTAGAGACGAGGCCTACTTTTGTTCAGCAACCTCATAGGCCGATGTTCGAGGCACGGATGCACATGTGGGGGCAGATGATGCCGAAGAGGGGCGAGACTGTGTTTCCAGTGAGGATATCGAATGATGCACTAGCGTTTCTAGCCAGTGTTGATGAGAATCCCTTCATTTTTGTCCCCTGTCCTTATACGGGTTTGGACTGGCGAGGGTGTGCCAACATCCTCTTCACAGCTGATGAGCCACCGGATGATAGAGATAATATTACTGTTTTATTTAAATTTATTCTAACATGTTCTTTAACTTGTTTTTATTAAATTGTGTAATGAAATTGTTTAATTATTGTTGTGTACTTGTATATATTTTGCAGACATTGAGTCTTTTGATGGTGAGGACATGCCGTCACCACCACATGATCCAGGTGTGGATGTTGATGATGATATGGGCCACCAACTCACTAGATTGATTGTTGAGGCAGACATAAGGCCCGCTCATATGAGAGACATACAGACTGATGCGGCATGTCATAGGAACGATGACCTTAGTTATGCGGCTAAGGAGGACCGTTGCATGTTATAAGCATGGTCGAGATGCAGCACGTGATCAACAGTCTACGAGCAATGACTCATCATCTCGTGATCGTTCACCTCGCGTCGTGCCAAATGAGCAGCCTCCACTAGCATATAGCAGCAGTCATCATGGAGATCAGGTTGGACCATCAGCCACGTCCAGTTAGCAGCCTGCAGCATCCAGCAGTACTCGTGATCATGAGCAGGTTAGACCATCGATCGTTGAGGTTTCACCATTGACTGAGCAGGCCTCGACTAGTACTGCTATATTTGATGTTGTACCACTAGCTGATCCATGATATTTGTATTATGTAAAGTTGTATATTTTTGACATTATTCAGTTATATATATAATATGGTCCATGTATTTTATGTTCATGTTGCAGTTGTACTTAATTTACATGTTGGTGATCATCATGATGTGTATATTTTTAGGTCATGTTAGATATGTTCATTTAATGTACAGCCTGCAGATAGATGTGTATGTGATAGCATGAGTTATTTGACACGAGATGTATATTTGATGTTTGTGTTGTGATGATGTTAATATATAATGTTAATTGTGCTTTGTTAGATGATCATGATCAAGATGATGTTAGCGATTTTGAATGTGTTTTCTAGCCAAATATGATGTTTGTACAATGGATATCATGAACGTGATGTTTATTAATTAATTTAATATTAAATGATCATGATATTGTAAAATTGTAATATTTGTAATTCTAATTGTATGTGAAATTGTAATTGTAATTGTAATTGTATGTAAAATTCTAAAATTGTAATTGTATGTGAAATTGTAAAATTCTAATTCTAATTCTAATTCTAATTGTATGTAAAATATTTGTAAATTTTTAATTTTATTAATGTGAAAATTTTAATTGTATTAATGTGAAATGATTTTATTAAAAATTTTAAATTTGTAAATTTATAAAATTTTAAATAATTGTAAAATATAAATCTAGAATAATATGAATTATTGTAACATAATAAAGTTTAGAAAACAATACAAACAAATTCATGTACTCTAGAATTATCATTATTTTATTATGATCTTAGATACAATAAAAAAAGAACTAATTTATACAGTACACCATTGTTTTTCAGATCAACATAATTGCAAATTATCAAGCGAAATATTGATTTTAACATTAACACAATGCAAATTACCAATTAATTCAAAATACATATTATAATTTTTCGAAAAACCCATCTTAAAAAGTATAAATATTGATGAAATAACACATGTACCATATCACTCTCAATTCTCCTGATCACCCTCATTATCTTCCAACTCGCATGGCATGATAACACTATTGTTCTCAAAAATATGTTTTCATCTAGGGTCATGTGTCAATACGAACCACCAATCCCTATCCAACACATCTGGGTAAAAAAACACCTAGTTGTACTATTTGGGGAAAACATAGGGCTCCTTAGCTTCATCCCACATATTTCTAGAGTTGATACATATCAACCTACTATCGCGATCTTCCTTTACATTATTCCGATCAAAGGTGTCCCACCACTTGCACCTAAAAATAACACATTGGAAAGAAGAGAAATCCACTTCAATGATCTCTTGTATCTTTCTGACATAACCTTACGTCCCTCATACTAGGTTTTGATCACGGTGGCTAGATAGACTAGATTGATCGAACTCAACTTCCAGCCCATAGTCTTGTGTGATGTTTCCAGCATCGGCATTTTCTGTGCGAAAATGGTGTCCATATGCCTACATAGATGGGAACAAATGCACCTATTATAAAAAAAGTTTAAAAAATCATAGTGTCATGTGTCTTATAATAACCCAACAGTTAAAATATGAAATATATATGTCTTATAAGTTTCAAATTTACATATAAATTAAAAAGATTATTACCGAGTTTCTGCACCCAATCCCTACGTTTAGCGCATCCTCTTCATCATGTGGGTAACAACTGATTGCACCGTATTTCTCTCTAACTTGGTCAGCAAACCAATTGTACCCAACTGTTGGGGCATATTTTTGGCATATTTTCTTTTAAATGATCGGGATAAGGCACACTTCTACCATTCAAATTTCTGAATTATTTCCTGTCACTATCCCATTTCATCTTCTTTTGTTTGTACAATGCAACCCACGGTTGTGTCGCTTCAAAATTGTAAAGAACGAATTTATTGCTTGCTTCAATTTATGCATTCGCTGATGAAATCAAACAGACATTATATAGTACTTAGAGATCAAAATATACATTATATCGAAGTTCAACATGAATATTAACTTTGTGTAAATTTGAAAAATTATAAGTCGCTTACTCTTTATCATGCGCTTTTTTCCACTCGTTTGGAGCAACTCCCCTTCTCTTTTGTCTTCATCTCTTTCATCATCCCAAATCATCGCACCTGGTCTGTTGTCGATCTGCTTGATGTACTCACTGTCATAATAGAAAGACTCATACGATATGTACCCCTCTACCATAGACCCCTCAGGTTTTTCCCTTTGTCGAACAAAACCTTTCAATTTCTTCATGTACCTCTCTAAGAAGAACATCCAACGACAAGAAACCACCCCAACTAATTCAACCTCATCTACTAGGTGGATTAGAAGATGAACCTGTAAGTCCGTGAAACTCATCGGCAGTTCATTCTCAAACATACAAACAATCTCAACTATCTCTTGATGCCACCGTGGAATGCTAGCCACATGAATCTCCTTTGACATGATCCAATGTACAAATGAAGATAATTTAGATATGGCACATCCTAGGTCTTGAGGAAATTCATGTTTCACACACCCACGCACGAACAAAGTATAATGACACTGCAAAGTTATAAACATGTGCAATAATATACAAAATTGTTTATGTTTTATGATCCCCACATGGCATAAAATTTTTTAATATAGCAAATAATAAAATCATGATTTTGACTTTATACGTACTCTTAGAAGATTCAAATGGTCATGTGATTTCAACCCCGACAAATGGTCATCCACAGTGAAGCAGCATCGTAGTGAAGACCCGTATGAAGTTGGCACCCTCACACCCATTATAACTTCCTATGCTAAAGAAATATCATCATTTTTTTAAATCCATGGGACATCACCTTCTTTGAAAAACCATGAATTAGAGGGACCAACGCCTGCCTCTGATCCCGTACTTTGTAATCATCTTGGCCAATGTTTCTTTTTAGTTTTTGAAGTAATAAGATCTTTCCTAACAGCCAATGTGTCACTTTGTTTCGATGATATGTGCCTCCATAAAGAAGATGAAACATTTTTAAATATATGCATGGGATCTAATAAGTGGGTAATCTTAAGATGCATGCCGATTATTATTAGCCTTTAATAATAATCCGACAATAACTATCAAGTTATTCTCTTGGAGCACTTTATTTCAGTGAACAAATTTGGAAAATCAGTGGGCTGAAGGAATTACACAATTCCTAGGGTGGTTGGTGACTCATGCATGGAGGACTCAGTTAGAACTGAAGTGACAGAGTTGGAAGAGTAGTTATGGGAGTTTTTATTTAGTTTAACTCAGTTAAGTGATTTAAACTCAGTTATGCTAGTTGTATCTAGTTCTAACTGAAGATACACTAGTGAGAGTTTAGTGAATTAATTAGTTAATTAATTCACAACTAGAGACTCACTTGCAACTGAACAAATATAGTAGTTAACTACTTGCATGTTAGTTGCAGTGGAGACCCAGTGGAGAGATAGGTTAAAGGGTGAGATGGACTATCTGTTGTGACTATAGTGATGCATTCAATGCATCTGACACACATTGGATATGCCAATGAGGATTACGCAGTCAAGGCAAGGCCAATTCGAGTTCATTTAGAGGTCTTCTTCAGCAGGGATTGCACAATGGAGGCAGGCTTTCAGGAGGCAAGAAATTGGTGCATAGATATGCAAATTTTTGCATGACAGTGTGTAATGATTGTTGATTGTACTGAGAGCTTGATGTACTAAGATTTGTATGAGATTATTACATGATTACATTGATATACATAATATATGATAGTTGGGGTTTTTATCTTTAAGCTTTCCCGTTAAACAACTGTGTTTATGTGCGATCGATTTTTTTCATGTGTTTTCAATTGGTGATTTAATTTCCTCAAAGAATTAAGTGGAAGGATTATGTATTTAACATAAGATTAATTTTTTAGATCAAGAGGATCCGGTAATACTATCAGTATTAATAAATTTCTACATCATATCGGAGCAGTGTTAATCACTGGAGATTTCAATAGTGAAGTGGTGTTGAGTTTTGTGCTGGTGGACAATTTGAATTTGCTACAGAAATTTATTGGTGCGACAGTTGAGTATTCATTGAAATAGCTTTCAATGGGTTGTGGTTGGAGTATGCCTTTGAGGGTAACTCGAACTACATAGCCTGGAAGGACAGGATGGAGGCAGTGCTTGAAGATAATGGACTAAAGGATTTCATTGATAGTGATGCTCCTAAGCCTACTTCTAGTGATGTTGCATTACTTGACGCATGGGAAAAGAAGGTAGCAAAGACAAGAAGAATTCTATTGGAAGGTTTGAAAGACCATATTGTGTCAGGCCTTCATGGGAAAGCCACTCTATTTTCAATGTGTAAGGCTTTAACAGATCTTTTCCAAAGTAGCAGTGACCATAGGAAGTTGGTGTTGAAAGATAAGCTTAGAAAAATCAAAATGGAGAAGGGCGACAATATTCCAAAATATCTCACGAAGTTTGTCCAATGTAGGGATGAGCTGGGGAGTGTGGGAATCACAGTTGTGGATGATGACTTGGTGAGCTTGGCTCTCCTTGGGCTTCCGAATAGTTGGCAAAGCTACGAAGACTCTGTCAATGGATGGGAGAAACTGCCAAATTGGGAGCGACTTTGGTCGAATCTTGTGCAGGAGGAGATAAGGCAGAATACCAGGAATGGCTCTTCATCGAAGAATGATGATGAAGAGAATTTCACTTTGGCTGCCAAAGAAAGGAAAGGGAGGGGGAAGAAATCCCATCCAAAATCCGAGGCTAAAGGCAAGAATCTGGATTTGTCCAAAGTGAAGTTTTTTCACTGTCGCGAACATGGGCATCTCGCCACTAACTGCCCACAGAAAAAAAGAAGGCTACTGGAGCTGCAGCTGGTGAGGCCTTAGCCTTGCAATTTGAACTTGATTTCTCCTTGATCGCATGCTTGGTTTCAAGCGCAATGGGATTGGTGTGGTATCTTGATAGTGGCACTTCCTTCCATATGATGGGAGACAAGGAGTTGTTTAGTGACTTGGAGGAGAAGGATCTCCAAATGCATATAGAGATGGGTGACGATGGTAGATACAGTGCGACCGACATTGGAACCATTACCTTTGAGAGGGAGTCAGGTAAACCATTTCTGTTGAAAGATGTTATGCATGTTCCAGGTCTAAAGAAGAACCATTATGGGAATTTTGAGGTCTAAAATGGGCCTCCTAAGGAAAATGTACAATCAAAATTCCCTTTATGAGAACCAATCACATTTTAGGGAATGACATCATCCCTAATGGTTGAGGTGGCATTGCTTGATTTAAAGGTACTTATTTTTCACATTCTCAATGGTGGATAAAAAATCATGGTTAACCATGGTAGTGCTCTAAGTAATTTTAAAGTCAAAGTAAAGTACCCATAATAAATGTCATTTCACACTTTTTGAATAAAATAATATTATTTTCATTTCATATTTCTTGAAAGAAACAATGCATATCCCTATACATTTATTATATTATATTATATTATTTTTATATAGTATATTAATTACATGTTATTATACAATTTAAATAATATAAATTTTAATTAATAGCATATAATATAATTAAGAATTTATAAATTTTTATTTTTATTTTATTTTAAGTTATTTAAGTACAAGGAAAAATGCATTAGTTGTTCAATGATAATGAATTTTTCTTGAAAAGCTCATTCTTATTTATAGTCACATCAATACAATTTTTTTATTAATTTATTTTGGTACAACTTTTGAATTGAATTTAACTATGGTTACATGGATTTTGGTGTAAAAAGTGAATTGCAAATTCATAAATATTATTTTATTGGTTTAGCTATTGTTTTATTATTTCCTTAGGAGCCCATTTTAGACCTCAAAATTCCCCTAATGTTGGTCCTGGTCGCTATGTTGGAGGACAAAGGTTATGACGTTGTTTTCAGCGAGATAAAAGCTTTCCTGCGACATAAAACAATGGGTCAAACCAAGAGGATAGGGATTCGAGTTAAGAATATCTACAAGCTGGAGGTAGATGGTTGCGCTGCAATGATGGGCAAAGTAGAAGGAGTGGTGAGTCGAGATGAGGGTGAATTATGGCATAGGAGATTGGGTCATCTTCACCATGGCGCCTTGAAGATTTTGCAGCAGATTTCTACTGGACTTCCCAAGGGTACTCTTGCGCAGTAAAATCAGTGCAAGGGATGTACTATGGGTAAGTTTGTGAAGACCACATTTCATGAGAAGGAGAACTGTGCTTCGGTGATCCTGGAGAGAATTCACACAGACGTGTGTGGACCTTTCTCGGTTGCTTCAACAGCAAAACACAATTATTATGTTATATTTTTTTATGACTATTCTTGTAGATGTTGGATCTTCTTCATGCAGAAGAAGAGCGAAACATTCTGAAAGTTCTGTGAGTTTAAAGCATTGGTGGAGAAGGAGTCGGGGAAGCAAGTGAAGGCTCTACGGAGCGATAATGGTGGTGAATATATCTCTAAGGAATTCAAAGACTTCTGTAACAAAGAGGGAATTCGAAGAGAACTCATAGCGCCTCATAACCCATAGCATAATGGGGTCGCGGAGAGGAAGAAAAGAACGAGCGTGGGTGATGCACGAGCTATGTTTCATGACCAGGGCCTACCAATGCACTTATGGGTGGAAGCATGCAACACTACAGTTTATGTGCAAAACCATTGTCCTCATAGAGTACTTGGCATGAGTACACCTGAAGAAGATTTTACTAGTAAGAAGCCTGATATTTCTCATTTGAAGATTTTTGGCTCATCTGTTTACATTCATGTGAAAAATGATGCCAGGAAGAAGTTGGAGCCAACTGCAGAAGTTAGGATATTTGTGGGGTGCACAGAAACACCCCATAATTATCGTGTGTATTTTCCAAACAGTCGAATGACTGTGGTGCGACGGGATATAAAATTCAATGAGATGAAGGCCATGAAGTTGTCGCTTGAGAGGGAGCTACACTTGCATGCAGAGGAGGAGCTACTTGCTCCCAAAGATGAGCCTCTAGATGTGGATTAGCCACAGGAGGAGATTCATGGAGTGGAGGAATCCACTCATGCAGAACCAAACATCAGAACAGGCAAAAAGCGTACCACAGAATCTGAGAGACTGAAGCTTGATGTAACACAGAATGTAGGATTCCCTACATCACAGCACAGATAGAGACAGTCACCTAACCGATTTACTGGATACATGGCTCTTATGAGCAAGTGTATCATGACAGAGCCATCTTCTTTTGAAGAAGAAACGCAGGAGCCCACATGGGTAAATGCCATGGTGGAGGAGTATGAATCCATTGTCAGAAATAGTGCTTGGGAGATTGTTCCAAGGCGAATGGGTAAATCAGTGGTAGGTTCAAGATGGATCTACAAGGTAAAGCAAGCTGCTATTGGGAGCGTCGAGAAGTATAAGGCAAGATTTGTTGCCCAAGGCTTCTCATAGATTGAGGGGATTTATTATGAAGAAACCTTTGCACCTGTCGCACAGTATTCTTCCATAAGGACCATTCTTGCTCTCTCAACGCAGATGGGTTGGCACATTCATCAAATGGATGTGAAGACTACATTCCTTAATTGGATCATTGAGGAAGAAGTGTACATTGAGCAACCTGAATTATTTGAGATCTTTAGCAGTGAGTCGCATGTGTGCAGACTCAAAAGAGGGTTGTATGGGCTGAAGCAAGCACCACATGCTTGGTACACTTGGATCGACAACTATTTCACTAGACTTGGCTTCACCAAGAGTGAGGCGGATGCAAACCTGTACCAAATTGTGGTGGAGGGTAAGCTTTTAATAATTGTTCTTTATGTTGATGATTTAATACTAACGGGTGATGAGCATTTGATACACTCATGCAAGTCAGATCTTGCAAAGGATTTTGAGATGAAGGATTTGGGCCTCCTTCATTATTTCCTTGGATTGGAAATATGGCAGCTAGAAGGTGAACTATTTGTGTCTCAAGGCAAGTATGCTCAAGAGGTACTTGGTAAGTTTCACATGGAGGACTACAAGCCATGGATACTCCTCTTCCAGGAAATTGGAGGAAAGAGGATGCTACATCGGCAGAGGTAGTAGATGCCACTGTTTATCGACAGTTGGTGGGTTCTCTCATGTATTTAGTTAATACAATACCGGACATATGATATGCGGTGAACCAGCTTAGTCAAGCGATGGTTAAGCCTACCAAGCTCTTTTAGAACGCAGTCAAGCATGTCTTGAGGTATCTCAGGGGCACATTTGAGTATGGATTATGGTACAAACAAACGGATGAGGTGAAGTTGCATGGCTTCACGGATGCAGATTGGGCAGGCCGCCCAACGGACAGAAAGAGCACATCAGGAGGGTTTTTCAGTATCGGATCTACAACAGTTTATTGGTACAGCAGGAAACAAAGATCTGTGGCACTCAATTCAGCGGAAGCAAAATACATGGTAGCAAGTCAAGCTACATGTGAGGCTATCTGGATGAGGAAGATCCTGGTCGGTTTGTTCGGTTCTCATTTAGATCCTTTAATGATACATTGTGATAATCAGAGTTGCATTAAAATCTCGATTAATCCTGTGTTTCATGATATATCTAAGCATATAGATATCCGGTATCATCATATCAGAGATTGTGTGCAAGGGAAGATCATGTTGCTTCAGTACATTCCTATGGAAGATCAGGATGCAGATATTCTAACGAAGACGCTCAGCCGGAGCAAATTCGAATACCATAGAGGTAGGATCGGGGTGAAGGATAATCCCTATCTTGTTTAGAGGAAGTTTTGATATTCAACAAGATGATGAGCTTAGTGAAAATTAAGCACCTTCACTAAGTGGTGAATGCATGCTATATTTAGGTGTGTGTCTATTTTTAGACATGGTGAGCATATTTTATAAGTTGCAGGATGCTATTTGTAGATGGTTGGTCAAATGTAAAGAATAGATGAGATTTTGTTTTCAGAATATTGGGTGAAGTCTATTTATATATCATCAATCTAAAAATAGATGCATGTCGATTAGTATTATACCTTAATAATAATCTGACAATAAATATCAACTTATTCTCTTGGAGAACTTTATTTCAGTGAACAAATTTGGAAAATTAGTGGGCTGAAGGAATTATGCAATTCCTAGGGTGGTTGGTGACTCATGCATGGAGGACTCAGTTAGAACTGAAGTGACAAACTTGGAAGAGTAGTTATGGGAGTTGTTATTTAGTTTAACTCAGTTAAGTGAGTTAAACTTAGTTGTGCTAGTAGTATCTAGTTCTAACTGAAGATACACTAGTGAGAGTTTAGTGAATTAACTAGTTAATTAATTCACAAGTAGAGACCCACTTGCAATTGAAAAAATACAGCAGTTAACTACTTGCATGTCAGTTCCAGTGGAGACCTAGTGGAGAGATAGGTGAAAGGGTGAGATGGACTGTCTATTGTGACTATAGTGATGCATTCAATGCATATGACACAAATTGGAGATGTGAATGAAGATTTCGCAGTCAAGGCAAGGCCAATTCGAATTAATTCAGAGGTCTTCTTCAGCAAGGATTACGCAATGGAGGCAGGCTGTCAGGAGGCAAGAAATTGGTGCATAGATATGCAAATTTCTGCATGACAGTGTGTAATGATCATTGATTGTATTGAGAGCTTGATGTACTAAGCTTTGTATGAGATTATTACATGATTCCATTGATATACATAATATATGATAGTTGGGTTTTTTAGCTTTAAGCTTTCCCGTTAAACAACTGTGTTTATTGGCAATTGATTTTCTTCATGTGTTTGCAATTGGCGATTTAATTTCCGCAAAGAATTAAGTAGAGGAATTTTGTATTTAACATAATATTAATTTTTTAGATCAGGAGGTTCAGTAATACTATCAGTATTAATAAATTTCTACATAAAACTCCTCTCTGTTGCGATGGGTCTTGATACATCGTATATATTTATCCCATCCCATAATTCTTTCAATTCATCTACCAGTGGTTGTAAGTAGACATCCATATTCTTCACTTGTCTTCTACGAGGGACTATGAGAGCCAACATAAGATGTTCATTCTTCACGGAAAATCATGGGGGGATATTTTTATTTATCACTACTACAGGCCAAACAGAATAGTCGGTGTTCTGGAGGGAATATGGGTTGACGCCATCCATGGCTATGCTGAGTCGTAGACTTCATACTTCATCCTTGAATTTTTCGGGCCATGTATCCTCTATATGCTTCATGGTTATTGAATCAGTTTGGATTCGCATAACTCCCAACTCACTTCTATGTGAGGCATGCCATCCCTGCAACATATCTAATTATTTGCAAAAAAAGAGCCTTTGGATTATAGGCATGTGCCTCAATATCCTAAAAGGAGGACTCGTACGTGATTTACCCTTATTTTTTATTTATCATACCTTTCATGCCCACATTTCGGACACATCTCTTTGTCTGCATATTCCCCTCTATATAGAATACAATCATTTGGACATGCATGATATGATATCTACTCAGCACCCAACATTTTCAACAATTTCTTTGCCTCTTCACTGCTACCAGGCAAGACATTATCACTCAGAAGAACCTTATCTTTGAATAACTTGTAGTTGGTGATCATGGAAAAATATATTAATAAACGTACATTAATGTCGATATAATTATTAACGCTCATAAAATTTACCATTTGTAATGTTCATTGCAGTGTATTGATTATATTTCAAATTTATATAAGGGGGTAATTTATGGTAACTTACCTCAAAAGTTCTGAGACACATGCATTCGACAAGCCAAACTTTGATTTCAAGTTGTACAGTAACATTGTTGTCCCAACTGGGTAGACTTTGACTAACCGCCAGGTCCAAAGAGAGGGGTGGTGGAAGCAAATTTAAGGGTTTTGAAAAAGGTGTCAACAATATGAGCATCATCCCCTAGCTGATCATCGTTTTGGAATGCATCTAACAACATTGTCTCTATGGCAGTCATGTCCCTTAATTAATCATCCATACCAACCTCTATTTGATTGCCTCCATTGCTAGCTTGTGAAGAACTACTATTGTTGTATTCATTCCTAATTGGTGAATCTAGAAATAGCGGGAATTGAATCGGTGGTTGATTCAACCATTCTTGGTATCGTTCCTCTCCGATTTTTTCTCTTAATTCAGTGTTCTCTCAATTTTACATTTTCGTGGGGTGCAACGGAAGATGGTAGGTAGGTCACTCATCATCACTAGAATCTTAATGATTTTAAAAAAAAAAATTGAACATGATTAGTACAAAATATATGATATCAATTAGTAACCACGTTGACAATATTGCATGATTATAAATTGATTTGACGTCGAAATAATTACATTAATATATATACCAAACAATTATAATTATTACCATCATTGTCCCGGGATTGTGGCTAGAAGATGCAATATTGTTACAATTGGCAGGGTGAAGCAGCTGTCCATTTTCATCTACCAAATGCGTCTTGCGTTATGCAGCTCGTGATAAGAGCTTCTGACGTTTTGGAGTTGTTTTAATATTTTGTGCATCTGAACTCGATGTTGAATCTGCATGAACCTGCAAATTTTTATACATTATAAATTTAATTAAGCTGTGCATGATTGACATGGATAAAAAACATAAATTCAATTAGATAATGAAAATGTAAATAAAATATAAAGTAAATATTACGTCTCGAGATGGATAGGGAGAACTCCGAAATGGACTTTGAGAAATATTATGGAATGAGCTGGATTTTGAAGAATTGTCCATTTGATATAATTATGATATTTTCTCCCTACATTTGAGCAAAATCAACAATAAATTTTGCTTCACACACCTAAAAGTAATTTCGGTGAATTAAAAATGGACTTCTTGTTATCAGTGCTAATGTACAGAACACCGCACTGGTGCGTTTTTGGTACTGCGCACTGCTATCATTTTATAAAGAGACGATGTGGTGCTATTACGTGATGCACCAGTGAAGAATAACCGCAAATAATAATAAAAATGCAACTCTATTTTCTTTAAGTGAAAAAAAAATGGTAAATTTAAAATTAGGCGGAAAAATATTTTCGAAAATCTAATTTCATAAAACATTTCTTTAAACACTAAACATTTTTCATTATTTCACTATTTTTGCAAAAACTTTCAGCGAGAGATTTGTAGGAGACATACCTGGAGCAAACATAGCATGAGAGCACTGTGGAGCAGGGAAAAATGTTCCAACAGAAGTATTTAGACAATCAGAATTCCAAACCTCTAGTGATTCAAACCCTGTAGCATAGAATTTCAAACGATCTCGTGATTAAAGTTTATTCTTTTTTTTACATTTTCTACAGTTTTCAGAAACAAAATTAAAAAAAAAAAAAAAAAATCCATTTTTAGAAACAAACCCTAGATTCTTTTTGTTTTTGCCCTTTCTTCTCCCTCTTTCTGTGATTTCAAAATTAGGGCTTTTCAGTTTAGATTTATAGGGTTTGTATTGCCAAATATAGGCGTCAGACATTCAACCCACGGGACAACTTGCATGGTCGGATCCCAATCCATGTCGGCCCTTCCGTGAAAGTAAACAAAAACAATTTTTTTTCATCGATGTGCTCAGCGTAACCTAGCGCACCGATGTGTTGGATTATCCCAGCACACCGCCAAAGTACTGTGATAAAAAATTAAAAAACAAAATATTTTTTTATCAGTGCACCATATGTAAAATATGGTACCAGTGTCGTTTTATAAACAGACGCACCGGTGACGAATAACCACAAATAAAAAAAGCGAAACTCTATTTTCTTTAAGTGAAAAAAAAACGGTAAATTGAAAAATGGGCAGAAAAATATTTTCGAAAATCTAATTTCATAAAACATTTCTTTAAATACTAAACATTTTTCATATTTCACTATTTTTGCAAAAAAAAAATCAACCAGAGATTTGCACGAGACATACATAGAGAAAACATAGCATGAGAGCACTGTGGAGCAGGGAAATACATTCCAACAGAAGTATTCAGACAATCAAAATTCCAAACATCTAGTGATCCAAACCCTGTAGCATAGAATTTCAAACGATCTTGTGATTAAATTTTATTGTTTTTTTTTACTTTTTCTGCAGTTTTTTTTACACAGTAGAAGAAAAAAATCAAATTTAATTGTTTTTTTAAATTTTGTTGCAGTTTTCAGAAAGAAAAATAAAAATAATAATAATAATCATTTTTAGAAACAAACCCTAGATTCTTTTTGTTTCTGCCATTTCTTCTCCCTCTTTCTGTGATTTCAGAATTAGGGCTTTTCAATTTAGATTTATAGGGTTTGTATTTCTAAATATAGGCATAAGACATCCAACCCACGGGACGACTTGGATAGTCGGATACCAATCCATGTCGGCCCTTCCGTGTAATTAAAAAAAACATATTCTTTTTCATCAGTGCGCCCGGAGTAACCTAGCCCACCGGTGCACTGGATTATCCCAGTGCACCTTGAACGTACTATGATAAACAAATTTAAAACAAAATATTTTTTTGCCGGTGCAACATATGTAAAATATGGCACCAATGTACTATTTCATTATGGCGCATCGCGAACGTTTTGTTTCACACCAAAAAAAAAATTATTTTACAAACAAACCCTACATTCTTTTTGTTTTTGCCCTTTCTTCTCCCTCTTTCTGTGATTTTAGAATTAGGGTTTTTCAAGTTAGATTTATAGGGTTTTTATTGCTAAATATAGGCCTAAGACATCCAACCCACGGGACGACTTGCACAGTCAGATCCCAATCCATGTCGGCCCTTCCGTGAAATTAAAAAAAAAAGAACAGATTTTTCTTCATCGGTGCACCCGACGTAACCTAGCGCAATTGCTGGATTATCCAAGCGCACTGCAAAAGTACTATGATAAAAAATTAAAAAACAAAATATTTTTTTCTTAGTGTGCCATATCTAAAATATGTCGTCGATGCGCTATTTCATTATGGCGCACCGCGAACATGCTGTTTTGCACAAAACAAATACCATTTTAGAAACAAACCCTACATTCTTTTATTTCTGCCCTTTTCTCTCCCTCTTTCTGTGATTTCAGAGTTAGGGCTTTTCATTTTAAATTTATAGGGTTTATATTGCTAAATATAGGCCTAAGACATCCAACTCACGAGACAACTTGCATAGTCGGATCCCAATCCATGTCGACCATTGTGTGAATTTTAAAAAAAAACATTTTTTTTTCCATCGGTGCACCCAGCGTAACCTAGTGCACTGCGAAAGTACTATGATAAAAAAAATTAAAAAATAAAAAAAAAAAAATTATCAGTGCACCATATGTAAAATATGGCACCGGTTTATGCTACAAAAACTAACACTTGTCGATTTTTATTATTTTCCCTATGTTAATTAGTGCGGTGGTTAACATGTAAAGCACCGGTGCTCCTTGTTGACATTGAGCACTGTACGGTCTATTATACAGTTTTTTTGGTGCGTTTATAATACCTCCACGCACCGACGTCGGTGCGTACAGAATTAATGGCGCATCGGTTTCTTGAGAATTTATTTTTTTTACTTGAAAATTTAACAATTTATTTATAAATATATTAATGAATGATATGGTACAGGTTTCAGATTCATAAAGAAATTACTGACAAGAGATCAAGTAACAAAAATATTGATAACACATCAAGAAAAGAAAAAAATGAAAGTTCTTTGTAAATTCTTTACAAAAAATATTATTTTTGAACTATATGGAAGTTTAACTAATATGTATTGTTTATTGTGTATCATGAAGAGCCACAAAATGACAAAGCTCGATAAGATTATTTCTGATATAATACCAAAAGAGCGTAAAATCTTGATGGAAAAATTTCAAAAGGATGAATGATCCAATATGAGTTTCTTTTTTTTGTTTTTATTTTCATTAATAATATACTTAAAATTATTAGATAAAATGTGTCAAACAATCTATTAATTCACATATGTTTAATGTTCTACAGGGACCAACAACTTAGAAAAGGAATGTTGTTCTAAGAAAAGAAAAAAAATGGAACATGCAAATGAAAATGAATTGCTCCTTAGCTCATCTGAAGTGGTGCTGGAGGTTAATGAAAGGGGGAAAAACTTTCAAAAAAGTTTGAGGGATCTAGTGGAATGAATGTATATACGTTCTTTCCACTTACAATACAAAAACAAATCCAATGGTTCCAAGAACCAAATTTTATCTAAACTACAGGAAGATTTTCCAGAGAATTGGTCAATGAGACATGTCAGAGTTTTAATAGGAAAAATGTACAACAACAAAAAAGAAGGAATGAAAAAGTAATATTCCTTTAAATGTTTGTCTCGAATTATTTATAAATATCACTTTTGTTATATTTACCTTTCATATATCAATATAAAAATTAAATAGCTTATTGTCATGTTACATTTTCAGGAAGATTATGAAAATCTCAAAAGATGAACGAGCTGATATCAGAAATATGCTAGTAGGAATGTCCAAAAAGGTGTACAAAGAGATGGTCAAAGAAATGGACAAAATCGCATCACAAAAGGAGCCATCTCAACAACAACGTGCTTCAAATGTAATATGTAATCATTGATTTTTTCGATCATTAGGTACAATAAATAAACAATTTAGCAAAAACATTAATTTTCAAGTATTTTGTTGTAGAAAAGAAAAGAAAATGGAACCCATTCAGCACATAAAACAGGACGATAAGGAAGAAAAAGGTTGATATCTAAGTTTGTAAATAATTGTTACTTCCTTATAACAACTTAACTAGATTTCATTTTTGTATTTTTTAAGTTGTTTTACAAAAATCATCATTAAATGTCTTCAAACAGGTGCTAACATACAAAGAAGAACCATCAGAAGAATTGATTGAAATTGAGTTAAATATGGGTTGTGAGTATATGTTGGCATATCAGAAATTAATTTTAGAATTTGTAAGCATCTATCGATCTTGTTTTACTTAGCTCCGTCCATAATTAATAAAACAAAACAAAAAAAATTATATTAAATATATGATTTGTCATGGGGTATAAAACTTGCAGGAAACGAAGTATGGAACTGCGCCAACAGATGAAATCTTGAAAGATGGCATGTTACATTATTTGGAAATAATGTGTATAGTTTATGAGTCAATTGTTGCAATGGTACATCATTTCTTTTCAATTTACATTGATGTATATTATTTAATATTGCAATTGTCATTATTCTCACCAATGTATATACACTCATTACAGTTTATTTTTATGTTTGTAGATGGAAGGTGAAGAAGAAGAAAACAATCAACACAGTGAACAAAACATTCTTGAAAATAACCCAAGTCATGGAAGTAGCTCTAACGGTGACGGTAGTTCAAGAGAATAATGATGATCACTATGTTTAGATATCAAAGCAAGACGTTGTATTTTTTGAAATATTATCCTGTGAAATCAAACATTTTGTTTAATGTAATGGACATAGTGTCCCAATTGAAAGACAAAGGGATAACAATAACTATCCCATTTTGTATGACAAATGTTGTCTTATATATATATGTGTGTGTGTGTGTGTGTGTGTTTTAATTTATTCTATTGTGTTTTCCATTGTTGTTGTGAAATGTAACACCACTGATTAAATTTATGGATGATTAAATATTATGATGAAGAGATGTGAAATTTGATGATATGATATAACAAATTAATCCAAACATCACATTCAAATGCACGATTAAAAATTTAATTCATATGAATGTTGTTATAAGATATATATGTGTCGACTTTTGATGAATAATGAATTTTAAAAAATCACAATAATTATGATATGATATAACAAATTAATCCAAACATCACATTCAAATGCATTAATAAAAATTTAATTAATATGAATATTGTTATAAGATGTGTCGACTTTTGATGAATAATGAATTTAAAACAATTACAATAATTGCACTGTCACAGGTCGATGTTTCTAAAAAATGCAAAATGAAGACCAGTGCATGTCAGTTACTGTACACCAGTGTGTTTGTATTCTGAAGCGCACTGATGCGTTTCTACAACCTATGGGCACTACACAAATACCAAAACCAATTAAAAATATCGGTGCATTTGTGTGGTACTGCGCACCGGTGCGTTTATGTGTAATTACACATCGGTGCATTTGGACGACCTCTGGGCACCGCACAAATACTGATACCAATTATAAATCTTGGTGTGTATGTGTGATACTGTGCACTGGTGCGTTCATCTGTCTCTACGCACCGGTGAATTTGTATGACCTATGGGTGCCGCACAAATACCGATACCAATTATAAATCTCGGTGCATTTGTGTGATACTGTGCACCAGTGCGTTTCTATAAGTCTACGCACCAGTGCGTTGAGACGACCTATGGGCACCACACAAATCCCAAGACCAATTAGAATGACCTCGTGCATTGTATCACCAACACTGTGCCTGGTGTGGTTTTATACCTTGATGGCCAGGTGCATTCTCCTTCGACCGGCCCGGGCCACCTTCTAGATGTACGCACCGATGGGTTCAAGCCCAAGTAGCGCACCGATGAAAAAAAATTGTAATAACCTCTAGCTGCCCTTTTTTTTTAGTTGTGTTGAATTTCCGTTAAAAGGTCTGCCAAAACCTCCATAACCATAAACAGATGTTGTAGCAAATGTTTTTTTGACAATTTTGGCCAATTTTATAACACTAAAAACCTCCTTTATAACCTCCGCTAGAGGGTCTTCTCCTTGTAGTGAAGTGTACAAAACCATCGGTGCTTGGTAGGAATGGTTACAGCCTACAAGCTATGGTCACAGGCAGAAAAGATGGTTAGAAGGTTAGTGAACACAGGCTAATATATATATAACACATTAAATTATGGAATGTAGTATGTTTCATATAAGAAGAAGAAACGCAATTAAACTAAAACAAAAACAAAAGCTCACAATGAGTCAAACGAGACAATAATGCAAATGGTGGAATAAAATCCCCTCTTATTGGCCGCTATTAGTAAGAAAGATAGAACGTTACACACTTGACAAATGATCCTTAGAACTATGGAGTTCTAGGACCCAGTGCAAGGAGGTTTTTACCCTTGAGCTAATGTCACAAGGCCTCTCTCTCCTTCAAAGGGATTGAAGTTGTTGGATGGCCAACAACCGAATCCTCTAACTCTATTGTTGCTCCGTATTACACATTGCAAGTTTTCTCATGGGAAATTTGGCTAGCATCAATGTGTTCTCATTTTTTTCTTCTCATGGTGGCTATTTATAGGAAAATTCAAATCCTACTTCCCTCTCTTGGTACACTTGTGGATGGTGACCCAAAAGAGAGGGTTGATTCCTTTGTGTGCTCACTTGATTCCTTTGTGTGCTCACTTGAGGTCCCAAGGTGGCTCTAGGTGGTTGTCCTTAGGCGGCCTCAAGTGGAAGATCATTTTCTGAAGTGTGTCAAGTGGTCACGGATAGTGACTTATGCCACTCCCAAGACCGCACGTCTTTTTGAGGTAAATCCGCGTAGACCAGCATGCCTATAGAAGAAAAATGTGCACAAGGCTCATTTTCGTATGTCTCTGCTGCGCAATTTTATTTTTTCCTCTTAACCTTAGAGATTTTTTAAAATTTTCATATCATCTAATCTTTCTTAGCCCTGTAAATCCTTATGCTTGACATTTAATAATTTCATTTTTCTTGTCTGATTTTCCAGTGATAACAGTTGCCCCCTAATGTGTGAGGTTTAGGAAGAACTATATAGCCAAAATACATTATATTTTCTTTTATATATAACCTGTGTTGAGAGAGAGAGAGAGACCTGCATACATCCCAAGGTTGGAAACCCCTTACATTGGGTAGAAGAGTGACCATGTTCTGTCAAAAACCTGCAAGAAATGGTATGATACAATAAATACAATTTTTCTACTAGGCAGGATGTCCCATGCTCGTAATGCTTTGGCTAGCTAAACAAAGCTATCTAACAGATGAAGGTTCTGCCTATGTCACTGATATGGTAGCAATCTGCTGATTTGGTTGATGACGACTATTTTTGACACTCTCAGGGGCATTTTTTCTTTGAAAATAGGTTGAATGCAGTGCCCACGTGTGTAATATTGGTATGGAATATAAATTCTCGTTGTACGCATGGGTGTATAATTGAGACCTTCCCATGTAAAAGTGTTGAAAGAGATGCTTATAATGGCATGGGTCTTCAACGAATCTGAGAAAAGTGCAATGGTTGTAAATTACGATACCATCTTGACATGAAAGCTTGTGTTGTAGTCGAATGTCTGGAGGATAGATGACATCTATGGGCAATGATGATTCCACAGTGCCACCCTAGGATGCCCCTATTGTGGTGAGGATCCATCCAGGGTACTGCTTCTGTTTTGGAGAATGGGTGTTGAAGTCGAAAAAAAGGAAGCCTCAATCGAACGAGATAGCTACTGATGCAAGGGACCAGGGTTTTTTATTTGACAGGTTTAACATAGGCATGATGGCGAGGGATGAATGAAAACTGATGATGGGAATTCAGTGGCCCAAGTTTGGAGCATGAAAAAATCAGTTTGGCGGCAGTCATAACTATTTCTGATGAGGAAATCCCTAGAGTCGGTAGGACGTCCAGGGTGGGAATATATTGGTTATAAATGTCGTGGTGGCTTTGCATGAAGGTGTGATGCTCTGACCAAGGGTGACTAGGAACTGCTGCCAGGGAGAAAAATGGATTGATGAGTGGGGGACTATTCACTATTTGAGATCTTTGTACACTTGCCAAAAGAATAAAAAATGGGATTGGATTGTAAAAAAAACAGAGACGGGTGCCCCAAAAATTTGAAAAAATATCGCTCACTGATGATGTGAGGAAGGTGTATTTGCTGAGGGTGGGGGCCCCATTAGTTGGTATCTATGTGGGGATGGTGAAACGGATGTAAAAAATCATAGATGGGCTATGCTGATAGAGGGATGGTAGGCCAAATGCGAGACGCAATGGTACGTATTCGATCTGCTTGCAAAAAATGGTAGTCCAGGAAAGGGGTTTTGTTTAGATATGGTAAAACTTGACTTGATGCATGGTGGATGAATGGTCATGAAGTGCTTCTCGGACTGAGGTGGTATGGCCATGGCATCGTATTTGTCTGATGCATGGTCTACTTTGAGTGACGAACGCCATGGAGGGGAGGCTCTACTGACCAACGAGGATGTTTATCATGTGAAAGGTGGGGAGATGATAAACATGATCGGGTGTTTGGAACCTATGGTTGATTTCTTGTGGATAAATGATGTTAGGATATGTAGAGTTTCTCTAGGACTCTATCATGTTGAGGGTAGAATGATACCTACTCTGAAACCTTTGGTGCATGGGGAAATATATGGTTTGTTTTGCTATATAACACCTGCAATAAAATACCTCAAGTGAAAGCATCTTTCTCATTAAAAATTATTGAAAACATGTGCTGAATGAACAAAGGATAAGAGAGGGAATACCTGTCGGAACTGAAAAAATTATTTTTTCGGAGATGTGAATGTGTGAAGCCTCCTTTGTGAATTATGAGATGTTTATCATTGTGTTGCTTTCGGTTCTGCAATTGGGTCCTCTGAGCTCTCGTTATGGTCCTTCAAATAATTTGAAAAGGGCAACATATAGGCCAATATGGCTCATTTCAAGTCATTTGTGACATTTGAGTGTTTGAGAGCTTGAGAGGTCAGAGCGTGTTGTTGATATTTTCTTACCGTTGCAGTCAACCTATGCACTCGGGATTCGCACTACTAGAGCCAAGAAGGCCCCAAAACGTCCCACATTTAATTTTTCAGTGTGACTGGGAAGGTGTCTGTACAAATTGGGTTTGTACGGAACCCTAGCAAATGTTTTCCTTGACCGCGCGGGCGATCGAGGTACAAGCGCAAAATTTATGTGCAAAGCTAAGGTTTTGCACACAAATTTCACGCTTGTCATTTCTTTCTGTGTGTGGCCTCCATGCCTATCTGAAATGCAGGCACGCTGAAAGGCCAAAGCTATTTTTGGAAAAAAAATTGGGAAATTTTTCAATATTTTGGTTTTTTTGATGTCACTGATGTGTGTCTGTTTGGTGACAGGATGTTGTGGAGGGAGAGAGATTGTCCTGACCTCTGGATGGATGTGGCACAATATGCCAATGCTCACCAACAGTTGGCGCAATGGGGTCTTCTCAAGTTTCTTGAGAATGACCTCCTACGATTGCAGGATTGGTTACTGCACTACCTGGTCCGTTGTTGGAATAGGCAGCGCAGAGTTATGGTGCTGCGAGGATGTGACTTGGCTATCCGTCCGAAGACAGATATTTATTTTGTGATAGTACTATTGCCTTAGGTTGAGGTGCTCCCATATCCACTTCCCCTTGGAAGGGTCAATCTTTGGCGATTCGCATATATCCATTGTGGCAAGGCGCATCTCACGAAAGGGTGCATTCTGATAGCGGTAGTGACAGATTTGGCTGAGCGATGTGGTCTAGAAATGATTGTGCAACTGACAGGGTCATCGTCACCACACAGGGCTTTGGAGCCGTAGATAGGTGTCCTATGTCGGCTGAGGGCTAGGCACTTCTTTGATTTTTCCCATCACTGCTATGACAGGATTGTGGCACACTTCGCAAAGGTCTATGACGGATCTAATCTATTCACCTATGCTAGTATCCTTTGTAGCATCATGTACGAGAGAGTGGTGCTACTTCGGCACATGGTGCCTATTCCTGCGGGGGGTCATCGGGAGCCTCACATGAGGAGATGGTCTCTAGTGATGCCTCGTAGTGGGGGAGGAGTGGTGGGCATTATTGGAATGAAATCACCAAGGCTTGGTTTGAGGCCAACCCTCAGATGTTCCTCCCCTATCCATATGTTGGGATGGATTTCCGAGGAGACCCGGATATGGTTCTTCCTGCTGGATATGCTTGGGGACCAGCAAGTATAATCTTTGTTTTTTATTCTGCATTTATTGAGTATGTATGATTTATATGTGTATTATGATTATACTGACCTAGTTTTGTTACTCCTACAGAGGTTGACAAGGTTGGGTGCCTTATAGCTCAGTTGTTAGGACACTATCCACACCGGAGGTTTCGAGGAGCTTTGCTCCCCCTCGAGGGGCAAGGAGGAGGTCCGGTGCAGCCTTAGGGTGGAGTTCTTGGTGATGGGGTCAGCCCATCTGGAGAGGGTAGTATTTCGGCTACTACTAAGTGCGCTACAGTGATTACTCATGTTGAGGCGGTGGAGACCCGCATGACAGAGATGGAAAAGTATATGGTTGCCTTAGAGGTCAGGGCCACTGACTTGGTGGATGCATGGAGCTGAGTGGACCGACTGACCCAGGGTATGCCTACCCGTGGGTTTGTTGAAGATTTGGACGATGTGTGGTTAGAGACACTGATGGCTCGAGAGAGGGGCTATCAACCGACTCTGCGCCGCATGGTGGCTTTAATTTTGACAGTTGCCCCAGTACTAGCACTGGGAGCAGTTGTGTGTCCAGGTGCCCAACCTTGAGGGGCATAGTCCTAGAGATTTTTTTGTACACAGGGAAAGCACCCATTATGAGGATTCTTCCCTTATTTTTTACGACATTTGTATATGTATTTTTAGCTGACCTGTGGGTCAAATACATGACTCATCATTTGTACTTAGGCATATATATATATATATATATATATATATATATATATATGAGAGATCTATTTTTTGCGGCTCTATATGGTGCTTCCATTGTTTATATGTTTTCATGGATGATGTGTATTGTTGAAGGATATCTATGTTTTTTTATGTTTTTTGTTTTTATGTATGATCGTTTCTCCGAGATGCATTCCTATTTAAAATGTTGTTAGCTATGTGATCTATTGTCTGGTTTTGATTTCTTGGCACATGTGTGAATGTAATGTGATTAAATTGACGGCTTAATCTTTTCGCACACAAATATTTTCTAAACAGATGCGAATCCCATACTCAAACTCTTGGTTTAACTGTGAAACCACTAACTGGGAATCAAGGTAGATATGCGAGCGGCGAATGTCTTGATTGAAGGCATTGCACATGAGCCCAATGACGGCATCATATTCTACCTGATTGTTTGTCATTGGTCTAATGCATACTCCATTGGTGAAGAATGGCGATCGGTCAGGGTGGTAGATGACCCAGGCGACTGCTGATAAATTTTGAGTCCATCGCGATGCTCCATCAGTGAATCCAAAGTAATGGTTGTGTTGAAGATCCATTTGTGGCACTAGAGCTCTTTTGTGACAAGTTTGTGATCAAAAATAATTTTTTGGTATATGCACATTAACTCTAGGGCTGAGCCCTCTTGGCCCTTATGGGTAAAACCTTGAGGTAAATACCGTTGATGGGGTTGCTCAGGCATGTTCCGTTGGGCTCTGTCAAGATGTATGCCCCCTTTAGGAGACAATGTTTTATGATATAGGGTCCTTTCCACAAGGTTTCAAATTTTTCTGGCCCTAGGTCTTCTTTCGCAACATCATAGCGGAGGAATAACTCGCCCTCAGTAAATGATCAAGGGGTGATGTTGCAATAAAAAGATGCTTTTACCCATTTTTATGGGCCTCGTTGTGCTGGAGAAATTGTCGTCAACTTTCATCGATGAACTCTAGTTGTACTAAGCATTGTTATAGAGGTTGGGTGTCATCAAGGATTTCGATGGCAGTGTGTAAATTTGGGATCTCACGTTTGATGGGAATCACAGCTTCGACCCTGCATACCAAGTGGAAGGGTGTGAACCCTGTTGATGTTTTCACTGTCATGCGGTATGCTCATAAGGCAGAGAAAAGCATGTGGTGCCAGATTGTTTTGTAGTTATTCACAATGCGCTATAACATTTTTTTGAGTACTTTGTTTACAACTTCTACCTGTTCGTTGGATTGGGGGTAGTATGGTGAAGCGAATTCATGAGTGAATTCTAGGTGGTGAGATATCTCTTGGACAATTTTGTTTTCGAAGTGTTTTCCATGGTCGGAGACCAACTCTTTTGGTACACCGAACCGAGCAATGACATGGTTGAACAAAAATCGTGCAGTTGTTTCTGTGGTGTTTTCGTATGTGGTAGAACCAGACACGGTCGACAGGGTGCATATGGATTGGTTTTGCACCATCGCTGGTACAGCTACTCTCGTATTTGCAGCTAACTCGAAACCTATGAATGATGAGCAGACAACCCAAGTCATGATTCCGATACAAGATTATATGAATTGTATATGGTGTATCGTGTCATCGGTGTTTTGTGGGGGAGGAATTTCCAACGTGGCAGCTTGCCTGGGATCAAGGCTAGGTTCCTCATTAGGCTGTGCACTTTATGGGATTTGGAAGTTGTGCCTCGTGTATAGGTGCCTGAATGTTTCCATTAGTGGGCATGCCTCTTTTTCTTGGTTATGGCCAGTGCAAATGGTGTATGGTACCACTGTGCCTACTGAGTAGATTTTGTGAGAACCAACACTACTCTTCGTCCCTGAAGTGGACACTCAGAAAGGATCAGGTGTAGGGGATAGAGTCCTCTGTTGCCATTTCCGAGTTTTTAGTCCGGGTAACTCTTTTGGGGAGTGTAGAATCAATGTTGCTCTTGCCACTTGAAGCTTGGGGAGGTGTTCACATTTCATAATATGGTGAAAATGTGAGCAGATCCGGTAATAGCAACATGTGATTTTCTCTTGGTTAGAGATAAGTCTCTGAGGGAGGGAGGATACCATGCAAAATTTGTTCGTGAGGTGCTTCAGTTCTTTACACCAAGCATATCAGGATGTTTTGATAGAGACCGACAGGATTAGATGGGTGCCCGTCGTATTCTCTTAGTGTGATGTCTGATGGCTTATGTTTGGGAGACCTTAACTTCTTCCATACATTCTTTGACATTATGCATGTGGATGCACCCTCATCAATGATAGAGCGATGGATAAAGATGTTTTGGACTGACACCAGTATCTGGAAGGCGACCAACGAAGGAAGCCTAGGGGTGGCTTTGTCTAAATCAAAATCCATTAGGCATGAATTGGCAGGGTCGATTGCGCCTAATGAGAAAAGTAAGGCTTTTCTTTACTTTGGGAAATATTGCACTACTTCCAAAGCTAACATAGAAGCGGGAGCTTGAGCTAGATCATCCACAATGCTATAGTTGTGGGTCGCTTCAGAGTGGTTTCTTTCTCTCCTAGTTGGTCCCTTATACATATTTAGCAAAGGTTCAATAGGAATTTTCGATATAATCAAATATTTTGTTGGTGCACTCATTCTAGCCCGTGACGAACTGGTGTCTGGCGAGATATTGTAAGTTCGGTTCTGTGTTTGAAAAAATATTTCTTCGCCAGTCATGTAGATTTCGTGGATGTTTTTTCTAGAATCGTCGGGGGGTTTTTATTGTTGTTGGATGCTAATCGCCCCTTAGTGGGGGAAGGGCTCTTGCATGACAGTTGTCTGCTGTGAGGGTCCCCCTTGTCCTCGGTTACCCTGAAGCTTCTTCAGCTCGGGGAGCTCGGGACAGTGATGAGTGTAATGGCCATACTCACCACAAATTGCGCAAGAGTGGTTGGTCTGGAGATTTTCCCTCTTGTTATGCCCTTGGGATTTATTTGGCTCCTGGTTTTGATTTCGGTTGGCGTTGCCCCCAGCCTCAGATCGCAAAGGGCATTATTGGTTGTTGCCCCCCTATCCAGGATTTCCCCTTTTTTTTTATTCATTGCCGCGTTAGGAGGATAACTAGGATTCTCCTGGTCATATGACTGGCGTGGTTGTTCCTGGGAAGGTTGCACAAAGTTCACCAATGCATTATTCTGCATTGGTGGGTTTTGTGTTGGGGATTTGAAATATTGGGGTCCCTATCCCTGGTTTGTGAATGGTTGCTAGGGGGGAGCTCTTTTGTCAGCATTTCTAGTCGCGTACTGGGTCCCCTGCGTAAGAGGGTATGGTCCTTCTTGTTGTTGATGGTACGACTACGCCCTATTGGTCATATTTTGTAAAGGTGCATGATGACTCTGGTGGTAGCCTGGTTGTGGGATGTTATGCTTAGGATCATATGCGTAACCGGGGTATGTACTACTGTTTCCTAGGTGACTTTTGGTTAGTCGAACCCAATAAATCTGTCTGCACTGTTTGACACGCCTAGAAACACTTTATAAGTTTGTAGGCACGGGGCGTTAGGTAGGATGTTATAAATGTATCTTGATTGTGTGTATATCAGCTCAAGCTGTTGGGCTTTACTAATGGCATCCTCTTTGGATGTAGGTTTTTGAGTTGCTACATCCTTTGAAATCTCTACAATGAGATTTTTTAGGAATAGGTCCAGTAGAACTCGATCGTCGACTTTTGCTTTACATAAACTTTGAAGTCGTCGCCATTCATGGAGATGGTCCAAGATATGGATGGTTGGTGTCTCTCTAAAATGTGTCAGTAATTCCATCCCCGAATCATGGTGGGTGGGTAATTGAAAATATGTGAGGAACGCAGTAGCGAGGGCATTAAAGGTTCCATGTGTAGCAGAAGGTTGCTCCACATACCATTTTGCGGCTGGTCTGGTTAAGGTGCACTGAAATAGTCTTAGCTGAATAGTATCATCAATGATGTTGTTTGACAAACACCACAAGTGAAAATTCATTACATGATTTCTGGGGTCTTCTTCTTGCTTCCCTTCGAATTTTGGAATGTCTGAAGGGAGCTTCGTGGGCATGGGGGGACATGTGGGGTTGTGTGCAATGGGTTCATTTGTTAACTTTGTTAGATTGGGTAAATTCAACAATGCTAAGAAAGGTAATTGTGTGTTGAGTGCCATTGTCGACTATGAAAACACAAGGTTCTGGTTAGGTATGGGGTTTTTCTTTGACGTACTCGGCTGTGTGCTCAATTGGCTCCCTGAATGGGTAGCACTCGTCTACCCCCTAGGGGTTGTTGGAGGAGTGGTGTCTGGTGACCCTATGGTGGTTTCCATTGGTGTTGTGACCCTTGGGGTTTCCCAACTAAAGATGCCCCGATAAAGGATGAACCAATAAGGGTGGCAGTGTTCCATCTTTGATGCCTAAATGGGAAAATACCTGGAACTCCTCCCTCTAATGGGGGGAGGTCCAAAAGATGTCTAGATCGACAAGGTCTCGTTTGGTCCGTTATGGTGTCGACTAGGTATGGATTTGGAAATATTCTTCAGTTTTATGAGAAGAAAGAGATTATATATCAAAGAAAAAAAGGTGACCACATACATAAAACAAAGTGAAACAAAAGTTTAATTTCCCTTTAAATTAGTTCTATGTGATCAATCAATCAAAAATGGTTTTGGTTGTTTTTTGCGTGTGATACTCAAAATCCTAAAGACCTAAATTTCCTCACACTCTCAATTATAACTGGGCCTTGCGAAGATATCTTCTGGTGGGTGTTGGGGCTAACGTCCTGAAAGAACTCGCAACGCCTTCCAGCAGCCAAAGAATCGACCAAGGTAAAGGGTAGAGGATCTATTGATGCCTACACTGTCACCTATAAGGAAGGATGCCCTAGATTTGGCCACTAAGTATCGTCGTCCCACATGAGCGTTCGAGTCTTGAACTTATTGGTAAATCAGCTACTAGTACCGAGCATTAGATGGGTCAGCTAGCCCCAAATAATACCGCATGCACTGGGCCTAAGCTTAACCCCCTCTAAATCGATTCTTTGTGGTGCTTGGTTTTTCTTTTCTGTGGGCGGATAGATGGGTTTAAAAGCTCCCTATAAATTCAATGTCTATGTTTCAAGATGTAAACTAACCATGGCAGCTTATTGGATGCCTACCCCCATGGTCCTAACCTGAACTATTATTTTTCTTGTGGCCCCTGTGGGGAGATTTAATGAGTTCACTTAGGTTAGATTTAAGGTGGCTTACTTTTCTTAAGGTGTGGCAATGTGTGAGAAAAATTGAACAATCACACAATTTTAAGATGTGGATATGCGATGATCCTTTACACATCCCCTATTAATATATGTTTGGATTGTTCCTTGCGATAAGAAAATGATATGCGGATAGTGGGACGCTTACAACTTTGCCTAATTAAACTAAATGATTGACTAAATGGAGATGGAAAAATATCAAAAGAGAGTGTTCATATGCGTGCCTAGGGTCACCAAAAGGTGCAAGGGCAGCAGAGATTACTTGCTTATCTTAAGATAATTAAGTCCTGGTCCCAATTCCTAGTGCAAAAATTTAAACTAAAATTAATGATCTAACTAGAAAAAAATAAATGGAAACTAGCTAAGCATATGTGGAAAAGGGTCACTTACTCCTGCTAATTATCTATGTGTTTTTTGGTGTCTATTTTGAAAAATTGAGTTAATTCAGATTGCAAGGGTGTATTTTTGCCACTCAATTTCCCCCTACTTAAACTATGTGAGTTTTGTGAAGATAAACTTTAAAATTTAAAACTATGCAACTAGCAATACTAAAACGCAACCCAAAGCATATTATAAATAGTCATGGGATACCAAACACAGTGTTGGCAGTTTTTCTCTAGGCTCGAGTCACTTTACAATTGGGAAAACTGAAGAAAACCACTGAGAAATATGGTCTATGGTTTCCGCACGGAAATATCTCACACAGGCACGCAACGGTGCGCACAGGTTAGAGTTGAACTTGCGCGAACCACCACATCTATTTGAGTAAACTGCGCGCGGTTTTCCTGCAAGAAATTTTTCTGGAACTCCTGAACTACAAATCTTCACTGTGGGTAAATAAGGAGAGAAGAGGAGAAGGGGATTTTTCCCAACAACACTCTAGAACAGAGAGAAGGCCCCTGCAACAAGCGCAACCACTTAACTAAAGGGTAAAGCAAGTGGAGTCACCAATCCTGTAGTGGTGGTTTTGGTGCACAAGTGTACCAAACCATCGGTGCTTGGTAAGAATGGTTGCAGCCTAAAAGCTATGGTCACAGGTAGAAAATATGGTTAACAGGTTAATGAAAACATGCTAAATTATATATAACACAATAAATTATGGAATTTATTATGCTGCATATATGAAGAAGAAACACAATTAAACTAAAACAAAAACAAAAGCTCACAATGAGTCAAATGAGACAATAATGCAAACGGTTGAATAAAATCCCCTCTTATTAGTCGCTATTAGTAAGAAAAATAGAACGTTACACACTTGCCAAAGGATCCGTAGAACTATGGAGTTATAAGACCCAGTGCAAGGAGGTTTTTACCCTTGAGCTGATGTAGCAAGGCCTCTCTCTTCTCCAAAGGGATTGAAGTTGGTGGGTGGCCAACAACAGAATCCTCTAACTCTATTGTTGCTCCGGATTACACACTACTGGTTTTCTCATGGGAAATTTGGCCAGCATAACAATATGTTCTCATTTTGTTCTTTTTATGGTGGCAATTTATAGTCAAATTCAAATCCTTCTTCCCTCTCTTGGTACACTTGTGGATGGTGTCCCGAGAGAGAGGGTTGATTCCTTTGTGTGCTCACTTGAGGTCCCAAGGTGGCTCTAGGCGGTTGTCCTTGGGCAGACTCAAGTGGAGGATAATTTCCTGAAGTGTGTCAAGTGGTCCCGGATGGTGACTTATACCACTCCCAGGACCACACGGCTTTTTGAGGGAAATCTGCGCAGACCAGCGCACCTATCGAAGAAAAATTCGCACAAGGTGCATTTTTCCTGTGTCTCTGGTGCACAATTTGATTTTTGCCTCTTGACCTTAGATATTTTTAAAAAAATTCAGATCCTCTAATGTTTCTCAGCCCTATAAATCCTTCTGCTTGACATTTAATAATGTCATTTTGCTTGTCCGATTTTCCAGTGATAACAGTCATAAAAGCCTACATCATATATGTAAATTCATGTGTCTAATATTACGAATTTACAATTATTTAGTAGCATGATATTTATAACCTTGCCAAAGACCCTATCTCATAATATCCCAAACCTTTGAAACCTTTAAAATATCATTCTATTTGGTAGCATCCTTGTTAGATTTCCCATCTATTAAATAGCATGTAGTAGCATGTAAACTGAGGATAATTTGGTGGAGCCATAATCCATACACATGTGCCAAAGAAATCATCCTTGTCCCATCATGGTCTATTCACACCTAAAATAACCTTCCCTCGACATCATTTAATTTCTCTTAGCTATCCCATTCTTTAACTACATTTGGTCAATAAACTCAAAAATATACCTATTTAGAGAATTTTTTAGTTAAAAGATTTCATGCCAAAATATTTTTTATAAAACAATTTTTGAATAGTTTCAAGAATGGGTGATTATATAAATTGAATGGATCCAAAGGAATCGAAATTATAAGGTCTAACCCAAAGGTTATGAAGATATTCTCACAAGTCATATGGCTTTATTTCTTTGAGAAATTTCAAGGCTCGGATGTGAGTATTGCATTAGAATTTTCCAAAACCTTTAATGGAACTACGGATCTGGTGTGACATCTCATATCCATTGTTAAAGAGGAGTTCATTAGTGTGGTTATGGGATTTCTCGGACAAGGAGAGAGGTGGTCCAAAAAAATTAAGATCGAAATGATGGCTAGGCCCAATTCCTTGAGAAACCTCTCCACTATTTGATCTCAGATGAAGGATTTGAAGGGAAGCATTGTTGTCGCCATGGAGAGAAGTTATGTTCTTTGTTTAAAAATTTATCACCTACAAGGTTAAGTTTAGTATGGTGTACCACTATCATATTATAATTTTAATGCACTTACATTAGGATAAGCTGCTCAATATGCCTTTTTACTTGCTTAGGAGTTTGATAAATATGGCTTCAACTATGGTCCCAATTCCTTGAGAAACCCACTCCACTACCTTACCGCATATGAGGGATTTGAAGGGACACATTATTGCCACCATGGAGATAAGTTGTGTTCTCTATTCAAAAATTCATTACCTACGAGGGTAGATATAACATGTTGTACCATTTTTATATAACAATTTTAATGCACTTGAAGGAAGGTAAGTTGCTTTATATGAATTTTTACTTGGTTAAGATTTTTACAAAGATGGATTCAACTTTTAGGGAACAATGAACTATTAACTTTGGGTTATATCACCAAGCCTAATAAATATTTTAGTCTTGAAATTTTTGGACCAACTCAACATTCGATGGGATGTGTGTTCTAATGGGATTAAGAGTAAGATGTGTTCTGGGGTTCTGCCTCCAAATTGCCAACTAGCTTAGGAGCAGTCACAAGCATCTGCTTAAGCTCCAACCTTTAGGCATCATTATGGAATGAGGGTATCAAAGTGATTGAAGGTGTTGAAAGAGAAGAAGTTTGCAAACCCTAGTATAGAGATTTCTATAGAATTAGTATCATTCAAATATTAGGATATAAAGTATGATTAAGACCAAGAAAGATCCTCTTATGACCAATAACAAGATCCTTCTAATGATGAGGAGCATGCTTGAGACTTATTGAGGAATCTAACTAAACCCTACATCAAGAAGAGGAGCAATTTGAAGAAGGGTTTGAAGGGTCCTCATCTTAAAAATCCTTGTCACCATGAGATAGTCCAGTGAGGTCATTCCTTCATCTAAATTAGTGTCACCAATACAATAGGTTCAATCTCAATATTATATGTCTAAGGAACTCGAGCATTTAAAATTAATTCTAGGGCCAAAATTGGCAAGGCCAAGATAAAGAAGGAAATTCAAAACTAAAAGAGGTAATCTACACCAAGCCCTGAAACCATTTTGATTATGTGTCCCTAACTATCAAGCCTTACTTTAAAAAATATATATATATTGATGTTGCAAAATCATAAACTTAAAAGAAAGATTCAAAAGAGTAGAAATAAGCTTAGCAATTTGGTGTCCTTATTAGTTTATATGGATCAAGAAGAGGCTCCATATTATAGGACACATATTTATTTGAAATAAAGTGTAAAGGATTCATAGTATGCCATTAACCAACACTTATGCCTTTATTTAGTTAAAACCTTACTTGCTACAATTGAGGACTTAGGAAAAAATTCTTGATTTGGGAATCATTAATAAGGAGAGACATCACCAAGTAATTTATATGCTAAAATAGAGGTGGTTTTCCATGTATCTCACTCAAGTAAAAAAATGTAAATCCAAGATCAAATAGTGTAAAGATCAGATGATAGAGCCTTAACATTTCAAGCAACATGCACATGAAGTATCTTTCAAATAAATCTCTTGTAGAACCCCTTACATGGTTTATCATGTATTAATACATGATCAATGTACTTCATTTAGATTGAGGCAGTTGACAGTGGGGAAATTACACAAAGTAAAGCACCAACAAGACTTCATAGATATATTTTTCTCTATCAACTCTGAAGACTAGAACTTATGTGAATTATACCAATTTAATTTTCTGATCCAAGAAAACTCTCATTTGAACCCAAACACTTATGTCATCGATGTCCAATTTGGATCTTTTACCTACTATATCCTTAGTCTAATTCAGTGCAAAAAGGCTCCCAAGTTTTATGTACAGACCAAATAAAAAAAATGTTAATGGTTAGAGATGATTATCCATTTCCAGGTGTGGTAATAAATGACTCCCAAAGACTAAAGTAAGTTCTGGGGGACTTTTTCACCATTAGACATCATCAAATATTTGTTGTGATAGATTATCATGAAGTTTCAAAGGCCAACTCCTTATAGGCACTTTTGATTTCTCATGATTTGTGCAACAAGTTGCCCAATTATCTAAAGAGAAAAAATCCAGTGGGATACTCTTTCTTCAATTTATCTCTTACTAGAGCATAATTTTATACCAAATCTCTACTAATAAATGGGGCAAGATGTAGCACTTCCCTACTATATTGTATCCAATTTGGTTCTATAGGGAATTTTTTCAAGGGGAAGAGCGGGATGAAAGGACACGTAGGACAAAAAAAATGGACAGGAGGTCGCATCGGGGACATGCAACCAGATCAACTAAGGGGGGGTGATGAACCATCATTTTGACCACTTTTATAAAGGAAATGTTCCCTTTGTTATCCTAACTAGTACTCATTTTTCCTCGTTTATCATAAACAAAACCATTTCCATGTCTTTTTTATATATTTTCTCAAGGTAATAATAGTTTGACATTTCTCTCTTTTGTTTCTTGCATAGAAAATTTAGAAAGTGTAAGATATTGCTTGTGTTATTATAATAGATTAAGGTGCATTTTCAAAGCTTGGTTTTCAATAAATATTTTTGACTCGATATATGAAGTATGATATTGCCTCAATGTCATTGTGAATGATTGATTACCAAGTATATTCCAAGATAACTCATCAAGGTTTTTATTGGCATATTCTAGGGTTCTACCTCAGCACCCTCTACATAATATAATTGGTGATTTCATAATGATCATGGTCAGGTATCAAACACAACATCAACCCAACCAAATGGTGATGGCATAACAAACTTAAATACCATTACAGTGGCCCTACAAATGTAAGATCCAATACATATCAACTCATAGCACTAAACTCTCCCTTCCACACAATGATAAACAAGGCCTATTCGATGCTTCGACCAGTTGAATTAGTGGCAAGTCATTTAATCATTATCATTTTTGGTTTGCATGTTCCAATTATGGACTGTATAATTTTTTGTTATTTTTATTTGAAATTGTATTCCCTCAATTAAAGGGGGCTTATCACGTGTTATGTTCTCTTATGTATATTAATTCATTCCCAGAGTAAGGGGTAATGAAAGTATGAGTGTGTGATTGATAAATTTGTAAAACTTATTTTAAAAACTCAATATATTGACTATAAAGTTTATGTGCCTCATTATGGTTTAAATTTGTTTTCATGAGATCATAGAGCACACATAGGCCACATCTTGAGGGGAGGTACTTGAGGTATGGATCTGTGCTAATATTTACTTATACAATACTTTACTTATTCTCTATATTTTCTTGGTTATTAATTGCTTTCTAGCACTATTTATTTTATTTCTTGTAAGTTACATTTGCTACAAAATTAGCATATTACGAAATCACTTTGTTCTTGATTAAAGCTTAATACATATAGCTAAATGTTGAAGTCATAAGTTTGATTCATAATGGCTCTAGAATAAGAAGTATAATTGATGAAAATAATATTAAGAATATTGTTCATTCCTTTTGTTATTGAAATTTTACATTTTAGTTTAGATTTAAATTTGAATTGTATTTTCTTTATATTGTGCGAAAGCTAGATTTGATTTTAGAATATTTTATTTTAGATATGACAAATTCCTTTTTGTGTAAACTACACAAAGTGTCTCACAATTTCACTTGACCCTAAGTTGATCGATTAAATGATTGTGTAATATAAGTTTACCCCTAATGATAGGAATACAATCAAAAATATCATCGAGGATGGTGTGGCTTTGGAAAATTGCATCTAATGTGCCCCACTTCATTAAAATTGTAACACAATAGTGGAGAAGAGTTTGCATCATTCCTTTACACCCAATTGTCTTGATTATAGTTTAGGTTCTAATTCTTATTCTACCATTACTATTTGACTTCCCCAAAGTCTACCATTAATTAAATCTCTTCGAGTATTTAGCACAATGTACCAATCCTTTATACAATGAGTGTTTACCCTACAAAAGTACTACCATTACAATGTTATTATACTTCTAAAATAGTGGACAATGATGTAATTCATGGCTTAGTTATTTACATATCTCAAAGTCCCACATCTACTCAAAGGTGATTTAGACTCCAACATCTACTTTACCCAATACATTACTCGAGAGCAGATTAGCCATTGTTGCAACATATCTATGGGTCATCAAGCAATCATTCTACAAGTGGCCTTTAGTCCTGCATAATGTGCACCATACTACCTCTCTATTTCCTATCTTGGCTTTTGAAGGCTCTCATATCTACTCCAACAAATTGGTAAATTGACATTAGAATTGTCACTAGTACATAAAGTGTGTTTTATTATTAAACAAATTATTAAAATCTAAGCATAATCAACTATTTTTGAAGATATGACCATTCATCATTTAGTTGCAGCCATACATCCTTTTGATTATTTTATTTGAATATATGACTAATTTGTTTTAAAATTAATATTATCATTAAAATTTGTATGAATAATAAAAATAAAATGGAAACATGTGTATAATGTTTTGAATCATTAATATTATTCTTAAAATTTTTATCTTTATTACAACTAATGTTGTGACTAAAAATGTTATGAATAGTAAAAAAATGTTTATTAATGTTATTAATCTATTTTGTTCATATTAAAGGTTTACTTTCAAATCTAGTTGATTATAATGCACATTAATTATGTTTTCAAATAGTGGTTGTTAGGGTTTATGCAGCTCTTAGATCAATGGTGGATTATAGCGATTTAGAGAAGAATTTTGTTGAAGGAATGGTAGTTCAAGCCTTGGTTTCAACATTTCCATGCTAAAATTTGGATTTGTTCTTCAATATGTCTAAGAAGCTCTAGCCCTTAATGTTCCTTTGAAAGAGGATGCCTCGAATGCTGAAATTTTCTTTTCAAAATAGGATCTGGTCTGCAGATTTAATGGGTTTTGGTCATGACTGGTCGATCTCTACAAGTTGATATCTAATATGTGGAAACCCCTCTTGACTAATGATCTGAATATTTACATTTTGGCTTGGGGTTTTTTTGATGTGGTTTTTGATAATATTGAGGATAAGCAAAAAAATTGTGAATCCAAGCCCTGGTTTTAGAACATCCTAACATATCTTGCATTGGTAATTCATTATAGAATTTTTATTGTCGCAACCCATAATCTATTAATTTTTATAAAACCACTTATGCTCGAATAAGGGTTGAGATGGATTTCAACTAGGGTTTTCTTGCTAAGATTAATCTAGAAGATCCATAATATATGTGGGTTAATAATATGGATTATGAAAATGTTTCATTTCAATGTAAATCATGTTATGAAATAAGGCATGCAATCAAAAACTACCCAAAGTGTTTGCAGAACAACAAAGTTCGGAAAAATAAACAGACACCCAAATGGTGGGGAGGATATCAAAGAAAGAAGTATATGGTATATAAAGAAGAAGAGACTCAGGGTAAGAAAGAATATAATGAAAAATGGGAATAAGTTATGGACACAGAAGATTCATGGAAGGAAACAAAAACTAATCTGGAAGATGTGTGTGAGGATCCTTCAGATTCAGCGATAGAGGGAGTGCACCATACCCCAGTGAAATTTGGATCCCCCTTGAATCCTCAAAGGAAATAGTTGGAAAAGAAACTTCTTGGGAAAATTAGGCAAATAAAGTATAAACAAAATACATTGATGCTCACTCATCGAAGGGTGATGCATCGGATGAAACAGAAAATGTGGGTTGGATTCAAGTCGGGAAAGCGCAAAAATATTTCTCAAAGGAAAATAAGAAACCAGTCAAAATTAAATCAAAAGTAGTGAAAAATTGAATGTAAATGTATTTGGATCTTAGGAGTCTTTTGGAAAAAATCAGTTGGAACGGGACTAAAATTTGTGTATCATGGGGCCATCTCTTAAGGGATTGGATTGAGCCTTTGTGCTCAATCTCAAACCTAGAAGGAATCTTGGTAATTTTGAATAAATGTAATGGTTCATGGATGAATCCTTGCTCTATTTTTTGATAAAACTCTCATACCTATTTCTTTGCATATATATATATATATATATATATATATATATATATATATATATATATATATATATATATATATATATATAACAACCAAAGAAAAATAATATGTAAAATGAAAAAAATGGTGCTATTATTTTTAAATCTAATTGTGTATGCTTAAATTTCAATTGTTTGTCCTTGCGCAATTTTAGAATACATCCAATATAAATTTTTATTCATTCAAAACTATTGATATCATCAATATTATATATGTTGATCCCTCAACAAGTTGCAAATTTTGGTAAAAACTTGAAGCCTTACCTTCTCTTCACTATTGTAAGTATGTTTTCTTCTTTTTTTATTTACACTAGCCATAGTTCCTCATTTCTTTGTTGCATTGTTCATTCCTTCTAGAGAGTGACCTTAAATGGGCCTTCATGTTTCACTTGCTAGATTTTGACTCATTTTTTCTTTCTTCCCTGAACTTCATTAATGAATTAAGTTTTGATGTCTTCCCTTCCTTTTGATTTTATTCCTTAATTTCGTTTGCTCTAACTCTTTTAGCCATGATTTATAGATCACGCATAATCCTCAAATTTGGTCTCTTATTATCCTCTTTTTGAAGTTCTTCCTTAATCCCAAAATTGGCCCAATTTCCAAACTCGGACCTCTGGTTATCCATTTTCAAATATTTTTCTTTTAATTTGAGTTTGATTTGTTTCCCTTAACTCATATTTCAAATCTTGACTTGTTATTTCCAATTCAAGATTTAATTTTAAAGTTTTATTTTGAGTTTTTGGTTCTTCATTTAAAGTTGAGTTTCATTCCTTTCATTTCTTTATTTAACCTGTCAACCTTGCTTGATGACCCCACCCCTATTTCCAAATCAGACACCTTTTTCCCTTCAATTACTTAATCAATTCCATGATTTGAAAGTTCAACCCCATTACAAAATCAGGCCCTCTTATCGCCTCTTCTATTTCCTTTAAATTTTCCCTTGGATTTTGATATGAACCTTCTGAATATTTTCAAGCCTTTATCTAACTTTAAATTTTTCTAACATTGAATGCTCCTTTCAACATCTAATCTTTGCCCTCAAATATTTCATTAATTTTATTTCGTAATTGGCTCCACCAACCAAAATAAGTCTTTCCTCCTCCAAATTTTTCCTATACTTCTCTCAATTTGGAGATCAATCTTGACCTCAACCCTGCTTTCATTCTCCTTAAACCCTTTAATTTTTTCCCTTTTGTTCGATATCTTTGTTAATATTGTTCGAATGTTATTCTACCCTTTCAAATTTAACTAAATCATACCAAAACATTTTCTAATCCCAAACATCATCTCTTACTTCTAAAATTGGTCCCCCCTCCTTTCACTTTTTCACTTTTTTCCCATATTGATTTGTTAATGAGCCCTAATTTCCAAATCAGGACCTCTGCCTCAAATTATGGTGCAACCTTGCCCTAATTTTTCCATTCAAGACTAATTTCCCAAATAATTAATACCTCCTCTTCAAACTTATTTTCTATCAAGTCTCACTTTTGAGATCATGCTCAATCCTCAAATTAGAACCCCAACACCTATAAATTTGCAAACACTTAAACTTAGAAAAATTTCAAAAAATATTTTAATAAGCTAAGTTAATCCAAAATATCAAAAATGGGTTATTTTGATGAGATTATTGATAATGGTTAAATTTAACCTCTATGTTCATATTTTGTATGCTAACATGCGATGAACTACATGACTATAAAGGAAACTGAATGGACGAGAAAGAGGCTTGAACAATTAAAAGAAAAGGAAGTTTGAACTAACAAAACAACTGAACCAACCGAGTGGCATGAGAGTGCAAGAGGTTAGAATGGTCAAGAAAAGAGATTAACACCTAGGTGGCACTATATAATAGCTAGATTGAGAAATTAATATCCAAGAAAGGAATCGAGCTATTAAGGAAGGAATTGTAGATAGTAAAGGAATCTAACTCCCAGGTGCTAGGAAAAATACATTTGGATCAGGAAACCTCATGACCTAGAAAGTAAAGTGGATAGACAACAATAGGGGCCAAAATGATCAATCCCCCTCCTATTTTGTTGTATAAATAAGATAAACTCAATGGAGAAAGGGATTCCCCTTGTGCACGTTTTTTGTTGGGTCACATGTGCCAGATTTACTATGTTCATTGGATACTAAAGAATACCTCTAATCTCACTAGGTATTGATAAAGACCTCCCAAAATCCTTTGTTGAACCCCCCTCCCAATACTTCATTATAATTAATATACCCTCTCTTTTCTACCTAATACCCTGTCTTATACCCCCCAATAACCTATGAAACCCCTTACCCCACTCCACGCACCCCCCTCCCGCAACCCCCACCAATTCACCTATCCAATACCTATAATATATTGACTCTATTTCTCACAATTTTAAAACCTCCTATATGAATGAACATGGTAAGATATTGTTCAACAAGGTGAAGCCCCCATGACATTTGTAGATATTCTATGAATTTTTAATAAGGAGAATTCATTATTGGTATTTTTTTCTAGACTCATTCTAGTGTATGTGGGACTATTCCCTTGTGGTTTATGTTGGAATCATTGTAAGATTTTTATTTTTTCTATAGATTATTCTTATGTGAGTGATAATTTTTCCTTATTGTTGTGATTCAATATATTATAGTTTTTTAATATGAAATTTTTATTGGTTTTTAATATGAGCCTAAATTAATTTAATGACTTGTGATTTCATTTTTTTGCAATTATTCCACATTAAACTATTCTATGTTCCAATTGTTGGAATAATTGTTTATTTCTTGTTCATTTCTTGTTCTCATCTCCTAGTGAGGCGTTAAATCAGGACAACATTATGTTTTTATTTTTAGTATTTCATTTATAAAATATAATTTATTCTTTAAAAACATAAAATTAGTAATGGTTTTTGGGCCAAAATCCAACTAGTTTCCATATTCCAAACTGTGAAATCTAATTGGGACCTTTCATTGGGGAGAACCCTATATTTTGAGGTTGGAGCATTTTCCTTTGTCAACATTTTTGTCACTAGAAGGAGGGTTGGATGACTTGCTTACTTGTGGGGCCATTCTTATAAATGTATAAAGATCCCATGGCTCCTTTTTATATCTATGTATGGAACCATGCTCTGAATATTCTAAGATGATTGTATGTTGTTCAAATGAAAATAGTCAATATCATGTCGAATTTGAAACTCGATGGTGAGACTAAAGCATTTACATTACCATGTACTAGGTAATTTGATTGGGAACGTCATTCTCTCAAACTATATAAATATAATATTATATATAGTTTTTTATCTCACATTGAAAGGACATATTCAATCTTGGTATAGGGAATTACTAGCCAAATCATTTTGTAGTTGTAAGTAGTTCATGGAAGTTTTTCTAATTACTCATACAAAGTTGTAACTATGAAGAAATTTGTTGTGAATGTGAGGAAATATGAGAAAAAATGAATCTCTTAATGATATTCCATTAAGGGCTACACAAATTTATCATAGATTTTATGAGTGAAAAACACTCTAAGTGATAATTCCATGAGTGGTGTTTTTATATCCTTTCTATTCTATAAGAAGAAGAGTTTTCCTTTACCCATGAACAAGATCCACATTGTTACACATATATTCCTCCAAAATCTTTAAAGTAAGATATATGACATTCTAGTAAACACAATAGTCTAGAAGGCACTAGTTTTAGAATAATCATGAAAAAAGAGTTTAATCTTGAAGATAGTGTAATTCTTAACTTACAATAAGATATTTTACATCTTGGTCCATATGGGCATGCTATATCAAAAAACTACATGTGAGAACCAGAGCCCATTTTTAGAATAGGAAATTAATAATATAGCATTATAACCTTGAATATAATTAATTGAGTTGAGAAACCTTGATAGCCTCAATGAGCAAGTAGGGGTGCTGTATCAAACCAAATCTATATATAATTTCATCAAGGACACCACTAGGGTATTTGATTCTCATGATGTTTCGATGACACCATTTAATCATGTTGAGGTATCTTCCTTAAGGGAATTAGGGGAAATATTTTGAAGAATTGTTTTTTATATTGTTCAAAGAAAAAGTAATCTCTAAAAATTCCTAAAAATATATTTAAAATTACAACATCTACTTCATTTAGCTCAACTTGTGAACAAACTAAAGGTTTAGAAGTAGAAATAGGGGAATCAACATCAAGTCTTAGGAATTCCTTAAATTGATATGGTGAGTAAACGAAGGGAATCTCTCTTGACTCTATATCAACTAATAACCTCAAGAATCAGGAGGAATGTGAATATGTTATTGGTTGTATAGATACTCTTGTTGAAGATAATAATCCATTCTTAAATTCTAAAAAAATTATATGATATGTACATAGATATTTTTCCCAACTTTTGTTTATAAGATCTACAAAATTATATTACAATTGTTTCTTTGTTTTGGTAGTGAAACATAAAGAGAAAGTGAGACAAAAAAAAAAAAAAATATTGAAAATATGTTTTTACATAATGTTTTAACTCAGCCTCACTAATTACAAATCTACCTAGAATGGGAAAAGAATAACGATAAAGTTCTCATTAATAAAAGGCACATTCATGGAGTTATTTCTTCTCAGAGAAATTAAATATTCACCTACATAATGCAATTTGAGGTTGAAGAGACAAAAGAGGTTATTATTTCTTATGATAGCCTTATATTTGATGCTAACATTTCTTTTTTGAAAGTAAACTTTTGCAAGGTTGTATCATCCCTCACCATATTCACAGTAAAAATAGAATACCCCCGAAGCAGGGGAAGGAGACACCGAAGAGAATAGAGGGCAGATATATTGTAAAAGGAGAGTAGAGTGTTGTTTTTAGGATAATGGGTCAATGTTTCCAATGGAATGTATAGATTTTTTCAAAGACAATAGCAAAGATGCATATGTAAAATTAATAATGTGACATCAATTATAAGAAATAGGGTTAAATACATCTTATCATGTCATGAAAATAATAAAAGTGATAAGTGATATATGCTTCCAAATTCTAATGTATTAACACTTTATTATCCATTAAATACATCAATGGATCACATTATCTAATAGTGAAAGTGCTATATTTGGGTGGGCCAAATTTTTCATTATTACAATAATTACATTGATGGTCACACAAAGATGAAGATAGAGCAGTGCATGAAAACCATTCTTATTCAAAAAAAGGGTGTTTTTTAGAAGAAATATATGGATACCTACATGCTAATAGATTTTTAACTGGTCATAGTAGGAATTATTATCACCCACTTTCTTCACTCTCAATTACCTTACTAATTTATAATACTACATGGGGAGGAGGAATGCATTGAATTCAAATTAGTGAAATGAAAATGGTTGATTCTAGAATGTTGCAAGTAACATATTTTCAAGCAAAAAATGTCAATTATAAAAGAAAATAAAATTTGTGTAGATTCCATATGCTCATGAACCTATTATCGCACCACCAATGCTAATTCCATGATGCTTATGTAAAATAATTTCATACCACCAATGGCGGCCCTAAAAGAGCATAGTATTTGTGTAGATACCATAATAGGCCTCAAAGAACCAAACTCCCATGCATTTCAAAATCTATTTCCAACCTTTTCTTGTAATCGAACCACAAGTTCTTAGCGCAAACTCAAATCTTAATTGAATATTTTAAAAACATTGAAGAGAAATATCACAAGTCTTATTTTGTTTTAAATTGGGTATATTTGGCTAAATTTGTTTTTATTTTGAATGATTTTAACTTATTTCAAGTCTTGTATAATGAAATATAACTTATGACAAATAAAACATTGTTTTTGTTTTATTTTGGTCAAAATACTCATTTAGAGGTAAGAGACATGTGACAAGTGACCAAATCATACATGTGTTACATGAAGTTGAGACATCATAAGGGAGATCACCAACTAACAATCATAACCATCTCTAATTCCATGATGGAGTTGTTCATCTCATCCCCAATAGTCTCATACATAAATTATAATGTTTAACATAAAATGTATACTATAGCATGCATCCACATTAGCACCAATGGACATATATATATATATATATATATATATATATATATATATATAGAGAGAGAGAGAGAGAGAATCATTAATTTAATGTATGTTGAGATTTTGGTCATTGATTAATAGGTAAAACACTTTTACCCATGTTTTTATTCAACTTAGCTTTATGTAGACTTAGTAGCTAAAGTTAATTTTCTCAAAATCTGAAATAAAGAAAAATGATGTTAAGCTTTACATTTACCCTCATGGAAGAATAAATCTAAATTTTAGTAAATTGAATGCCACACTAACAAAATTTCAATTTGATCAAAAATTTAACTGTAACATCAAAGGAAAAAAAGGCAGGATGGAGGACTACATTTCAATGATATGGAAATAAAATGTACGTATTATGTAAATATCAAATCCATCATTTCAGTATGCAAATGAAGAGTGTAATTTCCATTCAATATTTGAATAAAAATGGCATTTTTTTTACATTAAAACATCAACTTTTGAGAAGATTAATACAAAGAAATAATTTAAAAATATGTAATAATGATAATATAGAATACATGTCCTCAATCATATGCAACATTTTTCTTAGATCATAAATAAACATGAGATAGACAAAATAATAATAATACTAATAATTTAGAACAATTGAAGAATTAAAAATGGTGCAGTATAACTAATAGACAAAATGATATTTTCCCTCGAAATCAGGCAATAGAATTTCCAGGGAGATTGTGATTTCGTGTTGTTTAAAAATGCATAAATGAATTCAACACCCTGAAATACCTTAGGGAACTTGAGTTTGCAAAATAATCTATTTAAACTTATGATTCTTAAAAATCTCTACCTTATTTTAACAAATTGAAAAATGTCATTTTGTCTATGAGTTAGACTATGTTATTAGAAAATATGACAATGACATTAAAATAATAAGAGTAGCTATATGGTAAATTGTTGTTTGAAAATGTATGGTTTTTCAAACTTAAATTATCATTAGCGAAAAAAATTCATAACTTCAAGCTAAAATTCACTATCTAAAGAACCATAAACATGTAAATATGGATTTATTGATTGAATTGAAAATGTTCCTTTGGACAATATTAAACTTGTACACATGGGTGTGAAAACAATTCCAAAATATTAATTAGAAGAACATTATATATATATATATATATATATATATATATATATATATATATATATATATATATATATATATATATATATATATATATATATATATATATATATATTGGTTTATTGATTGAGTTTAAAATACGACTACGAATATTATTAAACTCTTAAACTTACTGAAAACAATTTTCGAATATGTAAACACAGAGGCTTCATTGGGGAGAAATATCATATCACATGTGTTCATATTGGGGGATATATATTGACGAAAAAATGACATAATGGATTGAGCATATAAGGGAGATAAAGGGTTTTTATATTGCCAGGTATAAAAATGGAGCTCAAAGTTAATGACAAAATATAAAGGGGTATACAAAATGTTAATGAAAAAATGGATACCTACATTATCTAGTGAAAGTAGGGGTTTTTTAAATTAGGAAGATGTATTAGGTTCATATTGGTAGGGGGTTAAATAATGTGATTTTTAGAGGTATTTTCTAATATGTATTCAAATTAAGGGTATTGTTTAGTAAGCCATGAACAAACATGATATGTCATAGATTCATTGAGTGAAGTCCCCATGTATGTAAATAAGTAGTGTAAAAGCCTTGGAAAACTTAATCAAAGTAAAAGGATTTTGATCAAATAAAAAAGTAAAAATTAAGTAACACTTAATGATATAGAATTTTAGGATTTTTATTTTTTTCTTTATATCCTATACTTCATGGTTGGTTTCAACAGAAAAAAATCATTTCTTCCTTTATTTGACATTAAATTTCAATTTATTTTCTCCATTTATAACTTTCTATATATAGTCATTGATGCAATGAGAATGTGGTAATGCTTGTTTTGCTTATCTTTTGAATTAATGATATTAATTTTTCATGAGACGAGATCAAATGAGTGAGAATTTTCATATTTAAATTTAAATAAATAAATAAATAAAATATAGTTAGAAATTATGGGTGTGTGTGAGAATTTTCTATTAAAGAAGCAAGAAAGTAATGGAGTGAGACAAGATGTTGGCTTGTAATAACTAAAAACAATTTTCTAATAATCTTTCCCAAAGCTTCCCATAGATATGATATGAATAAGTAAATATAGAAATTTATGTTTTATGAAGAAACTTGTATATAGATATGATATAAATAAGTAAATATAGTAACTTATATTTTATGAAGAAACTTGTATATAGAAATTTATATTTATGAATTTTATAATTTTTAAATTTCATTAATATTTATTAATTAATTTGAAAATTTATGTTATTGTAGTTAAATTTATTTTAATTCTCTATTATAATTGATGTTTAAAGAGAAAATTTATCCACTCACATTACCCATTACCCATGAATAAATCTAATCAAAATTTTGCATTTAAGGTTATTTCGGTTCTCCAGGATATCAAGAAGGAACTGCAAGATATTCGGGTTTCTCAGTAGCATGCAACAGCGAGACTTGGAAGAATTGAGAGGAAAATCCAAACGTTGCACCAAGTGGATATGTGGGGGTCCAGTGTCAAAAATCATGCATCGGTTGAATCCTCGTATGACTGATAAACTGGTTCTCTTTTAGATGTTTCTTTCTGTTGCTTCATGTTTTTTGCGGATAACATTTATATTTTCAAGTTGTTGTCAGGCTTTGGTAGATATACTAGTATGGAGTCTATAGAATATAGGAGGAAAAAGCAATTTCAATACTAGATGGCTTTTAACTTGCTTATATGGCCAACAGACCTAGTTTCCTTCGGGCAAGTTGAGGCTATCATGTTTTGATATGTAATCTTGCTTATAATTTTTGATAAATAGAAAAATGGAAAGGCACTGCTAAACTCACAAAAAATAAAATAAAAATTTTAAAGAAGAACATGCACAAAGTATGAAGTTCAAATGGTGATTGCCAAAGGATATATGTATTAATAACAACCTCTTATTTATGTTGAACGATACAGTCTTACTAAAACGGTTTTTATGAGATCCCTTTAAGACAAAGATGCAAATGAGACCTAGTTAACTGATCTTGACAAATCTAGTCACTGATCTTGACAAATCTAGTCTAGGGTGTAGAACATGATTTCTAGTGGAATAACTAAACCAAAATGAGTCTAGAGAATATATCTTTAATAAGTAGGTTTAATTAGCTTTGATTTGGTTTGTAGCTCACAGTGCCCGAATCGGAGAATTAGACCTTATTTATTTTGTCTTTCGAATATTTCCCACAAGTCCATAAAGCTCCAAGTATTCTCCGACTACAGGTGTTCATGGATGGATTTCTTGATCTCCCTTGACTCAATAATTACATTTTCTAGGCATAAGGAATGGGCATTCAAGGAAATAACAAAATCATTTCCCGAGCTAATCTCGTCCTGGTTCACGAGGCATAGAATATATGTCACCACTTCCTGCACACCTTTAATCAAAGGGAACATGTAATATATTGATCACTTACAATGTCATATAAGATATGGCCTGCTAAAACTGAATGATATTATGAATTGGGATGTTTCTCTTTGTTTGCATCAATCCCACGAAAAAATATACAATGTATGTCAGGCCAATATTCAATACGTGTGACGGCAAGATATGGAGAAGAAGCTAAATAGAATACATAAAAGCTTAATATGTATTTTCTATAATAAAAAACATAAAAGATTAATATGTGTTTTCTTTTTATTGGATTTTAAAATAAAATGAATTATATATAGAAAGAGAGACACGAGAAGGTATGCCACTTACTCTAAGATTTTTTTTATAAAAAAGTGCAGCAAGGTCATAAGAAAGTGCATGCAAATGGAAGAATCCTCATAAATCAAAAAAACCAAGAGCTTTTTGTTGTTGTTTTAGAAAAACACTTTAAGTGGGAAAAAATCAACACAAAAAACAAGGAAGACAATGCAGAAATAGAATGCATGGGTAGCAACATGTTGATCCCTCTAATCCACAAAGCCTTAAAGGTGTGTAAAGGGTCTCGGCCTAAGAAGAGGGTCCCGAACACCTTTCCAACTAATCCTTGGTTTTATGAAGAGTGCAAAGCGGCTAAAAGATCCATTAAGGAGAAGAAGGCAGATAGTAAAAGCAAGAAAAAATATAAAAAATTGATAAAAAAAACAACAACAACAAAAAGAAATTTATGTGACTACAAGAAGAAAGGATTTAATCTCTTTGGGAAAGCACAACCCCAAAGGATCTTGGCAATAATTACAACAAAAGAGAAGGCAAATAGATAATAATATCATAGCTACTCATTGGGTGTAATATGCAAAGCTTATTTATGAGAGAAATCAAGAGAAAAGTAGCCCCCCCATAATCAACTCCACAACTGTATTATTTTCAGTAGAGGATGTCAAGTGAGGTATAAAAAATTAGCAAGTGGTAAATCTTCAGACAATGATGGGTTACAGGCAGAATTTTTAAAATGGGGTGTGGATATCTTGGCTTCAATCATCAAAAGGATATTCAACAACAACACACAAGGAAATTTCCAGTGGAATGGACAACAAGTATCGTTATCCCTCTTTACAAAAGTGGAGACATCAATAATCCCTCTAATTATCACACTATTATGATAAATCCTCTTCTTGGAAAATTGTTTGGGAGCATGATGGAGCGTAGAATCAGCAGTTGGACAGAAAAAGAGGGTAAAAGAGAAAAAGGACAGGTTGGTTTTAGGTCAAGGCATTCTGCAATTGATCATTGCATCACGCTTAGGTGCGTCATTGAAAAAGTATGGGACATTCAAGGTGGGGAAGCCCTTTGTTGCTTTGTTGATTTCAAAAAAGCTTTTGACATTGTACCTACGGATAAGCTTTGTAAAAGAATGGAAGATCTTGGAATCCCAAATGAATATAGAGTTGTTGTCCACAAACTATATGAGAAAGTTAGTGCTAAAATCATAACTAAAGAGGGCTTTTCGGAATGATTTGGTAGTGACATTGGGGTCAAGAAAGGGTACCCCCTTTACCCCACTATATTTGTTTTATATATTGATAAGCTAGAAGAATGGCTAAACAACACCAGTGGAGAGGTTACTCAACTAGAAGGGTACGTCGTGAAGCTACATTTGTACACTGACAATCTTATCTTAATGGAAAAATGTGTGCATGGTTTGATAGAGAATTTGAAAGCATTAGAGCTTTTATGTCAATAAGTATGGATGCAAGTAAACACTAGTAAAACCAAAGTCATGATCTTCTCTTTGAAATGGAAAAAGCAACATGTTAGTTTCATATTTGAGGAAAAACCTCTAGAGATAGTAGAAGAATAAAAGTACCTAGGAATTTTTTTTCACAATAAGCTCAGTTGGGAGACATGCATAACTAAAAGGATCCAAGGGGGGTGGAGAGCTTCTTATCTTATCCAGAACACATGCAAGGAAGCATAATTGTGGGACTGGAGAACCAAGAAAACTCTATTTGGAGTGTTGGTTACCTCGGTTGTCTTATATGGGTGTGAAGTTTGGGGTAGCAGCATGTCAAATCACAAGTGGAGACAAATATAAAGAATTCAAAATTACTTGATCATTAGTAACCTCAAAGTCAAGGCAACAATCCCATATGAGATCCTGCTAGTTGAGGTTGGAATATTTCCGATGGAGGCTTCAGCAATCGTTTGTTTGTTAAGTTATCTAAAAAAGGTGGAAAACATGGAGTCACAACATTGGACCAAGATGATTTACACGAAGGAGATAAAGTGCAGGAAGAAAACATGGAGGAAACTAAATGAAAAATAGATGAGAAAATGGGGAATTAATTGGAAAGATTGTCCTAATGCTAAAGAGGAGATAAAAAATTGGGTGGTTGAAAAATTCAGGACTGCCATGTGGGAAAAACAGGTTGGAAGAAAAAAAGTGATATATTTCAAAAACTTCAACCCATCACAATCACATGAAAAAAAAAATTTATTTGACTGCGTCAATCAAGGAAAAGGCTAAAATTTTAATAGCACAACTGAGGACCGGTTCTCACCATCTTAGGTGCGAGACAGGTAAATGGATAACCCCCAAGGAAGAAAGGGAAGAAAGAATTTGTATCTTTTGCAGGTTATGAGCATTTGAAACTGAATGGCACTTTATCATGGAATGTTTGGCTTATGAGGATATTCATAATTAGTTTTAAAGTGATCTAAAGGTGGAAAAATTGAGTATGTTGTTAGAGGAGGCAAGGCTTCACAAAACTGTGAATTTCTTGATCAAAATTCACAGCAAAAGAATTGCTCTAGAGGGAAACTTGAGAATGTGAATTCTTGTTTGAGGTGGAATGTTGATCCCTTAGATCATTGGGTCTCATGAACGTTATTAAAATATATCATATCATATCGAAAGGATTTTTACTACATCATTAGAACTTGACTAGAGTCATCATTTTCAAAGAGTGTTTGTTATTCCTTGGTGCAAATTACTTTATTGATGTCATTATTATTTCAAACCTTAGCAATGAAATATTTCAGACCTACAAATGGAAAGCCATGACTTTCCTTCAAATATTAAAATCCTTGGACGGTTGCATTAGCATTGTGATTTAAATTGACTTTAATATACCAATGGTTAGTGTGGGTTAGCATAGGGTATATAGCTAATTTTGTTATATTCCCTTGTGTTTAGGGAAAAAGGCTTAATTTAGCTTTATTCCATTATTGAATTTCACTTTACATGTCGTCAATCCTTACATGTAGATGTTTTATTTTCCATTTATTTATTTTGTTATTTTTATCCGGGTTGGTGTTTTAATTTTTGTATTTATTAAACCCATTATGGTAATAAAGAACCCATTTTGTTTTGAAACCATATTTGAATTCGAGCTTAAATATGTGATTTTTCTTAGTTTTACATACAAGCCATGAAAAGTGTTGATTTTCTTAGTACAATTAGGGTTAGCACAATATTGATGAAATTTTGATCATTACTTTTGATGTAGATGTTCGTTTAACTTATTCCAATATATAATTCGGAAATATACTTAAGAAAATCAACCTTATAGAATAGTGGAACAATAGAGATCACAACACACAAAAGAATACAAGATTTACCTTATGAAAACCCACAAAGGAGAAAACCCCAACAACCTTTTTAATCAAGAAATTCTTCGTGTTCAATGAGAGACACACCTAGACCTATGGTCTAACCTAGTCTTCTCCTCCAAGTTAAGTCACCCACACTGATCCTGATGTTTGCTCTCCTTGTCTCGCACAGAATTTCGGCCCTCCTGTAATAGCCAGTTTCCCTAGAATTTTGGCCCTGCAACAGTTTCCCCAATAACCTAGAAATTTCGGCCCCCTGTAATAGTTTCCCTAGAAAAATGTGAGCCACAGAGAGAGAGAGATCAATCGACACGTGTGTGTTGCTAGAGAGAGAGAGCGAGAAGAGAGATATTTTTTCCTTCTTCTTCTTCCTACTTTGTCCTTCTTGTCCTTCATTTTCTTTCCCATAAATTTTCTTGTGTGGGAGAATGCAAATGCCCAAATGAAGGAGTTCGAGTTGCCTTTATATAGTAGTATGTCTTGGGTTAATGGATGTGTCTCTTGGCCAGGCCGACTTGACCTGGAGGGAAGTTGACTTGTCACCTTTGGAGCCAAAATTTTCATTTCAAAAATTCAATTTTTCATATTTAAAAAGTCGCAATGGGACTTTGACTCAAAAATATTTTTCTTCAACTCAAACATTTAAAAATTCAACAGCAAGAAGTGCATTTGGTAAAGTTGATTATCTCATTTTGTGGAATATCTCTGCAACATGAGATTGATAAGCTAAAAACTCATATTAGAAACATCCAAATAGTTATGGTTGTGTTAAATTCAAGCATTATATATTTTTTTTACTCTTATTATGTTAATTTTATAAGAAAATCCCCAACCCATTTATGAGGAACATAAATTAGGTAGTAAATTCAATAGATGAATTTATCATAAAATTGTGTTATAAGAAAATCCCCAACCCATTGATGAGGAACATAAATTAGGTAGTAAATTCAATAGATGAATTTATCATAAAATTTAAGATAAATTATTTTAAACCTTACAAACCCTATTGAATCTAAGGGGTGTAAATAAAAGACGAAATAATCATGTTTGAAGAGTAATGCATAATATATTCTATGATGTTTGATTAGTTGTTTTTGTCATGTCATTTTATATTGGTCATGGCATTATCTTATGAAGGTTTTATATGCAAGCACCTAAACATACTACATACATAAGAAAAATAAGGACACATAACTTTTGACACATTATATAATGAAGGAATCCCTATAGAATATATGTCAGGATGAACTCGGGAGTGTGGGAATCACTGTTTCTGATGATGATTTAGTGAGCTTGGCTCTCTTCGAACTTCCTAAGAGTTGGCACGGTTATGAACACTCTGTCAACAGATGAGAAAAATTGTCGGATTGGGAACGACTATCGTTGGATCTAGTGCATGAGGAGTTCAGGCGGAACACCAGAGATGGATCTTCATCAAAGCATGATAATGAAGAGGATTGTGCTTTGGCTGCCAAGGCAAGGAAAGGGAAGGGGAATAAATTCCATTCAAAATCCAAGTCTAAAGGCAAGAAGCTGGATTTGTCCAAGGTGAAGTGTTTTCACTATCACGAACATGGGCATATCGCCACTAACTGCCCACAGAAGAAGAAGAACAAGAAGGATGTTGGATTTGCAGCTAGTGAGGCAATTGCCTTGCAATTTGAACTTGATTTCTCTTTGATCGCATGCTTGGTGTCAAGCGCAATGGGATCGGTGTGGTATCTTGATAGTGGTGCTTCCTTCCACATGACGGGAGATAAGGATATTTTTAGTGACTTGGAGGAGAAAGATCTCCACATGCATATAGATATGGGTGACGATGGACGATACACTGTGACCAGCATTGGTACCATTACCTTTGAGATGGATTTAGGTAAACCATTTCAATTTAAATATGCTATGCATGTTCCAGGTTTGAAGAAAAACTTGGTCTCAATTGCGATGTTGGAGGACAAAGGCTATGACGTTGTTTTCAGCGACGGAAAAGCTTTCCTGTGACATAAAACAACGGTTCAAGCCAAGAGGATAGGGATTCGAGTTAAGAATCTCTATAAGATCTAGGTAGATGGTTGCGTTGCCATGATGGGCAAGGCAGAAAAAGTGGTGAGCCGGGATGAGGGCGAATTATGGCACAAGCGATTGGGCCATCTTTATTCTGGAGCCTTGAAAGCCATGCAGAAAATATCTACTGGACTTCCAATGGGAACACTTTCTCAGTTAGATCAGTGAAAGGGTTGCACCATGGGGAAGTATGTAAAGTCCACCTTTCATGAAAAGGATAACTGTGCTTCGGTGATCCTAGAGAGAGTTCACATAGATGTGTGTGGACCATTCTCGGTTGCTTCAACAAAAAAACACAGGTATTATGTTATTTTTGTTGATGAATTTTCTCGTAAATGTTGGATCTTCTTCATACAGAATAAAGATCAAACATTCTCAAAGGTCTATGAGTTTAAGGCATTTGTGGAGAAATTCAGAGAAGCAAGTGAAGGATCTGAGGAGCGATAATGGTGGAGAATACATCTCTAACGAATTCAAAGACTTCTGCAGCAAAGAAGGAATTCGAAGAGAACTCATAGTGCCTCATAACCCACAGAAAAATGGGGTCGTGGAGAGGAAGAACAGAACGATCATGGGTGCAGCACGATCGATGTTGCATGATCAGGGCCTACCAATGCATTTGTGGGCGGAAGCATGCAACCCTACAGTTTATGTGCAAAACCATTGTCCTCATAGATTACTTGGCATGAATACACCTGAATAAGCTTTCACTGGTAAGAAAATGGATGTTTCTCACTTTAATATTTTTGGCTCATTTGTTTATGTGCATGTCACCAAGAACGCCAGGAAGAAGCTGGAGTTGACTGCTAAAGTTGGGATATTTGTGGGGTACACAAAAACACCCCATAATTATCGTGTGTATTTTCCTAACAGCAAGACGACTGTTATGCGACGAGATATAAAATTTGATGAGGGGAAATCCATGCAGTTGTCGCTTGAGAGGGAGCTAGACTTGCATGAGGAGGAGGATCTGTTGGTTCCTAAAGATGAGTCTCTAGATGTGGATCAGCCACAGGAGGAGGTTCATGGAGGGGAGGATCCACTCACGCAAATCCAAACATCAGAACTGGGAGAAGGCGTACCATAGAAATTGATAGGCTGAGGCTTGATATTGCGCAGAATGTAGGAGCCCCTACTTCAGAGTGCAGACAAAGACAGTCTCTTGACCGATTTACTGGATACATGGCTCTCATGAGAAAATGTATCATGACTGAGCCATCTTCCTTTCAAGAAGCAGTGTAGGATCCCACATGGGTAGATGCAATGGTGGAGGAGTATGACTCCATTGTCAAAAACAGTGTTTGGGAAATTGTTCCAAGGCCGATTGATAAATCAATGGTAAGTTTGAGATGGATCTACAAGGTAAAGCAATTTGATGATGGGAGTGTTGAGAAATACAAGGCCAGATTTGTGGCCCGGGGCTTCTCACAGATCAAGGGGATTGATTATGAAGAAACCTTTGCACCTGACGCACGGTATTCTTCCATAAGGACCATCCTTGCTCTCTCGGCGCAAATAATTTGGCACATTCATCAGATGGATGTGAAGACTTCGTTTCTCAATGGGATCATTGAGGAAGAAGTGTACATTGAGCAGCCTAAAGAATTTGAGATCTTCAACAGCGAGTCGCATGTGTGCAGACTCAAAAGAGCGTTGTATGGGCTGAAGCAAGCACCTCGTGCATGGTAAACTCGGATAGACAGCTATTTCACCGGACTTGGCTTCACCAAGAGTGAGGCAGATGCAAACCTATACCAAATTGTGGTGGAGGGTAAGCTTTTAATCATTGTTCTTTATGTTGATGATTTAATACTGACTAGTGATGAGCAGCTGATACATTCATGCAAGGAGGAACTTGCAAAGGAGTTCGAGATGAAGGATATGGGCCTCCTTCATTATTTCCTTGGATTGTAAATATGGCAGCGAGATGGTGAACTTTTTGTGTCTCAAGGCAAGTATGCAAGGGAGATCCTGGGTAAGTTTCACATGGAGGGATGCAAACCCATGGATACTCGTCTTCTAGAAAACTGGAGGGAAGATGATGTGACATCTAGAGAGGTAGTGGATGCTACTGTCTATCGACAGTTAGTGGGTTTGCTAATGTATTTATTGAATACAAGACCGGACATATGCTATGCGGTGAACCAACTTATTTAAGCGATGGTTAAGCCTACGAAGATATTTTGGAAGGCGAGAAAGCATGTCCTGAGATACCTGAGGGGCACATCTGAGTATGGCTTGTGGTACAGACAAACGGATGAGGTGAAGTTGCATGGCTTCACAGATGCAGATTGGGTGGGCAGCCCAATGGATAGAAAGATCACATCGGGGGGGATCTTCAGTATCGTATCTATAGTTGTTTCTTGGTACAGCAGGAAACAGAGATCCGTGGCACTTAGTTCAGCGGAAGCAGAATGCTTGGTAACAAGTCAAGTTGCATGTGAGGCTATCTAGATGAGAAAGATCCTGGTTGGTTTGTTTGGTTCTCATTTAGATCTGACAGTGATTCATTGTGATAATCAGAGTTGCATTAAACTCTCGATTAATCATGTGTTTCATGATAGATCTAAGCATATAGATATCTGGTATCATCATATCAGAGATTGTGTGCAGCAGAAGATCATGTTGCTTCAATACATTCCTACGAAACATCAGGATGCAGATATTCTAATGAAGGCGCTCACCAGGAGCAAATTCGAATACCATAGAGACAGGATCGAGGTGAAGGATGTTCCCTTTCTTTTTGAGAGGAAGTGTTTAGATTCAACAAGATGATGATCCTAGTGAAAATTAAGCACCTACACTAGGATGGAGCCTCATGCTATTTTTAGGTGGAAGTCTATTTTTAGAATTCATGAGAAAATTCTATTTATAGATGATTTCTATTTATAGATGGTGAGCAAATTCTATTTATAGATGATGTTCTATTTTTAAATGTATGTGCGAAGTCTATTTATAGATCACATGTCTATTTATAGAATGCATGTCGACTATTATTATCCCTTAATAATAGTTGGACAATAAACATTAATCTATTCTCAATTATCACTTGGAAATAGTTAACTGAAGTGTCAAATCAGTTAGCTAAGTGAATTTCGAGTTGAGTGGTTGGTTGGTGACTCATGCAAGTGGACTTAGTTGTAACTGAGTGATTCGAAGTTGTAACAGAGTTTGATGTGTAGTTATGTGAGTTGTAAAATAGTTTAACTCAGTTAAGTGAGTTAAAATCAGTTGTGCTAGTTGTAAATAAACATACACTAGTGAGAGATCAGTGAATTAATTATTTAATTAATTCACAATCAGTGGTCTCACATGCAACTAAAGATTTACTTTTGTTAACTACATGCATGTTAGATCCAGTGGAGACCCAGTTGAGAGATAGGTGAAAGGGATAGTTTGACTATCAGTTGTGATATTAGTGGGTGTACTCATGCAACCACACACACATTGGATGTGCCCATTAGGATTGTGCAGTCAAGGCACGCAGGATCTCATTCTTTCAGTGATTTTTATCAGCAAGGATTGCGCAGTGGAAGTAGGTTGTTAGAAGGCAGTAAATTGGCGCATGTATTTGGAAATTTTTGTTTGACATTGTGAGACGATTGTACATTGTACTGAGAGCTCTTGGATTAGAGTTTTGTATGAGATTGTTTCATGATCCATGATATATACATAATATATGATAGTGGGGTTTTTAGCTTTATGCTTTCCCGGTAAAAACATTTGTGTTATGTGTGATTGATCTTTCTTCATGTGTTTGCAATTGGCAATCGTGTTTTAAATTTACATAATAATTTTTGTAGAAGTGATTATGTATTTAATAGTGGCATATAATTGTTAGATCAGGAGAATCTAGGAAATACATAATTTGTATTAAAATTTCTACACATAGGACAACTTATTTTCAAAATAATTTTTGTAAATTAGGAAGAGATAATAATTAAGAAATACTATTTATGAGCAACAAAAAACATACATAAACATAATTTTTACCCCAGAAAACCCCAATTTAGGGAAAACCTAGCTAAGAAAATATGATATTAGTGTTCCTTATACAAACCCGACCAAGTGATCCTTTACCACTCATATCCCTATCACATTACAATGAATTCTTTTTTTTTTTTTTAACTGAAACGGGTATTTTTATTGATAGAGATGAATGGCCGAAGCCAGATCAAGCATTACAATTCACTGTTTCAAACAATACAATTCTCAGCTTTTACGAGGACGCCTTGCCCATTTAGGGAATGGTTGCCATATTCGGTGCTCCTGCATTTATGCTGATCATGCTCTTTTCAAGAGTACATCCTATATTTGCCAATGTGTCTGCTTCTTTGTTTAATTCTCTGAGGATGTGGAAGATTTGAGCTAAGGAGAAGTCCTTCAGAAGTCTGTTCACTCTTGTAAGCTGTTTGTTTAGCGCTGGGTCCTTGAGCCCTTTCTTGTTAATTAAATATTTTATCAACAATTCTGAGTCTCCAAAGACTAAGATTTCCCTTGGATTTCCTTTTCTGGCCAGTTGGCAAGCTTTTAAAAGGCTGAGAACTTCGGCCTGATTATTGGTTTTAAACCCAAGTCCCCAGTTGAAGTCCTCTTTTCTCCCATTCGGGAAGTAAATAACCCCTCCTGCTCCTGACCTGCCTGGATTACCTTTCGAGGCTCTGTCAAAGAAGATAGTGCATTTACCTTGTGATTTCCACCACTTCTGGAAACTATCCAAGTTGTCTCGAATCTTCCATTTTTCCTTATGATTTGAACGAATGATTGCTGAAGGTCTCGGCATGGGGGAGAAGCCATCCAGCCATGCCCTTTCTTCATTTTGAAGGGAACTATCTTCTTTGACAATGGAGTGTCTCAGAGTTTCTAAAAGAAGTTTCTTGGCCTGCTCCGCTACATTATCAACTGTCATTTCTTTTTGGTTGAAGACAAAATCGTTCCTGGCAAGCCACAGCTTCCAGCAAACATATTTTGGAGCTGCAATCCACACCTTATACCAAAGAGATTTGTCAGCGATGTTGAAGGGGTATCGAGCTCTCCAAGACGAGAACATGTCTGTGATCGAACAGTGTGCTGGGGGTCTCACATTCAGACCTGTCAAGAAGCTAGTCCAGGCCTTCTGTGCATACTCACAATCGATGAACATATGAACTGAGGTTTCCAATGCATTTTTTCAGAACACACATCGATGAGGACCAGCTATGTTTCTTCTGCACAGATTATCTCCAGTCAGGATTTTATTGTGGAATAAGGTGCAAAAAAAGAAATTGATCTTGGGGATGCTAAAGTTTTCCCAGATCTGATTCCACACTGTATCCGGGTGCTGAGAGTCCTTTTTGTCTTGCATCTGTAAGTAACCTTGCCTGGCTGTGTACTCCCCTGTTTTTCCCCATCCCCAAGAGTCTTCCTCGTCCTTATGCACAGGCGTAAAGTCTGTAATTGCATCTGTGAGAGTATTCAACTGATTTTTTAAATGCGCTGGAATGATGGGCAATGTCCAACGCTGCCAATTGCCTTTGTTATCCCACTCTGCTATATCCTCGAGTTTCCGAATACCTTTTGAACTGAACCAAGCTCTTAAATCAACAATTTCATTAATAGATGAAAGTGGGGGATGTCCCATGATTCGATCTCTCCACAGCAATATGTTTTTGCCATTCCCTGGGATTTTATACAAATGAGATCTGAAGAATTCGATCCCTTTACAGCAGAGCCTCCAAGCCTGCGTTCCTCTAGGAGCAAGCGCTGGATTGAAGGAGGAGAACGACTGGTTTTTGAGGTACTTAAGATTTAAGAGCTGGCTGACAGGATGCGTAGGCTCGGTTAAGAGCTGCCACAGGAGTTTACAGCCCAAGGCTAAATTTGCAAGCTGGGGGTCACGAATTTGGAGTCCGCCTTCAGCAAAGGGACGCTTCACTGTTTCCCATTTAATAAGATGAAATCGGTTGCTGTTTCCCTTCCCACCGTTCCATAGAAAATTCCGAATAAGACATGATATTTGATTTGCGATTTGTCTTGGAGCCATCAGCAGAGAGGCTTGAAATGTAGGAAGAGCTGAAAGCACAGATCGTATTAGAGTGAGCTTGCCGCCTGTGGAGAGCCAAACGCCACCCCACGCTGCAATCTTTTTTTGGAACTTTGAAATCACCTCCTCCCACAGGTGATTGCGGTTGGAACCCATTGTCAAAGGGAGACCGAGATACTTAATTTTGTCCCACGCTGCATAACCTTTGAACCCCAAAACGCTGGCAATCCTTTCAATAGTTTGTTGGTCTGTATTCCAACCATAGACAGCACTTTTCTTCTCGCTGATTAGCGCTCCTGAGATGTTGCAATACTTTTGGAGAATGATCTTGAAGGCATTTGCAATTCTCATGGAAGCACCCCCGAGCAGGAGTGAATCATCAGCAAAGAGCGCGTGATTCACTGGGGCAATGCCATGCACAATTCTTATCCCTGGAATGGAGCCAATTTGTTTCTCCTGTGACAGCTTTCTGCTTAGTGAATCAGCCAACAGAATGTAGAGAAAGGGAGAAAGAGGGCAGCCCTGCCTCAGTCCCCTAGTAGCTAAAAAGAACTCTGTTGGTCTACCATTCACCATTGGGGCGATCCAGATATTTTCAATGCAAGCTTTGATGAGGTTTATGAATTCCTGGTTGAATCCAAAGGCTGCAAGGACCCTGAACAGAAAAGAACGATTAACTCTGTCAAAGGCGTTACACATATCCAATTTGATTATCATACCTTGTTCTTTCCGGGTTTGACTGGAGTGCAGGGCTTCTTGGATTTGGATGACATTGTCCAGGATTTGTCTGCCTTTCACAAATCCTCCTTGGGCCGGAGAGATGAGCTTTTGGAGTAGGGGCTTAATTCTGTTAGCCAGAAGTTTGGCCATGATCTTATAGGATGAGTTGCAGAGTGAGATCGGCCTGTATCTGTCAAAGGAGCCAGGGTTTGTTTCCTTGGGGATTAAAGCGAGGAAGGTGGAGTTTATCCCTCCACCCACTTTTGCCTTCCTCAAGAAACCTCTTATCATTCTGAAGAGATCAGATTTGATAATCTCCCAGCAAATTCTATAAAAATGAACTGAGAAACCGTCAGGTCCTGGAGCTTTGTCTGGTTCCATGGACCAGACTATATTAGTTATCTCTTCTTCCGTGACTGGGCTCATCAGAGAATCATTATCTTCCATGCTGACTTGTTTTGGAATGGTTGAGAGAAACTCTAATGCATCCTCCTCATTCCCATTTCTTTCCACACTAAGGAGGTTCTGAAAATGGTTTAGAGCTGCTTCTTTGATTTGAGAAAATCCTTTATACACCTGTCCGTTAGAGTTGGTAATTTCTGCTATATGATTACGTGAGAGGCGTGCCCTGCACTGTCTATGGAATTATGTGGTATTTCTGTCCCCAGATTTAAGCCACAGACTTCGAGACTTTAAGCACCAATGTTCTTCTTCATTTCTAAAAGAACAGTATGTATTCCTTTGGGCAGATTTTTCATTGGCTAAGTCTGTGGGAGAGGGATCCTTCTCCTCCATTTCGAATTGTATTCCTTCCAACAGAAGAACTGCCTCCTTCCTCTGCCTAGTGGGGGTTTGCATGGATTTCTTTATCCAATCTTTAAGAGCTATTTTTGTGTTTTTCATTTTTTGTTCCCACACATAGCTTGGGGATCCGGATACATCTGCCCTCCAAGCTGTTTGTACTGTTTCAAAGAAGCCTTATTTGCCTGCCCAGAGAGGATTGAAACGAAATGGAAGGGGGCCTAGATCTTCTTCTTCTTTTAGGCATAAAAGGATTGGCTTATGATCCGATGTGAGCTTTGGGAGAATCTTGGAAAAAACTATTATGTTGTCCATCATTAAAGAACTGCTGATGAGGAATCTATCCAGCCTAGCAGAGATATGATTTTCTCTTGTTCTGTTGTTAGTCCAGGTGTATTTGCCTTTCACGGGTTTGAAGTCCACTAAGTCCCACTGCAGAATCAGATTTCCCACTGTATTGATGAAAGAATCCCTAGAATAAATCCCTCCTCTTTTTTCTGTGGGATCTAGAATTATATTCAGATCACCGCCTATGACTATATTTGTGGGATTGATCTGCTCTATGTAATCCATGAGTGACCTCCAGCACTCTCTCTTTTCTTCATAATGAACAGGGACGTACAAGTTAAACAAAGCAAGGGAGAGGTTGCTTGCAGTGTGGCGCAGATCTGTGAAGATCCAATGTTGTGTCTCAGAGAATCGTTCTAATGAGAAGGAGTTTTTTGACCAGAATGTGCCAATTCCTCCGGCCGAACCCCTTGCACTAACAGCCTTTCCTGAATCATACTTCCATTTCATAATGCTAGTGTTTAGTAGGGTTTCCCCTTCTATTTTGGTCTCTTGGAGCATAAGGATGTCCGCGGTTTCCATCTTCAATAAATCTTTGATGGCCTCTGCCTTATTGGGATTACCCAGTCCCCTACAGTTCCAAGAGACAAGCTGCATCATTTACCACTTGATGGGGTGGGGCCTCCTCCCTTGGGCGCCCTTGGTCTTGTATTTCTCCTGATGGTCATTTCAATGGTAGTTTGACTGCCTAGGGTTTTCTGCCGTTCTGATTCTTCTTCCCTAGTTTCCTTGTTTGTTCTTCTTCCCACTTTTTTAGATGGCCTTTCAAAGGTTTCCTCATCAGATGAGCCCGTGTTTTCTAGGTTCTTCTTCTTTTGTTTTATGATGTCAGCATAAGAAGGAGAAGAAGTATTGCTAGAGTTTGGGTTTGGGATGTTACCTGGCTCTTGATTGTCTGCATTATTCATCTGTGGTAGATCTTCCTACTCGGCCTCTAGAGGGTCTGACGGTGGTGTAAGGGATTCGAAGGGGTTTTTGTCTCCTGCAATGCTGTTAGCTTCCCTGCTTCCACTGTTTTGATTACTTGCGTCTTCTTGCCCTGTTTTGTTCCCTGTCTCTTTTACTTTGTTTTTGTTGTTCTGCCTGCTGCTTGCTGTTCTCTTTGCTTGCTTCCACTGCTCGCCTTTTTCTTTCTCTGCAGTTTCCTCATTTTTTTTTTTACAATATCTTGCGAAATGCCCATATTCATGGCAATGTCGACACTTAAAGGGCAGTTGTTCGTAATCTAGCTCTTGAATGTGCGACCAGTCTGCCACCGAAAGTTTGATGGCTTCAGGGAGCCCGACCTCCAGATCAACTTCCACACAGATGCGTGCGCAGGAGAATTGGTCCTTTCTCGGGGCCTGATCAATATACCTGCCAAGGGCATTGCCAATGGATTGCAGCGAGCTCTGACTCCAGCAATGGAGAGGGAGGTGCAAGAGGCGCACCCAAACAGGTAAGGCTGTGGGCACATCTTGAGCAGGGTCGAAATCTGGTGACCATTTGTTCAAATATAACCCTTGAGGGCCCATGAAATAAGGCCCGCTTCTGAATATCAGGCTTCGATCTTCCACGCTGTCAAACACGAAGACGAAGAACCCTTTGCCTACAAAATGGATTTTTATACCTTCCTTAACCAGTGGGATCCAGTTTCGTTTGACCCAATCATCTACTGCCTTCGGGGATGGCCATAGCCCTGTGAACTGGCCGATGAGGCCCCTTTCGGCAAGGTTTAGCGTTGATCTACAAGCATCATCTACCGGTAGAGACACCGTAGGGATGTTGTCCAACTTCTTAACGAATTTTTGTTGCGAGACCGAGGTTGGCCGCTTTTCAGCTGCAGCTACAAGGGAACGGAATGCATCTAAGTCTGAAGGCGGAAAGGATTCACCTCCATTCGTCATGGTCGGGGATGGAGGGGCGGGGGTCAAAGCAGGGACCCCATGCACCAACACAGAACAACCCCCTGAGCTATCGAACCACAGGAAAGCACAAATGCCAGAACCTCACCAAACCAGATCGCCCCGAACACCAAAGGCCTCCCCGGCGACGAAGAGCTCCACGCCCAGATCGGGCAGGGCAGAGCCGAGCCCAGCAAGATGCAGAGCGAGCGCGAAAATTCTCAAGCAAAAAGTTATAAAGTGTGTTGTTTGAAATAAATTTTACATTACAATGAATTCTTCACAATCCTTTTAAATGTTTCATTTCATGCAATCCACAGGCATGAAACCACAAGAAATAAAAATGATACACCCAAAATCACCATTATTTGACTCGGCAACTTTGAATATTTCACCAAGTCAAGTTTACTAACAACCCCACCTTAAAAATTGAATTAAGGTTTCCCTAGACCAAATGTAGCCAAATCAGCCTAGTGAGCCAGCACTACTCACCTATAGGCCTTACCCCTCTCAAGTTTTATAACTAGAGTATTTGATAATAAAGCATGCCCCCTATCACCTAGGTCTAACTCCAAACTTTACATGTAATTTCCCAAGTGTATGCATGATTTACCAGGTCTTACAATTATATGTCAATTGACATGCAAACAAAAAAAATCAACTTCATTATAATAATAGTTTTATTATTATTATTATCCCAAAACTTAAGTTGTCATTCTCTTGCCCAGTTCTCTCCCCCTCCTTGTGAACCTGTGCACAATGACCTCCATAACCACCTACTTCTTAGCCTTCCATCATGACTCATAAACATGAACCACTACTTAAATTTTTTTCATCATCATGTTTTCCACAAAGTTCCCTTACCTAGGCCAAAAATTCTTAGCACTTTGAATACCCCATGTCCTCATCAATCCTACGAATACTTGCTTCTTGGTAGATTTGCAACTAGAAAACAAATCCAACCTCACACTTGATATATGCATTATATTTGAGCATCCAATCCATATATCTTGGCGTTATTTATAGATCCACAACCTCAATCTCATAAAAATTATCAAACCACCCTTGTTAGAGAGTCCAGGTCATCCATGCTCTGATACCATGTTAAAATTACCAAGAGAATCAACTGGGAAAGATAAATCTATCAACAACAAAAAAATACACGTAAACACAATGTTTATCCTAAAAAACTAAAATATAGGGAAAAAAACCTAAAGCAATATTATATTAGTGTCCCTTGGGAAAACTCGGCCAAGCCAACGAAGTGATTCTTCACTACTAACATCCCTAGCACATTGCAATGAAGTCTTCTCAATCCTTTTAAAGGCTTCATTACATGAAATCCATTAGAATGAAACCAAGGACAAGCAAAACCATGTGTCTGAAGCCACCATTGTTTGACTGAGAAAATTTGAATCTATCACCAAGTCAAATTTACCTAACATATTTAACATATGTCTAGAGCATAAAAATATTAGATTTCATTTATTTTTTTCTTTATGGATGATGCTTGAATTTTTTCTACATATTTGTTTTAGGATCTCCTCTCTTTAGTTTTTTGTTGCATAAAAAAAACCTACCTTACACTTGAATGATGTGCTTATGCAAGGATAGAATGTACCACTCACTAATGAGTAGAAAAGGAGACATGGATTAAAATATAAGTAGTGATTTTGGATCATTTCATGGCATGTATGTAGAAAGAACTTTTCTAGCAATAGATTGAAAAGATATTTAATGAGATGCACATTATATGAAAGTTGTTAGATCATGCATTCATCCCCTCAAATTGAAGTATTATTGTAGGTCCAAGGGTAATATATTTTCCTTGGATGCTCATCCAATGGAAAACCTTAGTTCATGATAACTCGAAGCACCAAGGAGTGAAAAATCAATAATAAATATACTATGAAGAACCATGTGCTTAATTTGTATAAATAAGTTGTAAATATATCTATTTTCCCATAGAAAGTATTTTTTTCTTCTAGAGACTATTTAAGCAATGGGTTTATTATGATACATGTTTCCTTCTAAATTGAATATGGTGTATAAAAAATTGTCGTTGTCTACCGAGGCCATAATTTTTCCCAAAAATCCATTTTTCCCAGGAATTTTAGCATCTTTTTTTTTTAATCCAACCGTAAGAGCGTTTAAATCATTGTTTTAATGGTGGAAATGGATTCAAAACCATCAAAAACCCTTGGGGCACTCAAAATCCTGAAGCTTGACAATTATAACCCAAATTTCCCAAAATTTGTGTCAGATTTTGGTCAACCGAAATTTCCACTATTTTCCGGGAAAAATTGTGGCCTCGTTAAACTACTCTTAAAAAGTTGTCATTATTCTTTTTGATGAATTTCATACTTATGATTAATTTTCTACTTATTTACTATTAACAGTTCGCATCTCAAGAATCCATTTTTTAGTCAAACTGAGTTTATTATTTCAAAACGATTCTTTTTCCATCCTATATTTATAAGAAAATGGTTGTAGGCATAAACTTACCTTTAGTTGGTTTATCTTGCCAATTTTAGTTTTCCAATTAATCATCCTCTGATTTTTTAAAAGAAAATGCTAGACATGCTTTGAGTATTGTTTTTCTTTACATTTGTGTAATTTGTGATGTCATGTTCCCTTGTTCTAAGCATGGTGATCAATTTTATGACAGTTTAGTGAATCCAATAAATATTATGAACTAATGAGATGCTCCAAGCATGTATATACAACCCTTAGAATCATGCATGATCTCTTTTTCTTTTCAAAGTTGTTACCTAAATGTATTTCAATCATTTATATTCCTCTGGGATTTTAGCTTACATATATTTCCTTTCCTAGCAATAATTTTAATGTTGCATGGCTTTTTCACTTGTCAAAGTTTGTGTAGTTCCCATGATGGGTTAAGTACAAGGTGCTTTAAAAATAATACACATTTTATAATTTTTGTAATCTTTCATTTTACTTGTAAATCATGTTCTAAACAAAGAAACTATGAATAAGTTCCACGTGATACCTTAAGAAGCTAAAAAAATGTTGGATTTGGGGCCTCCCTAAATAATTGAGTCCCAAAATATCTTGAAGAGTGATTATGTGATGATTATGAAAAATTAAACATATCATCCATTAAAATTATAGAAGCACACCATGTGCAATGTTTTGAATCAAACAACCATGGTTAAATATTTTTGGATTGCATTCTTGCTATTAAGGCATGTCTAATACTTCTCTAAAAACAAGCATCATTGTCACCTTGTTGTGAAGGCCTATTATTTCCCTTATCCACCATAGTTAGAACATACACTTTTAATTTGTTAAAAATATTGGGAAACAAAATTTAATCATTTGTGGATAAATTCTGATATCTCTACAGTGGCTATGGATGCTCATTGGAAATGGATCAAGGTCTATGATGTCAAGGTTACTCCCTCGGGGTTATGGACACTTGCGAGTGGTGGAACAAAATTTTAGGAAAGTGAAAGAACCTTCTACACAAAATCTTCAACCCTGTTTATAGAAAAATCCTATGATTATGACTACTACGTGAAACATCATGCGAATATTTAAAGGAAATCGATTCCATACTTTTTGTCTCCAAGAGAAATATCTAAATCATAAAAGTTGCATGATTGGGATACTATGGGTTCATGTTACAAGGGAAGGACCTAAAAGAAACCATTTGTTTAAATTTTAATGTGTAATTATTTCTTGAAAAAAATTGCTTCCTCTTAAAAATTATGATTAAATGAGTAGTTATTCAAATATGCATGGATTTAGCTAGTGTTTTTCCAAATGTTGAGCCCTCAACAACCCCCTCAGATTTGGGAAAAACTTGGGAACAACCTTCCCTTCATTTATTTTAGTATGCCTTCTTCTTTTTGGATTTAAATTGACATTGGTTCCCCATTGCTTTCTTCCATTGGTCATTCTTTCTGGAGGGTAAGTTAAATGGGACTTCAAGTTTCACTTACTATATTTTTATTTAATTATTTTTCCTCCTTGAACTTCATTCCTTAATGAATTTTTGGATTTTTTCCTTTCCTTATGCTTTTCTTCCCTAATTTCCTTTATTCATACCCTCTTAGCCCCAATTTTTATATCGATCCTAATCCTCAAATTGGGCCTCTTCTTATCCTCTTTCTTGAATTTATTCTCCAATCCCAAAATTGGCCCCATTGCCAAATTAGGGCACCTATTTATCCATTTTCAATTATTTTTCTAATTTTGGGTCTGATTCATTTCGGTTTACTCTTATTTTGAATCATGCCCATTTTCCTTCAATTACTTGATTAGTCCATTATTTGGAAATCATGCCCTCCTAGCACCCATTTTGTTTTCTTCAATCTCTTCTCTGGACTTTGGTTTGAACCTTCTAAAAATTTCAAATAATTTGCTCAAACTTTGTAGTGTTATAACTTTGAATGAGTCTTTTGAGCTTTAATCTTTTACATCAAACAATTGATCAACCCAATTTGGTAATCATCCTAAATTATCAATTCATGGCCTTCCTCCTCCAAATTTTGTTGATATTGGTCCTAATTTTGAGATCAACCGAGATCTCTAAATTGGCCCTGATTTCATTCTCTTCAAATCCCTTTTCCCCTTATGTTTCATCTCTTTTTTATTATTATCCCCAATTGCCAAATTTGGTCACCCTTTCCACTTGTTCGCTTTTGTCATGGCCCCATTTAGAAATCGGGACCTTTCCCATGAAATTTATGTAACCTCACCCCAAAATTTTGTAATTGGTCATAATTGCTCAAATTTTGGCCTCCCTCTTTGAACTTATGTGCAGTTGGGTCCCATTTTTTAGATTGATTATGATCCTAAAAATTAGGATTCCTAACACCTATACAATGTGCAAACGCTCAAACTTAGAAAAATGGAAAAATTCATTTTATAGCCTATTTTAATCCAAATGATCAAATGGATTGGTTCAACGAGATTATTGGTCTAATGGTAAAATGTAACTCATGTGTGTCATGTTTTGTACACTGTTATGCAAGAAAATTATATGACTACAAAGAGAATCAAATGATTAGGAAAGAGAACCAAAAATTAAAATAACAAGAAGTTTGAATTGACATAAGAAACTAACTAACTAGGTGGCATGAGAGTGCAAGAAGTTTGAATTGTCAAGAATGAGAAAAATCCCTACACAAGACTAGAGGATAGCTAGATAGAGCAATTGAAACGCCCAAAAGAGGAATAAAATTTCCAAAGGATTTACAACTACCAAAAGAATCAAACCCCATGGTAGCAAAAAAAGATAGTCAGATGAGGAAACTTGAAATCCTAGAAAGGGAAATTGATAGCCAACAAGAGGTGGGGGATGATGAATCCCCCTCTTCCTCTCTCGTATAAATAAGATAAAATTGATACAGAAACAATTTTTGCTTCTACACCTTTGTAGACTATCCTATTGATTGTAAATAAGGAGAAGACATTATTGGCCACTTTTTATAGACTCATTTTGGTTTATGTTTGGTGTGGGACTATTCCATACTTGCTATATTGGAAATATTATAAGACTTTTACTTTTGTTGTAAAGTATTCTCATGCAAAATAATAATTGTTTCTTACTATATTGATTCAAACTATTAATGGTAGTGAATAAGAAATGGTTAGTGGTTATTAGTATAAGGATAACTTGGATTAATGACCAGATATTTCACTATTTTGACCATTATTCTATAGCAAACTATTTTTTGTTATGATGATTGGAATGGTTATTTATTTCATGTTCATTTCTTAATCGCAAATCATATATAGGTGTTAAATGTGACAATATTATGTTGTTAGTTTTAGGAGTTACATAAATGATTTGAAATTTATTTCTTAAAATTATAAAAATCACTAATGTTTATTGGGCCAAAATTCAAATGGGTTCCCTATTACAAATAGTGTGCAGCCTAATTAGAACCTTTCAGGTTGAAGGTACGCAATTCCCTCATCCCCTATGGTGTGACTAAAAATTTTATATCTAGTGAAAGATGTGGGACTAATGATTTTGTTCATGTTTGTTGGTCTTAAAAGTTCACTTTCAAACCTGATTGATCATAATGTACATTAGTTATATTTCAAATAAAACCAAACTAAAGTAAGATGTAAAATGAAAAGATCAATGGTAATATTTTACTTGTAATTGTTTGTGCTTAAATTTTAGGTGTTTTTATGAACGCACTATTGGAATACATCCATTCAAAACTATGCAATAGTATTAGTCTTATAATCATGAAAACGCGTGTTTACATATACTATATACTTTGAGACAACCAAGAATTATATGTTAAACTTGACAACATTTGAAAGTAATATAAATCTGGAAACAGGAGAATGAAGAGGAAAAATAGATGTGCTTAAAGAAACATGTGTCACCTTAAAATGGTGTATCATTTATTTTAGAGAAATAAAATTTCACACATATATTTTCTTAAGAATATATATCGCCAAACGTGGTTTACAAACATTCTAATGAAGCATCATTATTGACTATAATACAACATATAAGTCTCAATTTATATAATACGTATATGAAGCCATGTCATAATAAAATAAACTTATGATAAATGGATTTTTCTAATTCCTTCCTAGGAGGTGCCCAAGTTAAAAGGTCTCCATATTCTTTCCACCAATAAATCGTTTCACACTCAAGGTTCTTATAATAATTAAAAAACCCATTGTTTAAGGCCTTGCAAAATGGATAATATTTATATGTCATTGATACTTAGTTGCTTGGATGTATGCATCCATGGGAATGACTAGACATGCTTATTCTTTAGACAAGAGGCACCATTTTTATCATTCATATTCCCCTAATATAAAGCATGGTGGTTGTTTTAAATGCTCTGTTGAGAATATGGAAAGAGTTGGCCACCACTATATCATTATAAGCATATAAAACATATAAAAAAACGTAGAATAAGGTTAATCTACCATATAAAAACTTCCACCTAAAATATCAATTCCCATGTAAAGATTAATTTATGTCTTATTATGAACCCTTTGCACTTGTAATTTTATTTACAAATACAAACCAAATTGAAAAAATAAATAAGTAAAAATCCCATGCAAATGAACACACATTCAAAAAACTAAACATGGTGATTGAGTTGGGTTTTATGCCAAGGACTTCTATAACAATGTATCTGGTTAGCTTGGTTAGCTTGACATACATCCCTAGAATGAACATCATGGTATAATATCTATTAAATTCTGAACCCAACACCTAGAAATTATTTCCTAATAGATTTTACATCTACATAATAAAAGCACAAATGATTTCTTAACATAAACAAAAAATCATTAATTGAAACCACAACCAATATTAATCACATATGCACACACACAAAATTCTTCCCACTCAAAACAGTTCTTCATTAATCATAATCAGAACCTACTTGGACTCCCTTCCTGGTAAAATGTCCACTAATAAATTTGCAAATACAAAAACCCCTAGATCTATTCAAACTGACCAAGCCCTAGATCTATCCTTGGTTAGCTTGGCTGATTTGGAGCTCCTATGTTGGACCCTTGAACCGTCCTTATACCTACCACATTTGAATCAAATTTTTTCTCCACTCAATGATTGATCTCTCCTCTCAAGTCTTGTGCTCATTATGTGGTGTGTCTTTCTCCTCTCCTTAGCCTTTCTTTAATAACTTCTCATTAGGATCCCTAACCCTAATCTCCAAAGTGACTGACGGTTGAGATTAGATATCGCCTCACTTGAGATCAATGGTTGATATTAAAACATAATCATTAGTAAAACATAATCCTTTTTTATTCATTGTGTGACTGCCAAGAGTAAGATTCTCATCATCACTCTTGTGCTAGCGTTATGATAGAGATTCCCCCTTAATCTCCTCCTTGAATAAATTATCTCATAGTCTATCCTAGTTAGGAAATTTCTCTTGTGCCACAATCGCCTTGATGAAAGGATCCCATGGCTTGGTAAATCCATTCAAGGTTGTCCTTACCATATCTTGATCTAACACAACCTCCCCAACTGCAACCAACTCATCACGAACTTGTGAGATCCTGGTGAGATAAGATGCTACTATATATGATTTGGTCATATTAGTGTTCCTGATATTTTCTCTCAACACCCTCTTCCTATTGGTACTATCACTCTGGTATAACTTTGGCATAGCCTCCCAAAATCTCCCCTAATTTATTCTTCTTAGATATGTGAGGAATCACAATATCCTTCGTCGCATCAAAGATAATCCTTCTAGATTTCACATCCTTTTGATTGTGGATGGTTATATATACAACCTTCGTAGGAAAAGTGAGTTTGATGTAAGAAAATTCTATATTTAATTCTCCATAAGAATCAATGAAACCCTCACCTTCTGGGGAATTAAGTTACAAGCACCCTCCAACTTGTCCTCAAACCTTAGTTTGGTTACTGCCATCTTTCCAAATCGGAAACTTAACTAAAATATATTCTTGTTGCTTTAGGAACCTAACTATGCTTAATCCATCAAGCCCAGGAAATCCCTAGTTGGATTCTTAGTCCTTCAATCACCCTTGAAATCCACTAACTAGATTTCAAATATGTTGGTTTACTTGTTAAATTTGTTTTCACTTCTACAGTTACTAGCCAATCGACCACCCTAACACATGGGTCTTGCAGCTCAACTCTATTCCACTCATCTATGTAGATATTATGCTAGAAAAAACTCTATATGTTGGCTTGTGACAAATTGATTGATGGTTGTTGTTGCATCAATCTGAAAACCCCACTCATATCCTCAGCCTATCAGCGCTCCAACCATCGCTCATGGCACCAACTTCCTTGGCCCATTTCCCTATCTCCTCATGCTCAACCTCAAGTTGCTTGGCTCAACCTCTAACTAACTACTCGTCAAACCTTGTGACCACATGACCCAACCACTATCAACTTGCCACCTTCTATTTTTCACATGGCATGTCAACTCTTGTTGGGTGGATGACTGTACTCGTTAACTAGTAGTGTTTGCATCACTACCTCACATCGCAGGTTTTATCCTAGCGGTTACAACCTCGAACTTGACCTCTCATGTCCTCATCCATGTCTTTACCTTGGTGTATATGGTGCATCTCTTGGATGCATTCTCAACTGGCTCCCTTAGCACACCTTTTTTGACTATATTCACTCATATTCCTAACACCCCCTGGACACGGATGTAGGTTTTAACCTTGTACATAAATTACCTGCAAACGAATTCTTAAAATAGAAAATATAAAATGGTGAGAACATAAAACAAATATACACAGATATTTTCCCCTGGATCCCAAAACCAGGACTACCAAATTGATTTTTCATTATATTCCTTTCAATGTTTCAATACATGTATATACATGTTGAAGCATTCATAAGCCCCAATCCATCAACCCTGGATTAGAACATAAACATAGTTCCCTTGACCCGATCTACAAAATACCATGGGAATAAAACCATCATGCCCAAAGCCATGTGCAAAACCCATGCACAAAACCATGGGTATCTTCGCCCACCATCTTTGGGTCTTCCCCCCACCCTTGGGTCTGTCCAGCTATTATTGGGTCTGTATAAAAAAAAAATTGGACTAGTCATGGAAAGAATATAACACATACCTAACAATGAATAGACGCATGTTCTCCTTTTCCCATAAATTATTGGTTTTTGATTTCATGTACCCATGCATGCTAGACCAATGGTAGAGTTTTCTCTTATTGGAGGGGTTACTATGATGGTGTGCACCCAAACTCATAATAAACTAAGGGCTTACTATCATGGTGTGCACCTAAACTCCCAACCATGCCAAACATATTTTTTCAATGTTGCTAGTGGTTGTTGCACCATTTTATTCTCTGCATCACTTTTCTCATTTGCCTTAATCTCCCTACAAACTATGATTTCTCCTAAGCATGCTATTGGATGTGACCATGGCTACAACGTCTATACTAATAAATCCTACTCTGTTAACTACTCTTTCTAGTATACAGTTTGTTGGGTGGTTGACACCCCTATTGACCACTCACACCTAGCCTTTCATTTGTTTTTTTATCTTTTTCATCTTGAGCCATTTAGAATTTAATTTTTTCTTTGGTTACTTGGCCACCCTAATCTTCACATGTATATTGTATAGTAGCTCATACAGACATGTATGGCCAAGTTTTTCCTTTGCAACCTAGTATGATTGTGACTATACCTAACCCTATGAAATTCCTATATACATATAACACCATGATCATGAGATCAATTTCATATTTTTCTCTCTAATACCATGTTAAATCCCGAACCCAACACCTCAAAATTAATTCCTAACATATTTTATGTCTATTGAATAAAATCATGGTTGAGTTCTTAACATAAACAAAAAAAATTAAATGAAAGCACAACCAATCTCAATCACATACACACACACATACACAAAATTCTTCCCACTCAAATCAATAATTCAGTAATCATAATAAAAACCTACTTGGGCTCCCTTATTGGGAAAATGGCCCACTAAGAAATTTATGATACAAAATTCGCTGGATCTGATCTAGTTGATCAAGCCAAATGAATGTCCTTGATCTACTTGTTTGATTTGTATCTCCTATGCAACACCATTGCACCTTCCTCAGACCCAACACACTTGAATGGAAGTCATTTTCCACTCTATCATTGAGATATTCTATCAATTATTTTTCTCACTATGTTTTGTGTCATTCTCCTCTCCTTAGCCTTTATTTTATAACTTCTCATGAGATAAATCCCTAACCCTAATATCTAAATTAATTGAAATTTGAGACTAGATCACCTCGCTTGAGATAGACGGCTGATATTAAAACATAATCACTAAAGTATATACTTTACTTTTCCTTAGTTTCTTTAGCTCAATATCCAACATAATCATTTATGTGTTTTTCCTAAGTTAGACTTAGGATAAATTACAAAAGAAACATAGTCAATACTTGACCAAGTATCCTAAAGATACTTTGGGAGACTTTTGCATGCTCAGACACTTAAGCTTGAGAAAAATTGTCTTCCCAAGCTACAATCATCAATAGTCTCCCTAAAATGACATTACGTAATCTATACTCCTAACAAGAAATTTCAAAATGGATTATGTGCTTGTAACAAAAAGGCTAGTATAACATTTGCATGTGTATTTCATGTGTTTTTGAGCTTTAGATATATTCTTTGTAGCTCTATTAGGTTTACAAAAGTAATGGTTTTCCATATGCATCCTTTGACTAGCTTTCCTTTTACAATTCCTTGGATTTAGCACTTTATAGTTTTGAACTTTGTCAAGTCAAGAACACATTAATAATGATAATGATATATACCTCAAACTTTTTCCTAGTAATTAGGTTTTAAGATGGGAATTGTAAGATAGCAACACAGATTTTGACATGCCAAAAGAGATATGTGAATGAAGCTTGAGATCCAAGAGTATATTTTTCTACAACGGAGTCTCAAAAAAAATTATGGCAATGTTCCTTTATACCATAACCATTGGACACCTTTATTCTTTGATGTGTTTCCAGGATCTTTCATGTTAATTTTCCATAGGGCTACATTGATCTTTGCTTTAATAGTTTCATTTATTCATTAACACATTAATTTAACCCCATATCATCATATCATTATTCATATTCTCACTATTAACCATAAACATATGAAACTATGTAGAAAGATAAATAACATCATCATCTATGCAGTGGAACATAAAGAAACAAAGGAAGAAAATCATGCACACATATAAACACCAGGATTCGTTCGAGACCAGAGAAAAACCCACTATGGGGAAAACCCTTGCAAATTATTCTTCTTAGATCATCATCAAATGATTCAACAAACAATATTACAATGATCCATAGATCCATATCTTCATAATGTAGTAAAACAACTAGCACATGCATAATATGACCTTAAACATACTTATGTTGAAGGAACTTGATTCTGAGAACTGAAATGCACTGGCATTGGTTGTAGCATATTGATGAGCACTATTGATACTGAGTGAAAACTGTAGGTACATATTTGCAGTGGAAATATATAGAGCATATCTACAGATATGCATATCTACAACAGTAAGAAACGTTGGATACAATAGATCATTGAAACTCACTAAATCAACTGTCAAACCCTAGATCTGAATCCAGGACACTATCAAAACTGACTACAAGAATTTGCATGAGCACTGGAGGTTGATCAAGCCCAGATCTACTCAGAAACCCTTAGTCGCACCCTTGCAACGTCGTGCTCGCAACTAGGGAATCCCTGGCTGCTACTTTGCCATTTTGTACCTGCGGCTAGTCACTAACTTGCAGTTTTGTGCCAATGATTATGGCCCATATCGGTCCAAATCCCCAGTTGCTACCTTGCCATGTTGATCCTGCACCTATGGCATTTCAATCGCTACCTAATCATTTTGTGCCTACGGCTAAAGACTGGTTTTTTTTATTTTTGTGCTCGCGGCCAAAACAAAAAAAGCCTAAATCTTGTGCGAGCTTCGGACCTGTGATTTCGAACCGTGCATGAACTCTTTTCGTCGAACCTGTGAGAGCCAAAAACATAATAGACAAACCAAAAAAAGAATGTAGATAGAATATCACTTGAGCAAGAATGTGAGAATGAGATTGAGGTCGCTTCAATTTATATCTTTTGTGAGGGTCCACTTGGGGTTGAGGCCGACTTGACTTATTCCACATGTGCTTATGCCTACCCATTCCATTACACTTTAATAAATAAAATAGTTCATAGTTTAACTTATGCTTAACCAATTGGGGTGATTTATAGGTCGATTTTGGTCCTCTCAAAAATAGGAATCTAATGAAATTATGATCTCGATCATCTAAGTTGTCCGAAGTGGAATTTGACTGCAGTTGCATAATTTTAACACTCCCTCTCACCAGGGAGAATTCCACCTGCCAATATTTTTTCATCGATCAATATGCCATTCTTGTATTTTCATGCATCATGACATATTTTCATTGATTATCTCTGTCATGTAGTCATAATGTTGTGAACCTTTCTCATTACAAAGCAGTAATGTACTTCACATGCTTATTCATGCTTATCTCTTGATTATTCCTTCTCGTATTTTGAACATTCCTAGATCTAGAAGAAGAAGAATTTGCCACTACAGGGGAGATTAGGCTGCCACCTTTCATCCATTAGGCTATCATTCAGAATCTATTCTAGTGGTCTACTACCCAGAATATCATCATTAATCATTATCGGAGAGCATATCATCAAGGAGCACACCTCAACCTGTAACCACATCAAGGAGCACATCTTGACCCAGAATCTCATGGGGGATCTATACCTTTACAAACCCATATCTATAAATAGGATATAAATCCATGCAGAGGAGTCCATCTCGACCCTGGAATCACATCGAGGAGATCAATCTCAACCCAAAACCACATAGGGTTATCTCAACCCATCCTATTTCCTATTGATCTTACCATGAATGATCCTGAATAGTCATGAGGTAGGACACCTGCATCATAATAAACTTGGTTTTTACGCCCCAAGTACACTCTCAATCCATTGGTCAAACGAGGAGCGGTATTCCCGACAAGCCCTGCTTGTGAGTATGATGCCAACTGGGGTAAAATTTGCAAAGACCAGACAGGGGAGCAACATTATTCGACCCTATGAAGATAGGGGAGTAGCATATCTAACCCTATGGGTAACAGATAGAGGTCATACCCTATTTTCTAGAGTTCCCTCAACCCCAATATCCCTCTATCTCAATTCCTCACCCTGGGATTTCATTCACGGAGGAATAGTTGCCTCAATGTCCTAGATCGGTGTTGCTCTCACCATACTAAAATCCGGTATCTACTTGTATCAATAGTATTTGATTCATGTTCATATAGGACATCAAATAACATATTATGTTAGAACATAAATAATCATATAAAATCACAAATGGATAACATAATCATTTTTCCTCTCAAGGAGGTGTCAATCACAAGCCTAAGCATGTCTCGAACAACTGAATTGTCTCAATGAATGGAGAAATATCAGTCCAACTATATATATATATATATATATATGTATATAGATGGGATTCTCTATCATCACAGTTTATCTATGCCTTATCCATATCATGCTCAAACAACTCTCTAAGGAGCTTCTACAACGTGCCTCGCAGCTATCCATCCTAGAAATATCGTATCCAACCTCGATCGTGGTATGGACCTTACATCCAAGATGTCATGGCAGATATCATATTAAGTAAACATACAAATGTGATTATCAATAATAATACAAAACATCATCAGTACATAAAATAAGCTACATGTCATAGGATAAATATCTCAGCCTTTAATGTAGAACATTTCATGCATATATTTCAAAGGATGTTTGGTGGCAACTCTAAATGAAACAGCTCAATCATGAATTTAATCATGTTCTATATACATCATATATAGATGGATGTTTAAAATCGAACATCAATGCTTCAGTCAATTTTCAGATTCCATGTCAAGTTCAAAAACATTTGAACTTTAAATCAGTGTCCAAGGATTTACATTTCCATTACACAAAGACATTTTTCAACAGTTTTGCAACATGGCATTTCTTTCCCAAAATCCAGAAATTGATTCATCATGCCATGATACATTATTTCGAGATTAAAAACCATCTCCCTCTTAATTATTTAGTCATAGGATCATCACCTGTCAAGAGTAGACCATGAGTATGTAAAACCAAATCCATAATCAAAATCAAGGCCATACCTTGGAACCCATCATCCTAACTTCGTCAGATAACTGTCAAATATGGAAAAATATGAATCGGGAAGCTTGCATCACGCAATGCTCTCTACATGAATAATACCTTACCAAACCAACATAATTGGACTTACATAAATCAATGATGTGTCAACGAAGTTGGATCATTAGAGTTTATAAGCCATACAAAAACATTATCAAAGACATTGATGGCATAGTATCAATTCTTTCAACCAGGCGACAGGTAGAGCTCATATCAAGTGTTGAATTAATTTACTGTCAAGCCATCAATTTTGTCATTTAACATGCCATTACAAGCCATTTTCTTCACTAGATGAAATTTCATACATCAAGGTTAAGTCATGCAGGTTCCATCTTCATACTGAATCAAAACACCCATTGTGCTAGGAACAAGGAGACCAATACAAAACCATTTTTTTGAATACTCACATAAGACACTAAAGGTCACTATGCCCACATAGCATTGTCATCAGTGCAATTCAACAATCAACATATCAAGTCCAAATACAGAGATCTATAATCTAAATTCATGTCTCAGTCATCAATTGAAATCTCTAAAACATCATGTCAAAGTTTCAAACACAGCTCATCTATATCAATCAGCCAAAACATGTAGCACAAAATTCAAACATAATGAAATATTCATATTAATGTCTTGGTGTTGGGATGGGGTCCCCTAAGGGAAATTTTTTGAATAATTTTGGGTTAAATTTTTTTGAAACGTGTTACGCGCAAAACTCAAGGGGCTTTCGGGTGGGTCAAAGCTCATTTATCATTGTAATGGGTAAAAATGGAAACCATGAGTCTCAAACCACAGTATGTGAATGTCAAATACTTATAAATATGTAAGAGTCTAGCCGAGTAAGATATATCAATAGATCGATAGATTTTTATGTTTATGAATGCTCTGGTCTAGTCTTGGGTAAGTTTGTTTGGGTAGAAAGGCTTCTGCTAGTTGTGTGCGCAGAGACCTAGTCCTGAGTTGTGTGCACAGACTCTGCTTTTGTGTGCGTAGACGGAAGGATATCTTACTGAGTTTAATATCCTTTAATAAAGAAGAATTTTTGGAAAATTCTGATGCATTTTCTATGTGTTATGCATGATTATGTTGTTTATCTCTTAATATGTTTATGTTGAATGTGTATTTATCGAAATTAACTATCTATGGAAAATATCTATATTCGCGCAAGGATTACTTATGTGTTAAGGATTTTTACTGGAAAAATATTTGTGTGATCCCAAAAGTGTGGTTTTGGTTCTGATAAGTTAGATCTGACTGAGAGGTAATAATTTGTTTAGGTGTATCTGTTAAGGGTTTTATCTGCCTTAGACATGGTTTCTTGTGAACTCTCACGCAGATAGATAAGCATTAAATTTGATAAGTAAGGGTAAAACACACATCAAATACTCCCTCAAGGTGCAGAAACCTTGTTCTATCACCCCCCCCCTCCATACTGCTTCGGGTGAGACTTTAGTCTGCACAAGCAAATCATTGCTGAAAGGGCCAGTAGTTGGAAAGTTTTGTTGGTTGCGTAGAAAACTCTGACCTAGGTTGGGACCCCTCAAGCCAACACTTGGTCACCTGCAAACACAAGTTCGATTCAAGCATACAAACTTTTCCTGCTGACAAATCTTACTGATATCTGCAACACATCTGCAGAACTGACATCTTCCAGGTGACCATCTGATTTCATTCCCAATCCTTTATTTACTTTGATCATCAATTTAACCCGATAACTTTAGAAATCAGTTTACAATGGCAGGACATGTCAGATATCCCTTGATTCAGAGTACAGACTGATTTCGCGTACAAAACTTCAATTTTGTGTTTATCAGGAATAGTCACATTTATGGGCCTTCCTTTGTGTGAGTGAGGCTCGGACCTCTATTGTAGATCAACAATGTCAAATACTTATAAATCATAGTATAACATGTAATTTCATTTTCAGCCATGCCATCAACCTGTCTTTACTGGAGTCACGTAATAGCAGATATGTTAGATCATAAACACATATCTATCATGATCATCAACATCATGTCATCATTCTTCATCAAGGGCTGGACTTGAAATATCAGGGCAATAGGCAGATATGACAACACAATCTTATGAAAGCAATAACAATACATCAAGTTAGGGCATGTAATTCCATAACCACATGTAGTAGGAGATCTAGAACATCAATCTCATAAATATGCATTTATCATCATGGTCACCAATACCATGCTTATCATGATCAATAGGGTAAATTTAGGTTATGCAATAAACCATCACAGTGTCAATATCATTTTCCATGAGCTTTCTTCATGCTTATCACAAGCATTATCAATACCATATCAATGCGATAAACTTATATAAGAGATCAACATGTATTATGCATATCAAGAGTCAAGAGCATCATTTGCTAAAGTCAGAATCAGGATCTCAAAAACAATAGATTTTAGCCAAACATCAAGTTATGGCACTATATCCAAGATCAGCAATAAGTAGCCTCGCAGAATAAAAAAATATCATCATGATAAAATATTCAATACCAGGTGCATAGGAAACATAAATAACTTTCATATGCATGCATGATCCATTTGCGAAGGAGACATTCTCAACATACCATAGGGCTTACCTAGCCATCCAATGTTTATAGCTGAAACATAACATTAATACAATATACCATGCATACCTTGTAGTATTCAATTACCTGTGCATCTTCACATGGGCAACTACTCACCTTTTTCATCGGGTTCCTCTTTACCTTTTCCAGATATATCTTTTCTTCCTACATATCAGATGATCCTCAAGAGGGATCCACTTATCACATCTCATCAATAAGGTTAGAAACATCTAGATACGCAAAATATACATGCAGGAGGTATAATTAATGATCAAAACAATAATCATAATAGTCATATCCATAAGTCTAAACAAGAGTAAAGACACAAAGAAACATGAAGAGTCTAGGAGTACTTATCATCAATGAGAGGTGATCCTCTCCTTCTTGAACCAGCCTTCAAGAGCCATCCATAGACCACATAACAGTGTTGCATTCAATCAAATTTATCAACAACCAGGTCATCTAGGGATTCATAAAATATTTTCAAAAACCATGTCAACCAGGTCATCTAGGGCTTCAAAAATTTTCAATCTAAGAATTAACTGAATTGGTAAGAAATGGAGATTTTAGAGCATTGAAATTCCCTAAAAAGGATTCAGCGGAGTAATTGCCGAGAATGTTATTAGTAAAGGCCATGAGTTCATTTTCTTCTTCGAATTCAGTTACTGAATATTTTAAATGTTTTTCACGGTCTACCCTAATTTGATTTGGCTTACCATTATGGGGAAGCCACATATGAGACTAGTCAGTAGCAAAATAGCCATGAAGATTTTCTGACCAATCTCTACTTAATATCATACCATAAAAATTAGGTATGTCATCAACTAAGATATCAATTACTTGATGGACTTTTGGATTGGATGTAATTTGATAAGGATTGAATTCATCTCTCCTAATACCTTAAATTTTGTTCTATCTAATTGCGCAATATGTATTGTTGACTTCTGAGGAGATATAGTCAATTTCAGACAAAGAGAATATGACATAATGTTTGATGACACTCCAGAGCCAATTAAACAATGAAGCATGTTTTTGTTGAATAATTCAAAGTTAATAGAAAAGGAGGAGTACGTGAATTGGATCCGTCACCCATTAAAATACCATCACTTGCATAATTTTTCCCAGGTGAATCGTTAGGAGGCTTACCTATTCCTTTAGCTGCTTTCGAAGTTATAGGAGCAGGCAAGGGTGTAGCAAGAACTGCATTCAATTCTTTAAGAAAAATTTTATGTTGTTGTTTCAATTTTCTCAGCTCATGGAGAGAGATATTTGCTTTAATTTTCTTCATATCTTCCATTATATTGTATTCAATAGTATCATAAACCACTAATGTTTTAGAGATAGATGGAAGATAAGAAGAACTTGGATTTTATTGAGAAGAAGAAGTCTTTTTATTAACTACTTTATCCTTAAAAACAGAGGACGATGGTTTTTTCTTTTGAGGTGACTGAGGAAGATCAGCAGTATTTTTACTTCTAGTATTTACTGGAAGTGCCTCATGTTCATTTTCATCATCAGAGGTTGGAAGGATAAAGTCCCATATTCCATGAACTTCGACTAGCTCTTCTTCTTGAGATTCTTCTGCAGATGATATTATTTCATCATAATCAACGTCTTAATCTGATTCATCATTTGAGATCATGTTTGGGGGTTGAGAAGCTTGGATTTTCTTAAAATATCTAAAAGGTTTCTTTGAAGAAGATTCAACTACTTGTTTCTTTATCTCAACCATATCGTTTGACATGGTTTTGAGGACCTTTTGTAATCCTTCAATATCGTAGGGATCTTTAGATGATTTCTTTTTGGGCTCATCTTTAAAGGAAACTTTCTTAGTTTTCTTATCTTCTTGAGAAGTTTTCTTCTCTAAATCAAGTACTCCTTTTTCAACAGAAAAAACTTATTTCATACTCTCTACCAATGTAGCCTTATTCGCTCTATCTACAAAAATAGAAATATTAGAAGGAAGAGATGATATACACCATTCTATTTTCATATCTACTACAGGATTAGATGTGGTTTGGATTTTATTGAGAAATTTGTTAAATCTGGAATTGAAGTCTTTGATCTTTTCGCCTGTATTTGTTTTCATATTGGAAAGATCATTGATAAGGGTTGCAGTAGTACGGTAATATCCAAATTTAGTAATGAATTGTTCTTCAAAAATATCCCAACTAGTAATTGTGCCTAATGGTAGTGATAAATACCATGATCTAGCTGATCCTTGAGAAGTATAAGGAAATAATCTAACTACACAATATTCATGTGAAAATTCATTGAGATTTATGGCAAGCATGAAATTATGGAGATGCTCTTCTGCAGGTATTCCATCATCTAGATTATACTTAGGCACCATATTTCAGGATGCTTAGGTAAATGATGAAGAGGCCCTGGTAGTTGAATATCTACAGGGTTTTTCCAAGTTTTGTTTGCCATTTTATGAAGGGGAGGATTGGGTGGTCCTAAAGGAGGATTTGAAGTAGAAGAAGTAGTTCCAATAATAGTTGAAGGTGAAGAAGAAACGATTATGGAACTAATATTACTTGAAATAGAAATTGTATACTCAGAAGAAGAAGAAGAAGAAGGGATATTAATCAATGAAGTATTTGTTTGACAAGATGTAAGAGAGGGAAGAATGACTGATGTTGTTTGAGAGGTAGAAAGAGATTGAATCTCACTAGTTGATGATTGTGTTTCAGAAATTGGAGTTCTCCTTCGATGAGAATGAAGAGGAAATTCAAAAGGGATTACTCCCAGTTTTTCACTCTTAGATCAAGTTAATACACCAATTCCTTGAAAAATCGAAGTGACACTTCCTTCTTAGGCTTCTGAAAGTATAGGTTTTTTTGTTGAAATTGAAATTTCTTCTAATTTATTTATCAACATTTTTACTTCAGGTGAATCTGTAGTATATTCTAAAGAGATTTCTTTATGAACAGAACTAGGATATTGTGGGGGAGAATGAACAACTTCTGATTTATGAGTAGGAGATTTTGAATCGGGACTAGAAATTGTGGATCCGGAGGGAGAATGACTCTAGTGATGGTCTTTACTCTTTAAATTAATGTTTGGTGTCATTCATAGTTGGATGGCACTCCTTCTAGCGCCAAAAATGTTGAGGCCCCGAAAATTGGTGCAACAACATCAAGGAAAACCACCCAGTCGGGGACTTAAAAACCATCCCTTTTTTCCGTTTCGAATGGTGGCTCTGACTGGATTTGTGGGACAAGTTTCCCAATTTAATATAGTTGGATTGAATGGATGATTCTATCTCTAAGTGGAACTTGATAGATGGAAAAATAGGCAAGCTTGCAATAAACAGTATATATATATATATCCTGGGATGAAACTTTTTCTTTGTGTGATCTATAAAATAATCTTTCAGCGGATGCAAATAAAGATCATACATTCACTTAGAGATATGAAAAACATTTAACATAATTGATATAATTAAAAATTTAATTAAATCAATTTAATGAAGCTGATATCTCAATTTTTACAAAATGCATGTGTTTCATATATACATAAATGATAACAGCATAACATGTTCAAAAGTGAATTGATGTCAAATTGCATTCAAACAAATATATAAGACAAAACATCATAAGATCAATGAACTATTTCTCATTTGAAACTCAAATTAAACATATGAGATAAAAGCACCATATATATATTCACTCTGCTCATCTGAGAAATAACTCTCGGTCCAGCCTTTTCTATCCAGAAAACTTTAAGAGTATAGAAGTGCAACATCAGTAAAGTCTTCTTTTCAAAATTTCAGGACCCCTTCTTAAAATACATGAAGGGGTTTAAATATAAAACTAATAAGTCTTAAAATATTCATTACAATAAAAACTGAGGAGGTTTCAAACAATTATCCTCAAAGTAAGTAAAATTAAAATAGAAATAGAAATTAAATGGGTGATTTGTTGGAGGATTTTCATGTTGTCCCTTCTTCCATTTTCTCCTTGAGTTGAATAATATTAAGCATAGGCTTAACCTCGAGAGGTTGGCCTGGCCTAATGCGTAGGTGTCTAGTAAAAAAAGTTTCAAATAATGGAGGTAGCATGTATGAGGACGTATCCGTAAGACAATGAAGCATGAGCCATTGGTTGTGAGGCTTCACTAGATATCTCCAGTATTTTTCCCAATCCAGCTTTTCAATCTTCATAATATGCTCTTTTTTTACTTTTGACACTTCCTGCCATTGTCTTATAAAATCTTTTACCAAAGGTAATGCACCAGGATGATATATGTTAATAAGATTTGTTGTAATAAGGTTCTGACTGACAGTTTCCACAATGTTTGTGGCAATGTCTTTGGCTCTGCAAATTTCCATTTTTGCATTCTTTTATTGTATATCCCAATCTGTGAACAATATCTCTTTCTTTGAGTCTTCAATTCTGGGCAGGTTGGCCTTTCTTCCATCAACAGAATCCTGCCAAGTAACAAATCTGGATATCTTCTCATCTATGTCATCGAAACTAATCCTCATATCAGCAATGTGATTCATAAGTGAATCGCTCTACTCACATAATTCAAGGATGCTTGTTAATTTGTAACAAAAGATAACTTGTTGTTGTGTCAATAAGGTGTTTAATTCTAAAGCTCCCAAATAATCATACATAGGTGAATGACTCCTCACAAAACCACTTTCCTATAGAAGAAATGTTGGCATGGGCCTCTTTTGAAAGTCTGGGGGCTTCCTCATTGAAAACAGCTTGAAAAAGGGGTAAAATAACTCCATGACAGATTTTGTAAAAATGACTTTCATATTTGGATTCCCACAGAATACTATGAAATACATGAATGGGAACAGTATCTTGCGTATTCCATTTCCAGCCTATGCATGGAAAATCTGATGTAAAACATATAGCATCCATAATATAGCTGCTCATATAAAATGGAGGAAATGTTTTAGAAGAGATAGAACAGTTCTTTCTATATTTTAAGATTTGGGTGGCAATATTATTTGACAAAATATTACCCGAATTCATAACATAAGCATTTTCCGCTTATTCCAAAAGGGGAACCCATTCTACTGAAAATCTAGTTGTGTCTGACTGACCAAAAATTCTAGACATCATAGCATAGATATAGCAATAGGGACTTGCAAGAGATTCAGTAGAATACATACCCTTTTCATCAGTCTTGTGTTTGTTGGGAATTCTCCTCCATTGCTTTATTGGCATCTATTTGAGTTCATTTTCCTTTTCAAAATATGTTAGGAATTCCTTATCATAAATCTTTTCAAGGTCCGGAATATGGTACATTTGCTTCAGCGCTTCCGCTTTAAACGAACCAATAATTGTTCCTCTGTTGGTAAGGAAATTCTTAGCCTTAATTCTAAGAATGTCGATAATCCACCTTACCATATTAGTATATTGTAATATCTTGGGCCGTGTTGCAATTCGGTGAAGAAAATAATTAGCTACGTCTCCAATTGTAGCTTCAGAAGAATTTGGGGCATCAGCTGTTGCCTTTCTTTGGATTTTGCAAGGTTTCTCATCTTCAAATATCTTATACATATATTCCCATAGAGAGGATCCTCTTTCATGTCCACAAGTTGTATCTGTAAACAAGGGCAACATATTTGTTCTCTCGAAGGTAGTAGGCACAGGGTTAACAGGAGCCATATGCTTCTATGCTTTCTTCAAAGCCTTAGACATTTCTGGAGAACTTTGCTTACTCAAACTTGCCTGTAAATAAGTAAGAAAGAATAAGCGGAAAGAAGGATCCTTTTAGTTTTACAATATGCACGATACCAAAGCAATAGAAACATTTCAAATGGATGAGACTTCGCATGCTGATGGGATATTAATTGAATGCTTGTTGCAGGAAAATGATTATGGCGGTATGGGCGAGAAAACCATTAATTTATGACATTGATAACCGATATGGGTTATCGTGCCTATCTAATCATTTCTCAATTAAAACCAGATATATCGCATTACATCGTGGCTCATGTGCAATATCTTCATTAAATACCAATGAGCTTGGCTTTTATGCCGATCGCGACATCGCAATCGCAATATTGGAAAAAGTTGGTAGTATTCAAAATGTGTTTGTTGACAAGAGTGCGATGTGGGATGTGCGATGTGCTTTATCGCATCAGCGAATATGAGCGGTAACGAATAGAATGGTTAAGCTTTGTGAAAATGTGATGCGATATTCTTTATCGCATCGGCGAATATGAGTGGTAGCAAATAAGACTATCGTGGAGAAATTGTGATTTGCAAAATGTGATAGGCTTATGTGGAAGAAGTAGGTCCCATGGGTATTCTTTATCGGATTTACCTACAAATATGGATTTTTCCTATAAAAAAGTTTCGATTGCATTCATCGGATGGCAAAAATGTTTTAAGTGATTATTTTTTGAATTATATACACTTTGCAATGGTTTTTGTGATTATGGTGAGGAAATTTATCTCCGCTTAAGTGATTAGAAAGCGAAATTTTAAGTTTTTCTTCCCTTTTTTACCCCTATTCATATCAAAAGAAATACTCGGTTTATTTGCTTTAACTCTAAAAATTAAAAGGGTCCCCATTATTTTCTAAGTTAACTATGGCTTAAAATAATGGGTGTTGTTGATTTACACAACAATTGGCAATTCACTGGAAGAACCAGTTATCTCTTAAAAACAATTTCTTTAGTATATTAGAATAAGTAAAAATGATTTAAGGAAACAAGAATTACTTTCAAAATATTCAAATGAATAAAATTACTCTGAATTTAAAAAAAAAAAAAAAAACTCATCTATATTTTTAATCTTTCATAAACCTTTCATGAATAAATATCTTCTTTTCTCTATATCAATCATTATATGGTTTAAAAGGTAAAGTAAGTGTTCTATTTTGTAACTTAGCTTTTTAATTTGCTACTTTTGTCATAGGTAGAGCCATTGTTGCTATTAGATATTAATATCTCAAGCAAGGTTACCTTTTAACCATCAATGACTCAGTGTCTCGTCCATTTATTTACAATTTCTTTGATTTAACTCCTTAGTTACTCATTTTTCTTAATTTTCTTAAAGATTCATTGTACTGCCTTGATGACCAGAAAGTGACAATGCCATTCACTGGTTATGATTAGACTGAACAAGCTAACTCATAATGAGACCCCTTGTCTTATGATTTTAATAATCATGAGCCATTACCCTGATTTGGTATGCAGTTGTGGTAATGTCAGTTAATCATTAACTTATGATCATGGTAAGCAAGCTCGTGATGAGACTTCTTATCCTTTTAAGTTTTTTATATTTTTTAATTACACTCTGAAAAAGGTATTTTCAATGGATGAGGAGAATCATTGACTCCTTAAGAGTTTTGGATGACAGTTTAGCGTTAAAGATTCATAGTTACAAAAATTATTTTCTTTGTAAAGATGAACCTTTTTCCCAATTGATAATAGAATAAAAAGACTTTACAAATTTTGAGTTTACAAAATTTACAATTTCGATGGAAAAATATTTCAGAGTTCTATAGTATTTATTCAATTTTCTAGGTTGGTAGTTATTTCCTTAAAAAAAAAACTATTCTTCAAAAATAAAAACATAAAATAATTCAGAGGTGTTGTGAACAACCAGAGTAAGTAATCAAATATTATTTTCTAAAAGAAAGAAAAGAAAAAGAATATAATACATTTAGAAGATAATATTCTTCTAAGAAAATAATTTTTTCAGGATCATCCCATTAACAGGGAGTAAGTCTTTTCTCCCTTGAAGGTCTTGTAACATAAAGGTTGATGGGCCGATTTGTTCAATTATTTGGAATGGTCCAAGCCACATTCTTTGGAATTTTGTATGCTTACCTTTTTCCTCATATGATTTGTCCCATTTGAGTACAAGATCTCTAACTTGGAAGTTTTTTGGGGAAACAAAATTTGCATCAAAAGAATATTTCACTATTTGCTGATGATGAGCATGAGTTATTTTGGCTTTTTCCCTTTCTTATTCCATTTTAAGGGTTTGGGACATTCTTAATTGTAGGCAATAAGAAGGTACTTCATCGATAAATTGAACTAGGGCTAATGAGGGAAGAACTAGGTTTGAAGGAATTACAGCTTTTTTCCCATAAAGTAGATTAAATTGAGAAGTTTCTATGGAGGCTTTTTGAGTAATCCTATCTTCCCATAGTGCAAATGTTAAATATTTATGCCCATTTTTTTTTTTTTATCAATATTTCTTTTGATGGTTCTTATGAGATTTTTGTTTGTTGATTATGCTAAACCATTCCCTTAGGGATAATAGTTAGTAGAGTATTTAAGTTTAAAACCTCTTTAAAGAGCGAAGTATGTCATACTATTTCCAAAAAAATAAGAGGCATTATCAAACATAAGTGCATTGGGTAAGCCAAATTTTGTAATAATGAATTGATCAATAAATTCAATAATGGCTTCAAAGTTAGCTACCTTTAGTGGAATTGCCTCCACCCATTGAGTAAAATAATCTGTTGTAGTAAGAATATATTTATGCAGCTTGGATGAGTTAGGAACAATCTCATCTATGATATCTAATCCCCATTTCTCAAAAGGTTGTTCAATGTTGACTGGTTGCAATGGCAAGGCTGGTTTTCTTTGTCTTCTAGCAGGACTTTAACATGTTTTTCATTTTCTCGCATATGTATGAGCATCTTTGAATAGAGTGGGCCAGTAATAACCTACATGAAGGATTTTATGTGCATTAGTGTCTCCACCAAAGTGTCCACCTGCAGGTCCATCATGGAGTTCCTACAAAACCCTCTAAGCATCAGATTTCTCAAGGCATCTTAGCAGTACATAGTCATAGTTTTTTCTAAATAATACATTGACTACGAGTTGGTATTGATTAGCTTTCAGTCTTAAAGCTCTTTTTCTCTTATGATTGAGTTCTATCGGAGCATATCCATTTTTCAAGTAAAATATTAAATCAGTATATTGTGATTCTGAATCGTTTAAGCTTACCTCAGCAATTTGTACAGTATTACCTGACTCTTCACCATTCAATATATGGGATACTCCATATAGCAGTTTGTAAATACCTTGTCCTCTAATGATTTTAGCTGGTTTTATTTCAATTTCATATTCTTGTAAAGAAGTTACCCAATTTTCTCTATTTTCTCCTATTTCTTTCTGTATAAGTAGTTGCCTTACAGCCGAGAATGGAACTATTACCTTAGTATGTGTTTTAAGGAGAAAAGGTCTAAAATGCTTTAAATATTTATAGACATCAAATGCTTATTTTTCTACTTCAGTATAATTTATTTCTGCACCTTGGAGGTTTGAACTAAAGAATGAAATAGGTGCTTCGATTTTTTGATCATCAATCTGTGTCAATACAGCAACGTAAGATTTTTCTAATGCAAAAGTATATAAAATAAAATGTTTGGAAAAATCTGGGGTAGTTAGAGAAGGTGCGTTAATGATAGCTTCCTTAATCAAATCAAAAGCTTCTCTTTCATCATGTCCCCATTTAAAAATTGAATTCTTCTTAATCATCACTTGCTAAGGTAAAACAATTTGAGAAAAATTTGGAACAAATATTTTAACAAAATTTATCTGTCCTAAGAAGGATTGGATGGATTTTTTGTTATGGGGATGTGAAAGTTCAGAAATTTCCTTAATTATCTTAGGATCAACACAAATGCCCTGTTTTGAAACAATAAATCCTAATATTTTTCCTTCACTTAAAGTGAAATAATACTTTTTTGGATTTAAGGAAATTCCATATTTCAAACAACGTTCAAGGATTTGTTTAAGATCATGATAGTGGTCCTTCCTTTTCTTGGAGTAAATAGTTATATCATCTAGGTAAACAACCATTTTTATATTGGTTAACCCTCTAAAAGCAATATCCATTGCTCTTTGAAAGGATTCGCCTACTTTGATTAATCTGAATAGCGTTTTCTAATAGGCATAAGTGCCCCATTTTATCCTTAATGTAGTTTTTATTCTATCTTCGAGATGAACCAAAACTTGATTGTAACCTGAAAATCCATCAAGAAAAGGCATTAATTCAGAACTAGCAACTGATTGCAAAATTTGTTCCATCAGTGGTAATGGGAAATTATCTTTCAAACAAGCTTTGTTTAAGTTTCTAAAATCAATACAAATACGAATATCACCCTTAGTTTTCCTAACATGCACTAAATTTGATACCCACTTAGAATGCCTAACACGAAAGAAAATCTTAGCTTTAAGGAGTTTGTTAAGCTCACTTTTAGTTTGACTTTCGAAGTCAGGGTGAATTTTCCTTAACTTTTCTTGTATAGGTTTTTTATTGAATATCATTGGGATAGTATGTTGAATGATTGAAGTATCATAATTTTTTAGATCTTCATATTTCCATGCAAAGATATTCTTGTATTTTTTCAAAAAATGAATAAAGGCTAATCTTTCATCAGAGGAAAGACCAAGTCCTAAGTTGATGTTCTGAGGATTTATATCTATTCCAAGATACACCAGTTCAAACCTCAAAGTTTAACTTTGGATTTTATAATTACGATATTTTTGAATCTATCTTTAAAATCATAAATATCTTCGAGTTTGACCATAGAATTAGGTATAGTATTTTCTTCAGAATTTTGTTTCAATTTCCTTTCATGTTCATCTTCATCAATTAATTGATCATAATATGATCCTTCTGATGTAATAAAAGTAATAAAATCATCATCAGCATTGAATACTCTCCAATTAGTAATATTATCAAGAATAGATGGGCGAAAAATCAACTCTATGGAAAATCTATCTGGGCTATAATCTTCTGAAGGAATAAGCTTGGATGATACATTTTCTAGAAGGTTTGAACTTGCATTCTGAATTCTTGGAATAAACGAGATATTTAATGTTAAAAAATGAGAGGTAAGAGATTGTACTAATGATTGATAATGTTTAAGATGGTCGGAAATACAGCGTATGGTATTTCTTACCTCCTTAACCATTATTTCAGAATCTCGGAATACCTTAAGATACTTAACAACAAGATCAGTTGCTTTGGTTAAGCCCTAAACCAGTGCCTCGTATTCTGTAGTGTTATTTGTGCATTCAAATTCAAGTCTGCATGTGAGCATAGTCTTTTCACCTTCTGTATTGATTAATATACAACCATCTCCTGCTCCTTCACTGGATTTTGACCCATCAAAATATAAATTCCAAAATAAAGTATTAATACAAGGCTTATCTATAGTATTTACACACTTAGAAGAATCAGTCTAAGAAAAATTTTCAATCTGAGAATTAACTGAATTGGTAAGAAATGGAGATTTTAGAGCATTGAAATTCCCTAAAAAGGATTCAGCAAAGTAATTGCCGAGAATGTTATTAGTAAAGGCCATGGGTTCATTTTCTTCTTTGAATTCAGTTACTAAATATCTTAAATGTTTTTTACAGTCTACCCTAATTTGATTTGCCTTACCATTATGGGGAAGCCACATATGAGACCAGTTAGTAACAAAAAAGCCATGAAGCTTTTCTAACCAATCTCTACTTAGGATCTGACCATAAAAATCGGGTATATCAGCAACTAAGATATCAATTACTTGATGGACTTTTGGATTGGATGCTAATATGATAAGGACTGGATTCATCTCTCCTAATACCTTAAATTTCGTTCTATCTAATTGCACAATATGTATTGCTAACTTCTGAGGAGATATATTCAATTTCAGACAAATAGAATATGGCATAATGTTTGATGAGGCTTCAGAGTCAATTAAACAATTATGCACGTTTTTTTGAATAATTCAAAAGTTAATAGAAAAGGAGGAGTATGTGAATTGGATCTGTCGCCTATTAAAATAGCATCACTTCCATCAATTATCTCGGGTGAATCGTTGGCATGCTTACATGTTCCTTTAGATGCTTATGAAGTTACAGGAGCAGGCAAGGGTGTAGCAGGAACTGCATTCAATTCTTTAAGCAAAATTTTATGTTGTTGTTTCAATTTTCTCAACTCAGGGAGAGAGATATTTGCTTTAATTTTCTTCATATATTCCACTATATTGTATTCAATAGTATCATAAACCACTAATATTTTATAGGTAGATGGAAGAGTAGAATAAGTTGGATTTGATTGAGAAGAAGAAGTCTTTTTATTAACTACTTTATCCTCAACAACAGAGGATGAAGGTTTTTGATTTTGAGGTGACTGAGGAAGATCAGTAGTATTTTTACTTCTAGTATATACCGGAATTGCCTCATGTTCATTTTCATCATCAGAATTTGGAAGGATAAAGTCCCATATTCCATGAACTTTGACTAGCTCTTCTTCTAGAGATTCTTCTGCAGTTGATATTTTTTCATCATGATCCTCGTCATTTGAGATTAAATTTTGGGGTTGAGAAGTCTGGATTTTATTAAAAGACCTAAAAGGTTTCTTTGAAGAAGATTCAGCTACTTGTTTCTTTATCTCAACCATATCGTTTGACATGGTTTTGAGGACCTTTTTTAATCCTTCAATATCGTAGGGATCTTTAGATGATTTCTTTTTGGGCTCATCTTTACAGGAAACTTTCTTATTTTTCCTATCTTCTTGAGAAGTTTTCTTCTCTAAAGAAAGTATTATTTTTTCAACAGAAAAAGCTTCTTTCATATTCTCTACCAATGTAGCCTTATTGGATCTATCTACAAAAATAGAAATATTAGAAGGAAGAGAGGATATATACCATTCTATTTTCACATTTACTCCAAGCTTAGATGTGGTTGGGATTTTGTTGAGAAAATTATTAAATCTGGAATTGAAGTCTTTTCATATTTTCACCTGTATTTGTTTTCAGATTGGAAAGATCATTGATAAGGGTTGCAGTAATACGGTCATCTCCAAATTTAGTAAGGAATTGTTCTTCACAAATATCCCAACTAGTAATTGTGCCTGATGGTAGTGAGAAATACCATGATCCATCTAACCCTTGAAAAGTATAAGGAAATAATCTAACTACACAATCTTCCTGTGAAACTTCATTAAGATTTATGACAAGCATTAAATTTTGGAGATGCTCTTCGGCAGGTAATCCATCATCTGGATTATATTAGCCAACCATCTTTCAGGATTCTTAGGTAAAGGATGAAGAGGCCTTGGTAGAAGAACAGCTCCAGGGTTTTGCTAAGGTCTGTTTTCCATTGTATGAAGGGGAGGATTGGGTGGTCCTAAAGGAGGATTTGAAGTAGAAGAATTAGTTCCAATAATAGTTTAAGGTGAAGAAGAAATTATTATGGAACTAATATTACTTGAAATAGCAGTTGTAGACTGAGAAGAATAAGAAGGGATATTAATCAATGAAGAATTTGTTTGAGAAGATGTAAGGGAGGGAAGAATGATTGATGTTGTTTGAGAGATAGAAAGATATTGAATCCCACTAGTCGATGATTGTGTTTAAGAAATAGGAGTTCTCCTTCGATGAGAATGAAGAGGAAATTCAAAAGGGATTAATCCAATTTTTTCACTCTTATATCGATTTAATACACCAGTGCCTTCAAAAATCGAAGTGACACTTCCTTCTGAGGCTTCCGAAAGTATAGGTTTTTCTGTTGAAATTGAAATTTCTTCTCATTTCTTTATCAGCGTCTATACTTCAGGTGACTCTGGAGTATATTATAAAGAGATTTATTTTTGAACAGAACTAGGATATTGTGGGAGAGAACGAAAAACTTATCATTTATGAGTAGGAGATTTTGATTCAAGACTGGAAGTTGTGGATCCATAGGGAGAAAGACTCTGGTGATGGTCTTTACTTTTTAAATTAACCTTTAGTGTTATTCATAGTCAGATGTCCCTCCTTCTACTGCCAAAAATTTTGAGGCCCAGAAAATCGGTGCAACAACATCGGGGAAAACCACCCAATCGGGGGCTTAAAAAGCGTCCCTTTTCCGTTTGGAATGGTGGCTCCGAATGGATTTGTAGGACCAGTTTCCAAATTTGATATAGTTGGAATGAATGGATGATTTTATCTCTAAGTGGAACTTGATAGATGGAAAAATAGGCAAGCTTGCAATAAACAGTAAATCTATATATATATATGAAACATTTTCTTTGTGTGATCTACAAAATAATATTTCAGCGGATGAAAATAAAGATCATATATTCACTTAGAGATATGAAAAACATTTAAGATAATTGAGTTAATTAAAAATTTAATTAAATCAATTTAATGAAGCTTATATCACATTTTTTACAAAATCCATGTATTGCATATATACATATATGGTAACAGCATAACACGTTCAGAAGTGAATTGATGTCAAACTGTATTCAAAAAATTATATAAGACAAAAAATCATAAGATCAAAGAACTATTTCTCATTTGAAACTCAAATTAAACATATAAGATAAAAGTACCATATATGTATTTACTCTACTCATTTGAGAAATAACTCTCGGTCCAAGTTTTTCTATTCAGAAAAATTTAAGAGTACATAAGTGCAACATCATTAAAGTCTTATTTTCAAAATTCTAGGACCCCTTCTTAAAATGCATGAAGGGGTTTAAATATAAAACCAATAAGTCTTAAAATATTCATTGCAATAAAAACTAAGGAGGTTTCAAACAACTCTCCTTAAAGTAAGTAAAATTAAAACAAAAATAGAAATTAAAGGAGTGATTTGTTGGAGAATTGTCATGTTGTCCCTTCTTCCATTTGCTCCTTGAGTTGAAGAATATTAATCATAGGATTAACCTCGGGAGGTTGGTCTGGCCTAATACGTAAGTTTCCAGTAAAAAGAACATCAGATAATGGAGGTAGCATGTATGAGGACATATTCGTAAGACAGCGAAGCATGAGCCATTGGCTGTGAGACTTCACTAGATATCTCCAGTATTTTTCCCAGCCTAGCCTTTCAATCTTCATAATATGCTCCTCTTTTACATTTGACACTTCCTGCCATTGTCTTATCAAATCTTTTACCAAAGTTAATGCACCAGAAGGACATTTGTCACTAATATTTGTTGCAATAAGGTTCTGACTGGAAGTTTCCACAATGTTTTTGGCAATGTCCTTGGCTCTGAAAATTTCCCTTTCTGCATTCTTTAATTGTATATCCCAATCTATGAAAAATATCTCTTTCTTTGAGTCTTCAATTCTGGGCAAGTCGGTCTTTCTTCCATCAGCAGAATCCTACCAAGTAACAAATTGGGATACCTTCTCATCTATGTCATCGAAACTAATCCTCATATGAGAAATGTGATTCACAAGTGAATCTATCTACTCACATAATTCAAGGATGCTTGCTAATTTTTGACAAAATATAACTTGATGTTGTGCCAATAAGGTGTTTAATTTTAAAGCTTCTTTCATGAACTCCTCAATATTTGGGATATCTTTCATTTGCTAAATGGAGAGCTGTAATTGATGAATTAGAGTTCTTTAGAATTAATTTCATTTTGATGTTGAATTTTTAGTTGGTGCAGGCTCTCTTGATGTTGTGCGATCTGTACCTGTATTTGTTGACTAACACTTTGCTTTTCTACTTGTAACTTTGATTCAAGTTGAATGATATTTTCATCTTTCTATTTCATCAGTTGATGAATCTTTGAAGCTTTGTCAATAGTTGCAGAAGCATAAGCTCCTGCAAGCTGTGATAAGAGAGGTAGATCCTATGAAGGATCTCACTCTGTGTCTTTCCAAACAATGTCCATTGACATATCTTCTTGAGTGAGAGTCTGGGAATGCTCTGTTCTTCTTCTTTTCTTTTTCCTTCTAACAACTGCCTTATGCTTAGGACTATAAAAAATGTCCAAGGGAGGGATTTCTTGAATATTTAGAATGATCTCAGAGGTTGGGAAGGTCGGGATGTATTCCATTCTTTCTGTATTTACTACTTTGTCAGAGGGACCAATAGTAAACGGGTCCTGACTTGTAGTAGGAAGATTTTGTATAGTTTGATGTTGGTCAATAATCATAGCTCTTTGTTCTTCTTGGAGTTTGAGGTCAAACTCTTTCCAAACATCTTTTAGATTCCTGGGGAAAATCTAGATCTATTGTTTTAACTTCAACTGATTTCTCCTAATATATTGTATTAAGGACTTCAGTATCTTTAATTGTTGATTCACTTTCTTTCTAAGCCATGGTTTGAGAAACATCCAAAATTTTGAGTGGAATTATTTCCAGTCTCTTATTTTTGTATTGCTGAAACTTCAATTATTGTTGTGGGTGAAGGCGTAAAGTTTCTAACCTTTTAACTTCAGCATAACTATCGATAGACTCAAATAAGTCGTTAAAATCATCATCTTCGTGAACAAAGGGTCTAATTTTCACTTGTGTAGTGAAATTATTGGCTAGTTTAAGTGGATCATGTTGCCTGTTTGGAATAGTAAATAATTTCAAACAATAATTTTGGCTAATTTCCACTATAGCATGCTTATATTTGTCCAGTCCATAAACACCGCAATTAATTGGAAAGGAAGGCCATAATACCTTCTTGGCTTCTTTAAAAAATTTGGTCAGAACATTTCCAACAGTTTGATATGAAACTTCTCTCACAAGAAGTTTGTTAGGAACATACAAGGGTAAGACATGTGGTTGAGATAGGATTCCAAATACTCATACATAGGCGAATATGATTGGTAGCGAATAAAACTATCGAGGAGAAATTGCGATTTGAAAAATGCGATAGGATTACGTCGCAGAAGAAGGTCCCATGGGTATTCTTTATTAGATTTACTTACAAATATGGATTTTTCATATAAAAAAGTTTCGATTACATTCATCGGATCGCAAAACAGTTTTAAGTGATTATTTTTCGAATTATATACGATTTTCAATGATGTTTGCGATTGCGATGAGGTAATTTATCTCCACTTAAGTGTTTAGAAAGACAAATGTTAAAGTTTCCATCCCTTTTTGACCTCTATTCCTATCAAAAGAAATACTCTAAGGGTTTATTTTATTTAACTCTAAAAATTAAAAGGGTCCCCATTATTTTCTAAGGTAACTATGGCTTAAAATAATTGGGGTTGTTGATTTACACAACGGGTTGAAATGGAGACAAAATGGATGTGATAAAACTCTTACAAACAGTATCAAACTTCAAATTGGAAGTCGCTAGAGTGTCGAACGGTATACTAGCGTTGTAATTTGGAAATCGAAAATTTCTCACTTAAATGGGAGATGGTATTACACAAGGATATCCTATGGTTTGAATATACTATCATAATGAATACCACTTGACCATCTAGGCATAAGCTTGAGTGGAAGGACGTTATTACTAATAGATATTATTTGTAAGGTAGAAGAATATGGTGTATAGAGGGAAAAAAAAAAATCAAATAGCCAAAAAATAATAAGCTTGTAGATACTACGTTTGTAGTCAAATTTCCCTTGACAGTTGTCACATGAAATAAATGTGTCAATACATGAAAGCTGAAAAAGAGAATTTCGACTAAAAAAATTAAAAAATCCTTATTCTTGGTGAAGGAATTTTCAATCTGAAGAGATTTGTAATAAAATTTATAAACCAAACATTGATAGAATTATGTGGAGGATGCTTGGCACTAAAATTAATATTATTAGAATAAAATATTATATAATTATCCTTTGTTTGCATTCTTGAGCCTAAAGGTTATGTAGTGAAAATTGCAAGCAAAACATTGCCAAAATTACTTAGATGATCCTTGGCACTAAAAAGCATACTATAATGAATAATGGTAATAAAATAATCCTCTATAGGTAAGCGCACTACTATCAACTTTCCAATTCCTTACTTATTCTTGACACATTGAGAAATTATTGAATCTATAAATGCACCTACCCCTAGGGTGGGTGCAAACTAATCATGAGATGTTTGAGTCAAACATAATGAATTACTACCTATCAAGGTAGAAAAAATTGTTAAAGACTCAAATGTAAACATCCCATAAATAAAATAAATCCAATATGTACCAAGAAACTCTAACTTCTATCTAAATCTATTTTCTCGAGTTCAATATCTTTCAACATTTCAAATAGAGGCTTAAATTTTCAAGAGAACAAGAAAGAAACTAGAAATTTGTTCATAAATCAAATATCATATACAAAATTTGGTGATGGAGCATATGAATGCATTGGTGATGACAAAATAATAATAATAATATTTTGTTGGAAATTTTGTCACTAGAAGCCCCAACCAAGCAACCTGCATCGATAACCATGGTCATTGCATAGAACTTCCATTGCACAATTATGGGTAAGGGTAATATAACATTTTTTTGTATAAAATTCCGATTTTAAACATATAAAACCTATAAATTGAATGCAAATAAATTTCTTGTATGTAATTAATTTATAATCTATGCATACATTCAAGGAATGAATGCCACAATACACCCTAAAAAAATATTTCATAATATATATCCCTAATAGCAAATACCAAACCAAATCCTATGCTTATAACAGCAAACTTGGAATATTGTATAATTTTCAAATCTTAAGGTGCATACGTGAGTGCATATCTAAAGGAAAATATGCCTCATTTAATGGAACCTTCATGTTGACAATTGTATTGCATTTGCTATAAAATGTGTCTAATAAATACCAATAGAAGTGATAGGGAAAATATTGGATGTGTAAAAATATTGAGTTGAGAAAACATTGTGGTATTTATTGGCTTCATGTTTTAGTTTTTAAATGTTGGTTTTGAACCATCAAGTTCTTTGTGTCATACTTTAATGGAGACACAGTAATTTGAATCTAGTGGAATTTAATGTAGACACGGTAATTTTAATCCAGTGGGACTTTTAATACTAGGAGATACATTCATTTTTCAATTTATGGATGCTTACCATCAATGATAATAATGTTTGGCATATAGGTTGAGATTTTTTTTATATATTATGTCTAATGCACACCAATTGTGGTTTTTTTATTTTTTTTTTGGGGCAGGGTGGTGTGGAGGGGCGCTCTTTTTGGATTTTCTATGTAATTTTAGCATGTCTCTAGCCTCATTGATGATCTCAACCAACAATTAATTCTATACCAAATTGTTTGGAGCCACAATGCCTCTAAATTATGCCCCAATTTAGTGAATTATTATTTTTATGTTCACCATTATAGAGCAATTTATATATTCTCTCATTTTCCATTGTGATAACCTTCACAATATGGAAAGTTCAAATTAGAATGAATTCCAAGTAACACTAAAAATCAAATAATTATATACCTTATAGCCATGATAATATTCCAAATTATGAATTTGAAAAAGGTGTATCTAATTTTGAAGAGAGTTGAGTGAATGTATGCAAAAATTATTCTTTGTCATCATATATTTTAGTTATTCAATTCCTTGTCATTTAGCTCACCCTATTAGCCTTTTAGACCATCACTACTAATTTACAATATGGAATTTGAAGGTCAACCTTGTCCAATATGATTATGGTTCATACTTTTGCATTTAATCACACTATTTTTCTTGCATCAACGTTGTTTATTTTATATGAATATAGGCTCTCCTTTTAGCACACTAGTTCTAATATGGTATTCATCACATATTTCTTTATTTGGACTTGTAACACTAAGGTCCCTTACTTAGCATAGTTAGGGATAGAAACTCTGAGCTCTTCTTTCTTCATTGTTCTCTAATTAGAACTTGTGTAACCAGCGTTGTTTTGTATGAAACCTTTTCTTTGTGCGATCTACAAAACAATCTTTCAGTGGATGCAAATAAAGATCATACATTCACTTAGAGATATGAAAAACATTTAAGATAATTTATTTAATTAAAAATTGAATTAAATCAATTTAATGAAGCTTATATCGTAATTTTTACAAAATGCATGTATTTCATATATACATAAATGATAATAGCATAACACGTTCAGAAGTGAATTGATGTTAAATTGTATTCAAACAAATATATAAGACAAAACATCATAAGATCAATGAACTATTTCTCATTTGAAACTCAAATTAAACATATAAGATAAAAGTACCTTATATATATCTACTCTGCTCATCTTAGAAATAACTCTCGGTCTAGCCTTTTCTATTCATAAAACTTTAAGAGTATAGAAGTGCAACATCAGTAAAGTCTTTTTTTCAAAATTTCAGGACCCTTTCTTAAAATACATGAAGGGGTTCAAATATAAAACTAATAAGTATTAAAATAGTCATTACAGTAAAAACTGAGGAGGTTTCAAACAACTCTCCTTAAAGTAAGTAAAATTAAAACAAAAATAGAAATTAAAGGAGTGATTTTTTGGAGGATTGTCCTGTTGTCCCTTCTTCCATTTGCTCCTTGAGTTGAAGAATATTAATCTTAGGATTAACCTAGGGAGATTGGCCTGGCCTAATACGTAGGTGTCTATTAAAAACAACATCAGATAATGGAGGTAGCATGTTTGAGGATGTATCCGTAAGAAAACGAAGCATGAGTCATTGGTTGTGAGGCTTCACTAGATATCTCCAGTATTTTTTCCAGCCTAGCATTTCAATATTCATAATATGCTCCTCTTTTACATTTGACACTTCCTGCCATTGTCTTATAAAATCTTTTACCAAAGGTAATGCACCAGGAGGAAATTTGTCAATAATATTTGTTGCAATAAGGTCCTGACTGATAGTTTCCACAATGTTTGTGGCAATGTCTTTGGCTCTGCAAATTTCACTTTCTTCATTCTTTAATTGTATATCCTAATCTGTGAACAATATATATTTCTTTGAGTCTTCAATTCTCGGTAGGTTGGCCTTTCGTCCATCAGCAGAATCCTGCCAAGTAACAAATTGGGATACCTTCTCATCTATGTCATCGAAACTAATCCTCATATGAGCAATGTGATTCACAAGTGAATCGCTCTACTCACATAATTCAAGGATGCTTGTTAATTTCTGACAAAATATAACCTGTTGTTGTGCCAATAAGGTGTTTAATTGTAAATCTTCTTTCATGAACTCATTAATATTTGGGATATCTTTCATTTTCTCAATGGAGAGTTGTAATTGATGAATTAGAGTATCTTTAGAGTTAATTTCACTTTGACGCTGAATTTTCAGTTGGTTGCAGGCTCTATTGATGTTGTGCGATATGTACCTGTAGTTGTTGACTAACACTTTGCTTTTCTGCTTGTAACTCTAATTCAAGTTGAATGATATTTTCATCTTTCTGTTTCATCAGTTGATGAATCTATAATGATTTTTCAATAGTTACAGAAGCATAAGCTCCTGCAAATTGTGATAAGCGAGTTAGATCCTACGAAGGATCTGACTCTGTGTCTTTCCAAATAATGTCCATTGACATATCTTCTTGAGTGAGAGTCTGGGAATGCTCTTTTATTCTTCTTTTATTTTTCCTTCTAACAACTACGTTGTGCTTAGGACTATAAAAAATTCCCAAGGGAGGAATTTCTTAAATATTTAGAATGATCTCAGAGGTTGGGAAGGTCGAGATGTATTCCATTCTTTTTGTACTTACTACTTTGTCAGAGGGCCCAGTAGTAAACGAGTCCTGACTTGTAGTAGGAAGAGTTTGTACAATTTAATGTTGGTCAATAATCATATCTCTTTGTTCTTCTTGGAGTTTGAGTTCAAAATATTTCCTAATATCTTTTAGATTTCCGGGGATATCCATATCTATTGTTTTAACTTCAACTGATTTCTCTTGATTTGTTGTATTAAGGACTTCAGTATCTTTAATTGTTGATTCACTTTATATATGAGCCATGGTTTGAGAAACATCCAAAATTTTGAGTGGAATTGTTTCCAGTGTCTTATTTTTATATTGTTGAAACTTTAATAGTTGTTTTGGGTGAAGGCGTACATTTTCCAACCTTTTAAATGCAGCATAACTATCGACAGACTCAAATAAGTTTTCAAAATTGTCATCTTCGTGCACAAAGGGTCTGATTTTCACTTGTGTAGTAAAATTATTGGCTACTTCAAGTGGATCATACTGCTTGTTTAGAATTGTAAATAATTTCAAAAAATCAATTTGGCCAATTTCCACTATAGCATTCTTGTAGTTGTCAAGTCCATAAACACCGCAATTAATTGGAAAGAAAGGCCATAATGCCTTCTTGGCTTCTTTCAAAAATTTGGTCAGACCATTTCCAACAATTTGATATGCAACTTCTCTTACGAGAAGTTTGTCAGGAACATACAAGGGTAAGACATGTGGTTGAGATAGAATCACAAATACTCATACATAGGTGAATGACTCCTCACCAACCTACTTTCCTATAGAAGAAAATTCGGCTTGGCCCTCTTTGGAAAGTCTAGGGGCTTTCTCATTGAAAACAACTTGAAAAAGGGGTAAAATAACTCCATGAAAGATTTTGTAATAATGACTTTCATATTTGGATTCCCACATAATACTATGAAATACATGAATGGGAACAGTATCTTGGGTAGTCCATTTTGAGCCCATGGCTGGAAATTTGATGTAGAACATATAACATCCATAATATAGCCGCTCATATAAAATGGAGGAAATATTTTATAAGAGATAGAATGGTTCTTTCTATATTCTAAAATTTGGGTGGCAATGTTATTTGACAGAATATTACCCCAATCCATAACATAAGCATATTTTGTTGCTTCCATAAGGGGAACCCATTCTACTGAAAATCTAGGTGTGTCCCACTGACCAAAAATTCTAGACATCATAGCAGATATATAGCAATAGGGACTTGCAAGAGATTCAGTAGAATACATACCTTTTTCATTGTTCTTGTGTTTGTTAGGATTAATCATCCATTGCTTTATTGGCATCGATTTGAGTTCATTTTCCTTAGCGAAATGTGCTAGGAATTCCTTATCATAAATCTTAGCAGGGTCTGGAATACGGAACATTTGCTTCAGTTCTTCCACTTTAAAGGAACCAATTATTGTTCCTCTGCTGGTAAGGAAAGTGTTATCCCCAATGTTAAGATTGTAGATAATCCACCTTATGATATCAGTATATGGTAATATCTTGGGTCGTGTTGCAATTCGGTGAAGAAAAGAATTAGCTAAGTCTCCAATTGTATCTTCAGAAGGATTTGGGGCACCAATTGTTGCCTTTCTTTGGATTTTGTGAGGTTTCTCATCTTCAAATAGCTTATACATAGATTCCCATAGAGAGGATCCACTTTCAAGTCTGCAAGTTATATCTATAAATAGGGGCAACATCTCTGTTCTCTCGGAGGTAGTAGGCGTAAGGTTCACAGGAGCCATATGCTTCTTTGATTTCATCAAAGACTTAGACATTTCCAGAGAACTTTACTTACTCACACTTGCATGTAAATAAGTAAGAAAGAATAAGTGGAAAGAAGGAGCTTTTTAGTTTTACAATACGCACAGATACCATAGTAATAGAAACATTTCAAATGGATGAGACTTCGCATGTTGATGGGATATGAATTGAATGCTTGTTGCAAAAAAATGATTATGGTAGTATGGGCGAGAAAATCGTTAATTTATGACATTGATAACTGATATGGGTTATCATGCCTATCTAATCATTTCTCAATTAAAACCAAATATATCGCATTACATCATGGTTCGTGTGCAATATCTTCATTAAATACTGATGAGATTAGCTTTCATGTCGATCGCGACATTGCAATCGCAATATCGACGAAAGTTGGTAGTATTCCAAATGTGTTTGTTGACAAGAGTGTGATGTGCGACGTGTGATGTGCTTTATCGCATCGTTGAATATGAGTGGTAACGAATAAAATGGTTAAGCTTTTCAAAAATGCGATGCGATATGATTTATCACATAGGCGAATATGAGTGGTAGCGAATAAAACTATCGAGGAGAAATTGCGATTTGAAAAATGCGATAGGATTACGTCGCAGAAGAAGGTCCCATGGGTATTATTTATTAGATTTACTTAAAAATATGGATTTTTCATATAAAAAAGTTTCGATTACATTCATCGAATCGCAATAATGTTTTAAGTGATTATTTTTCGAATTATATACGATTTGCAATGATGTTTGCGATTGCGATGAGGTAATTTATCTCCACTTAAGTGTTTAGAAAGACAAATGTTAAAGTTTCCATCCATTTTTGACCTCTATTCCTATCAAAAGAAATACTCTAAGGGTTTATCTTATTTAACTCTAAAAATTAAAAGGGTCCCCATTATTTTCTAAGGTAACTATGGCTTAAAATAATTGGGGTTGCTGATTTACACAACGGGTTGAAATGGAGACAAAATGGATGTGATAAAACTCTTCCAAATAGTATCAAACATCAAATTGGAAGTCACTAGAGTGTCGAACAGTATACTAACATTGTAATTTGGAAATCTAAAATTGCTCACTTAAATGGGATATGTTATTACACAAGGATATCCTATGGTTTGAATATACTATCATAATGAATACCACTTGACTATCTAGGCATAATCTTGAGTGGAAGGACGTTATTACTAATAGATATTCTTTGTAAGGTAGAAAAATATGGTGTATAGAGAAAAAAAATATTGCAAATAGCCAAAACACAATAAGCTTGTAGATACTAAATTTGTAGTCAAGTGTCCCTTGATAGTTGTCACATGAAATAAATGTGTCAATACATGAAAGCTGAAAAAGAGAATGTCAACTAGCCAAATTAAAAAATCCTTATTCTTGGTGAACAAATTCTCAATCCGAAGGGATTTGTAATAAAAGTTATAAACAAAGCATTGATAGAATTATGTGGAGGATGCTTGGAACTAAAATTCATGTTGGCACTAAAATTAATATTATTAGAATAAAATATTATATAATTGTCCTTTATTTGCATTCTTGAGCCTAAAGGTTATGTAGTGAAAATTGCAAGCAAAACATTGCCAAAATTACTTAGATGATCCTTTGCACTAAAAAGCATACTACAATGAATAATGATTATAAAATCATCCTCTATAGGTAAGCGCACTAACATCAACTTTCCAATTCCTTACTTATTCTTGCCACATTGAGAAATTATTGAATCTATGAATGCACCTACCCTGGGGTTGGTCAAACTAATCATGAGATGTTTGAGTCAGACATAATGAATTGCTACTTATCAAGGTAGAAAAAATTGTTAAAGACTCAAATGTAAACATCCCATAAATAATATACATACAATATGTGCGAAGAAACTCTAATTTCTATCTAAATCTATTTTCTCGAGTTCAATATCTTTCAACATTTCAAATAGAGGCTTAATTTTTCAAAATAACAAGAAAGAAACTAGACATTTTTTCATAAATCAAATATCATATACAAAATTTGGTGATGGAGCATATGAATGCACTGGTGATGACAAAATAATAATAATAATATTTTGTTGGAAAGTTTGTCACTAGAAGCCCCAACCAAGCTACCTGCATCAATAACCATGGTCATTGCATAGAACTTCCATTGCACAATTATGGGTAAGGGTAAAATAACATTTTTTGTATAAAATTCATGTTTTAAACATATAAAACCTATAAATTGAATGCAAATAAATTTCTTGTATGTAATTAATTTATAATATATGCATACATTCAAAGAATGAATGCCACAATACACCCTAAAACAATATTTCATAATATATATCCCTAATATCAAATACCAAACCAAATGTTATGCTTATAACAACAAACTTGGAATATTGTATAATTTTCAAATCTTAAGGTGCATATGTGAGTGCATATCTAAAGGAAAATATGCCTTTTTTAATGGAACCTTTATGTTGACAATTGTATTGCATTGGCTATAAAATGTGTCTAATAAATACCAATAGAAGTGATAGGGAAAATATTGGATGTGTAAAAATATTGAGTTGAGAAAACCTTGTGGTGTTTATTGGCTTCATGTTTTAGTTTTTAAATGTTGGTTTTGAACCATCAAGTTCTTTGTGTCATAATTTAATGGAGACACAGTAATTTGAATCTAGTGGGATTTAATGGAGACACAGTAATTTTAATCTAGTGGGATTTTTAAACTAGGAGATACATTGATTTTCCAATTTAAGAATGCTTACCATCAATGATAATAATGTTTGGCATAGAGGTTGAGCTTCTTTTATATATTATGTCCATTGCACACCAATTGCGATTTTTTTTGGGGGGGTGCGGGGGGGGGGGGGGTTGTGTGGAGGAGCACTCTTTTTGGATTTTCTATGTAATTTTAGCATGTCTCTAGCCTCATGGATGATCTCAACCAAAAACTAATTATATACCAAGTTGTTTGGAGTCACAATGCCTCTAAATTATGTCCCAATTTAGTGAATTATTATTTATATGTTCACCTTTATAGAGAAATTTATATATTCTCTCATTTGCCATTGTGATAACCTTCACAATATGGAAATTTCAAATTAAAATGAATTCCAAGTAACACTAAAAATCAAATAATTATATACCTTATAGCCATGATAATATTCCAAATTATGAATTTGAAAAATCTGTATCTAATTTTGAAGAGAGTTGAGTGACTGTATGCAAAAATTACTCTTTGTGATCATATATTTTAGTTATTCAATTCCTCATCATTTAGCTCACCCTATTAGCCTGTTAGACCATCACTACTAATTTACAATATGGAATTTGAAGGTCAACCTTGTCCAATATGATTATGGTTCATACTTTTGCATTTAATCACACTATTTTTCTTGCATCAACGTTATTTCTTTTATATGAATATAGGCTCTCCTTTTAGCACACTAGTTCTAATATGGTATTCATCACATATCTCTTGATTTGGACTTGTACCGCTAAGGTCCCTTACTTAGCATAGTTATGGATAGAAACTTTGACCTCTTCTTTCTTCATTTTTATCTAATTAGAACTTGTGTAATCAGCATTGTTTAGTATGAAACCTTTTCTTTGTGTGATCTACAAAATAATATTTCAGCGGATGCAAATAAAGATCATACATTCATTTAGAGATATGAAAAACGTTTAAGATAATTGATTTAATTAAAAAGTTAATTAAATCAATTTAATGAAGCTTATATCAAAATGCATGTATTGCATATATACATAAATGATAACAGCATAACACGTTCAGAAGTGAATTGATGTCAAATTGTATTCAAACAAATATATAAGAAAAAACATCATAAGATCAATGAACTATTTCCCATTTGAAACTCAAATTAAATATATAAGATAAAAGTACCATATATATATTTACTCTTCTCATCTGAGAAATAACTCTTGGTCCAGCCTTTTCTATTCAGAAAAATTTAAGAGTACAGAAGTGCAATATTAGTAAAGTCTTCTTTTCAAAATTTCAGGACCCCTTCTTAAAATACATGAAGGGGTTCAAATACAAAACTAATAAGTCTTAAAATAGTCATTACAATAAAAACTGAGGTTTCAAACAACTCTCCTTAAAGTAAGTAAAATTAAAACAGAAATAGAAATTAAAGGAGTGATTTGTTGGAGGATTGTCCTGCTATCCCTTCTTCCATTTTCTCCTTGAGTTCAAGAATATTAATCATATGATTAACCTGGGGAGGTTGGCCTGGCCTAATAGGTAGGTGTCCAGTAAAAACAACATCAGATAATGGAGGTAGCATGTATGAGGACGTATCCGTAAGACAGCAAAGCATGAGCCATTGGCTTTGAGGCTTCACTATATATCTCCAGTATTTTTCCCAGCCTAGCCTTTCAATCTTCATAATATGCTCCTCTTTTATATTTGACACTTCCTGTAATTCTCTAATCAAATATTTTACCAAAGGTAATCCACCAGGAGGACATTTGTCAATAAGATTTGCTGCAATAAGGTTCTGACTGACAGTTGCCACAATATTTGTGGCAATGTATTTGGCTCTACAAATTTCCCTTTATACATTCTTCAATTGTATATCCAAATCTATGAACGATATCTCTTTCTTTGAGTCTTCAATTCTAGGCAGGTTGGCCTTTTGTCCATCAGCAGAATCCTGCCAAGTAACAAATTGGGATACCTTCTCATCTATGTCATCGAAACTAATCCTCATATGAGAAATGTGATTCACAAGTGAATCGCTCTACACACATTATTCAAGGATGCTTGTTAATTTCTGACAAAATATAACATGTTTTTGTGCCAATAAGGTGTTTAATTCTAAAGCTTATTTCATGAACTCATAAATATATGGGATATATTTCATTTGCTCAATGGAGAGTTGTAATTGATGAATTAGATTATCTTTAGAATTAATTTCACTTTGATGCTGAATTTTCAGTTGGTGCACGCTCTCTTGATGTTGTGCGATCTATACCTGTATTTTTTTACTAACACTTTGCTTTTCTGCTTGTAACTATGATCCAAGTTGAATGATATTTTCATCTTTCGGTTTCATCATTTGAGGAATCTATGATTCTTTGTCAACAGTTGCAGAAGCATAAGCTCCTACAAACTGTGATAAGTGAGTTAGATCCTGCGAAGGATCTAGCTTTGTGTCTTTCCAAACAATGTCCATTGACATATCTTCTTGAGGGAGAGTCTAAGAATGCTTTGTTCTTCTTATTTTAATTTGCCTTCTAACAACTGCCTTGTGCTTAGTACTATAAAAAAATGTCCAAGGGAGGAATTTCTTGAATATTTAGAATGATCTCAGAGGTTGGGAAGGTCAGGATGTATTCCATTCTTTCTTTACTTACTAATTTGTCAGAGGGCCCAGTACTAAATGAGTCCTGACTTGTAGTAGGAAGAGTTTGTACAATTTGATGTTGGTCAGTAATCATAGCTCTTTGTTCTTCTTAGAGTTTGAGGTCAAACTCTTTCTAAACATCTTTTAGATTTCTGGGGAAATCTAGATCTATTGTTTTAACTTCAACTGATTTCTCCTGATCTGTTGTATTAAGGACTTCGATATCTTTAATAATTGATTCACTTTCTTTCTGAGCCATGGTTTGAGAAACATCCAAAATTTTGAGTGGAATTGTTTCCATTATCTTATTTCTGTATTGTTGAAACTTTAATAGTTGTTGTGGGTGAAGGCGTAAAGTTTCAAACCTTTTAAATACAGCATAACTATCGACAGACTCAAATAAGTTGTCAAAATAATCAAATTCGTGCACAAAGGGTCGGGTTTTCACTTGTGTAGTGAAATTATTGTCTACTTTAAGTGGATCATATTTCCTGTTTGGAATTGTAAATAATTTCAAACAATAAATTTGGTGAATTTCTACTATAGCATGCTTGTAGTTTTCCAAGCCATAAACACTGCAATTAATTGGAAAGGAAGGCAATAATGCCTTCTTGGCTTCTTTCAAAAATTTGGTCAGACCATTTCCAACAGTTTGATATGCAACTTCTCTCGCGAGAAGTTTGTCAGGAAAATATAGGGGTAAGACATGTGGTTGATATAGGCTCCCAAATACGTGTACATAGGTGAATGAATCCTCATGAAACCACTTTCCTATAGAAGAAAAGTCAGCTTGGGCCTCTTTCGAAAGTCTGGGGGCTTTCTCATTGAAAACAACTTGAAAAAGGGGTAAAATAACTCCATGAGAGATTTTGTAAAAATGACTTTCATATTTGGATTCCCACATAATAGTATGAAATACATGAATGGGAACAGTATCTTGAGTAGTCCATTTTAAGCCCATGGCTGAAAAATCTGATGTAAAACATACAACATCCATAATATAGCTGCTCATATAAAATGGAGGAAATATTTTAGAAGAGATAGAACGGTTCTTTCTATATTCTAAAATTTGGGTGAAAATGTTATTTGACATAATATTACCCCAATCTATAACATAAGCATATGTCGTTGCTTCCATAAGGGGAACCCATTCAACTGAAAATCTAGTTGTGTTTGACTGACCAAAAAGTCTAGACATCATAGCAGAGATATAGCAATAGGGACTTGCAAGAGATTCAGTAGAATATATACCCTTTTCATCGTTCTTGTGTTTGTTAGGATTAATCCTCCATTTCTTTATTGGTGTCGATTTGATTTCATTTTCCTTGGTGAAATGTGCTAGGAATTCCTTATCATAAATATTATCAGGGTCTCGAATATGGTACATTTGCTTCATGTCTTCCGCTTTAAAGGAACAAAATATTGTTCCTCTGCTGGTAAGGAAAGTCCTATCCCCAATGTTAAGATTATCGATAATCCACCTTACCATATCAGCATATGGTAATATCTTGGATCGTGTTGCAATTCGGTGAAGACAAGAATTAGCTAAGTCTCCAATTGTAGCTTCAGAAGAATTTGGGGCACCAGTTGTTGCCTTTCTTTGGATTTTGCGAGGTTTCTCATCTTCAAACAACTTATACATATATTCCCATAGAGAGGATCCACTTTCAGGTCCACAAGTTGTATCTATAAACAAGGGCAACATCTCTGTTCTCTCAGAGGTAGTAGGTGCAGGGTTCACAGGAGCCATACGCTTCTTTGATTTCTTCAAAGCCTTAGATATTTCCAGAGAACTTTTCTTACTCAAACTTGCATGTAAATAAGTAAGAAATAATAAGAGGAAAGAAGGATATTTTTAGTTTTACAATATGGACAGATACCATAGTGATGGAAGCATTTCAAATGGATGTGACTTCGCATGTTGATGGGATAAGAATTGAATGCTTGTTGTAGGAAAATGATTATGGCAGTATGGGCAAGAAACTGTTAATTTATGACATTGATAACTGATATGGGTTATCGTGCCTATATAATCATTTCTCAATTAAAACCATATCTATCGCATTACATCGTGTCTCGTGTGCAATATCTTCATTAAATATTGATGAGCTTAGCATTTCTGCCGATCGCAACATCACAATCACAATATCGACGAAATTTGGTAGTATTCAAAATGTATTTGTTGACAACAGTGCGATGTGCGATGTGCGATGTGATTTATCGCATCGGTGAATATGAGCGGTAACGAATAGAATGGTTAAGCTTTTCAAAAGTGCGATGCGATATGATTTATTGCATAGGCGAATATGAGTGGTAGCGAATAAGACTATCGGGGAGAAATTGCAATTTGCGAAATGTGATAGGATTACGTGGCAGAAGTAGGTCCCATGGGTATTCTTTATCGAATTTACTTACAATATGGCTTTTTCATATAAAAAAGTTTCAATTACATTCATCGGATCGCAAAAATGTTTTAAGTGATTAATTTTTGAATTATATACGATTTGCAATGAATTTTGCGATTGTGACGAGGTAATTTATCTCCGCTTAAGTGTTTAGAAAGACAAATGTTAAAGTTTCCATCCTTTTTTTACCTCTATTCCTATCAAAATAAATACTCCAAGGGTTTATTTTTATTAACTCTAAAAATTAAAAGGGTCCCCATTATTTTCTAAGGTAACTATGGCTTAAAATAATTGGGGTTTTTTATTTACACAATGGGTTGAAATGGAGACAAAATGGATGTGATAAAACTTTTCCAAATAGTATCAAACATCAAATTGGAAATCACTAGAGTGTCGAACAGTAGACTAACATTGTAATTTGGAAATCTAAAATTTCTCACTTAAATGGGAGATGGTATTACACAAGGATATCCTATGGTTTTAATATACTATCATAATGAATACCACTTGACCATCTAGGCATAAGCTTGAGTGGAAGGACGTTATTACTAATAGATATTCTTTGTAAGGTAGAAGAAAATGGTGTATAGAGAAAATAATTTTGCAAATAGCCGAAACATAATAAGATTGTAGATACTAAATTTGTAGTCAAATGTCCCTTGAAAGTTGTCACATGAAATAAATGTGTCAATACATGAAAGCTGAAAAAGAGAATGTCGAATAACCAAATTAAAAAAAATCCTTATTCTTGGTGAAGGAATTCTCAATCTGAAGGGATTTGTAATAAAAGTTATAAAAAAAGCATTGATAATGTGGAGGATGCTTGGCACTAAAATTCATGTTGGCACTAAAATTAATATTATTAGAATAAAATATTATATAATTAACCTTTGTTTTCATTCTTGGCCTAAAGGTAGTGAAAATTGCAGGAAAAACATTGCCAAAATTACTTAGATGATCCTTGGCACTAAAAAACATACTATAATGAATAATGGTTATAAAATCATCCTCTATTGGTAAGCGCACTACCATCAACTTTCCAATTCCTTACTTATTCTTGCCACATTGAGAAATTATTGAATTTATAAATGCACCTACCCCTGGGGTGGGTGCAAACTAATCATGAGATGTTTGAGTCGGACATAATGAATTGCTACTTATCAAGGTAGAAAAATTTGTTAAAGACTCAAATTTAAACATCCCATAAATAATCTACATACAATATGTGCCAAGAAACTCTAATTTCTATCTAAATCTATTTTCCCAAGTTCAATATCTTTCAACATTTCAAATAGAGGCTTAAATTTTCAAGAGAACAAGAAAGAAACTAGACATTTTTTCATAAATCAAATATCATATTCAAAATTTGGTGATGGAGCATATGAATGCATTGGTGATGACAAAATAATAATAATAATATTTTGTTGGAAATTCTTTCACTAGAAGCCCCAACCAAGATACCTGCATCGATAACCATGGTCATTGCATAGAACTTCCATTGCACAATTATGGGTAAGGGTAATATAACATTTTTTGTATAAAATTCCTATTTTAAACATATAAAACCAATAAATTGAATGCAAATAAATTTCTTGTATGTAATTAATTTATAATCTATGCATACATTCAAAGAATGAATGCCACAATACACCCTAAAACAATATTTCATACTATATATCCCTAATAGCAAATACCAAACCAAATGTTATGCTTATAACAACAAACTTGGAATATTGTATAATTTTCAAATCTTAAGGTGCATATGTGAGTGCATATCTAAAGGAAAATATGCCTCTTTTAATGGAACCTTCATGTTGACAATTGTATTGCATTTGCTACAAAATGTGTCTAATAAATACCAATAGAAGTGATAGGGAAAATATTGGATGTGTAAAAATATTGAGTTGAGAAAACCTTGTGGTGTTTATTGGCTTCATGTTTTAGTTTTTAAATGTTTGTTTTGAACCATCAAGTTCTTTGTGTCATACTTTAATGGAGACACAGTAATTTGAATCTAGTGGGATTTAATGGAGACACCGTAATTTGAATCTAGTGGGATGTTTAATACTAGGAGATACATTGGTTTTTTTAATTTAAGAATGCTTACCATCAATAATAACAATGTTTGGCATAGAAGTTGAGCTATTTTTTTATAATATGTCCAATGCACACCAATTGTGATTTTTTTTTTTTTGTGGGGGGGGTGGGGGGGGGTGTGTGGAGGGGTGCTCGTTTTGGATTTTCTATGTAATTTTAGGATGTCTCTAGCCTCATTGATGATCTCAACCAACAACTAATTCTATACCAAGTTGTTTGGAGCCACAATGCCTCTAAATTATGTCCCAATTTAGTGAATTATTATTTATATGTTCTCCTTTATAGAGCAATTTATATATTCTCTCATTTGCCATTGTGGTAACCTTCACAATATGGAAAGTTCAAATTAGAATGAATTCCAAGTAACACTAAAAATCAAATAATTATATACCTTATAGCCATGATAATATTCCAAATTATGAATTTGAAAAAGGTGTATCTAATTTTGAAGAGAGTTGAGTGAATGTATGCAAAAATTATTTTTTATCATCATATATTTTAGTTATTCAATTCCTCGTCATTTAGCTCACCCTATTAGCCTTTTAGACCATCACTACTAATTTAGAATATGGAATTTGAAGGTCAACCTTGTCCAATATGATTATGGTTCATACGTTTTCATTTAATCACACTATTTTTCTTGCATCAACGTTGTTTCTTTTATATGAATATAGGCTCTCCTTTTAGCACACTAGTTCTAATATGGTATTCATCACATATCTCTTGATTTGGACTTGTAATGCTAAGGTCCCTTACTTTTCATAGTTAGGGATATAAACTCTGAGCTCTTCTTTCTTCATTGTTCTCTAGTTAGAACTTGTGTAATCAGCATTGTTTTGTACGATTCAAAATCACAAACATAATTTAACCCATGAATTTCCCTAGCTTCCTCTTATGAATTTCAGCTCACATTTTATAAAAAGTAATGATTAAATCATGTTATTAATAATATTTGTCTCTAAAACACTTAATAATAAAATATTAAAGTGAAAAGTGTGTTAAGAACAAGGAAGTGGATTTTAACTTCTTGATTAAGAGAAATATTTAGCAAACAAAGGCAATTAGAATTAGACATAGATTCGACACCATAGGGATGGATCACAATTGATTTTGTTTTTTTCCTAAAACCTCAAGAGTAAAGCAATGGCAAGGTGTTTACTAGAGAAAAATTAGGAAATTTCTTGATCTAGTTTACATTTATGCTCATCGGAGAATTTCTTAACATAGATAAAAAAAATATATATATCAATGTCATGATGCTTGCAAAATAAATCACTTTACAAAAATATTGAAAACTATAATAGACAACTCAACAAGAAAAAATTATAGACTAAAAATATGGAAAACACTTAAAGGAAACATTTTATAAATTCAATAAACATCCATTACCAATATAAATGAAAGGGTGGCACTTATCCACTCAATATATTTCTTTTCAAAATCATGAACTTACTCTAAAATAAAAACTTAAACCTTTATTTTATTTTATTTTTTTATGTGTGGTTCACGGACACTAGAGATTGGTGGCTGTTGTATCCACAGAAACTATCTAAGTAGATCACAATCTCACTGGCTCATTAGAATAGCCTAACCCTAAGAGTGTTGACGAGAATTGACCCTATCACCTCCCATTAGCAAGGTGTTTTAACAATGGGAACTCGACCAATTGAGCTAATCCTTGGGGCTAACAACTTAAACCATATTATATCATAGGTAGAAATTATCCAAATTGATATGAAAGACTTAGTAGATAAGAAAAACACAAATGAATGGTAGGATGATACATCTTTCGAGTTGTAGAGATTTTGAAGTAGATATGAATAGCCAGTCTTTGCTCCTTAATATCAATGTAGGTCTAAAATTTATTAAGGATGTCAATTTAATATCATTGTAGGGCTCAAATCTCAAAGAATTTTGAACTATTTAAATATTCACGGCAATTTAAGAAATAAAAATCAGAAGAAGTGAAGGCCACCCCAATTATGTATAAACAATGAAAATATAGAATTATTTGCCTTTCTCTTTTAGTCCCTAAAAAGTATTTTCTAATTATTATCTTTATTTAATCTTCTCTCAAGTGATATAACCTTTACAGTTAAAACCCCATGCATATAGTGCAAAAATTAAGAACACTTGATCAGTCCATTCTAAAATATGGTTGGGAATAGTATTAACGATGCATACATCAATGTGTGGTAAATCAACTATGTGAAATGAGTACATACCAATTCTATAAAAAAAACACTAATAAATGAATTGTATAAACTACAAAAAAAATCAAAAGATATAATGTCCGATTAGGATAAAAAAGAAGAGTCTTATAAAATGGAAATCTTGAACATCATCTATGCACAGAAATTAAATAACAATTACAGTTTAACTATGCTACTCTAGGAACAAAAACTAGCAATAAAGCAAGCAAAAGTGATTAATCTCACTTTCCATCCTCAACTCCATACAACCTACTAGTATACAAAATTTCCTAAAGATTATTTGATATGAAATACCCAAGGACTTCACTAAAAGCAAAAGTCTTTATGCGGTGTCAGTTCGGAGATGACATGGCAAAAATTTTAGTTCAAGTAAAGTTTGATTTAATTATCTAAAATGTTGAATCCAACCTCTATTTGTAGATCTATTATTTGATCCTTTGTGAAATGTTTCCATAGAACCAAAGAAAACATTGTGTGGTGATCCTAATACCAAGTTACAATGCTTTTTTTGGACTGAGGCTCAAAAGGGTGATCATTTTTTTCTTTCATCACTTGAAATTACCTTATTTCATCAATGGTCATGTACTTCCACTAAACCAGAGCATACTTATATTACACTCACTTCCATTGTTGCCCAACACAACAACCTGACCATAAAAAATATCATATTGTGTAATTATGAGAAAATCCTTCTTTGGAAAGCTAGCTCATGTGTTATTTTCAAGTGGATTATTAGCACTAACAAATTGAGTTTTGACATTGGTAAATGTCTTGTTTTGTTGCGTGATGTTATCATACAAATCCTATAAATCGTTAATGTTTTCATGAGTTTCAATTGGCATAAAAAAGTTATTAATGTTAAGAGGAATAAGGGTTGGCTTCCCCAATGATGTTAAACTTTTCTCCCCTTTTTTTCAAAAACATACGCCCTGTAAATGACATTGATCAAGTTAGCACACAAGTGTGTAGAATGTGGAAGAATAGTTTCATGTTCTAGTATCTAAAATTCCATGCATTATACAACTATTCTATAAGGATAATTAGACTTATGACAATTCCTCGTGTTCAAGCCCAAAAATCCATCTTTAGTTCATGATTTGGGATTTAACCTAAAAATATCCTCAACATGAATTCCATTACTAAGAAATCTAAGAAGGTATCAACTAGGGATGCATACAATATGTTTTCTAATTACCCTTATTCAGTAGAAGTTATAGAGGAGTCAAATCAAAAGAGTTATAAAGTTCAATGAGGAAATCTCCTAAATTTCCTACCTAGAAATGTCAAGGGATGTTGATGCCTCCCAAACAAAATTGTAAAGAAAAAATTCACATGATTCCTCCATGTTATATAAATGCACTTTCCATGCCCTTTCCAATTCCTCTAAGTACACATCAATAGTGTGGTTAAAAGGGGTGTGGCACTAGATTTTCTTATTGAAATTTATGCCTTGTGAAGTGCAATGATTGAGCTTTTGGAAGGGTACATAGGGATATTTTTGTACACAAATAATAATATAGATAAGTTTTGAAAACTTCCCTAATTAAAAAAAAAAGGTAACGCTCAGCAAGGTAATGGATGAAACCTATGGTTTTGGGGGCTTTTTCTCGTAAAATAGCTAAGCCAATTAAGGTCTTTCATAAGGAATAATGGACATTAGAGTGTTATTATATTTCTCACTCAGTCACTTAGACCTTGGGGGGAATGAAAATGGGCTTAAGGTAGGTATTATTGCTCACATAATAGTTATCCATGCTTTGGATATTCCAATACAATTAATTCCTCTCCCTTTAGGTCAATTATTTTTTCAGTTTCAAGTGTTCTCTCTTTCTCCTTGCCTACATAGCATTATACCACAAATCCATGTCTTCAAACATGGCTAATGTAGGCCATTCTCATCTTTATTGTTTTATCAAGTGTATCTAAGTAACAACAAGTTCAATGGAGAAACTTGGAAGAACATATATTTTCATAATTTTTTTCACTTACAACATTCCTACTATCGAAGCTCATAATCTCCCTTCCAACGGGATTCTCCACATATGAAAACTCTAGTAACCTAACATTTTTTTCTTCTACCATTGAAATGACATAAGGGATCAATCTCTAAGGAAATTCAAGGAATTCCAATTCCTTCGACATCTTATAAAAAACATTCATGCTAGAAGTTTATTTAAATATGACGTTATGTGGGTGCTTTAATCATGGCAACTTTATTATTCTCTTCACATTGTTTACTTTCTTATACTAGTTTCCTTATGAATCCGTGAGAGAATTCCCTATAAATTTAATGAGTTGGCAAGGATTGAAGGGATACACTACTACCATACACCCTTACACATGTGCATATTTCATATAAAACCAATCTTGTGAAACTAAGTGTACTCTTTTGGTGCAATTTGCACTCTTTTTCTAACTTGTGAAGGTATTATGGACATTTCCATCTAACATAGAAACTAATAATACTTGGCAGCAAATATATGATTAAAATCAAAATAATGCCTCATGTATGTATGTCTCTCAATCCCTAGAGCCAACTATTTTATGAGTATACCAAGATGCTTTTCAATGCCAAGCCTAAGGAAATCATCAGCCCATGCATAAAGTATAAGGTGTATTATAGAGAATAAGACTTTAACCTTCCATCATATTTATTAAAATTAGTAAGTTTTTAATAGATTTGATCTAGTATGTCGGTTGTCCAATCATAACATTAGGGTAATTTTTTTCATCCACGTCAATGGTCATCAAAATATGATGGTCATATACTAGTTTGTCACTACCCTCCCTAAGGGATCTAATAATCCTACCAACAAAATCTATGGATTTTTGGTCTTGAATTCACTAATAGGAATGTGAATTTTTTCTCCATATTGTACCTAATAACATTTAAGAACTTAGGAAACATCTACTCTATGTATGAGAATATGTTATTATAGTATTCCTCTCCCATATTCTTCACATCCATATACTCCAAATTATTTATCTTTACTATCCCAAAGGATTAAGCAATAATTATAGGAATTATGATCGTCATTATCTTTCCATATATGTCAGTAATAGATCTATGTAAACTTGTATCTTTCTACAAATCACTTTATAATTTCTAGGACTTTGGGATTCTTTTTTTAGCTAACCCTACATGCCAATAATTACATAGAGGTGGATGGACATATTGCTTATCGTGGGGACTAAAATAAATTATTTTTCTAGGGAATTGTGTTACTAGCTCTTGAACTCCCCACAATTTGATTTCTACTACACCTTGTATAAATTTCAAATTCTTATTCCATGATATGATTAAGGACCAATCAAAACACTAGACCACTTAGTTTTTTCTGAGTTTTCAACCCTGATCATGCAGGTTCTATAATTAAATTATTTGACCTAAAACTAAATATTGTTTGATTAAATTTTGGATGGGAGATAGAGTAATATTTCCTCCATGCCCTCGACATATTTTAGGGTCTAATTCTATGGAATGACTTAACCTATCAAAACATTGGATCATTGTCATTGTCAAGGAAAAGGCTTGTAGTCAGGAAGTTTAGACTAGTCGGGGATTTTGAGCCAATCAGCGGAAAAAGTGTTAGTCTCTACCCCCCTCCCCCCCCCCCCCCCCGACCTTACGACATGTATAGAACCCAATGCAAAAAGGTTCACAATGCATGTTAAGTTGGAAAATCCACGATATGGTATTAATTCTATTTGCCCAAAAAAATATCTCTCGACCCTTGAGTTGTGGTTTTAAGCACTCTACATTTAGGCCATCGGTTCTAGTTATTTGGGTATATAATGTCAAGATTAAGAAATGCAATATGGCATGTTTAGTGGCATTCGTTGAATCTGGAAGTTAGCCAATTTTGGAGATATAGTTAAACACATTATTAAAACCTAGTGATACACTAAAATTGCTAATCTAAGCATGAATATCATAATTCAATGCCAGAGCAGAAAACACAACAGAGAATTAAACTGCATTGATTGAAGGTGTTGATGTTTTTGAAATGAAAGTGTCGCTCCAGCACTACATAAGCATCTCAAACTTTTCGGTCGCTAACAAGAAGTAACGAGAACATTATCCATGCCAAAAGTGGCACAACTCAAACCTCTCACTTGTTAAAAAAGGAAAATAAAAGTTAACAACCCTAACCCTATATAAGGAAATTGACCACAATGTCCTATGTGCAAGAACAATTTAAGCATTATACTTCCTCTTATTCATGAATGCAGTATTTGAACGCATAAATGACTTGTCAGATAAGAGAAAACATATGTTATGATATTAATTGTTCCTTATATAGTCTAATTGTTGCTTTATGTGTTTATTTTATGAAATTGAAACCGCAATCGATTATATGAAATATATAATTAGTTTATGGTGAATGAGATTTATTTAAACAATAATTAAACATTAGTCACATTGTAACCAATAAAAAGTTGTTGAAACTAAACATAAACAAAATATGTACAAAAGTAAAAGTAGATTAAAAAGAAGTAAATGCTACAAATAAATTTTTAAAACAAAGTAAAAGAAAATGTGAAACAAAAACTAACAATTGATTTAATAATTAACAAAATATTTACAAGAACTTAGGTTAGTGTAAAAGAAAGTAAAATGAGGTCAAACTTTAAAAAAAAAAAATACATAACATCATAACTTAAATAAATAAAATACAAGAACTCACAGCTACAAGAAAAAATGAAATAACACATTTTTACAGAGAAAAATGAAAGTAAATTCGAATATTATTAAAGAGGAACAAGCCCAAATGCTAGAATAATAATGCAAGATATGAACAGCCAAGGAATCCTTCTTATTGCTTTCAGCGTCTAAATACATCTCTCACAGGATGGAATATGTATGTGAAAGAGAAGGTGATACATAGTCAAGTTTTAAATTAATCAACAAATAACAAGAACACCATATCCTATAAAACCGTCACATAATTAATACCAACTTTAATGATAATAACAATAGAAGTAATGCGAAATAAATTATAGATACCTTTGTCTGGTTGTAAACTAATAGAACTCTACATTCAGGTTCTAGGAAGAACTCTAAAAGGAAACCTGCAAACCGAAAAATGACATCATACAAGCATATATCAGTGCACGAAGAATGAACTGGAAATAAAAAGGAAAAAAACCTCATTGACTGCTCATGCCCTCACTCACAAATTGGGAAGCATTTGGGTCTGAAAAAAATAGTGAATTTTTTGTTCAAAGTATTTTCTCTTTTTTATAGATATCCTAAGCATGATGAATGGTTTCAATCTTTATTGAGAAGACATTTCAACCCTTAGATGAGTCTAAGTAGTTGCATATGTTTCGTTTGTTCGACAACTATTCAATATTTTCTTTCAATTTTGTTTGGTGTCTCGTAATTACACAAAGTATATATTGAATGGCGTATTATCTATTAAAATTTATACAAATCGTTATAACATAATGAACCTAACCAAAATGTAAAATCCATGTCAATGTGTAAGAAATTTTCATTAGAAATATTCAAAGAGGTCCTTTTCTTGTCTATAATTCCTCTAACTTTCAGACAATTAGTGTCGATGTAAAAGCTCTTTGAAACTTGCTCTGTGACTGTCTTTCCTTGCCCCGAAAAAAAAAAAATTGCTCCTTCATATTCTGCTCGAGCTTAGAATCATCTAACAATAATGAAGCTACATCGTCTAAATCCAACACCTCACTGTCTGCATCCCCCCTTATCATAACAAGTTGTTGAACTGTAATTTTTACTAGCAATTTGTAAAATATTTCCCTCTATAGTCTCTTTACAAATTAATTTTTACATGGTGACCTCCTTGGTTAGTCCAAGCCAAAGCACTTTCTTCGTGGCTTGTAAATCCAAGGTTGGATTCCCATTACTGTTTTGCAAGTCCCTGGCCATGTCATGATGATCCTTTGTAATTGAATATCCATCCTCAAGAATATTAAGAATTTTAATCATTTGCGCAAACAATGGAACTCGGTGGTTTTGAGATATTGTGTTGTGTATGCACCATAAACAACCTTCGCTTGATGCTCTCAAGGGAAACCAATCCACCCTTTCCTTGTTATTCAAACAGCATATCCCATTTCACAATCAGTCTTAATTGGGACAAAGGTGGCTTCGTGTCTGCCAATTCATTCAAATTGGTTGAATTTGTAACAAAGTCAAAAGATCAATCACAGATTTCTTCACTAAACTCTTTGTTTCAATGTTGGCAATGTTGTATCCATATTTACATTTATAACCAAAATAGAAATCTCATGAGTTTAATTTTGGTTCGACGGTTATCACTTCATGCACAGCAAGTTATGCATATAACCCCTACCCTTTTAAATAAAAAATGAAAGTCACATGTCCCACATGCGTGGTCAACAGATGTAACACAGTATAGATATAACATTATATAATGGAGTTGTTTTTAGTGTGACTTTTTGAAGTTTCAGGTGCGGGAATCTGGTGAAAATTTTTGAGGGAAAATCTTGGTTTTTGTTATTCAAACTGATTTTTTGACACTATATATAGATTCAGCACCCTCAAAAACCTCTAGAGCACTTCGATTGTGCAAAGTTAGCAATCAAACTTCTCTTTTCAATAAATTCCTGCCGGAATTTAGAGAAATTACACCGTACAAAGTCACCGTAAAAACCTTCAAAAAGTCGCACTAAAAACTACTCGTTATATAAAGTTGTGGGTGCCTTTGGTATCTTCCTTTAAATCCTATTATTAGTCCCTGCCCTCTAAGCTAGCATGGACTATAGTAATCGGTTAGATGCTTGTTATTTGTCCCTGAAAAGTAATCAAAACATCAAAATGAAAGTTTTAAGACAAATATTATATAAATTTATTTTCCACTGTATTATAGCCTATTAAATCTTCACATTGTTTTTGTTAGCCGATCAATAACTTTTACATCTTATGTGGCCTCTTCTCGAGGCAAAGAGGCACAATAGTTCGGGGTAAAAGGTATTATGTGATCAATTTTTTCTGAAATTTTTCTCTCATTCAAGTGATGCTAACATTAAGTCTAAAATTTTCTCAAACATTTTATGCTAAGCAAAAATATTTTCCACCAAACTATATTGTATGCTTGCCTGCCTGCCAGCCACTGCTTTTGCCTGCGTGTAACAGGTGCCACCGCTTCTCTCTACCTGTTACATAGCAGTTTGCTCCTGGGTCAAAAAAATAGGTGTGATCCTTGTGTTTGTTGCTCTGTCTAACGTGGTTCCCAGTCATATGGTCTAATATGAGGTTATCCGGTTGCAGTCGCTCCAACGTTGTGGGTGATCTTTGTTTCAGCAACGTTGTGGGTGATCTCTGTTGAATCGAACCTTGTATAGAAGCAGGAGACGGGCGTGAACCTTTGCTTATTGAACCATAAGCCCAGCTCATGAATGAATAACAGTAGCACATATCTGCTCGAGAAAAACTTGGCCATTTTGTCAGGGGTTATGGTCTTCCTGCAAACTCTTTTTGTCCTTATTTAGTAAACTGTCAAAGAAAATCTATCATTTTTTTCAAAGAAAAATAATTGTGATAGAAACTCTATCAGTTTTTTTCCTAGCTAACAACTTCTATACCGAGTAAAGTTTAAACTCATTGATGCTTAAAGTTGACTTAAAGGTGATAAGAAAGTTTTTCTAGTATTTTAAGTGAAATTTTATTTTTGTATTACTCTTGAACAATAAAATGTTCATGGGAATTTTATCATATTTCCTGTTATTGCAGTTCAGAAAATCCTAAAACTATAACCAATACAATATCTTGATAACATGAAAACTGTAAAGTTTACTTATAAACTATCTAGCATCTCGATACCCACCTGAATCTGGACTCGATATTTGAACCCGTCCACTTGAGACCATTAATATTAGGCGTCGCTAGTCTCCATTTAGTATTTTCGCCCTTCCAACTCTCCCTTCGATTTGACCTTCACCTTAGTAGAAAGGATCCCTAGTTTTCTATGCACTCTGATTATCTGAGTAAGCTGGATTCAAAATGACCTATTCTTTCATGCATTCCTGTCGAGATCCATATATTGCATTATCCAGGTGGTCGTCACCACTTTTAGATAGAAGCTTGCATGGAGAGATTCAGTTCAATTCCCCTCCGAGATATATTGGTGGGCGTTATCATGTTTGTTCTTCTTCCTTGGGTGTATTTAGCGCTGTTTGACGTGTGGGGATGCGGGCGTGACTATGAGAATGAAGGTAGATCGATTAGAATTCCAGTATTCAACATATAATCTTCCACAAAAATAAAATTTCAATGCCCTAATAATGGGCGGTACAGAGCACTTCCTGATACTCTCTAATGGTCTGAGATTCAGGGCATATGCTCATTACCAAATACCCAACTCTTGTACCATTTTACAGTATCTGCAACATTCTTCATCCAACTAACATATCGTCATAAACATGTATCCACTTGACCTTATCGTACATCTTGTCAAGTTAATACAAATTTGTTCCCAACTTGCTTGGCATATATACAAATATGGAAACAAATCGCGATTTTGGGGTTATTGGATATTATTTCGAAACCAAATCTATGGTCTACAATGATTTCCTCAATAAATTCAAGACAAACCCAATACAGATAACAACCCCAAGATAAATATGCAGTAAATTAAACCTCTGACGCCCATCCTTGAAGTACTTTCCACCAATGGAAGCAGCATTTTCCGTGAAAGCGCTTGTTGTTCAGCCAACGACTAAAAACGAGCTATTCGGATAGGCTGAATTAAGCGTGATCACTAATGGAATTCTTCAGTAGCCCCAGCCGAGAGGACCAGATTTAATGAATACGGTTTTTGGTATGCTTTGGAACTACATTTGCATACATCAAAGCGCGTAGCCTCTTGACATCCAAGATGGTTCCATCAACGAAACTTCACTTCTTGTTGCAACAAAGTTGAGGGAAAGGATCTCAGTCTCTATTTCATGGATGTTTCATGGAAGTAACATTGGGACAATTGTTGTAGGCATTTTCATTTCCTCTGGCCACTTGTTTTTATCAGAGGCTTATGAATACAAGTTTCATTTTCCCTCACCACTACGTGGTTTTCCTCTTCTACACTATATGGAAGTGTGTTCACAACTAACAACCCAAAATCTGAATGTCTCCTCGACTCAAAAACAAACACTTCAGTTGCAAAGGTTTTAATTAATATTGCTTATTTGTCATAAATATCATTTGACATTTAATACCTAAAGCAGTGGCTTGATTTAAATCTGTAAGTAGGGGTGACACTCTAAGATTTTATGGAGCCTTAAGTGAGTTAGAAGCGCGAGTAGGTAGTGGGGAATTGGGTCCTATTTTATGGTATGCCACCTCACCAAAAAAAAAAATGAAAGACAAAAACAAGTTTCTAGTTATAATTTATTATCATGTACTTGAGTGTTTATAGGTAGAACTTTAAAAGTGATAATGTGCAAGGATTGTGTTAAAATTTCATGAATCACCATGACAGTGAATGTGATACTGTAGATCTAGGATTATGGGGCTTTCGAGGACCCACGTGCTGGTGCTACTGCCTTTTATTTATTCTACCCACTTGCTTTTAAATGAATAATATTTGACTCTGTCAACGTAGTCTAGTGCGAGAATTCTATGTTTGTACTATACTGGTACTCGGAAAGGTACACTCCCTACTTGACAAGGACTTGTTGCTTAGCAACGGTCCTTGTTCATATATTGTTTCTATTTCTTCATTTGTTCGATGTTGAGGGAGCGTTTGGGAGGCCTTGATACCGATTTAGAAGTCAAGAAATAGATGTTCCACATGCACTGTGGGAGGGTAGATATATTATATAAATACCAGTATTTATATTATATTATATAAATATTGTGGGTGTATATGCAATACATATTGATAACAGAGTATAAATACATTGGATTCGATAATACATCAGAGGGTCAAGAACTTAGTGAAGAAAATATCCAAATAGAATACCTTTAACTAAGGTTGTCAAATAATGTCAACCATGATATTTGAAGCTTCAACTAGGGAGAGATATGTGGTCTCCTTTTTTTCTAAATTAGGAACTAAGTTTCCTCTTTGGATTTAGGGTGAAGGAGGAAACCTTTTCCTTTTCCTTTAATTTTGATGGCATGAACCTTTAAAGATGCTACAAATAGAGACCAAGTTCCCTCTTTGCTAATTTTGAGAAAGGGGAGGAATTTCATATTTTTAGTGTCGTAAAACTTGCAGGACATATCATGCTATGGTATACAAATAAGCCAAAGGACACAAGCAGGACCGAGGCGCGAAATTTAAATGTGGTGAGGCGAAATATTTTGCTCGAGCTTGCATATTGCTGAAGTTGAAAAAATTGTCATCAACAAAAGGCAATAGATCACAGTTAATGTAGCTAGTGTAGCACATTTGGTTCAGTAATGGACTTCCTCTAATATTGGACAGATGATATTGGAGGAAAAGTCTCAAACATTTCAAATTAAGTATGCAGTTTTTGTTGAAATACTTTGAATGGGTATTGTGGTCATTTAATTGAAAAAGGAAGTCATATTGATCATTTAAGGATCAATTGTATCATGCAAGAAAACACTTTGTATAAGTACGATGACTGGTTTTATACACCATTGTTTACTTTCCTCTAAGATCATATTCATTTAATGTGGTCCTAAAGCTACATGACAGAGTGGGAGGAAACTCTTTGTATAGTGTTGCAGTGAGATAAATCCAATTGGGGAAACATAGTAGTGTGAGTGGGTGTAATGTGTGTGTGTGAGTTGTGAATGAGCCAAAACATAGTGGAGCAGTAGACTATATGTTGTGCAAAAGCATTTGTGTGGTTGTGTGCCAATGTTGAGAATGTTGAGTGAAGCACAAAAAGAGCGGAAGACCAAAAGCATATGAGGCAAACTCAACTAAAGTGTATATGAGCACAACAAAGGAGTAAGATTTGTAGAGAGACAACAAATCAGAGGCTCAATTTAATTTTTTAGTATTGAGGTAGGTCATTTTTCTCAATTTTAAAATTGTATGAAAAGTAGAATACTTAACTAAAGCAAGTAGGGACCTGCAATTATAAGAGGTTAGAACCTCTAGGCAACTTGTGTCTTGTTGATTTGAAGGGGTTTGGGGCCTCCTGTGACTAGGTTCTCACAAACATATGATGTAATCAAATTTGGTGCCTTGATTATCATCATAATACAAAAACAAGCTTAGGTGGTTTTTCCCCCAAAACGGTTTCCACGTAAATCATTGCATTCAAATGCATGTGAATGTTGGTCTCTAATGTGTTGTTTGATTATATGCAATTGAAATTTTAATTGGTAAACATAAAAATATATATAAATATTGCCAATAACCCCCCCCCCCCCCCCCCACCTCTTAGTAATTCTTGATTCCCAACAATTGGTATCAAAGCGAGGTTCCTTTAGGAACAACTTAACCACTATAAGGTATATCAATAGGGAATCATGGCTAGCCAAGAAAGTTGGGATGCTTATTCAAGTAAGATACTAGTCTTTGAAGGTACAAATTATGTATTGTGGAAAGTAAGGATGGAAGCCTATCTTATGTTCCTAGGTGTAGATGTTTGGATCTTTTTATTAATTCATTATATTATCCCAGATACCCCTCCTACATATGCATATGGTAAAATGGTTTATGGGAACAATGCAAAGGCCAAGAATGTCATTCTCTTTGGTCTTAATCAATGCAAACTAGTAAAATTAATGCACTGTAAGTCAACCAAGGAAGTATGGGACAAGCTTAAGAATAGTTATGAAGGAGATGAGAAAGTTAAGCAAGCCAGACTTCAAGCCTTCAAAATGAGCTTTGAGAGCTTAAGAATGAATGAAGAAGTAAATATAGTGGAATATTTTCTTAGAGTTAATGAGGTATAAAATATTATTAGATGGACCTTAAAAAAATGAAATGTTCACGGACTGGATGAGTGGAGCGAAGGACTATGTCTCCTCCATGGATACCTAGGGTTCTCCCAACCTTGTGACGGGAATTGACAGGGCTCCTCCCCTTTACCTCAGTGGTACCTCACCGTAAGAAGAGTTCTGCTACACATAGTGCCCAAAGCCGTAGGAAATGGCTGCTCCTGAAAGGGGGGTAGGCGCACCCCCCCAACCGGTAGCAATCCGAATGGAGACGAATATGTGCCTCTCAACGATTAGTGAGGGATCTCTGACCCTGCAAGTACTCCAGAAAACCTGATAGAAGAACAAAAAGACAAAATGGGACAGAGGAAGGCATCATCCTCGACCTGCATTCTGATAGCCACAGAACGGCCCAAAATCTATCTTCCTTCCCATCGCATCAACTCCATGATATAGTTTTTGAGGGACCATGCTCTCATTGGGAAATTTATCAGTTTTTGGCCCACTGAGAAAGCGCTTCAAGGTTGGATAACCTCTAAATGGAAGCCCAAAGGGCACATCTCCCTCCAGCTAGGACCAAAAGGCTTGTTCAATATCATATTCACCTGAATAGAGGACAGAAACCGCATCATGGATGGAGGACCGTATTTTTTCAACTCAGTAGGCCTCTTCTTACGGGACTGGGTAGAAATATTTAACCTAGACAAAGAAGACTTCAACTGGGCTCCCATCTAGATCAAGATGTACTCACTCCCACAAGATTATTGGGATGAGCAGTCCCTCAAAGACATTGGCAACAACCTTGGGGAGTTCATCAAGATCGCAGAAGAAAATAAGCTCAATCGTTACACTGCCTACGCCAAAATATATGTCTACATGCACCTGGCCAAAGCTCTCCCAGATTCGGTAAGTCTATTCCATGATGATTATGAATGGGTCCAAACTATTGACTATGAACATGTGCCTTTTTGTTGTCATCGATGCCATGAGCATGGGCATATTTTCAAAGACTGCCCGCTCAATCAACCACCCAAACCCTCCCCAGGCTCAGATAATACCTATCCAGAAGGTTTCACCAAGGTCCCCAATCACAAGAGACATGCCAGAAAAACCACATCAACCCCCAAAGCCTCTCACCCTGTGACCAGCGATAGCTTCAACATTCTTGCTAATCAAACCACCATGGAAAGCGAGACATCAAATCCCCCCATGATTCCTCCAAATCATCCATACCCACACCAGATCCCTCTCAAGCCCTATCTTCTCCCCTTAATCCCCCAATCCCCCCCCCCTCCTGGTGTTGATCCATCCCAAGCTCAGCAGGACAGTCAATCTAGCAAAGGAAAAACGACAGATCTAGAGATTTAATCCCTCATGGATGTAGATGACAAACAGACCCAAGAAGTACAGGACAAAGGTAAAACTACAGACATGGAACAACCCTCTCATATGGAGAAAGAACCAAAAAACATTGATTTCAGCGAGCTTGACATCCTAGGACTAGAGACAGCATGAAAAAATCATGAATACCACAAAATCCCACCCAAGAAGATTCAATGCTTGGAAAACGCCCTCTCCAGAGCACAAAAAATCCCATCTCTTGGCATCCAGGGAGGAACCCAGCTGGATACAAAAGATCTTGAAGGAGTCTCGGAAACGAGGGCGACGCACAGATCTGCAGCGACTTATCATTCTGGGAGGACAACTTGTTGAATCGGGACGATATCCCAAGCTGACCAGTTTCTACTGGACTGTCCCTCACAGTTCTCGATGAAGCTCATATCATGGAATATACGAGGGATCAATAGCCCCGCCAAGCACCAAATGATCAAAAATAGAATTATGCAAGATAAATCAACCATCTTCTTCATGCAAGAAACCAAATGTACCAGTACCACCCTGAACTCTATCATTACCAAACTCTCGCAAGGTTGTAACACCATAGTGGTTGATGCTATAGGAGCCTCGAGAGGGCTTGCCATCGCTTGGAACCCTCTCCTCATCTCCCTGACCGACCTCCATGCCTCACACAACTTCATTCAAGACTCCTTCCATCTTATTGGCACCAACATCCATGGTCATATCACCAATGTTTACTTTCCCCAACCCATGGCCCAGAAAATTGATATCCTGAACTCCATAGAGATCCTCAACTCCCAACAACTCCATACCCTATGGATCCTAGGAGGTGAATTTAACATGATCACCAAGCTAGAAGAGAAAAAAGGAGAGAAACTCAAAATTTAAGAAGATAGCCTCAGTTTCAAAGCATTCATTCAGAGAAACTGGCTGATAGACCTTCCTTCTTCCAATGGCATCCATATCTAAAACAATCACAAGGGAGGTTCTCAGCAAATCCACTCGAGGCTGGATAGATTCCTCATCTCGAACAATTCCATCCATCTTGGAGGAGATATTCATTCAACAATCCTTCTTGCGTCAGGATCTGATCACTGTTCTATCCAACTACAATGGTCTCGCCCTAGGGTTGCTAGCAATAAGCCGTTTCGCTTTGAGCAGTTTTGGCTCACTCATCCTAGCTTAAAAGAAATGGTCACTTCTTGGTGGAGCAACATAACCCCGCCATCAGGATCCAACATGTATCAATTCTAGTAGAAATTAAAGACCCTCAAAAAATTTCTTAAGCGATGGACCCATTCCTCCTTCAGAAACATCTTTCAAAATCAGAAAGAATTGGAACATAAAATGGCAGACTTGTAGTTGCACATCATCCAAGAGGGGAGATCTGAGGATATGGCATGCCAGAAACAAGATCTAATGAGCTGCCTAGAATACCACAGACTTTAGGAAGAAATACTCTGGAAACAAAAATCCAGAATTCGATGGCTTAGAGAAGGGGAGAAGAACACTAAATTCTTCCACCGCTCCACCATCCAGCATCATATGCACAATCGTATCGCCATCCTCAACAATGGTCAGGGGGATAATCTTGAGGAACACAATGACATCAAGCAATAACTATTATACTACTTCAGGGACACACTCAAAGATCCTAACAGCAACCGGAAACCTGCTATCACCAAAATCACTCAGCATATCCCAAGGATCATAACAGATGAGCACAATCAAATGCTATTGAAACAAGTATTGCTACAAGAAGTGAAGCAAGCCATGGCGCAGCTCAAAGACGGAAAATCACCTGGTTCAGATGGATTCACCTCTAACTTTTTTCACTTCTTTTTGGAAAATATAAAGTTATAAGTCTGGGACTTGGTTGAGGAATCGATGAGCATGCACTGGATCCTTCCAACCCTCAATGATACCTTCCTTACTCTTATCCCGAAAGACGAGCATGTGGCCACCCCCAGCAAACATAGACTGATTGCCCTCTGCAATGTCATCTACAAACTCATCTCAAAAGTGATCACCAACAGACTTAAACCCCTCCTCCTGCTGCTCATCTCTCTGGAACAAACAAGGTATGTGGAGGGATGTCAAATTCTAGACGGGATAATTTAAATGCACGAATTCAACCACTCACTGAAGTCTCTGAAAAAGGCAGGTATGCTCCTCAAAATTGATCTTTCCAAAGCTTTTGATAAACTCAGTTGGGATTACATCAAACAAATTCTCTTGGCCTTCGGCTTCAACCCAACTTGGACTAGATGGATTATGATCCTTATCTCATCCCCATTCTTCTCCATCCTTGTCAATGGCGCCCCCTCCCCCCCCCACCCTTCTCCCCCTCTAGAGAGATTCGACAAGGTGACCCCCTCTCGCCCTTCTTGTTTTTTCTAATGGAAAAAGGCCTGGGGCGTCTCATCCATCATGCTATCAACTCCCAATCCCTCAAGGTTTTTACCATTCATAACAATCCCCCCATCGCCCATTAGCAATTTTTTGATGACAATATGATGTTTTGCCACCCCTCGGTTCAAGAAGCACAAACTTTCAAATCCTTGTTTGAATTATTTTCTGAGGCCTATGGCACCACCATCAATGTTGAAAAATCCCAAATATTTGTTTTCAATACCCCTACCATCACTCAATGTAACATAGCTAGGATCTTGGGTTTCTCCATTTCCACTTTACCCTCTAAGTACCTTGGAGCTCCAGTCATTGATTCTACCATCAAACATTCCTCATAGAAGGAACTCTTGGCCAAATTAGAAGCCATACTCTCCTCCCGGACTCACAAATCTCTCAAATTTGCAGGATGCCTTGTCCTGATCAAAGCGGTCCTCCAGTTGATGCCCCTATATTTATTCTTAGTGCTAGTGGTCCCTAAATGGGTCCTCAAGTGCATTCGAAATATGAAAAGGAATTTTCTATGGGGCAGTAAGAGAGACAACAAGAAATGGGCCCTTGTGAAATGGACAAAGGTCTACACTCCTAAAATCACTAGGGGCTTGGGGCTATGGGATCCCAGTCATATAAATGCCATCATGGGAGCGTGCATCTGTTGGAAGTGGGTCTCCACACCCAGCACCCTGTGGGCTCAACTCTGGGCTTCCAAATATGTCAAAAATTGGCCTCAAGAAGATCTTATCAGATTTAACTCAAAATAAATGGGCTCCAAAATATGGAAAGCCACCAAGCAGCATCGATCCATAATTCAAGAGCACAGCTCCTGGGAAATCTACTCAGGAGCACAAGCCCGTCTTTGTGAGGATTCGTGGCAACAGATGCCCAAATTGGCTGCATTTTTCCAAAAACCCATGTGGCAAGATGCTCTTCAAACAAGGCAGAACAATCAAGTCAAATATTTTTGGGCGCCTCCCCTCAATAATGACTTTTGTCAATGGCTCCCTGCTTCTCAGTGGCAGCAAAAATGGTATGTGGAAATTCATGAAGACATCGACAGGGAATTAAATAAAATGAAAATTAGATGCACGAATGGTAAGGACATCCTCCGCTGGGGTTATACCACACGGGGTTCATTCACTACTCGGGAGGCCTACCATCTGCTCTATCCCAGCACTCAAAATTCACCGGATGCGATTTGGACACAGATATGGTGACCTTGTATTTGGCCCAAAATCTCCACCTTATTATGGCTTCTCAACAAGCGCCAAACCCTAACCTGGGACAACCTTCTGAAAAGAGGATTTATTGGCCACTCTAGCTGTCTGAACTGTCTCAAGCATGCAGAATCCATAAATCATCTTCTGGACACGTGCCCCCTTTCCAGTGACCTATGGGACAATATAGTTATCCTCTCTCAAAAACCAACAGAATTAAAGGGGACATCATTGGTACCATCCGCCTCTGGCAGAGAGCTCCCTTCAGCAGCAAGCTCCTCAATACTCTCTGGACGCTCCTTCCAGGGCTCCTCCTTTGGACGATCTGGAAATAAAGGAACAGGCGTATCTTCAAAGATCAACCTAATCCGCAAGAGATCCTCTGAACCAATCTGTGCAACAACCTAAAGGATACCCTCACCCTCCACCATTGGTAGGACTCGAATTTCCCCTCCCAACCCCCAGAGAGCATCATATGGGCCAACTATAACCTCCATATCCCCTGTCATTATATGGATAATATCCCTCCCATTCGACCTCCTGACCCTCCCAACACCTGGAGCCCTCCTCCTCAAGGCTTTTTCAAGCTCAAATTCGATGGCACCTCTAAGGGAAATCCAGGATATGCCAGATTTGGTGGTATTTTCAGAAATTCGGAAGGCAATACCCTCCTCATCTACTTTGGCTCTATTGTTTGGGACACCAGTAACTCTGCAGAAATGGAAGGGCTCATGCAAGGACTTCATCTGGCTCAGGATCACAACTTCGTCCCTCTCCCAAGTCATCATCAACAATACTCATCACCTTCTCATTGGTGCCTCTACCTCCAAACTTTCCAAAATTTGGATATTAGTTGCACGATTTGAGCGCGTTGAATGATGGTTGCAGCTCCACAAGGCCATCACATTCAAGCACGTTCATCGATCAGCCAACAAGGTAGAAAAAAAGGGGTGGACCACAATTCCCCCCTCTTCTCAGGATACCTCTCTAACATTAATGATGAATCCCTCCTCTCAGCATGCACCCAGTTGGTGCTCAAAGACGCTCAACTTCCAGATGCGAGTGTCTAATTGAGGCCATACTTTTGACATGGCTCCTCCTCCGTTGGGCAGTTGTCACAGCCACATGGCCTTGGCAGTGCATGGCTCAAGCGAGGATGCCATTAAATCTGCATACGCCCAACCTAGCGCCATTACTCACCTTCATTTCACTTGATCTGAGTGCATTAACGATTGTCCTTGTCGCCGAATGCTACTATATTTCATGGGTAATTGTGCTGATCTTCAAACTCCGACGCCTCAATGCCACACCACCATTGCATGAGATGTCACCAAGGCAGAGGCCAAGGCCAACCTTCCCGACCTCCGCTTCCTATCCGTGAGGGTTGCCTATGGAATTCACTCTCAATGGGGATTTCTCTAAAGCTCCTGACCAGCAAAGAATGTTGGACCTCATTTCCCTGCACATTCCTGAAGCCCCTTCTATTTCTTCTAGCTCGAGGTCAAGGAAAAAATTACGCAAATCAACAATGTCGTCATCCATCCTTCAGCAGCCCAGGAAATATATGGCTATTCCCACCAATTTCACGGCGAATTCTTCGGGTAGCGATAGTGGCAGTAGCTCAGCAGAGGACGACAACGAAGTAGACTTTGGTGCACGCTAAGCCTCCACGTTGGAGTAGACTCCCCAGCTGGCCAAGCAGGAAGACTACCTCTATGATTATGGTTGTTTCATTGTGGAAGAGCCACCTCCAGAAGACATTCAGAATTACAAACACCAGAAAGACTACCGCCACAGTGCCTCATTATTTTTTTAGTTACATCTCAATTTCAGTTTTTTTGTCTACTTATTCTTTTCACAGTATGTTTAGTTTATGGTTACTTATGTTTTGTGTTGGTTTCCCCGTCTGGGGCAGCACCCCTCCTGCTACATGGTCTAGTTTTTGGGTTGGTTTCCCCACCAGGGGTAGTCCCTTTTTTTATTTTTTGAACATATTCTTTCCCGCTGGAATTGGCTATCACATAAATTTAGGTGGGAATGTTGAAATGTACTGTTGTATCTTTTTGTACTATATAATAGAAACTAGACATATTTAGAATAAAAAACTATATATGATTAGATGACTTGGAGAGGATCTCAAAAAAATGAAGTAGTTATCCAATAGGTATTAATATCTCTACCTATGATATTTAATGTTAAAATATCAGCTATAGAAAAGATGTCAAACTTGAAGTCTCTCTCAATGGAGTAGCTACACAAAACCCTCACAACCTAGGAGATGAGAATACGAAAAGAGAAGGTTGAGAAAAAGGAGGCAACATTTAATGTGTTAAAGAAGACTAAGGAACACAAATATCACCAATAATGTTCCAACTATTATTATGATCAAGAGTTGGCTTAGTTTTCTAGAAATCTAAAATTTGGTTCAAGTAAGTATAAGGGAAAGCTACCTTTCAAATTCTTTGATTGTGGAATTTAGCTTCCAAGTGCCCATATGGAGAGAATCTAGAAAAGGAAAAGGATCAAAATCCCATACATAAAGCTCAAAAATCTCAAAAGAATAAATCCTTCAAAAAGGGGCTCTACTCCAAAGAGGATAGTTTTTCTTCAGAAGAAAATAGTGAAGAGTCTTCAAAAGATGATCTCGATGGCTATTTACTCATGGAATTTTAATCTGAATCTAGGTCCAAGAATGACTCAAACATTGAGGAAGAAGAATAAGAAGTAGTAGATCTTGAAGGATATATCATCGGTTCTTTTGATGAGCTAAAGAAGGCCAAAAGGAAGAACGGGCAACTAAAAGAGAAGTTGTTGCGAGCATATGAAGGTATGTACAACTCTGGTAATGAAGAGTTTGTTTATCAAAAAGAAAAACTAGAAGAATATATTAAGAGAAAGGACATTCTAACACAACAATTAGAAGAAAAACAAAAGAATTTTAATAATATAGAGGATTAGAATAGACTTTTGAAACAAGATTTGACCAAGAAACAAGATTAAATAATTCCAAACATATAAAGAGGAAATTATGTCTCTAAAACTGGAGCTTGAGGAAGCAAAAGGAAAGAATAATTTATGAACGAATTAATAACTTAAGGGGAAAATAACTACCATAATTTATAAGCAGAGGTAGTATCTCTAATCAAAAACCTTGGGAAATAAAAAATGAGATGGATTTGGACAAAAAAATTGTTGAAGGAACAAAGAAACTAGACCACATTCTAAGCAGGCAAAGATCTCTAACAAACAAGGCAGTTCTGGGATAATTTGAGCCACAAAAATATTTCAAAGGAAAGGTCAATATTAGTTCCATAGGATTCTTAGGTCTCCAAACATATGCAAAGGAATTGCAAGGAAGCATCAATGATGATAAATGAAAGACAAGTCAGAAAAACACTCAACCATAAAGCAAGTCTGTTAAATTTTCAAATATTCCCCAACACAGATATGTGAATTAGTCAACAAAGCAATTGAGGTACAATAAATATACTCAGTCCTATCAACTCTCAAATATAAAATACCCAAACTTGTTTTATGGACATTGATATTCATGTCATATTTTTTGGCATAAAGCCATTAACTATAGAAATTTCAAATTTGAAAGAGATGAAAATTTCAAATCTAGATATTATCAAAATCCTAGGTCTAGAAATTCATTTTAAGGGAATATAAATTATTTCTCTCCCTTATTGAATGGAATTGAGTGTTTCAAATGCAATAAATTTGGACACAAGGCAAGTGAATTCATAAACAAGTTTTATTGTCCATATAAACAAAAGATGTTTGAACAGTCACTACATCTAAAATACATGAAGAGGTGGAAGCAGAAGACTGAGGAGTGCAGAATTGCTTTATCTGCACATGATTAGGAAGGAAAATGGTATCTAGATAGTGGTTGTTCCAAGCACATGACTGGATATAAAAGCAATTTTTTGTTTCTAAAAGAGAAAAGTAAAGGCAATGTCACATTTGGAAATGATGCTTAAGCACAAATTAAAGGAAAGGAAATAGTCAGTCTGGATGAAAAGACCAAGGCACAAAATGTTTGATATGTGTACAGTCTCAAGTACAACCTAATAAGTGTAATCTAAATGTACGACAATGGATATTAGGTGACTTTTCACTCTAAGTATTGTGAGATATGAAGTAGAATATGGTTTTTAGGAAAGGCAATCAAGACTCTCAACAATGTGTATGTGTTTGATGATTCCATAGTGAATTGTTATTTCGGAAAAACATATCAAACATGGTTGTGGCACAAAAGGTTTGGACACGTAAATTTTGAAATATTAGTCAAGATTAGTAAGTTAAGTTAGTCAGAGGCTTCCCAAGACTATCAAAGCCCGATAGTCTAATTTTCAAGTCTTGACAATTTGGTAAACGAACAAGGACATGGTTCAAAACTAAGAATTTCTTATCTTCTAAACCTTTGAAGTTGGTTCATATAGATATTTGTGGTCCAATAATAACAAATATACTAAGAGGATAAAGGAACTTTATTTAATTTATTGGTGATTTTACTAGGGCTCCTTGGATAATGTTGTTTAAATAAAAGTCATAAGCACTAAGTAGGTTTAAATAATTTAAGGTTTAGGTTGGGAATGAGAAGGAAATCAAGATTAATTTCTTGAGATATTATAGGAGAGGAGAATTCACCTCAAAATAATTTGAATATTTTTGTGAGAAACATGATATAAGGAGGAAGTACTTAGTAGAAAGAACACATCTACAGAATGGGGTGGTTGAAAGGAAAAACATAAGCATTTAGGAGATGGCCAGAGCAATGATGGATGAAGGGAAGGTTGCACACACCTTCTAGGGAGAATAAGCCCAATCAGTTGTTTAATTAGAAAACAAAACACATATTAGGCCTAACATTAATAATATCCTTTATGAGTTATGGAAAGGAATACCAACATCTATAAATCACTTCAAGGTATTTGGGAGTAAATTTTATATCAAGAGAAATCATAAAGACCTTAGAAAGCTCAACTCTTGAGCAGATGAGGGTATATTCCTTGTATATTTAGTAAAGATCAAAGGCTACAAATGCTTCAACAAGAGGACAAATAGGGTTGAATATTTCAACAATTTGTTGTTTATGAAACAACGCCTCATCTGGTGAAGTCTAAAGAAAATGGTAAGTCATATGAGGAGGAGGATTACGCTCTCTGATATGCAGGTCAAGGATAAGAATAAACTAAGTAAGAAGAATAATAATAGGATACAACACAAAGGCTTTGTGTGGGCTTAAACGGGCTCCAAGAGCATTCTGTGTCAAACCAGAAGAGTAGCTCCAGGTACAAGGTTTTGAAAGAGGGACTGCTAATAATAATATGTACATTAAATCTAAATATGTTCACTTGCTAATTATTGTGGTTTATGTAGATGATATTATCTTTGGCAATGATTTGGAACATATGGGACAACAGTTTGCTATGGTAATGCAAAAATAATTTGAAATTTCAATGATAGGGGAGTTTTTCCTTCTTCCACAGATTACAAATTACCCAATTTAAAAGGGGTATATTCATTTCTCAAACCAAGTATCTAAAGGAAACATTGAAGAAATTTGGGATGGAATACTACAAACCAGTTTGTACCCCCATGGTGACTGGCTATAAGCTAGGTAACAAGGACAAATCCCCTCCTGTGAATCAGAAAACCTACATATCAATGATTGGAAGCTTGCTATATCTAACTAGTTCAAGACCAAACATAATGCAAGAAATGGGCTTGGTGGCTAGATTTCAAGCAAGTCCCAAAGAAACTTATGCCAATGCAATTAAGAGATTTTTTAAATGTCTACAAGGCACAACAGACTTTGTCTTGAATACTTCAATTTAAAATCTTATACTAATGTAGATTGGGATGGTAGCATTGATGACAAGAAAACTACCTCTTGAGCAACCTTTTTCTTAGGGGATTGTTTTGTATCGTGGGTGAGCAAAAAGCAGGACTCAATATCTCTATCTACAGTTGAAGTTGAATATATAGTTGCATCCACTTGTTGCACCTAGATTTTGTGGATGAAGTAGACCCACAAAGAAATCAACGTGGACTTAAGTGAACCTATCCCAATATTGTGTCACAACAGAAGTTTTATCGACATTTCCATGAATCTTGTTATGGACTCAAAGGCAAAACATATTTCGATCAAATATCATTTTTTGGGAGAATGAGTTGTTGCTAATGTTGTTCATCTTGATTATGTGGCCACTAATGAGAATCTTGCAGATATATTTACAAATCCTCTACCGTAGGATCCATTTGAATATCTCAGGAAAAAACTCAGAATAGTGTCTCTAATAGAAAATCGACCAAGCTCAAGCAATGGTTTGCACCTACTTATGATAGTGATTAATTTAATAAGTAATTTGCACGAGAAGAGAATCAAATTTTGGCATGTCTTAAGGGGGAGATGGTGCTACCCTTTACCATCAATGTCAAAGGGGGATATAAATCGATGGGTCTTGTGGCCCAAACATTAGGACATGAAAACTATTAGCACCGAAATGTTAATGGTGCAATCGCCATTGTGTCACTATTTTCAAATTTTTATTATGTACTAGTCCATATCCAAAGTTTGATTCATTTCCAAGAAAAGTTAAAAAAGAGTCCCAACATCAAGGTATTTTTAAGTGAATAGGTGTCATAGTGTTTTAGAGTCCTAAAATAATTTAGAATATCTATTTTGACTTATGTTAGTGTTGAATGTTAGTTGATGTTTGGGTAATAAAATTGCAGTCATCTGGTCTAGAATAATAGCTACCTTTGTTGCAAATTCATTGTCAAAACAATAATACAGTGAAGGGAAAATTTTTCTCAAAAATGGAAGTCATATATTCCACACAATGAAAAGCGTAGCTATTTCACTAAGATTTTGGTTATCTCAGTAAAGAGGCTACATGTAAACAGGTAATCAATTTCCGAAGCAGGCAAATTAAGGCTTCGTGGCAACCAGAGTTCTTTAAAAACAAAGCGCAACATGCAAAAAACATATTGACCAACAGAGTGGGAGATCCGGAGAAGAGCAGCAGAGAATGTTTAAAGGGAGCTTGCCAGGAATTAAACCAAGGAATGAAGCGACGGAGAAGAACCAAGTGTAGAATGAGCGGATGACCAAGATCCAATCACAAATCTGAAAGGAAAGAAACCGAAGGCTGAGATTAAAGCGCAGATGGAGTGATTTTGCAAATCGCAGTTTTTAAATTTTAACATTAAAGGCGATCGCATGGTATGTTAAATGATTTTCAATGCAATGAGGTGAAGGGCGAGAAAGGAATGCCATCAGATCTGGGAGTCGATCAACGATGGAGATTAAAGTGCAGATGGAGAAATTTCGCAAATCGCATTTTTTAAAGTTTATCGTTAAGGCGATCGCGTGGTATGTTAAGTGGTTTGCGATGCGATGAGGCGAGAGGCATGTGTCGGCATAGCGCACCAACATGATTTCGCAAATCGCATAGTTTATGGTTTAGTCATTATTAGTGTAAAGTTAAATTTTCAGGTGGTCGATCTATGATTGCTTCCGATTGGTCAACAAGTTGTGGGGCCCAAGAACCAAGGTTTTGTGTGTTATGCATGTTAAAGTATAGTTTTGTGCTGCATCAAGGTTTATACAAGGAAGAAATCATGGTACGAAGAAAGCACATGTAATGATAAGGTGGAAGTGTGAAGCTTAGTGGGATGACTTGCCGCTGGATTTTGAATCATTTCAAAAACGTGGCATTACTCCTTGTCATAATCGCAAACACGGAATTAGAGAAGAGAGCTCAGTGAACACTCAACCTAAGGCCTGTGTGTATGATACAGGTAGACAAAGAACAATCATCCAGCAAGCAGTCTCAGGTTTCAAAGCAAGAAATCTCAGGTTTCGTGGACAGCATTGCAACTAGAGTTCAACAGTTGTATTCATGAGCAATTTAGCTGTTGGAAAATGGGAAAAGGAGGAAAGGTAAATAGGTTAGATCCTATTAACACAAGATTTGTGGATGCACGGGAAAAATCAAAATTCAAATCTGCAGGTTGGTATAAATTCCTTCAGAAGTTTTCTGGGGAGAACGTGGCACTGGCTCAAGATTTCGTTGGGTCTTTCGATGGCGAATAGGTCAGGTTAGGCAGCAAAACATTCAGCATTTCCGAGGCTATCATAACCCGTGCAACCCAGTCTTCTGCAACCGGTGAACGTTGGTGTAAAATCAAAATGCTACGTGAAGAAGTAAGTTCCTACCTTAAGCCCGAATATACTCATATGAAATGGAATTCAACTACTCATATTTCTTGTTTCAAAGCTAAGTGGAAGAATGTTATTACCTCAGTCCAGAAATACATCACATGCAAAGGGAGGTTTTCTTCTCTTCATCATCAGTTGAGATTCCCGACCCACATCTCAGGAGAAAAACCTCTGAACCTACCATATTTTATATACAAATCTTTGCTTAAAATGTCCCTCAAGCTAAAGAAAATTCCAAACTATTCCTTACATAATTTGTATCATAGAGGGCTGATTAAAATATTAGTTGTCTATCATCTCAGAAAGAAGAAAATTACTTGGGATAGATTTTTAAGAGAGGAAGGGTTTGGCAATATTAATTCCAGAAGAAAGGTAGGGAGGCCAAAGAAGAAAGATATCCATGAGCAAACCAGTGTTGCCCCTGTTTCACAAAGTTAACTATCTTCTCCTAAGAAGCCTATGTCAAAGAATAAAGAAAAAATTGCCTCCTCTTCATGAAGGCAGCCTAAGAAGAAACTTTTCATGGTAGAATACCAGGGTTGACTTCCACTAAGTCCACCCTCTCACAAGTTTTGCTTTCTCTCAAGAAATGCAAACAGAAAATGACAGAGTCTACCATAGAAGTAGAGCCTAATTTGGCTAAATTAGTATTCTCCATGTGTTCTTCGATCAAGAAGAGGAATAAAAATGAGATACATTCCTTTTCCTCATTTGAAGACAGCAGTGATCCTGATTACACAGAGTCCGAAGATGAAGAGGAAAAATATAGTAAATTTATACATGAAGGAAAGAGGTCCAAATTCATTCATGTTCCCTATGTCAAAAGACCTCATACTAGACCAAAAAACAAACTCAGGCTAAACAACAAGCTGATTGCCAATCCTAAACTGGGAGATGAAATTATCAACATTGAAGAAAGCCCATAAGACAAATTTGAAAGGAAGAAGAAAGCTCAGTCAAAGAGCCAAGCACAGAAAATAGGTCTGATAAAAGGGTAACTAAATCAGAAGCCATAAGAATATTTGCTTCTATTTTGGACCTTTTATGAATAAAGAATAGGGCTGAATTGAAAGAAAATTTTAGGTAAATGTTCCATGTTTTCCGGTTAATGCTACCTTTTCTGCGAAAGTAGCAAATATTTTGAAATATCAGCATGTGATGGAAATGGGCTAATTTTTGTTTTGAATCATTATGGTAACATTAAGTGAAGAGGTTATTTAGTTGCAATGGATGATACCAGGTGTCTTTTATCCAAATTTCTCTGAAATAAAATGTTTCTGTTTTGAAGGAGATGGCCACATGTCATTCCCACTGTTTTTGCACTTTTTGCTAAAGATTGGTTGTACTAAAACAAAAGAGTGGTCTTCGAATAAGCTGCCACCTCACACAACCATTTCGGAGTGACAGCCTTCGTGATGCCTTCATGATGTTTATCTTGTTTTTAATGTAGCATTTTGTAATTAAGACTAAGGGATAAGCCTTGCCTCTTGCACGAGGTTGTAATGACTTTTGAAACAGATTTACCTTTTTCTGTGGAAGATGACAATATCATATTTTGTATATATATGCCAAACTGATATGAAGTTAGGGTTGGTTGGTGGATATAGAATTTTGACTTATATGAAATTTAATATTTTTTGTGAATGAAATGGAATAATACTACTGAGGACTTATTACCAATTTTTTGTTTGTATTGTCTACTTTACTTGTGTTTCCGTATCTCCTTTCTTCTAGTTCTATTTTGCAAATCATCATATCATTATGTGTTTTTATTAGTCTTTGAAGCTTGTTATGTGTTTTATCGGTTTTTTTTAGTATCACACAATGAGAATTCCTGATAAAATCTATATTATAACAGTGGAAGAGCATCACTCATGATATTTAATCTTCATGATATTTCAGTGAGAATCTTGTGAGACTAGAAATAGCTTTCTCTCAATGGAATATTGTCAAACTGCTACTTTTGTGAATTTCTACTAAATCAATATATTTCTATTTTACAGACCTACTGATTATTCTCTCATCTTACAGTTTCCTCTCCTCATAGACTAGAAACTTGCACCTTGCTACCACGTCAAGTTACAATACCCTCATTAGTAGAATTGTGGATTTGGCTGAAATCTCTTTTCAGTGAATCAAAGTTTGTACTACCTACCAATCTCACAAAAAAAATCATTAAATTGCTTTATAGTTTAAGATGTGTCTGGTCAGGCGCTTGTTGTAGTCCAAGTGTTGATCCCAGCGCCAACGACAACATCCAAGGGGGAGTTGTGGTTGAACACATATGTAATTATGATAGTTCAGGGGGAGTGACTTCAAGAAGAGAAGAGTCTGAAATATGTCAGGGGGTGTGATTCTATTTGCTAGAGCCATCAATATAACAACAATGTTTTAGAGTGTTTCCATCAATGCCAAAGGGGAATATTGTTGGACAGTTTTTTTCATTGATGTCAAAGATGTGATGCAGCTAGCCAAGGAATGTCAAGTTGATGGGGATTCCTTCCGTATTTGCAACTTTTTAGTAGAGAATAATCATAGTATCAGGATAATTAAGGAAGCTAAAAATATTATAATTATGATGGTTGGGTGGCCCAAACTTTGAAGGAACTTATGTCTGAGGAAATCTTCTCATTTTCCTTTACAATGCACTTAGATGGATAAACCTAGAAAGATATTTCCAATGGTATAAGGCAACTTGAAAATATCCAAAGGATGATAGATTTATAGTTAGTTGAATTCTAGTATTGTTCCAAGCCTCAAAGTTCCGCATAGACCTTATGTTTTGAAACAAATTTCTCTGTTAAAGAAATTTCAAACCTAGGTGGATTTGTGAATAAGTTGGACCAGTCGAGTTAGTTGGGCCCTTGGCCTAGTCAGTAGGTTGGTTCAGTTGGGAGGTAGTCACATCGAGGGAAAGTGCTAGAACATGGCATAGGACAACGTGAACCAAAGATAACAGGTCACATGGTACACTTCCATTGGTTGACGATGTGGAAGCCATGATGGAAAGGTGATGTCAGCATAGGCTAACGTGGCACCCAAAGTTTGGGACACATGGCATTCATATTTAGATCTTTTAGATTCTAAAGTGGCCTACTTTTGGGTGACACACGGTACTTCCTATAGGGGACATGTTGCATAGATGGTGTTACCATGATGATGTGGCAAAGACCTTGAAGATCACACCAGGAGGTCCTTCTATTGAATTTTTCCCTTTGTATATAATTTCCTTAGGCTTCAATGTTGAATATTTTGTGTGCTCGAAAAAAAAGGAAAAGGCCCATAGTCGGGAAGTTTGGACTAGTCGAGGATTTCAAGATAGTTATTGTTGTGGAGGTAAATCCCCTCTGCAGACAGAGGCGATCCCTACTAGCCCATACCGTGTCTAGCAACAATCGTTCACGCTATAGTGCAGGTTCCTAATTGCAGATAAACCAACTAGCGATGAAGGCTTACCTGGAATCCAACGTTGTCGCTCGTAGAGAAGGTAGCGCTCCCGTTCCTTAGCACTGGCAGATCACAATCCTCACGATCTCCGTGATCGGACACCTGCACACGCAAGAAAAAAAACAAACGCAAGCGTAAAATCCAGTATATGCAACTATATGTCAGTCAGAGAAGACATAACTCAACATCATAATCAACAACAAGAGTGGAACCATAACCAATAGTCGCTTATCATTAATTAATCAAAAGAAGAATACAACCATAGCTCTGATGCTGAATTCTCCTTCGGAGGGTCGTCAGCAAAACGTGTCTCGATAAAGCCTGTCAGGGATGGGACAAGCCTCTCTCTCCGGATGTGTCGACAATGATCTCCTTGCTTGGATAATAAGGCAAGGGAATGGATCAAAACTCTTATGACATTAGGCTCTTGGAACTTTGGAGATAGTTATTAAGCCATTCGACCATTCAGCCCCTTCATCGATGGATGAAGGCTATGTTATAGAGAGAGGAGGGTTGGGATCCCTACAATAGTGGAAGGAGGAGCCTTATCCCTTGGGAGGTTCCCCATAAGGTGGAAACAAGAGGCCAAAGGAGGAAGGCCGTGGTTATTCAGTTGAAACCACTCCTGATGACTCATCCACGAAGTTGTTGTAATCGAAACTTCGCCTCTTTTTTTAAAAAACTTTCCAAAAACAGATTGGCGCTGGTGCTTAACTGGGACAGAGCACCGATTGGCGTGGGCTCAATGTTAATTTTCCTCATTGGCGCGAGTACATAACGGGCTACCAACGCCAAGGCAAAAACAGGTGTTTTTAGGGGTCTGCTCAGGAAATGATCAACAGAAGAAATGTTGTCCTCATGGAAAGGGATGCAATGATGGTATTTGCAAGGCATGACACTGCTTATTAGTCACAGAAATTACCCTCCAATGGGCGAGATGGGGATTGCAGGGACGGTGACAAATTACTGTGTAACAGTTAGGGGAAAAAATGTTAGTTTCAACCCCCATGAACTCCCGAGCTCTGTAGGAAGTAGCACAAAAAGGCTCACAATGCATTTTAAGTGGCTAGTTGGTGATCATGCAATCAGTCTCACTGCCCACTAAAATATATCCCAACCCCCAAGTTATGGTTTTAAGCACTATGTGTTTAGGCCATTGGTTCTAGATCTTTGGGCATATGATGTTAGGGCCTTAAGGAGTGCAGAATCGCATGTTTTGAGACAATTTTTGAATCTGGAAGTTATCCAATTTTGGAGATATAGCTAAGAAAATTTCTAAAAACAAATAATACACCAGAAATGTTAAACTAAGCAGGCTGATAAAAATTCAAATCAAAAACAACAAACATGACATGGAACTGAACTGCAATAATTGAAGGCAAAATCTCACAGTTAATGTGGTTGGTGTAGCGCATGTGTTTTCGTAATGGGATTCCTCACATATGATATTGGAGGACAAGCCTCAAACAATTCATATTAAGAATGCAATTTCTATTGAAAGACTTTGAACAGGTATTGTGGTAATTTAATTGACAAAGGAATCCATACTGATAATTCAAGGATCAATTATATCGTGCAAGAAAACACTTTGTATAGTTATGATGATTTGTTTTGTGCTCCATTTTTTACTTTCCAACAAGCTCTAATTCATTTAATGTGGTTCTCAAACAACATGACAAAGTGGAAGGAAACTATGTATAGTGTTGTAATGAGATCATTCCAATTGGTGGAAAAAAGTAGTGTGAGCGAGTGTTGTGTGTGTGTGTGTGTGTGTGTGCATGCGATCTATGAATGAACTAAAAAAAAGTGGAACAGTAAAGTAAGTCATGCGAAATCATCTGCATGGTTGTGTGAAAATAATAAGAATGTTGAGTGAAGCATAGAGACTGCAACAGACCTAAACCAGTTGAGGCAGATTCAACTGAGTGTGTGTGAGAAAAGAAAATGAGAAGTTTCAGAGAGACAACATATCATAGGCACAATTTAATTTTGTAAAACTGAGGTAGGTCATTGTTCTTAGTTTGAATATTGCATGAAAAGTACAATACTTGACTAAAGCAGGTAGGGGCCTACAATTATAAGAGGTTTGAGCCTCTAGGAAAGTGGTGGATTTATGATTTGTAGGGGCTTGGGGCCTCCTATGAGTAGGTTCTCAAAAACATATGATGCACGCAGAGTTGTTGCCTTGATTATCATCATAATACAAAAACAATATTTTGTGGTTTTTCTCCCGGAAGGGTTTCCTCATAAATAATTGTGTTTAAATGTATGTGAATGTTGATCTCTCATGTGTTGTTTGATTCTATGCAAATGAAAATTTAAGTGCTCAACATAAAAGAAAGAAAAAAATTTACTCTATAATTTAAAATGAGGGAAAAGAGGGGAGAGAGAGTGTTATTGTTGTTGGATGTTCGACAAATATTGTAAAACCACATATGCAATATATTTGCTATAGTGAAATATGTATGGACTAGTGATGTCTTTGTAACTTGAAGATATATTTTCATAAAAAAAAACTTAGAGTTTTGATTAATGGTATTATTTTGATTGTAAGTGAATAGCTCACTACCCGGTTAGGAAGGGGCCATCAACCTGGAACAAGTTGCTACTCTATATTTTATCCAATAGTTACAATTTGTATTTATGGTTTTTACAGTAGCATTTAATTTTTCCTATTGTAACATTCAATCCATTACTATAGTTGTGTATTTAGATCGCTTGGAGCATTTTCTTGTTTTGTTCTATGAGTAAACACATTCAATCATTTATTTACACTCTTTAGATAGGTTATATGTTATCCTTCTCATTTATTTACTATCCACTATGATTTAGTGCAAATTAGGAACATTGCAAATATCCTTTGAGATTTGAATTGATCACCATTTACAATTACATAAGCACACAAAGAGGAATATTGTACTTCGATCATTTTGGAGGTCAATTCCAAAGAGACTGATAATTGGTTTCATTGTGCTTTTTAAACACGTAGTCTCAACAATATTTTGTTTCATAATGCGGTATCATATTTCCTTTGATTGCAAATAGCGACCACAATTCTTTGGCATCTAATTATAACCTTAATTTTGATAGCAAGAACACTTAAAATCGTTAAGTGAAATATTACATATTAAGCTCTATAAGGATATTTCCAACAAAGGACTAGTCATTGGTTTTTGAAATTGATGTGTTCATCAACATCTTAGTTTCCTTCATGCATGGATAGCTTGATCATTCACTTACTAGAAATAAAGATAATACCATATTGATTTATGAGTTAAGTAATTTGTGACATGGTGTGGGTATTGAATCCTGGTCGCACTTAGTATCAATTTTGTGAATGGGTAAAGATTCTTTAATATTTATTTCTGGAAGCAGTTTTCTTCGATAGTTGAATATATCATAGAATAGTTTATTCGATTTACAAGTAATTAGGGTAGCTTAGACTTCATTTCATTTCCTGCAGATATTTGTGATTTCTAATCACCTTTCGAATTAGTGGAGGAAGGACTGTAAGAAGAAAAGGTGTCTCGTTTAAAAATATTTGAAAAGGGTTCTAGCTTGTCACATTCACGTTAGTGAGTCCTTCCAAAACTTTTTTTTGATGTGGTTAACTAATTCCTAGGCCTAGAGATAGAAAATGTAGGTTTCTTAAGTCAATAACTGAAATTCGAATCAATTTTTTTGGTAATAATAAGACCCCCTATTAATTTGGCTAAAATATATGCAGGTAACACTCAAAAAGGAAAAGGTCATGCACAAAAATTGACCTTTAAGTTGACTAAAACACAATATAAAACAACTATGGAGAAGATATAGGAAGAAAAAAGTGTAGAAAATCTAACATCGGGATTCAATCCGATCTTATAATGTACTAAAACAAGATATTGAATCCTTCTACAATTTGTGGAAACAAAACATGATCATACAATCACATAACAAGTAAGATAAAGAGACAATCAATCACAAAACACCATGTGTATCTTAGAAAAGCACACTTCCTAAAACCCCACTATTTTTATGTTGTATAAAATCAATACCATGAAACAACACAATGTTTTCTCTCTAAGATAAATTCCCGCACTTTGCTAACTGTCTCACTCTGATCTAGGAAAAATCAGCCAAATACTTAGCCAATTCTCAGCCTCTGCTCAGCCTTCCTTGCTCACATATTCTTGGAGGAATTAAGCCCCTATTAAACAGGAAAATCTTTCCAATTAATTTTGCAATACAACCTTGGGCTCCTCATGACTCTATAAATGACCTGTACAATTTTCTAATTATACAACTGATAGTTATCATCCCTTTAACCTCAGTATCAACTGAGCCTTCCTTAGAACTGACATGCAACAACTATTTATAGTGAATTATCAGTTAATTGATTGATCACTACTTGTGAATTAAATCAGATTTAATTAACTAGACCTAGCACTAGTTCATCTCTCAGTTAGAAATATTTAAACTAATTTTAACTCAATTAATTGAGTTAACTAATTAAAACTCATACATAATTGTAATTGACCCCCTTAAATCATGGGGACAACTCTACATGCCTCCTCTCTAGCCCTCAACTCGAATTTCTTAAGCTAACTCAGTCATTCTGACTTAGTTAACTAATACAAGTTGTCATGAGATGAAATTACAATTTCTCTTCCAATTTAATTAGGGGAAAACTAAATCAGAAGCCCCTAATGGGGGGAATTTCTTGGTGCCATTTCAACACTCCCTCTTATGGATTATATTCTACCCTGATCCTGCCTTTGCGGAATTCGAATTTTCTTCTTGCCAGCGCCTTCATCAAGATGTCTGCATCATGCTCCTTCATGGGAATGTACTCTAATGACGTAATCTACCTCTGAACACAATATCTGAGATGGTGATACTGGATATCAATATGCTTGGACCTGTCATGGAATACTGGATTAACCGAGATTTTGTGCAACTCTGGTTATCACAATGTATCACCGTCGGATCGATTTGTTGACCAAACAAACCAACAAGTATCTTCCTCATCCACATAGCCTCGCATGTTATCATCATGTACTCTGCCTCTCCTGAACTAAATGCAACTGATATTTGTTTCCTACTGTAACAAGAAACTGTTGTTGATCCTATGCTGAAGATGCCTCCTAATGTGCTCTTCCTGTTGGATGGAATCCCTACCCAATCTGAATCGATGAAGCATTGAAACTTCACTCCCTCTGTCTGTCTGTACCATAATCCATACTTTGTAGTGCCTCTGAGATATCTCAACACATGCTTCCCTGCTTCCAAAATATCTTGTTCGTCTTAACCATAACCGGATAACATGATTAACCATGTAGCATATGTCGGGTCGTGTGTTCACCAAATACATGAGTGAACCCATAAGCTTCATGCAAACCGTAGCATCCACTACTTCACCAAAAGTAGCATCCTCCTTCCTCTAGTTTCCTGCAAGAGGAGTATCCATGGGTTTGCTTCCCTCCATGTGGAACTTCCTCTTAATCTCCTTAGCATACTTTCCTTGAGATACAAATAGCTCCCCATATCTTTTCCATATTTCCAATCCAATGAAATAGTGTAATAGCCCCATGTCCTTCATCTCAAATTCTCTTGCAAGGTCCTATTTGCAAGAATTTATGAGTTGCTCATCACCTGTCAGTATTAAATCCTTGACATAAAGTAAAATAATAAAAATCTTACCATCAACCACAATATGATATAGGTTTGCATCTACTTCACTCTTGGTGAAGCCCAACCAAGTGAAATAGTTGTCAATCCTAGTGTACCATGCACGAGGTGCTTGCTTCACCCGATGCAGTGCTCTCTTGAGTCTGCACACATGTGACTCCCTGTCTAAGGTCTCAAAACCTTTTTTCTCCTCATTGTACACTTATTCCTCAATAATTCCATTTAGAAAGGTTGTCTTTACATCCATATGATGTATCTTCCATCCCATTTGCGGTGAGAGTCCAAGGATGGATCTAATAGATGAGTACATTGCGACTAATGCAAAATCCTCATCATAGTCAATCCCCTCCACCTGAGGGAACCCTCTAGCCACATATATATATCCTTTTGTTTCTCCACACTCCCATCTAGAGCCTGCTTCACCTTGTAGCCCCACCTAGATCCTACAACTGACTTCCCCACTATTCTTGGGAGAACTTCCCATGCATTGTTTCTGATGATGGAGTCATACTCCTCAACCATGGAATCAACCCACACTGGTTACTGCACTCCTTCCTCAAAAGAGGATAGTTCTATCTCAATACCTTTGCTCATAAGAGCCATGTATGCAATGTACTCATCTAGGGACCTTCTCTACCTGTGTTGTGATGTGGGTTCTCCCACATTCTCTCTCACATCTAAAAATAATATTTCAGCCTATTTGGTGTGCTTCCTTCCATCTTTGGTCTGGAAGAGTGGTTTATCCCACTCTCTGTTCCTTTTCTTGTGATTTCTCCACATCCCGAGGTTCATCCTTTGGAGCTAAGAGCTCCTCAAATGCATGCAACTCGAGCTCCCTCTCAAGGGACAATCGCATGGCTTTGTCTTCATCAAATTTCACATATCTTATAACCATTATCATCCCATGTGTTAGAAAGTACACTTGATAGTTGTGAGGTGAATCAGTGTACCCCAAAAATATCCCCAACTTAGTTTTTGGCTCTAGCTTCTTCTGGCATATTTTCTCACATGGAAATAAACAGATGAACCAAAAATTTTAAAATATGACACATCTGGTCTCTTGCCTGAAAAATCCTCCACTGGTGTACTCATCCCAAGTATCCGATGAGGACTTCTGTTCTCCAAAAATACTGTTGTATTGCATGCTTCTACCCACATATGCAACGATATGCCTTGATCATGCAAAATAGCTCGTGTTTCTCCCACAATATTTTTGTTCTTCCTTTCTGCAACCCCATTCTACTATGGGTTATGAGGTGCAATCAATTTTCTTTGAATTTATGTTGAGGCATAGAATTTCTTGAATTCGTTAGAGATGTATTCTCCACCATTGTCACTCCTCAGAGCCTTCACCTTCTTCCCTGTCTCTTTCTCGACAAGTGCCTTAAACTCAAAAAACTTGAAGAATGTATGACCTTTCTTCTGCATGAAGAAAATCCAACACTTTCTTGAAAAATCATCAGCAAAAATCACATAATACTTGTTTTTTGATGTGGAAGTTGTCAATAACGATCCACACACGTTTGAGTGAACTCTCTTAAGGATCGAATTGGCTCAGATTTCCTTATCGTGAAAGGTGGCTTTGGTATACTTCCCCAATGTACACCCTTTTCATGTATCTCTCTACGCAAGTCCACCCTTTGGAAGTCCTGTAGAAATATGTTGCTAAATCCTCAAAGCATTGTGGTATAGATGGCCCAACATCATGTGCCATAACTCACTGATGTCTCGGTTCTCCACCTTATCTGCTTTACTGCTCAATGTTGTGCAGTCCTCTACTCTATTTTATAAGATTTTTTATTTGAACCCTGATATTTTTCACCTATCCCGTGGCTTTGTGACGAAGGAATTCCCTTCCTTCACTGAAGATCACATCATAGCCACGATCTTCAAACATTTCAACAAAAACCAAATTCTTCTTTAAACTAGGAACATACATGAAATATTTTAATGTGAGTGGATTACCTGACTCCCTATGAAAGGTAACTGTAGGAGAAAGTGAAATTTTAGGGAATGAGTAAGAGGAAGGGGTCAAAAGAGGGAAAAAACAGTCCTAACCTAGAAATGTCTATTCTAGGCTAGAGTTTGTGGGAAAATAGTGAAAATGAGGGATAGGAGTGATGGGAAGTGATTAGGAGAGTGTATAAAAAGTGGGGGAAGTTGAGTGAGCTTCAATCATAGGGTTTACTCAGCAATGTTTTCAATGTGAACATGACACCAAGAAAATGCACTTAAAACCCTAGAAAAATGGAATTTATACTTCAAAGCATGAAATGAAGACACAAGAGGTGATTTGGATGCCCACTTACTTGTCACTGATACATTGGACCCTGTTGTTGATGAATAATCCCTCTGCAATGATGATTTGGCTTCCTTGAAGAATGTGTAGCGGATGCGCATCGAATGTGCAACGCAGAGGAGTGATGGCACTCTTGGGCACACAAATTTTTGTTTTGAGGGTGCAAGTGGTCTTTCAAGGGGGAGAGAAGTATCTTGAAGATGAAATGATAAAATGAAAGCTCTTTTTGGTCTCTTGTAGCTTGAAAATTGATTTTCTCCTTTGGTGTTTAAGTGGTCCCCACCAAGTTTTTTTTACCTTTTGATTTGAAACTACAGCTTTAGAACCTTATAAAAAATATTACATCATGAAAGGAATGAAAATACACTTTTGAAACCTTTATTGAACATTTTTCAATATTACTACTCCTTCAATGTTGAATTTGATGGCGAGATGACTAATTTTATGATTTTGACCCTAAGACCTAATGGTGACACTACATGAAATGAGTTGAATGATGACCATGGTGATCTGAATGAGATGGTGATGGAGTCATTTCAGTGATGAAACATCAAAATGAATGATGGCAAGACCAAAACATGGAATGAAAGGAGTAGTAACACACCTAGACACACTAGCCAATGACCAAATTTTTATTTGAAGACCAACTAAAACCATAAAAATTTGACTTAAGACCCTAACAAAAACCTTGTAAGAGTATATTTAATCACTGACGACTGGCAAAACTGGCAGGCACTAACATTGGCTCCAGCTGGGGATGGAAACTCCTTGGAGTTGTCAAGAACACCATAGACCAAGTAGCCTGGTCCATTGGGCATGGAGTCAAAAAATAAGAGACAAAACTCAAAACTGAAAACTGACAGACAAATTGAACTGATTTTGACTTTAAAAAAATTGACTACTCAATGAAACAACACTTACAAAACTTATTGATCACAGCATATCATCGAGACTTGAGGGCTTCAAATCCTAATGAATATGTCCCTCCTGCCGAAGACATATGTACAATCATGTGAAATGATCCTTCCAGTGTAACCAATCCAGTAAATGGCTACTTACTTGAATCCCACTCACACGTTCCTTGAGCAGGCAGAAAAGACAAAAACTAGACAACTCCAAATATCCAATGAAAAGGTGCTTCTGGTTCGTAAATACAGGAAAATAAATCTTCCCTCGTAGATGTAGAAAATCAGTAAAAGGATCCTCAAAAATCTGAAATGTTACCTTGTCTTGAAACTCAGTAGAAACACAAGCACTCCTTTCATTTTATAATCTTGGAGGAAGATCATCATGTGCAAGAGGCTCTAATACAACCTCTTCTTTATTGTTTCTCTCCTGATATGACTGCAAATTCTCAGATGTGCTTTTTAATGAGACTCTTGCTGAATAAAACAATGAAGTCAGTTGCCTCATCAAATTTTTATAATCTTTTTTTTTAAGATCATAGCTAGCTAATGGAGAAGGACTTTGACTACAAATATTATCCAAAACATCGGCTATTGGATCATGGAAAAACTAAGAATACTACTGCAACTTGTTATACATTGGTTCCAATGATACTACATGATTTTATATAGGCTTGTCATCCTTTGCTTGAAAGATATTATCAAAAAAATTCCTCAAAAACTGAAATGCATCAAAACTTAATGGTACAAAACTATCCTGCATCAATTCATAATATGTTTCAATTTCTAAGCTTTGATCTCTGGTCTGAAACACAATGTAACTCATTGGATGTGATTCTGGAGTGAAAGAAGCTTCAATATCACAAGTGACATCCTCAACCAATTCATGAGAAGGTTTTTCATTTATATTGTTGACAACTCACTTATCTTCTTGCTTATAGTTTTCTCTTATTCTTGCAAATGAGGAGAGACACAAGGGTAAGAAGTCCTGATCAAGAAGTTCATTGTCTTATCCACACTCCATATCAAAACTGAAAGACTGCTAATTTCTAATTTGAGGAAAGTTTTCTCTTAGTACTTGAAATGAAGTGAAATACAAGGGAAAATAACTTTCACTTACTTTGAAATTTTATGCATTCTCTTCATTGCTATCATGATTGATATGTATAGGTTGAGTGCTATATTTGAGTTGTTGTAATTGAAATTCCTCCTCCAAAATACATGTCATTGATTGCCTTGAAAATTCAGCCTTGATTTCAACAACATAGTCATCATCATACTGATCATACTTGGGTAACTCATCAATATAAGGAATGTCATCAAGCATGCATATTATATCAACAAATTGTTTCTCCATAGGTTGATCTACAAATCCATTTTCATGACTGTCCATAAATGAATACATACAACAATCATTTTCTGGTCTATGGTAAATGGAATTAGCAGGAAAATGACTAGGGTTGGAAACCTCTTCTTCTTCTGCAATAAGTGGTACATGGTGTTATTGAAAAACAAATTCATCTCTCATGATGATATTTTGCATCATTTCTTCCATTATACTTACCAAAATGTCAAGCTTCTCTTCTGAAGATGTCAAGTGCTCCTTCTCTATGTTCTCCCTCTCTTCGGCTTCCGGCTTTTAAATTTTGAATAGCAGATTATCTTCTACATCTATCGCACTGTCCTGCATTTTTTCAAGTGTTGTAATGTTCCTTTCTCTCAATTGAAATTCCATTTCTGGATCAAAGGCATTCGGGTAGTGTAAGAGAGTTGAATTGGGAGGCGGAATTATATCAGCACATATTGAATGGTATACTTGATTGAACCTGGCTTAAAAGTGTTGCACTGTTTCTCCTGGTTGTCTTTTCAAACAATTATATTCTTCCAAAATCAAAAAAGGATTCCTCTTGATCACCCATTTATCAAGGAATACTTTCACAAATTGATGGAAATCAAAAATGCTTGCAGCAGGCAAATTTTTGAACCATTTCTTAGCTTCGCCTTGCAAAGATAGAGCAAAAATCATGATACTGACATCATCTTCTACAACCTCAAAAAGGTTGAGAAATTTTTCAAAACTCTAAATGTGTTTCTTAGCAATGATGTTACCATATCCTCCACCAAACCTGGGAAGATATTTGTAATCGTTTCAGGGAAACCATGGAGTATACAGTATACAGGTATGTGATATTTTTTAAAATACAGTATACTTTGAAAAAATTTCTTGACATTCTCAAGAAAACAGAAAAAATAATTCACGACAAAGAACATTATGTCTTGGATGAAAGTCCAAGTTGAATACCTGATCTTCCCATGTTGTCCTTTCATGTTTATGTTGGTAAGTTTCATCCTCCAGTGGAGCCTTTGGATTTGATTTCGAACTGATTTGGAGTCACCAAGTGGATGATTTCAGCCTTCCTATGTCTAATCATTGTACACCATTAGTAATCAGATCTGATCCTTTTTGTGCTTTCCCAGGGAATATCTATCACCTCGTTCGCTAGCAACAACGCCAGAAATGTTAGCTTCCACAATGTCCCAAGGTTGTGAAAGGATATCGACGGAGGTAACCTCAAACCAAGCTTTGAGTTTGGTAGCTAGCCCTACCAAATTAGAGAGGGCTCTCTCTATGAAAATCACAGCCAAAGGGTTTGACTGGAGGAAGAATGGATTTTAGGCTAGATGGCTTAGCTCTAGGCTTTTGAAATATTTAGGGTTTTTCTGCTAGATCAGGGATGAAAACCAAGTAACTAGGTCAAAGTATCAAAGGGTCACAACTGCAAGAGATATGGAAGAGCAAGATAGCTATGCTTTTATGATGGACTTAGTAGTTTTTTCGATGTAGTGTAGGGTTTAAAAGAGGAAGAATATCTTAATGAGCATGCGTCATGAATTCATTAAACAGGAAGGAAGATTACATAAAATGGAATTCCCAAACAAAACAGAGCTTTCATGAAAGAATTTTGCTTATAAAAATTTTAGGAAAATCACTGAAGAAAGCAGATATGGAAAAGAGAGATGTATATCATCTATATAAAACTATAACGGAGAAAATACAACATTAAAAACTCACAACATGAGAATTCCTAGATAATAGCTGTAACTAGTCCTTTGATTTCCCAAAATAAAAAATGAAATACAAGCTACAAGAGTTTCACCCTTTGATTTCCAACCATCAAAATGACTAAGAAATCCATACATATAGACCAAGAAACCATATCCCCTCTCTCATGGGTCGAATCCTAGAGTCGAGGAATAGTTCACATGAATTTCTCACCTAAAATCTAATGAATAGGGAGGTTAACAAACTCTCCTCAAGATAGAAAAACTGATACATTTGACCATGAAAATCATTTACAATCATGAATCATGCTAATTTTCACTCTAGAAAACATATTTACCATTGATTACATCATTAAAACACCATAAAAGAGTAATTACATCATCAAAAGTTGAACTGGACTGAGCAAACTAAGAAAACTAAGTTACAGGTAAAAGCGCAGTGAATTGATAGGAAAGCGCAATGTGCCAGGAGAAAGCGCAGCATGCCAGGTGTAAGTGACTTTTGGAGGGGTTCCCGAGGCCAAATCAAGATCTGAAAGATGCTAGAGAAAGCTCTTCCTGTATACTATAACATAGGATATTCAAGCATTGAAAAATACTACATCTATCCCTCCAAAAATCATATCTCACACAACTACTCCAAAAGCGCATCGTGCTTCTGAAAAAATAGGCAGAAAGGTGATTTTTAGGTGGTTTTTTTTACCCTTTCACCCACCAGAATGTGTTGACATGGATCTACCAATGGATGAATTTAATGTAAAAATCAAAATCAATCCAAAAATATAAATATATTTTCATTTGGATGCCCCTAGCAAAAGCGCAGTGTGAGGCTCGCTACCCTTTTGGACCAAAAACTGTGCAAAAATTGCCAAAATGCCCAAAAATTCAAAAAAAAATCTACAAAAATAGGGCTCAAAGGTAGGTCCATATCTTTCTAATCATAATTTTTTTTGCAAAACTGAGCGAGGTTTTTTCTCTTTGGCATGTTATTAATACAAACCTCCTCCATTTTTCAAAAATACTTTCCCATTCGATCATAATCTAAGTTTAACGTTGATCTCTCAAAAATTGGAAAAGCGCAGCGCCATCTTGCAGGGCACTTTTGACTCCATTATTGAACTCCAAATCAAGATATGAAGGTGTTAGTCTCCTATACCAATAGGTATCATTTTTCATGATTGTCTTGATTGAACTATGGAATATGTTCAAACCTTTTTCTTGAGCAAAGGTGTTCCATATTCTTGAAAAACCAAAAAATCAAAAATTTTAAAAAATGTAAAGAAGGTATACCCTAAAAGAAAAATCAAAGAGTAAGAAAAATAAAAATGGCCAAAAAATCAAAAGAAATGAACCCCAAACAAAAAATAGGCCAAAGAAAGTGTGCAAATCCAAATGCCACTACTTTTTACTTTGATATAATAAACAAATTGTGTGCAACTTGTATTTTATGCCACAATTCATGAATAGTCAAACTGTTTAAGCTTGGCTAGTTCATTTTTCAATTTCATGTTGTAGAATAGAGAATGAATATCTGACCAAACAGTTTAATCTTGGCAGATAAGTAGATAGGTAGAGTTATTAAAAGGTGCTCAACAGCTTAATCTGAGCCCTTGGATGTAATAAGGGTAGAATTAGATAGATTTGCCTTGTAAAAAGAAAAAAGATTGATAAGGGTTTGCAAGTCTAAATGCACCCTAATAAAGAAGAGAAAATGGTAGTGTCAAGTAGATAGGGTAGGTAGATGTTGTTGCAAAGTTTTATCTGATGAATGATGCTGCTACATGTTTTTGATCCTTTACTTTCATCACAAATACTGAAGCAGGAAATACACTGGAAAATCACAGCAAGCAAAGTCAAAATCATTAACTTCCCTCATTACTTTCCCCTTAAAGTTTTACTAATTTCCCCCAAAGTACTAAGGTATTTGGAGATCAAAGGGGCTTAAGGCATTTCCTTGACTTTTGGAGGGACCGGACCCTCGGCCTAATGATCAAAAAGACCTAAGTACTTGAGATTATTTGTTATTACAATCATTCACTTTCAATCTTTTCCTAAGTAAAATCCTATTTTGCTTAGGAAAATCATACAAAATTCCATAAAAATCCCTCAAAATAACTTACTATTCTAAGTTTAAGTGTTGAAGGTGATATATTGTAATTTACTTAAGAAATTGTCACTTTCTTAGATGTGCAAAGTATTTTGAGTTCCCTTGTCCCTTGGTCATATTAATGTTTAACTCTAGTTATTAAATCCCTAGTGAAAAACCTTTATCCTAAGTATATAATTCCTTTTAAATTAATATCCCAAAAACCCTTCTATTATGTTTTAACCAAAGTATTTACTTCTCAATTATTCATTAAAAACCCGCTTCATACGCCCTTTGGTTAAATATATCCTTATATCATAGTCCCGCCCCTATGGTAGTTAAATAATGTTTATTTATTACCATATAGTAATAAATATTAAAACAACATTTAAACATATAATTCTATATGTTTAACACAAATAAAGGATAAAGCCCGAAGTTTTACCTTTTAAACAAAAACTTTGAAAAGATCCTCGTGCCACCGTGGCCCATCCACCTGGCATTCCACCCGACGTTTCAAACACAATTAAAACCCCGCCGCGACCCCTCTTTCCATTATAACATGGGATTAATTAATTATTAGAATTAATTAATAACCAACTACCTCCACCAATTAACTCCCGCCCGGGGTGATTAATTAACGATAAATATATTGGGCCCGCACCATTTAACTTCCCACCATCTCCCCGTCATTTCAACCGTCGGATCGCCCCTCCACAGATCGACGCTCCTCATCAATTCCGCTACCCATCCTTTGTCAGCACTTTAACGCGCGGGGGAAGGGTGGTATTGGAATAGTTCACCTGCCACGCGTCCATCGCCAAATGGAATCGCTCCCCCCGCGTGTAATACCACTCTTGTCCATAAGCGGTGCGGGAACTAACCGCTTACCGCCCGACCCCCCTGCCCCACGTCACCCCGTACCAAAGTGACGTCACTCCTCGAAAAACTAAAAACCCCTTTTTTGACTTTGGAAATATAACAAATTCGCGTGTTTTTATGTCATTTTCACCATTTGAACGCGACTGTGCTTTCCGCTACGAATTTCAAATTTCCACTGAAATCCACTGTTCAATTCGATTTCGCTCCAGATTTCAGCCAGACCTGTGTTCGAACATCCTCCTGCTACCACCTAAGACCGGTTAAAAGCCCGTTTTCCTTCAAGAACAGGTATTTATCCTAGAACGCTTCGAACTTCAAAAGAAAGTATGTTTTCCTTGTTTTCCAATGGATTAGTGATTAAATCTTATCACTGAGATCATTCCCTGAGGTTTTAAAACTGTGAATTGTTCCCCTGAAACCACAATTGTGTTAATTTCCTTCATTTAAATTGAAATTGCACCCGGCCTGTGAAGAAAAACCAGAAACCTCTGTTTTGAATCCACAAGAACCAAAATGGAGGCCCCGGCAGCTTTGAATGTAACTCCACTGAATGCCCCTCACCGAGAGTTAGAATATTTGCCTTTAGTAGATAAATATTTCCAGATTAAAGACTTGCATTTTGATGAAAGTCCCCTTCTAAGTTATTGTCGCTGCAGAGACGAGTACTCAAAGGGGCAAGATCGCATTGGGTTGTGGGAATCTAATGTCCCGAGATATCTCATTCCCTCAGTCATTTCTTTCCCATAAATCATCCACTATTGCCATTCTAACTATGATCCCACTAAGAGAGCTGTAATATCCCCTGACCAGAGTGTTCTTTTCTCCATTACTCCCCAGGCTATCAATGCAATGCTACATTTTGAACCAGACCAAGAACTAGCACCTTTTTCTATGGAAGAATTGATTGAAAAGTCTAATAAATTGACCTCAGAAAAATTGGAGTCCATTTGCCAGAATTTCATGTTGCCTGAACATCAACCTAAGGGACCTCCTCCCTATGGTTTTTATTATTTCACTAAATTGGGAAGGCTCATCCTAAATATGATATCTTTTGTCTTGGGTTTCAATACAAGTGAATATGTTGATGAGATAACCCTGGTTTTGCTGTCTATTTTTACTCCTGGGCAACCTCCTGAAGTTAAATATGACTTTGCCTCCTTCATAGCCAATAAGATCCATGATCAGTTCATGAGGCTAGATGATGAGAAAGTTTTCAAATATTCCTCAGTTATTTATCATCTCATTATCTTCTATCAATCAGAAAAGTTCCCTTTCCTTGTTAAAAAGCTTGATGCCAAGGGAAACCCTAGGTCAGTTATATTTTGGTCTCCCATAATTCATTCTTCCTATAAGTCTCCATATTCCTATACTAAGTTCATCGATCTTTTTGTATATATTGCAACTACCTTGTTGACAGGAATCCCTCCTCCAAGGCTCAGTAACGAAATCAAGAAGACCTTGCAACTTTCAAGGACTTATAAAGTTGGAGATTGGTATCTATATCAAAACCATTCAGTCATCAGAATCTATGGATGTGAATTACATCCATTCAAGTTGCCAAGATATGTGCCCATGAGAATTTTTGCCTTGGAATATTTCAGGCAAATGAATAATTTAGATGTGATCCATTTTTGTAGTGTGAAGAAGAAAGCCCAACTAAGGATCAAAAGTCAATTAGGTCCTTTCATCTGCAACTCTAGGGAGGCCGAGCGAGAAGCAGAAAATATACTACAAGGCCATTGCAAGTTCCAAAGAACTTTCCGTTGGGTTCCTTATGATCCTTTTGGTTTTATTTGTGAAAAGAGAATAAAGAATAAATCATCCCCTTACATACACCACAAGATTCCTGAACTAGAACAATATGCCAACCAAGATGAATGGGTTGAAGAAACACTAGTTGAAGAAGAAAGTGAAGAAGAAAAAATGAACAGAATGATGAAAGATTTTGAGAAGGAGTATGACCTAGAATCTTGTGGTCAAGTGCGGGTACCTGACATTGGCACTTCTTCAGCAGCAAGTCTACAGCAGACATTACAGGAAGGCAGTTTAACAGTGGCAGCAGAATCAAAAGGAAAAGGAAAGGAACCTGAAATTCAGGTCATTGAAACTTTAGTCATGGCAGAGAAACCTCAAACTTCCAGAGCACCTGACCAAACACAAGTTTCTCCCACTCAGGTAAAACATCCTGAAGTTTCAGAATTACAAACTCCATCCAACATAGAAATAGGAAAGAAGAGGCAGGTTCCAGACACTACTCCTCCTAAAGAGTCCTCAGGAATACATCAAGCCAAAAAACATAAACCAGATCCACTTCCAGATGTGGAAATCATAGATGAGGTGTTTGATGATGGAAGAGAAGACATTCAGCTAACTGGTTCTGTTAGTGTGACCCATACAGAGCAGAAAGGAAAAGCTTTGCACAAGTAGTTGAGTACCGAAGTATCCTCCTTTAGGCCACCAAAAACAGATACAGGGGATATAAAAAGAACTTTCATCAATATAAAGGCAAAGAATGATCCATTAAGAATGAAGGTATATGATCAATATTTGAAAATGGCTCCACATAATCAGGAGAGGTTAATGTCAGCATTTGACATTTCACAAGGCAAAATGATGATGAGCCACTTCAAGTCAAAGGTGCCAAAACCCACGTCAGCAGCTGATTATATTAGAACCACTTTTGAGGTCCTGGCAAAGGACATTCATCCTTTGGACCAGATAGAGCTTCATAAACAAACTGGGGAAATGGTGTATTCCACTCTTACTAATAAGGCCATGGCAGCCCTAACGCTGCAAGATTCTTTAAATAACACAAGTGCCCAATTGCAAATTGAAAAGGCCTCTTCTCAGGCCAAAGATAACAGAATAAAGTCTTTGGAAGACATAATCATCAGCTTGGGTCACAACCCCAAAGATATTAAAAGCATTGAGGCACTAATAAAGAAGAAAGATGATGACATAGCTGCACTGAGAAGGCAGCTAAAATTGCCAGCCTCAAGGCACCCCCAGACCCAAGAAGTTTTGAAGGAGAATTCACAAGAAGAGGTAATGGAGTTGCTCTTAAAAGTAACTGAGCAACTAAGTGAAACAGAGAAGGAATTGGAACAAGCTTTACAAGAAAATGAAGCTATCAAGCAGACATCCACCACAGAAGCTACTACAACTACAAGTACTACAACAGCAAAGCAACAAACAGAGCCAGTGCAGGTAAACACTTCTGGTTTAAATTCTGATGAGTTGATAAAACAAATGGAAAGTTTACAATTAAGAGTCACAGAACTTCAAACCACAAAGTTACAATTAAAATATTTGGAGCAGAAGTATGATACATCAAAGAAGACAGTTGCTGATAATACCAGGGAAATTAAAAGATTGGACAGATTAGTTAAGGCTTTAGAAAAAGATCTTTCATTAGAAAAGCCTTTGAAGGAAATAAATGAAATTCTTTGGGGTAATATAATTGAGTTAATAAAAAGTATTTGGCCCTCTATTCAAGCTATTTTTGAACAAAATAACTTGATTAAAGTAGCTCAGGAAGAAATAAACAGAACAAGAAATGAACTAAGAGGTAGACCTGAGCAGGCCAATCAACTTATTCAATTTTTGAACACCCGAACAAAACAACAGCTTGCAAGACTAGGAATTGAAGACAGAACTAGCACTATTTTGATGATAAAAAGAGTTTTCATCAAAAGAACTTTTATGCAGAATTTAGAAAGGAAGTGTTCAGATATTTTGGCTGATATTAATGCTTTCAGAGAAAAATTTCAAGTCTTGTTGGACAATGGGTTACCAAGTCCTATGCTCACAGAAGACCAGATAATGGAACTGGAAAACTATGTCAAGAAAATAAATATACATGCTCAGAACGTAACTGCTAGTTCCACCAGTTTGCCAGAAGCAACGTTACCAACAGGGAGAAATCTATATGACAAGTTGAAGAATTTATTTCATCTTGAACATGAAATAAAGTATTTGTTCCCTGATGAGCCCACTTTTTACAAACTCACAGAGGCCGATGAGACATTGAGAAAACTTAAAAGGACCATAATACCAGAAGATCAATGGTGGAAAGACCTATTGGAAATTCTATGAAAATTATCTTCAGGATGAGAATTTTATCTTTTTACTATTATGTGAAAGATAAAAATGAGCACAGACGAAAGAGTATCAGTTGAACAGGTTAAAGAGTATCCGTAAAGACAAAGAGTATCTAACAAGCAAAGAAATTACTCCCAGGGACAGCACCGAGCTCTATTTCAGCACTTACCTCCAGCACATCAGCAAAATGAGGAAACAGCACATCAGCAGTTACTTATTATTCTATCCACGAGACCATTTGTCTCCTATTTTTTTTGTAAATCACTCCTTAGTCACCCTAGATTATTGGCTAGGTTAGTGTGAGATTTTTTCATAGTTTTCTTGTATAAATAAACCCTCAAAGAGAGTATTGAGGGTGGATTCTATTACTTTTCTGTGACATTGAAGTTTTTGGAATAAAAGCGTTTTGGAGAAATTTACTTGTGGCTTACTGGATGACAATTTGAAGCTCAGGACTTGTTGCAGGATTCATGTGTCAGACTGCAGTTCAATAAGTCTTTCTATCCTCTGTTTTAAGTTTTATATCTGTTCATAATATCATTATGTCCATTTCTGAATAATTTAGATAAAGGATTGAATCAGAATTTACTTAATTGTACTCTGATTTCAGATGTGATTGTTCTTAATGTTTTCCTCTAAATTGGTTATAAGCACAAATTCTTAAATGCTCTTGCTTTGCTAATTTAAACATTCTTGATTACTATAATAAAGAATTATTCATTGCTCTTTGTTTGTAATCATTTCATTTCCTTCTTTTGAACATGGTGAAAGATTCTTAACTGCCTTTCATCCCTTCAAACCCATTCCATCCACTTTAAATTTTAAGGATTGTTCTCTGTTTGGCTATCTTGCCCTGTAAATCCATCTTGTGTATATAATAGAAATCCAGTAAAGCCATCCTTTGACTCCACAGCCCAATGGACTAAAAATCTTCAACCTTGCCCTTAGTTGACGGATTCCACCATTCAAACAAAATCGAACTCTTGGATCTATAACTAGCCTAAAACCTTCTAAGAACAAAAATAAATCATAAAGAGAGAGCCCTCTCTGGATGCAGATTGGCTAGATTCTGCATCTGAAGGTTGGTTTGTAGTTACCTCGGGTATACTTTCCTCTTACACAACTTCTAGGAAAACCTGAGTGATAACATAGTGGCGACCATACTGGGGATCTGAATCATTTTTATTTGTTAATATTGTTCACTTATAAGCTATAGACAGAGTCTGAAGATCAGCCAGGTAGCCTTTGAAATTGCTTTTGCTCTGCAATTGAAAAAGTAAATAAATGCTGCTTCAGTCTATCTCTGATTTAGCTTATATTCTGAACCTTAGTATCAAAATGTTTAATCAAACTCTCTAGTTTAATAAATCTTTGAGAAAGTTTTAATCATACATCATTATTTCTTGAAGAATTTGTAGAAGTTGTATTTATTCTTTCAATTAAAACCAAAAATCCAAAAACATATAGTCTAAGAAAACTGGCTTCAGAAAGGATTCGACATACTAGGTCAAACCCTGACCCTAATCCACCACCAATATTTGAAAATCCAAATCTGATTCCTAGGATTCTTAGAAGACAAGGAAATCAAGAAAGTTTTGAAAGAGGAAGTCAAGAGAGTTCAGGAAGTTCTAGACCACTTTCTAGATCTGCATCCTGTCCTATGAAAATTATATATATTGATGAAATTCCTTTTGATGCACGCTTTGAAACATCCTTATTTGTGAATTTTTCTGAAACCGAATTATCCAAATTAGTTCCAGATCCATTGTTCTTTGAAGATTTACAATACAGATTTGTTTCACATCATCTTGACAGACAATTACAGAACTCTATTCAATCTGAACAAACCTTTGAAGAAAATTCAAACATCTCTGTAATTACTGAAGCATCTCCAAGTTCAGTTACTTTTTCTCAAGCTTTTCAAACACCTGTCATCCCTTCTACTCCTCCATCTCCTCCTGCCAGACCTGTCATCCCTTCTAATCCTCCATCTCCATCAACTCCTGTTACCCCATTATATCTTCCAATGGCCAATCGATATGCCCCTTTACAGATACCAGCCAATGCTGCCGCTTTGCCCCAAGATTACCAGAGTAAGATCACACCTTTTGATGGATCAGGTACTTATACAGCTCAACAACACACCAAAAGGATGACGGATTACTTTGAGTTCTATGAAATTGACACTGATGATGTCCGAATGAGAATTTTCGTTCAGAGTCTTACTGGAGAAGTTAGGACATGGTTTAGGGCCCTTGCTCCAAATAGTATTGCTGATTTACCAGCTTTATATAGGGCATTTTTGAACAGATGGGAGAAGAAGAAAGATCCTCTTCAGATCCTGTCAGAATTCAAAAAATTAAGAAGAAGACCTAACGAAACAGTACAAGATTACATCATTAGATTCAATGAAGCATATAACGCAGTTCCTCAAAACCTAAGACCCCCACCTGACTCTGTATTGGTTAAATTTCCAGATGGTTTTGACTCTGATATAGCTTATTCCCTCGGGGAAAGAGCTCCCCAAACATTAGAGGAAATGCAGAGCATAGTGGTAAGTGTAGAAGCAAATCTGATAGAAAAACGAGCCAGAGCAAGAGCAGAAAGAAGAATGCATATGAATGAAGAACCTTCAGCTTTTGAAAAGAAGCTGGATGTAATCATTAAAGGTATGGAAATATTAGGAGACAGAGTGGAAACCATTGAAAGAAAGTCTTCTAGTGACAATCAGAATGTCGCAAGAAACCCAAACTTTAGGAGGAATCTGAATCAAAATAGTGGAAAGAATGTTCCTGACCAGAACATTAGGCCACCTTTCCAAGAAAACTTTGTTGAAGGTTCAACTTCTGAAGAACCTACAGAGGATGTAGAAATAAACAATGTAACTGATGACAAAAATGAACCAGAAGTCTTCCTATCCCAGGATGATCAAGAGAATCACATCCTTGAAACATTCCAAACTCATTCAGGTGAGACTTTTGATTTTAAGGAAGGCTATGACACAGCAATTTATGAGGTCCATAAACAGTACAATTTGAGAAGCAGACGGATTGATGTGCCAGAGAATAGCCAACAGAAAAATGCAAAACAAAATGTCAAAGGTAAAGGTAACATTCCCCCTGTACAAAACATTCCCCAAGTACAAATTTTGTCTAGGATAACTCCCAACCCTTCAAATCCAATAATTGAAGATGTCTCTGACAACCAACCAAACAATAAACAACAATCTAATACTTTTCCTCCTGTGGGAAATGTAGAAGAAATAGTAGAAGTTAGTTCAGATACCCCTTCAAAACAAAATTTCATTCATGAAAAAGAGAAAAACATTGAAGACCCAAAAAATACAGAAAACCCAACTGTGCAAAACATTAAAACTCAAACAGAAAAACCTTTCAATCTAGAGGCTGAAATAGGCAAACTAAAGATAGTTGTTCCTTTATCAGAATTGGCTAAACATGATGTCTATAGAAGTCAAATTACCAAGTCCCTAAACATTAACATTACTGGATTGGATGATTCAGTAAACATTCTTGATGATCAACCCAAACTTCTTTTTGGCCCTGAGGTCAATGGCAAACCAGAAAGTGGAGGAACTCCTCCATTTTATATAAGCTTGAATGTTCATGACAAGATACTCCATAATGCAATGCTTGATTCTGGAGCATCTCACAATTTGATGCCAAAAACAGTAATGGAAAGATTAAATCTAGATATTACCAGACCGTACAAAGATTTGTTTTCATTTGATTCTAGTCAGGTAAAATGTTTAGGTTTGATTAAAGATTTGTGTGTTACTTTGGTACAATACCCTGCTAAGTCTGTTTTGATGGACATAGTAGTGGCTGATATTCCACCTAAATATGGTATGTTATTGTCTAGATCTTGAGGTGCTAAACTTGGAGGGTCTATTCAACTGGACATGTCATATGCAACTATTTCAGTATTTGGTCAGCCTAAAAGATTATATAGAGAAACCTTGATGAAGTACTTAGTTAGTAGCCATGAGAAGCCTGAAAACTTCCCTGTTTACTCTGTACATTCTGATATGGATTCTTTTATTTTATACAATGCTGAGTTGGATCTCCCTACTAAAATAGAAGCTCCAGAATTGGAAACCATAAACAAAACCACTGTTAAAATTGAAGAAATCTCTGAAAACAAAGAAACACCAGATGATCAAGAAATACCTGAAGAAACTAAACAACTAGCTCCTGTCAAGAAACACTTTAAAACAATTGATGAAGATTATGAACATGAGATTCTATGGCATTTAGAGTTTGATGGCTCAGTAAACAGACTAGGGGCAGGAGCTGGGATTTGGTTACATAATGTTGAGAACAATTATGCAGAGGGTCATGCTTATAGGTTGAATTTCAAATGCACTAATAACATGGCAGAGTATGAAGCTCTTTTATTAGGGCTTAAACATGTCAAGAAGTTAGGAGCTATTAGGGTATCAATCATAGGAGACTCCGAACTAATCATTCAACAGATTAAAGGAGAATTTTCAACAAAAGACATGAGACTGAAACAATACAGAGAGACAGTTGTAGAGATTCTCAACACATTTTTACAAGCTCAACTTGCCAAGATTCCCAGGAAACAAAATTTACATGCTCACAGTCTGGCAATGTTTGCTAGTACATGTAAGTTACCTTTTGATCCTAATCATCAGTTTTCAGCTGAGATTAGACACAGGCCTGCAATACCAGACAATCTTTTGAATTGGCAAGTATTTGTTAATAACAATCAAATCAATAGTTTTTTGACACTTCAAAATGAGTTTTCTAACTGTAATATAGATGAAGACACAACTAGTGATGAATTTGATCAAGAAAAAGAACAAAAAATAGAGATTTCAAGAGAAAATGCAATTCATATGCTGCACCCAACCACATTCACAGAAAAAGACATGCAGAATTTGAAACACATGGAATTTGATGAGATAATAGAAGATGAGACAGAAATCATTAATTTAAAAGATAATCATTTGCCCAAAGGATTAACTCCTTTGGAAGATCTGTTTGACTCAAATGATATTCCATTTAGACCTAAAATGGAACCTGTTAAGGCTGATATGGAAGAATGCAACTTAGGAACCCCAAAAAATCCTAAAATGGTTAAGTTGTCCAAATCTCTTCCAAAAGATCAAAAAGTCAAATATGTTGAACTATTGAGAGAATTCCAGGATGTTTTTGCCTGGAGTTACGAAGATCTGAAATCTTATGATACATCCATCATTCAACACACTATACCTTTGAAACCGGATCAGAAACCTTTCAAACAAAAGCTTAGAAGAATAAATCTTGTTTTATTACCCTCAATTGAAAAGGAAATTAAAAGAATGTTTGAAGCAGGGATTATAGCTCCTATTAGATTCTCAGAATGGGTTTCTAACCTGGTACCAACAAGGAAGAAGACAGGGGAAATTAGACTGTGTGTTGATCTAAGAAATTTGAATAAAGTTTCTTTAAAAGATAACTATCCTCTACCAAAAATGGACCATATTCTACAAAGGGTAGTAGGATCTTCTAGGATATCTCTACTGGATGGATTTTCAGGGTACAACCAGATTCTGGTTCATCCTGATGATCAAGATAAAACAACATTCACTACACCATGGGGTACGTTTAAATATGTCAAAATGCCATTTGGACTCAAGAATGCAGGAGCTACCTTTCAAAGAGCAATGGACATTGCTTTTGCTAAAGAAATACATGATTTTCTGGTTATTTATCTAGATGATTTAACTGTTTTTTCTAAAACAGATCAAGAACATTTAGCTCATTTAAGACAAGTATTTATAAAGTGCAGAAAATATGGGATTTCTTTAAACCCAAAAAAGTCATTATTTGGTTTGGAAGAAGGAAAGATTTTAGGCCATATCATTTCTAAAGATGGCATTAGGATTGATCCAGAAAGAATACAAGCAATTTTACAGATACCTCATCCTAGAAACATAAAAGAGTTGCAAGCATTCATAGGGAAAATTAATTTCTTGAGAAGATTTATTTCTAGTTTAGCTGAATTACTTAGATTGCTTACTAACATGTTGAGGAAAGATTCAAGCATTGACTGGACTGTAGAAGCCAAACAATCATTTGAGTAAATTAAAATGGCTTTAACAAGAACACCAGTTCTTACCAGTCCTAAATTTGACAGAGATTTCATTATTTTTTCATTTGCTTCTGAACATACAATTGCAGCTGTTTTACTTCAAAAAGATGATCAAGGGTGTGAAAAACCAATAGCATTTTTTAGTAAAGCACTTAGGGATGCATCTTTGAAATACAATATTATGGAGAAACAGGCTTTTGCATTGGTAAAAGAAATTAAAGATTTCAGAGTTTACATATTATATTCTCATGTGATAGCTTATGTGCCTAATGCTGTATTTAAAGATATTTTGACTCAAGATGGCATTGAAGGTAAAAGAGGAAAGTGGATAGCTACCATTTTAGAATATGATATTGAGATTAAACCAACAAAACTCATAAAAGGTCAAGGCTTGGCACAACTCATGACTGAAACTAATTTCCAAGCCTTAGACATTAACGAACTGGATGACAATCAGGAGATGGCGACTCCACAGATCAGTCAAGCTTTCTTAGATTCACCCTGGTACACTGATATTATTCATGTTTTATTAAACCTGCAAGCTCCTCCAGGGTTGTCCAGAACGAAAAGAAGATTTTTAAAAATGACATCTTTGAAATATTGTATTTTAGATGGCACTCTATTTTGGAAAAATCATGAAGGAATCTTATTGAATTGTATATTAAAAGATGAAACTGATAAAGTTCTTAATGAATTTCATGCAGGGGATTGTGGAGGACATCTCTACTGGAAATCAACTGCGGACAAAATCTTAAGGGCTGGTTTTTACTGGCCAACCTTATTTTCTGATGTTAAGAAATTTGTAACAACTTGTCATAAGTGTCAAATCTTTGAGGGAAAAAGAAAGTTGTTACCTTTGCCATTAAAACCAATTTCCACAGAAAGACCTTTTCAACAATGGGGATTAGATTTTATTAGAGAAATCCATCCCCCTTCTTCCGGGCAACACAGATGGATTCTTACTGCTACAGACTACTTCACTAAGTGGATTGAAGCTATCCCATGCAGACAGGCCAATGATTCTGTGATTATAGGGTTTTTAGAAACCAATATACTTTCAAGATTTGGCTGTCCAGAAAAGATTATAACAGATAATGCTGCTGCATTTAAGTCAAAGAAAATGATTAGTTTCTGTATTAAATATCATATTACTTTAGGCCATTCAACAGCTTATTACCCTCAGGGTAATGGACTAGCAGAATCCTCCAATAAAAGCCTTATTAATATCATCAAAAGTTATTGGAAGAAAATAAAAAGAACTGGCACAAGAAACTGACCAATGCATTGTGGGCAGATAGACTTACAACTAAGAAATCAATTGGGACTAGTCCATATGAATTAGTTTATGGCCTTGAAGCAAGATTCCCATCATCTTTAGGAATTCCTGTTATGAAATTACTTCAGGAGGCTCAAGTGGAACCAAATGACATTCAAAGAAGAATTAATCAAACAATCCACTTGCAGCAAACCAGGGAAGAGGTATACCAAAGATCTCAAGTCTTGCAGGAAAAGCTAAAGAAATTTTTTGATAAAAGGACTAAAGCAGAGGATTTTCAATTAGGAGACAAAGTCCTAAGATGGGATTCTAGAAGAGAAGAAAAAGGGAAACATGGGAAATTTGATTTCTTGTGGAAAGGGCCTTACATCATACATGCCTTGCAAGGAAACAACACATACTTTTTGAAGGATTTGGACAATTCAGAAGCTGAAGAAGGACAAGTCAATGGTCGAATGCTCAAGCATTATTTTGATCCTATTTACTAGGATGTTTTGATTTTTCTAACTTGTACATAATATATCCTTTTCTAATGCAGTTTTGATTGGATGGTGACTTCTTGGAGTTGAAGCCCGAAGTGAAGGCCCTAAGCTTCAAAAGTTTCACTATCATATGTACAATAAAGCTACCAGAAGAAGGAAATTACATAGTTCAATTTGAAGACATGTTGAGGCAACTGACCTGTTGTTCTTGACTTTTCACAAGGAAAAGCCATCCCCAAGTGGAGCCAGTGCTAGTCTCCTATACCAATAGGTATCATTTTTCATGATTGTCTTGATTGAACTATGGAATATGTTCAAACCTTTTTCTTGAGCAAAGGTGTTCCATATTCTTGAAAAACCAAAAAATCAAAAATTTTAAAAAATGTAAAGAGGGTATACCCTAAAAGAAAAATCAAAGGGTAAGAAAAATAAAAATGGCCAAAAAACAAAACAAATGAACCCCAAACAAAAAATAGGCCAAAGAAAGTGTGCAAATCCAAATGCCACTACTTTTTACTTTGATATAATAAAAAAATTGTGTGCAACTTGTATTTTATGCCACAATTCATGAATAGTCAAACTGTTTAAGCTTGGCTAGTTCATTTTTCAATTTCATGTTGTAGAATAGAGAATAAATATCTGACCAAACAGTTTAATCTTGGCAGATAAGTAGATAGGTAGAGTTATTAAAAGGTGCTCAATAGTTTAATCTGAGCCCTTGGATGTAATAAGTGTAGAAATAGATAGATTTATCATGTAAAAAGAAAAGGTTGAAAAGGGTTTGCAAGTCTAAATGCACCCTAATAAAGAAGAGAAAATGGTAGTAGTAGATAGGGTAGGTAGATGGTGTTGCAAAGTTTTATCTGATGAATGATGCTGTTAAATGTTTTTGATCCTTTACTTTCATCACAAATACTGAAGCAGGAAATACACTGGAAAATCACAGCAAGCAAAGTCAAAATCATTAACTTCCCTCATTACTTTCCCCTTAAAGTTTTACTAATTTCCCCCAAAGTACTAAGGTATTTGGAGATCAAAGGGGCTTAAGGCATTTCCTTGACTTTTGGAGGGACCGGACCCTCGGCCTAATGATCAAAAAGACCTAAGTACTTGAGATTATTTGTTATTACAATCATTCACTTTCAATCTTTTCCTAAGTAAAATCCTATTTTGCTTAGGAAAATCATACAAAATTCCATAAAAATCCCTCAAAATAACTTACTATTCTAAGTTTAAGTGTTGAAGGTGATATATTGTAGTTTACTTAAGAAATTGTCACTTTCTTAGATGTGAAAAGTATTTTGAGTTCCCTTGTCCCTTGGTCATATTAATGTTTAACTCTAGTTATTAAATCCCTAGTGAAAAACCTTTATCCTAAGTATATAATTCCTTTTAAATTAATATCCCAAAAACCCTTCTATTATGTTTTAACCAAAGTATTTACTTCTCAATTATTCATTAAAAACCCGCTTCATACGCCCTTTGGTTAAATATATCCTTATATCATAGTCCCGCCCATATGGTAGTTAAATAATGTTTATTTATTACCATATAGTAATAAATATTAAAACAACATTTAAACATATAATTCTATATGTTTAACACAAATAAAGGATAAAGCCCGAAGTTTTACCTTTTAAACCAAAACTTTGAAAAGATCCTCGTGCCACCGTGGCCCATCCACCTGGCATTCCACCCGACGTTTCAAACACAATTAAAACCCCGCCGCGACCCCTCTTTCCATTATAACATGGGATTAATTAATTATTAGAATTAATTAATAACCAACTACCTCCACCAATTAACTCCCGCCCGGGGTGATTAATTAACGATAAATATATTGGGCCCGCACCATTTAACTTCCCACCATCTCCCCGTCATTTCAACCGTCGGATCGCCCCTCCACAGCTCGACGCTCCTCATCAATTCCGCTACCCATCCTTTGTCAGCACTTTAACGCGCGGGGGAAGGGTGGTATTGGAATAGTTCACCTGCCACGCGTCCATCGCCAAATGGAATCGCTCCCCCCGCGTGTAATACCACTCTTGTCCATAAGCGGTGCGGGAACTAACTGCTTACCGCCCGACCCCCCTGCCCTACGTCACCCCGTACCAAAGTGACGTCACTCCTCGAAAAACTAAAAACCCCTTTTTTTACTTTGGAAATATAACAAATTCGCGTGTTTTTATGTCATTTTCACCATTTGAACGCGACTGTGCTTTCCGCTACGAATTTCAAATTTCCACTGAAATCCACTGTTCAATTCGATTTCGCTCCAGATTTCCGCCAGACCTGGGTTCAAGCATCCTCCTGCTACCGCCTGATACCTGTTAAAAGCCAGCTTTCCTCCAAGAACAAGTATTTATCCTATAGCGCTTCGAACTTCAAGAGAAAGTTTGTTTTCCGTGTTTTCCACTGAATTAGTGATTAAAACTTATCACTGAGATCATTCCCTGAAGTTTTAAAACTGTGAAATGTTCCCCTGAAACTGCAATTGAGTTAATTTCCTTCATTTAAGTTGAAATTGCGCCTGGCCTGTGAAGGAAAACCAGAAACCTCCGTTTTGAATCCACAAGAACCAAAATGGAAGCCCCAGCAGCCTTGAATGTGACTCCACTGAATGCCCCCCACAGAGAGTTAGAATATTTGCCTTTAGTAGATAAAGATTTTCAGATTAAAGATTTGCATTTTGATGAAAGCCCCCTTCTGAGTTATTGTCGCTGCAGAGACGAGTACTCAAAGGGGCAAGATCTCATTGGGTTGTGGGAATCCAATCTCCCGAGATATCTCATTCCCTCAGTCATTTCTTTCCCAGAAATCATCCACTATTGCCATTAACTATGATCCCACTAAGAGAGCTGTAATATCCCCTGACCAGAGTGTCCTTTTCTCCATTACTCCCCAGGCTATCAATGCAATGCTACATTTTGAACCAGACCAAGAACTAGCACCTTTGTCTATGGAAGAATTGATTGAAAAGTCTAATAAATTGACCTCAGAAAAATTGGAGTCTATTTGCCAGAATTTCATGTTGCCTGAACATCAACCTAAGGGACCTCCTCCCTATGGTTTTTATTATTTCACTAAGTTGGGAAGGCTCATCCTAAATATGATATCTTTTGTCTTGGGTTTCAATACCAGTGAATATGTTGATGAGATAACCCTGGTTTTGTTGTCTATTTTTACTCCTGGGCAACCTCCTGAAGTTAAATATGACTTTGCCTCCTTCATAGCCAATAAGATCCATGATCAGTTCATGAGGCTAGATGATGAGAAAGTTTTCAAATATTCCTCAGTTATTTATCATCTCATTATCTTCTATCAATCAGAAAAGTTCCCTTTCCCTATTAAAAATCTTGATGCCAAGGGAAACCCTAGGTCAGTTATATTTTGGTCTCCCATAATTCATTCTTCCTATAAGTCTCCATATTCCTATACTGAGTTCATCAATCTTTTTGTATATCCTGCAACTACCTTGTTGACAGGAATCCCTCCTCCAAGGCTCAGTAATGAAATCAAGAAGACCTTGCAACTTTCGAGGACTTATAAAGTTGGAGATTGGTATTTATATCAAAACCATTCAGTCATCAGAATCTATGGATGTGAATTACATCCATTCAAGTTGCCAAGATATGTGCCCATGAGAATTTTTTGACTTGGAATATTTCAGGCAAATGAATAATTCAGATGTGATCCATTTTTGTAGTGTGAAGAAGAAAGCCCAACTAAGGATCAAAATTCAATTAGGTCCTTTCATCTGCAACTCTAGGGAGGCCGAGCGAGAAGCAGAAAATATACTACAAAGCCATTGCAAGTTCCAAAGAACTTTCCGTTGGGTTCCTTATGATCCATTTGGTTTTATTTGTGAAAAGAGAATAAAGAATAAATCATCACATTACATACACCACAAGATCCCTGAAATAGAACAATATGCCAACCAAGATGAATGGGTTGAAGAAACACTAGTTGAAGAAGAAAGTGAAGAAGAAAAAATGAACAGAATGATGAAAGATCTTGAGAAGAAGTATGACCTAGAATCTTGTGGTCAAGTGCAGGTACCTCACATTGGCACTTCTTCAGCAGCAAATCTACAGCAGACATTACAGGAAGGCAGTTCACCAGTGGCAGCAAAATCAAAAGGCAAAGGAAAGGAACCTGAAATTCAGGTCATTGAAACTTTAGTCATGGCAGAGAAACCTCAAACTTCCAGAGCACCTGATCAAACACAAGTTTCTCCCACTCAGGTAAAACATCTTGAAGTTTCAGAATTACAAACTCCATCCAACATGGAAATAGGAAAGAAAAGGCAGGTTCCAGATACTACTCCTCCTAAAGAGTCCTCAGGAATACATCAAGCCAAAAAACATAAACCAGATCCACTTCCAGATGTGGAAATCATAGATGAGGTGTTTGATGATGGAAGAGAAGACAGTCAACTAACTGGTTCTGTTAGTGTGACCCATACAGAGCAGAAAGGAAAAGCTTTGCAAAAGCAGTTGAGTACTGAAGTATCCTCCTTTAGGCCACCAAAAACAGATACAGGGGATATAAAAAGAACTTTCATTAATATAAAGGCAAAGAATGATCCATTAAGAATGAAGGTATATGATCAATATTTGAAAATGGCTCCACATAATCAGGAAAGGTTAATGTTAACATTTGACATTTCACAAGGCAAAATGATGATGAGCCACTTCAAGTCAAAGGTGCCAAAACCCATGACAGCAGCTGATTATATTAGAACAAATTTTGAGGTCCTGGCAAAGGACATTCATCCTTTGGACCAGATAGAGCTGCATAAACAAACTGGGGAAATGGTGTATTCCACTCTGACTAATAAGGCCATGGCAGCCCTAACGCTGCAAGATTCTTTAAATAACACAAGTGCCCAATTGCAAATTGAGAAGGCCTCTTCTCAGGCCAAAGACAACAGAATAAAGTCTTTAGAAGACATAATCATCAGCTTGGGTCAGAACCCCAAAGATATTAAAAGCATTGAAGCATTAATAAAGAAGAAAGATGATGACATAGCTGCACTGAGAAAGCAACTGAAATTGCCAGCCTCAAGGCACCCCCAGACCCAAGAAGTTTTAAAGGGGAATTCACAAGAAGAGGTAATGGAGTTGCTCCTAAATATGACTGAGTGACTAAGTGAAACAGAGAAGGAATTAGAGCAAGCTTTACAGGAAAAAGAAGCTATCAAACAGGCTACAACCACAGGTACTACAACAGCAAAGCAACAAACAAAACCAGCACAAGTAAACACTTCTGGTTTAAGTTCTGATGAATTAATAAAACAAATGGAAAGTTTACAATTAAGAGTCACAGAACTTCAAGCCACTAAGTTAAAATTAAAATATTTGGAGCAGAAGTATGGTACATCTAAAAAGACAGTTGCTGAAAATACCAGGGAAATCAAAAGATTGGACAAATTAGTTAAGGCTTTAGAGAGAGATATTTCATTAGAAAATCCTTTGAAGGAAATAAATCAAATTCTTTGGGGAAATATAATTGAATTAATAAAAAGTATTTGGCCCTCTATTCAAGAAATTTTTGAACAAAATGACTTGATTAAAATAGCTCAGGAAGAAATAAACAGAACAAGAGATGAACTAAGAGGTAGACCTGAGCAGGCCAATCAACTTATTCAATTTTTGAACACCCGAATGAAACAACAGCTTGCAGTACTAGGAATTGAAGACAGGACCGGCACTATTTTGATGATAAAAAGAGTTTTCATCAAAAGAACTTTTATGCAGAATTTAGAAAGGAAGTGTTCAGATATTTTGGCTGATATTAATGCTTTCAGAGAAAAATTTCAAGTCTTGTTGGACAATGGGTTACCAAGTCCTATGCTCACAGAAGACCAGATAATGGAACTGGAAAACTATGTCAAGAAAATAAATATACATGCTCAGAACGTAACTGCTAGTTCCACCAGTTTGCCAGAAGCAACGTTACCAACAGGGAGAAATCTATATGACAAGTTGAAGGAATCTATTTCATCTTAACATGAAATAAAGTATTTATTTCCCGATGAGCCCACTTTTTACAAACTCACAGAGGCCGATGAGACATTGAGAAAACTTAAGAGGACTATAATACCAGAAGGTCAATGGTGGAAAGACCTATTGGAAATTCTATGAAAATTATCTTCAGAATGAGAAAAATATCTTTTTACTATTATGTGAAAGATAAAAATGAGCACGAGCAAAAAAAATGTCAGTTAGAACGGAATTAAAAGAGTATCCAAAAATCACGACAAAGTGTAACAGCAAAAGATGCACTCCCGGGGACGTAGGAAACTCTGCCCCCAGTTCCTCGGCCCATCGTGAAAATAGAGAAACGACACAGCAGTGATTAACATTATTCTCCTCACGAGACCATTTTTTGTCTCCTATTTTTTTTGTAAATCACTCCTTAAGTCACCCTAGATTATTAGCTAGGTGTGGTGAGATTACTATAGTTTTCTTGTACTAAATACAAACCCTCAAAGGAAATATTGTGAAGGTGATTCTATACTTTAATTTATGACATTTGATTTTGGAGAATAAAAAGCGTTTTTGGAGAAATTTATTTGTGGCTTACTGGATGACAATTTGAAGCTCAGGACTTGTTGTAGGATTCATGTGTCAGACTGCAGTTCAATAAGTCTTTCTATCCTCTGTTTTAAGTTTTATATCTGTTCATAATATCATTGTGTCCTTTTCTGAATAATTTACATAAAGGATTGAATCAGAATTTACTTAATTGTACTCTGATTTCAGATGTGATTTTTCTTAATGTTTTCCTCTAAATTGGTTATACGCACGAATTCTTAAATGCTCTTTCTTTGCTAATTTGAACATTCTTGATTACTATAATAAATAATTCTTCACTGCTCTTTGTTTGTAATCATTCATTTCTTTCTTTTGAACATGGTGAAAGATTCTTAACTGCCTTTGATCCCTTCAAACCCATTCCATCCACTTTAAATTTTAAGGATTGTTCTCTGTTTGGCTATCTTGCCCTGTAAAACCATCTTGTGTGTAGAATAGAAATCCAGTAAAGCCATCCTTTGACTCCACCAATGATGGTGAAATCTTCAACACTGCCCTTAGTTGGGCAAGTTCCACATTCAAACAAAAAATCGAACTCTTGGATCTATAACTAGCCTAAAACCTTCTAAGAACAAAGATAAATCATAAAAGAAACCCTCTCTGCAGATCTGATTAGCTAGATGCACTGCCGAAGGTTGGTTCCATTTTACCTCGGGTATACTTTCCTCTTACACAACTTCTAGGAAAACCTGAGTGATAACAGAAGGTACCATTGGAAATATTAGGATTTCTACTACAAAATAGAGTCATCAAGCACTAGAAACACCTTCTCCAAACCCCTGAAAAAATTATCTTAAAGTCAAGTTGTCCAGATGTGCAGAAAACCTCCTATAGAAATTGTGTTTTTGGAATCTATCCCAAATCATAACACCTGTGTATAAACTGAAGGAGGTGTTTTTTCCTTGGTCTATGGTGGAAAAAAAATTGTTTCACTTTTATAAAATTCATCTCTATTTGTTCATAAACACATGTTTAAGCAAAATTGTCCCTATGTGAAATGTAAACCTTACGCAGCCCACACCTTGGAAAGGTGAAGCTATGATTTCTTGGAATTTGGTGGGCTCATACCTACTTATTTGACCTCCCTTATGCCTCCTCTTCTCAGTGGTTTCAGAATCCATTGCTAACCCTAGCTCAATCGAAAGGGAAATTAGGGTTTAGTGAAGGGCAAACCGGGGATTTGGGTAGTTTTAGGGAATGAAGGGGGATGAAGGGGTTAAGGGCTTCCTAAATTCTTGGGAAAATTTAAGGCGGTAGGGAGAGAAGTTATGGAGTAGGGGAAAGTTAAATTTTAGGGAATAAGTGAGAGGAAGGTTCTAAATAGGGAAAAAACAGCCTTACCTTAGAAATGTCTAGTCTAGGCTAGGGTTTGTGGGAAAATAGTGAAAATGAGGGATAGGAGTGATGGGTAGTGATTAGCAGAGTGTATAACAAGTGGGGGAAGGTGAGTGAGCTTCAATATTAGGGTTTACTCAGAAATTTTGTCAATATGAACATGAAACCAAGCAAATATACTAAAAACCCTAGAAAATGGGAATTTATCTTTCCGAGCATGAAATGAAGATGCAAGAGTGATTTGGATGCCCACTTACTTGTCACTAATACACTGGATCCTTTTGTTGATGAAGAATCCCTTTGCAACGATGATTTGTCTCCCTTGAATTTATGTGCAGTGGATGTGCAGCGAATGCGCAACGCAGAAGAGAGATGGCACTCTTAGGCACACAAATTGTTGTTCTGAGGGTGCAAGTGGTCTTTCAAGGTGGAGAGAAGTCTCTTGAAGATAAAATGAGAAAATTAAAGCTCCTTTTGGTCTTTTGTAGCTTTACAATTTATTTTCTCCTTTGGTGTTTAAGTGGCCCCCACCAAGTCTTTTTTACCTTTTGATTTGAAACTGCAGGTTTAGAATCTTATAAAACATATTGCATCATGAAAGGAATGAAAATACACTTTTGAAACCTTTATTTAACATTTTTCAATATTACTACTCCTTCAATGCTGAATTTGATGGAGAAATGACTGATTTTATGATTTTGACCCGAAGACCTAATGGTGACACTACATGAAATGAGATGAATGATGACCATGGGGATGTGACTGAGATGGTGATGGAGACATTTCAGTGATGAAACATCAAAATGAATGATGGAAATACTAAAACATGGACTAAAAGTAGTAGTAACACACCTAGAAACACTAGCCAGTGACCAAATTTATTTGAAGAACAATTGAAACCATAAAAATTTGACTTAAGACCCTAAAAAAAACCTTGTAAGAGCATATTTGATCACTGGTAACTCGCAGAACTGGCAGGCACTAACAACACCCTTGCCAAATTTCCAAGGTATGGTTGTAGAGAATCCATATGCTTTTTTATTTGAATTTGACATTTTATTTTGAAGTTACTAGTGTGTGGATGATTCTCAAAAATCAAAATTTTTTCTTGCGACATTGAAGGATTCCACCCTAAAATGGTTTATAGGTCTTGGGGAGAATACTATTAGATCTTGGGATGAGAAAAAACCACTTTCTTAAGAAATACCAAGGTTATTAAAAAATTAAGGACTCACAAAATGATACTTTTAAGATGCAGTAACAGGAAGAGGAAAGTCTCAAGGACTACGTCGAGAGATTCTTGTAAAATATCCAAAAGACTAAACATAGTACATTGAATGAGGATACAATCATAACTATTTTATTGAGGTAATACATGAAGAGTACATATATATACATGCTTAATATTATGGGTTTTGGTGACATTTCTCATTTACCATTTGTAAAAATCTATGAATTGTGTAAGAGATATTCATGGCGTATAGATAAAAATAGTAAGGGAACAAGGGATACTCTTTCGAAGGTCACTAAATCTGCTAGAAGGGGAGAAACAAGGATGGAATTAGGAAATTTGTTACAAAGTTTTAAAACAAAAATCCTCAGTACTGTTAGTTCATAGTTAGATGCACTAAAAATTAAAAAGAAACAATAAGAAGAAAACATGGGTTTGTCTATCTTTTGTTTTCAATATAGGAAAAAGGAATCCTTTAAAAGAGTGTCTATTGAAAAATGTGCAATTTTTTGTTATTTGTGTAGATAATCATGACACAGAAATCTACCTCTCACTCCTAGTACTTCGATTTATTTATAAAGGAGGCATTGAGACAACTAAACCATCTTTTAAATCTTGACAAAAGAGGCATTGACAATCATGTGAACAAGGTATGTCACAAGATCCCTTATCACAATTTTTTCCATTATATAACCCTCAACAATGGAACACCCACATGCCTTGGCAACTCACATGTCCGCAACAACATACTCAAAATTATCCTTGGTAGCAAAGTTGGCAAGGGAATACTTATGGGAACTTTCCCCCACAACAAATTTTTATGCGTTATCCAGTTTACCCTCAGTATCCACAATATTCCTCATTCATGCCACTAGTCTCCTGAGAATAGGGGAGAATTGGTTTAAAAACGAGACTCCGGATCGTGATATCTACAATCAATTTCTATGTAATATTCCTAAATTAGCGTGCAGCTAATTGGAATATTAATTTTGATCTTGTCATTTAGTTAGATGAATAAATGGGTAGGGAGGCACATAAATCTATTTAGTAGGCATAAAATCCCTCTTAATGTGAAAAGGGATCATATTCGTAGCTGGATAAAGCACCCTCATGTGTGAACAGGGGTTAATGCATGTGGACAAGGTCAAGTTTGATCAAGTCAACAGCGTTGGTATGGAGGGAGTGGATCATCATTAAGAGACAGCGCAGTGCGAATGGGAGGAAGACTCCATGATGATGGAAACCCTAATGAGTGAGACCCAAGGTGAGAAGGCTCACATTGTTTATAAGGAGGGAAAGGCAGCCATAGTGAGTTATGTTATTGATTATTGATTTTTTGGTTTGCATGACTTCTTGCATTCTTCAGCTATTTAGTTGAGCTTGCAGTGATATTTAGCACAGGGTGTTTCCGAGTGGGAATCTCACCTCTTCCCTTGAGGCAGCCTCTTGGAAGAGTATTGTATTATCATTTCCACACATCTGAAATTCTGGCCAAGCTTCAGTCTTCAGCCACAGCGCAGTTTCTGTTCATATCTATGTTGTGTTGTAGGGTGTTGCAGCGGAGGGTTGAGAAACCCACTTTCTGAGCTAGTTTTTCAGGGGAGGAAGCATTCTTCTCATTGGGAGATCAGAAAAGGAGGTTATTGAGCTTTCTTTCACATATTGGCACTGGGCCAACCTATTCCCATCATCTACAGTGCAAAATTCTTCCTTGACTGCGTTATTCTATAGAGCACTTGCAGTGGAGGTTTTAGTGCTTGATTTGCAGGGTGAGATCTTCAGTGTTAGGATCAGCCTTTTGTTGGAAATATGATGCAGAGTGTTGTCCTTGATGGCAACCCACTGAATGAAGATGAAGACATGAGATTGTTGACTTGTGTTGTCCTTGATGGAAATCCACCTGATGAAGTTATTCTTGACCTGATGGACTTGGTAAATGATGTAAATCTGATATGCAATGATGTTTGTTAGCAATATGATGTTGAGTGTTGTCCTTGAATGGCAACCCACTTGATGAAGATGATGGCAACTTACTTGATGAAGTTGTGCTTGATAGAATGTGTCTTGATGAACTAAATCTGATGTATCTACAGTGAGTACAGAAGGCAATGAAGAAAATAATTGTCAGTATGTGTCAAAGTATGATGAAAAGGGTATGTCTCAAGGCATACGCGGATTTGTCTAGGAGAAGTCGCGTATGCACGCGGGAAACAACGTGCCAAGTCGCGTATGGGCAAAAGCGCTCATAAAGTGCAAAACCAGGGGTAACCACCATGGTATTGACCCATTGTATTGGGTTATGATTCGTCTAAATGACCCCGTCCAGGAATACCATCGGAAGTAATGTAGTTTTGGGCTCATGGTATTGTTTTGGCTCATGGTATTGAAAAAGGGGCTCATGGTATTGAAAAAGGGTAAACCTATATAAAGAGAAGAAATTCATTGTGCAAATCACAAGTGTGGGTGCAAGATGTCTGAGCTTGAATGAATACTTCTCTCTGAAGTATATCTGAATGGAAAGGGTTACACTTGAATGATAAATCTGAATGTATGATGCACCAATGATGAAGAAGGGGATCTAGATCTGAATTGCTCTTGTATTTGCTAGATCTGACTATGGAAGGCTTAGATCTGTGATGAGGCGAGCATCTAGGCGAACATCTGTCTGAAGCAAAAGGGTAGATCTGAACTGAATATCTGATCTGATGAAGTATGCTGCTCTGTAATGATTGAAGATCTATACGCTACTTCGCCGCGGAGGAAGCGCGTATATACGCGGCTTCGCTGAAGTAAAAGCGTGTATGCGCAATGAAATATACACTGAGGTATACGCTGGTTTGTGTGGACGGAAGCGCGTATATACGCGACATCAGTAAAGGGAAAGCGCGTATGCAAACTAGGGTTTGTTGAAGCAAGGGGTATGAAATATCTGATATGTTCTGCTGTGTTTCTGCTATCTGATCTGTGTTGATATGTATCTGTTGGTGATGTATGTTTGTGCTTAAAAGCATGGAAAGGGTCCAGTGTGAAAATTGATGAAACGTGGTCCAAAGAGGTGCTGAGGGTTGTAGCCTTCAGTCAGGGGGTTGTAGCTCCCTTCCAGGTGAGGCTGGTAAACGAGATCGGGGGGTCGTAGCTCCCTTCCAGGAGAGGCTGGTAAACGAGTTAGGGGGTCGTAGCTCCCTTCCAGGAGAGGCTGGTAAACGAGTCAGGGGGTTGGAGCTCCCTTCCAGGAGAGGCTGGTAAACGAGCGCAGGTGGGTGCCTGCGTGCTGGTCAAGTCTGCGCCAGCACATATGTTGTAAGATGTTTTCTCTATAATAAAATATTGAAGGCCGAGCAACTGCAGCGGTGGTTTTCTCCCGACTTGGGTTTCCACCTAAAAATCCTGGTGTTCATGTGTGATGCTTTGTGTGATGGTTTATTCTGCTCTTACTGCACATGTTATATCGTTTATTAAAATCAGATGATTGAATGATGGAATGATTTAAGTGAAGAACCACGGACATAATTAGATATCTCGTGTATACGCGGTAGCTGTATAAAGGGTATCCGCGTATATACACGAGTTCGATTCTGTAAAGTTGCGTATGGGTTTAAAGGAAATAAAAATTAAATATTTATCTATCTGCACTAAATAACGATTCACCCCCCCCCCCCCCCCTCCCCTCTCAGTATTTTTCCAACAATTGGTATGAGAGCAGGTCCTTCTGAAAAAGCTTAGCTGCTAGAAGGAAGATCAAGCAAGATGAGTAATCAAGAGGGAACAACATCTATCAAGCCTCCGCTCTTCAATGGAAGCACCGATATTCGAAGGTACGAACAAAAGCATATCTCGCAAAGTCTTGGTGCGTATGTATGGGCAATCGTGGAAGAAGTTGCTATCAATACCCGCAAGTATTCTACCGATGCGAAAGGAAGAAGTATGAAACCAATGCCAAAGCAAAAGAATGTCTACGGGAAGTATGTTCAATCAATTTGCTAAAGTGATGCAGCTACATTCAAGCAAAAGAAATGTGGACAAAATCAATTTCGAGCTATGAAGAAGAAGCGACTTTCGTGAGAAAACTCCAACTAGGAACTGGAAGATTCAAAGGTAAGCTTCCTTTCAAATGTTTTGAGTGTGGATCATTATGCTGCAAAATGTCCTTATAAAGGAAAAGAAGTAGTAAGAAGGAATAAGAACCGATCTAGCTCTAAGAAAAGTTACTATACTAATGAAGATAGTGATGGGTCATCTAATAGTGAGGAAGAATGTGAAGAGGATCTTAGACTTCTCATGGCATTTGAACAAAAAGAAGAAAAAGATACTTTTATGGATGCTCTAGAGGAAAATGATTTTCTTGAAGAAAATAATCAACTCAAACTACGCTTAGAAGATTATAAAATTCTCTTAGAAGAACAAAAGATAATCAGAGAGACCATTGAAAGCAGCTTGAAGAAGAAAAGAAACATATTGAAAAACTAGAATGTGAAGTGGTAAGTCAAAGAAAAGAAGTTGAGAAAGCAAAGACCTTGAATCTTAGATTTGCTAAAGGATCTGAAACCTTAGATGAGATTATCAAGGTACAACGTTCTCCTCTTATAAAGACAGGTCTTGGATATACCGGAGAATCTTCTCAAACTTCAGCACCAAACTATCTAAAAGTAGTTACAGGTGGTTTACATCATTCAGCCACTCAGCAAGGGAATAAAGGATCTCTACAGGGAAAGCAGGACCATCTCAATTCAAGGTACACTAACAGGGATAGCTTTCAAAGACACTACAACCAACAGGTAAATTCAAATAGAAGATTCCATGATCGCATAAATTTCTACTTCAATGGGCAATGTTTCACTTGTCACAATTTTGGTCATAAAGCTATTCAATGTGTTGCATATAAAACCATCATGACAAGAGAAGCAAGAAAGAAAAGGTTGGATACCGAACCAAAGAAGAATACCTATAACAATTTTTCTCCTCTTCAAAGTGAAGTTGAATGTACTTATTGTAATAACTTTGGCCATGAAGAATCTGAATGCAGGAACAAGATCCAGCCCAAAGAACATGTTCCCTCAAGCTCTAAAGTGTGGAAAAAGAAAGAACCGCCGGTTGAAAATTGTGGGATAGCATTATTTGCAGAAGGTGAAGAAAATCAATGGTACATCGATAGTGGGTGTTCAAGACACATGACAGGTGACAAAAGCAAACTTCTTTCATATAATGCTCTAGAAAAAGAAAAGAAAGTTACATTTGGAAATGATACTCCTGCTATAATTAAAGGAAAAGGGTCAGTGTTTCTAAAAGAAAAAGTGAAGGCTAAAGATGTCATGTATGTGGATGGATTGAGGCATAACCTGTTAAGTGTAAGTCAAATGTGTTATCAAGGAACAGAAGTTGTTTTTAGTTCAAAAGAATGTGTGGTTCGTGATCTTGATACAGGTAAAATTATTATAAAAGGGAAAAGAAATCCAAGCAACCTGTATATACTAAAGGGCTACAAAGATCAATGTTACCTGAGAAAATCTTCAGAAAATTGGCTATGGCATAGAAGGCTGGGGCATCTAACCTTCTCTCAAATCAACAAAGCAAGCAGACTTCAAGCTGTTCGTGATCTTCCCAATATTAATCCACCAGAAAGTATCATATGCAAATCTTGTCAATTCGGTAAGCAGACTAGAGTACGGTTTAATGCCAAAGAAGGATCATCAAGTAAGCCTCTTGAAATCATTCATACTGACATATGTGGACCTGTGAGAAAGAAGACACCACGTGGGGAAGAATACTATATCTTATTCATTGATGATTACTCTAGAATGTGTTGGATCGGGTTCATTAAACACAAAGATGAAGCATTTGAAAAATTTCTGAGCTTCAAAGCACTAGCTGAAAATGAATTGGATCTAAAAATCAAGTGTCTCAGATCTGATCGAGGAGGAGAATATACATCAAATGAATTCCTTGAATATTGTGAACAACATGGCATAAAAAGACAATTCTCTGTAGCTGGCACTCCACAACAAAATGGCGTAGCAGAAAGAATGAATAGAACAATTCAACAAATGGCTAGAGCTATGATTGATGATTCTGGAATACCTCACACTTTCTGGGGAGAAGCAACACATACAGCAGCAAACATTCTCAAAAAAGCTCATGTTCGGGTAAACAGTGATAAAACTCCATATGAACTCTGGTATGGTAAATCTCCCTCCGTAAAGCATTTTAGAGTTTTTGGAAGCAAATGCTTTATCAAAAATAATGATGAAAAGCTTGGTAAGTTCGAACCTAGATCAGATAAAGGAATTTTCCTTGGTTACTCATCTTCAAGCAAAGCATACAAATGTTATAATGAAAGGCTTCAAAAGATTGTTGAATGTATTGATGTTGTTATTGATGAGTCTCCTGCAGCTCCTGAAGAAGAAAAACAAACAACAAAAGAAGATGATGATGACTTATGGCCTTCTACATTTGATATAGACAGTGAATCCAATGATGAACCTGAAACTGATCTATCTGAAAAAGCTCCATCTAGATATGTTCAAAAGAATCATCCTGAATCTCAAATCTTGGGAGACAAGGATTCAGGTGTACGAACAAGGAGAACTCTTGTGGGATCTTCTAGTCATATGGCGCTTCTATCCACAATTGAACCACTCAATGTCAATCAAGCTAGCAGAGATGAATGTTGGAGGCAAGCCATGGATGAAGAACTTGTTCAAATTGAAAAAAATGACACTTGGGATTTGGTACCAAGACCTCATGATAAAAATGTCATTGGAACTAAATGGATTTTCAAGAACAAGTTAAATGAGAATGGGGATGTTGTAAGAAACAAAGCTAGACTGGTTTGCAAAGGGTATACTCAACAAGAAGGTATATACTTTGAAGAAAATTTTGCTCCTGTAGCTAGACTTGAAGCCATAAGAATGTTTCTTTCTTTTTCAAGTTATCAACAAATCAAAGTTTATCAAATGGATGTTAAATCTGCTTTTCTTAATGGTGATCTAGAAGAAGAAGTATATATAGAACAACCGGAAGGATTCATTTTGGGAAATGATGCAAATCTTGTTTGGAGACTTAAAAAGGCTCTATATGGTCTCAAACAAGCTCCAAGGGCTTGGTATTATCGTCTTGACAAATATCTTCATCAACAAGGATTTTCAAAGGGGTCTGCTGATAGCAACTTATACACAAAAGTTAAAAATGATAAACTATTGATTGTGGTTGTATATGTTGATGATATCATTTTTGGGAGTAACGAAGAATCTATGAGTCAAAAATTTGCTTCTGTCATGCAGCAAGAATTTGAAATGTCCTTACTTGGGGAACTAACATTCTTTCTTGGTTTGCAAGTGCATCAAACTGCAGATGGTATATTCCTATCACAAGCAAAATATCTTAAGCAAATTCTGAAGAAGTATGGCATGGAAGAATGCAAACCTGTAAGTACACCGATGATAACCGGATGCAATCTCAGTTCTCAGGATGATTCTCCCACGGTTAATCAACCAGAATACAGATCGATGATAGGGAGTCTACTTTATCTCACTGGGACTAGACTAGACATTATGCATGCAGTTGGGATTGTTGGACGATTCCAAGCTAATCCAAAAGAGTCTCATCTTCAAGCTGTTAAAAGAATATTCAAATATCTACAAGGAACTCAAGATTTTGGTCTATGGTATCCAAAGGATGCTGATCTTACTCTTCATGCTTACACTGATGCAGATTGGGCTGGAAGTGTTGATGATTGGAAAAGCACTAGTGGTGGTGCATTCTACATGGGGCCCCGGTTAGTATCTTGGTTCAGCAAGAAGCAAAATTCTATTGCCTTATCTACAGCAGAAGCAGAATATGTGGTTGCCGCATCTTGTTGCACTCAACTCCTTTGGATGATGCAAACCTTACAAGATTTTCAAATCAAATGTACTCCTCCCGTCCCCATTAAGTGTGACAATACAAGTGCCATTAGTATTTCAAAGAATCCTGTTATGCATTCAAAGACCAAGCACATTCCCATCAAGTATCACTTCTTACGTGAACAAGTGCTTGAGCAAACAGTGAAGTTGGAGTATGTTCCCTCCAAAGAACAAGTTGCTGATATCTTTACCAAACCTCTGCCCAGGGAAGCGTTCGAGTATCTAAGACAAAAGCTGGGAGTGTTCTCTACCAGTCAAAAGAACAAATCTGCATAAATTTAGAAGATGGCATTGGATACGCGGATTTCCTGAAACACAGTCGCGTATATACGCGAGTTCATGCACAGAAAACCGCGTATGTATGTTTGCTGACAAATTTCCGTTTGAAGTCAGCTCTCTTCAGCATAGCTGCAGTGCTGTTTGGTATCTCTGATACTGTTTGATATCTCTGGTGGTGTTCCAGTTCTCATAATTCTATTTCTAATGTTTTGATAAAGATGCCTTGATGATTTGTTTGTGAAAGTGTTCAAGATGCACAAACTAAGAGGGAGCCTTAGTCATATGGAAAGGATGCTTGGATGCACAGATTCAGGGGGAGCATGAGCATTGCTGAGTATAATGCATTGTTGGCTGGCATTATGATGGTTCTGAAATATGTTTTCTTTCTTGAGGACTTTCTGGTGTTGGTCATAAATGGTCATATTTATATTTTGGTGAAAAGGTCTTGTTGAGACCCATGATGTAAAAATTGTAATATTCAGTCATGTAAGGACTTGTCATTTTTGTAAACCCACTTGGTTGGGTAGCTGAGTCAAATTTTGTAAACCCACTTGGCTGGGTACTTGAGTCTTATATGTAAATCCACTTGGTTGGATATTTGATGTAAGTATGAGTCTTTGGTGATAGGAAGTTCATAGAGTCATGTACTTCATTGACAAATATGTTTGAAGATTCAGCATGAACTCAGGGGGAGTTTGGTCACTTCAGTATACATCAGATCTGCAGAACGCTTCTTCTACATGAGGAGAAAAGGGGGTGAGTGTGTTGGTTTTGATCCGCCCGTTGCCCTTGATGTCAAAGGGGAGCATATGGTGTTTGAAAATGAAGAGAAAGAACAAAACAAATATGGAGAATGTGTCATAGTCATTATATTCTCTTAACACACCTTTCTGCTGTATAATCAAACAACACCAGGATAAGCACGAAGTCCAAAGGGGGAGATTGTTGGCAATATGATGCAGAGTGTTGTCCTTGATGGCAACCCACTGAATGAAGATGAAGACATGAGATTGTTGACACGTGTTGTCCTTGATGGGTGTCCATCCATGAAGTTATTTCTGGATTCTGGATTATTCTGTAAACCATGTAAATTTGATATGAAATGATGTTTTGTTAGCAATATGATGTTCCAAGTGTCCCCCTTGAACGAGCAACCCCCTAGAGCAGTATGATGGAAACTTACTTGATGAACTTGTGCTTGATAGAATATGTCTTGATGAACTAAATCTGATGTATCTTCAGTGGGTACAGAATGTAATAATGGAAGATGGTCAGTATGTGTCAAAGCATGATGAAAAAGAGTATGTCTCTAGGCATACGTAGATTTGCCTAAGGGAAGTCGCGTATGCACGCGGGAAAGAACGTGCCAAGTCGCGTATGGGCAAAAGCGCTCAAAAAGTGCAAAACCAGGGGTAACCACCATGGTATTGACCCATTGTATTGGGTTATGATTCGTCTAAATGACCCCGTCTAGGAATACCATCGGAAGTAATGAACCATTTGGCTCTCATGGCATTTAAAAAGGCTCACATATCGAAAAGGCAATCCTATACAAAAGAGAAGAAATCATCAGGCAAAATCACAAGTGTGGCAAAAGATGTCCCAGCTGAACTAATACTTCTCTCTGAAGTAGATCTGAATGGAAAGGGTTACAGTTGAATGATAGATCTGAATGTATGATGCACCAATGATGAAGAAGGGGATCTAGATCTGAAATGTTCTTGTATTTGCTAGATCCGTTTATGGAATGATTAGGTGACTAGACCGAAATGGTGAAGTAATATCCGTTCGGCGCAAGAGTGGCAACCGAACCCAATATCCATCCGAAGAAGCATGTCGCCTACAATGATTGAAGACCCACGCTACTTTGTCAGCAGGGCGCGTATATACGCGGCTTCAGCGAAGAGAAAGCGCGCATGCGCAATAAAATATACACTGAGGTATACGCTGGTTTGTGTGGACGGAAGCGCGTATATACGCGACATCAGTGAAGGGAAAGCGCGTATGCAAACTAGGGTTTGCTGAAGCAAGGGGTATGAAATATCTGATCTGTTCTGCTATGTTTCTGCTATCTGATCTGTGTTGATAAGTATCTGTTGGTGATGTATGTTTGTGCTTAAAAGTATGAAAGGGTCCAGTATGAAAATATGATGAAACGTGGCCTGCAAGTTGTGTTCTATTGAAGTTGTTGGATCCAGTGTGAAAATTGATGAAACGTGTCCAAGGTGGTGCTGGGTCCAAGGTGGTGTCGAGGGTTGTAGCCACTGTGGGTTGTAGCCTTCTGGTGAGGCTGAAACAAGTCAAGGGGGTCGAGAGCCTCCTCTCCAGGAGAGAACAAACGAGTTAGAGTTGGAGTTTCTTCCTGTGAGTAAACAAACGAGCTAGGTGCCTCGCGTGCCGGTAGAGTTCTGCGCTCAAAGACATATGTTGTAAGATGTTTTTCTGTATAACAAAATATTGAAGTCCCAAACCGCAACATGGTTTTCTCCCGACTCTGGTTTCCACCTAAAACTTCCGGTGTTCATGTGTATGCGTTTGTGTGATGGTTTATTCTCGTTTCCATCGCACATGTTTACTCGTTATTAAACATCCGATGATTGAATGATGGAAGGATTTAAGTGAAGAACTAATGACATAATTAGATATATGTGTATACGCGAGTTGCATAAAGGGTATCCGCGTATATACGCGAGTCTGTTTCAGGAAAGTAGCGTATGGGTTTTTAGAAGCAAGAAAAAGTAAAAGTTTTGAATATGCAGTAAATACTGATTCACCCCCCCCTCTCAGTATTTTTCCCAACACCTTTCACTTGAAGGATCTATTAGAGGAGATCTCTTCATTATATATATCATCTTCAGCCATCTCCATCTATTTATTCAGCAGCAGTTTCAATTCAGCCCTAGGGATGCATTCCGGCATTTTGGTATTTTGGGTATTTCAAGAAATCCTTCCCGAGTTCTCTTGGAAATGTGTTTAGGAGTCTAGATCTTCGCTCTTAGCATTATTTGAGCTATATAACAACAGATCCACATTGATCTATCTTTATGCAGTATTTTATGCCCTAAAACTACGTTGTCATGGCTCATAGCACTTGTATAGCAGCATTTCTCATGTATTAGCATATTTTCCTATTGGAGGCTTGTTTCCCATTACTTGAGTGACTTGATCCTCAAGATCTTGTGCTTAATTGTTTGCTGATATATTTTTTAAAATGGTTGTACATTTGTCTCATGTAATGGTGTATTGATTTATTCACTTCTCTTTCCATTATTGTGTTCACATATTGTTGCCTTCCCATTTGGTAATATTACAGTGGTATCTGAGCATAATCTTGGCTCAACCTGTGAGTTTCAGCCAATATGCTATAAGAAGAAGAAGGGAAGAAAATGAGATCTAAAATGATGGAAGGAATGAGCTTTATCTCATCACTTTTCAGATCTATGAAGAACCTCTCCAAGGAGGTCAAGCAGGTGAAAGGGGAGCGATGCAATGAGACCTCAAAATGGTTTCAAGAAGAGGAAGGTCCATGTACTTCCGATCAGCAAGAGAAAGAACCGGTGTTGCATATAGCTCCAAAGAAATACACTATGTCCTTTTCTTTTGAGTAAGAAGACAAGAGGCATGGATATGAAGGACACTTGGAACATGAGATTCTAAGTGAATACCTTGTAGAATATAAGTCTCAACCTAGAGCTTTCAAGGAGAATATAACTCTCCCACAGTTCATTTAGCTAAAGGAAGAAAGAAGACCTTGCAGCAATAGATTCCTATTGCCTACATTTGATGGGTCATCCACATGTACAGCAAGAGCTTGGGGAATGAAGTTGGATGCATTTTTCCTTCTACATCTAGTAGTAGAGAGAGAAGCTAATGAGATTGCAGCACTGCACCTTGAGGGTGAAGAAAACATTTGGTGGTTCAACCATTTGAGTCATGCCAAAGTGACTACATATGCATATTTTACTCAAATGTTGATCAAGAAGTTTGGCATGAAGAGAGAAGAGGATAATAGGCCTTCACCACCACTTGAGGCAAGAGAACTTGCATCAGGAGAAAGAACCCTTGCATCTTCGCAAAGTGGTCTTGATATCTTGACATGTAGAGTCCCATGCACTATTCTGGAGATGCATGAGGAGGAGGAGACTTATACCAATGCTGATGCAGCCATCATCATTAGTAGTTGGGGAAGTCATCACACCAGAGGAAGGAACCCTTGTAGTAGTACAAGATGTTCCCAAGCTTTACCAAGGTATGCACATATTTATGTTTCCTGTCATTTCATCACATCTTATGGAGAGTTGTGGGAATGTACCATTGCATGACCTAGGGTCAAAGCATATTGCTGATTTGGAGCAGCAGACTATCACTACGCTGAGCAGCCTTGAATTGTTCAAGGAGGAGATTAACATTCATCCTAGTTATTCATTGTTGAGATGCACACAATTCTTGGGGTTGGAGTGTGGATTTTTGGAGGATAGGATGAGCATTGTCCTAAACAATCCAATGAAGAACTGTATGTTCAACATTGAGCATGAGCATGAGACAGTAAGTACACCATTATGGATATTAGTAGCATTTTCATTGAGCAGCAGTGATGAGTTGGGGGCCCAACTATTATTAGATCATTCTAATGACCATTATACTTGTGTGACATTGGATGGGCAGATGATTGATGAGAGACATCTTATCACACATTATTGTGATGGATCTTTCTGGATGGGCATTGCACAGCTCAGTGAGAAGACCTTACCTTCAGCATACTTGGATCCTTATGGATTCAACATGGTCATTGATGAGTGGTCTTCACTTGGAGATCTCCGAGAGATTGCATTTCAACATCCCATGAAACACAAAATTAGAAATCTGATTTGGGAGGATGGTATTCTCCATTGGAGGAGTACAAAAGTCGAGTATGGTAGGAGACACCTACATTTAGATGAATGGGTGTGGGTGTTGAACATGAGGTTGGTGAGCCACTTGCATATCTATGACACAGGGCAGCAGGAGGCATGGCTGTGTTGCCTACTCTTGAAAGAGTTTAGCCATCATGTGGCATATCCTTTGCCCCAAGGTATGTTATGATTTGAGGCATTGCATGGCACCTGTATGTTATGGCAGCATAATATTTGGTTGTATGGGGCATTCTACAAGTCAATCATCATGATGTTACTCCATGACTTGTATGATGAGGAGATGAGGAGGCAACAAGAGTTGTTGCTGCTTTGGATACTCTTTGAGGAGTATGGATTGATTTTCTCCCATACTTTGCATGATGTTGCAAGAGTAGATGGTGGCACAATCATGGTGCAAATGGGCTACTCCTTAGATTTGGAGGATCAGGAGATACTTCCACTTCGGAAGGAATCTCCCATATATAGTAGCACTGTGGTAGATGACTTTGGCATTTGGCATGTCAAAGAATGGAGCTATGAGGTGAGAGGAGCCTTATTACAAAGGCCAACAACGTTGTCACTTAGGAGCTTGGGTTTGTTGATGGAGTGTTCCCAGGATCACTTCACATATGATGCACTTGGTGAACAAGTAGGAGTTGAGAGTGATAGAGTAGTGGATGGAGACATCTATTACTATGATATGATCTTCTTGACTTGGATTTCCAAGCATAAGAAGAAAGATCTTCATGCAGCACATAGTTCATTCCTTTTCATGGAGATATGTAATACCACTATGGAGGGCTCATTCATGGATCTTATTCTCAGCCTACTCTCAGTACATGGTAATAATTGTGTTGTTTCACTTATTGATTATCTAACACAGTATTTGCATTCTCTTACCATCTCTATACAGTGCATTACTCCACAAGAGGGAAAGCCTCTATTTGGGCTTCATGGTCATTTTGGGACCAACATCTATGATGAAGAGAGCCATTTCTTGTATGGCTTTGGCAAGTGTTGTACTATTTCCTATATGCTCAGTTGATATATAATGCCATTTACTATTTACTAGTAGATGTGATGACATGCACAACTAGCAATTTGTTAGGAGACAACTTGCCATGTTATTTTCTGAAACAACAGTTAGAAAAATTGCGTTGTGACCACTTGGGAAACTGTTGGTACCCTCCAGCACTACATGAAACCTTTAGTACTTTCTCATTTGGATTCCATATGAGGATAATGTCATATTCATTTTATATGGGATGATCTAGACAAGAACCAAAGAGTGGGTCTTTAAGGATCCAATTGTCTTTTTGCTTCATGAAGGCAACATTATTGCAGCGCAAATTCAGCAACATCTCTACACTTATCATAAGTGGAGATAGAGACAATGTGGGATGGACAATTTGGTCCATCATGTTCAGCTATGCAGCCCACCTACTTTGTAGGAGCTTAAGGTGGAGGAGATCTTTCATGAGTTGCCATGTTGGAGGGTGACTCATTTTGTATGGATGATAGCTTGGGGATGGAGGCTTCACATGGGAATGATGGTTCCCCATATGCTTTAGATTACATGCCTCAATAAGGCCTATAGACAGCACATTGTTTCCTCCATGGGTATTTTACTTCTTCATGATGATAGCTATTTGGGATGGTTACCAAAAGCTAACTTGCATACTTGGGAGGGGAAACTTGGAGATTTATTGATGAGACAACATCTTGTTCCCTAGAGGAGTTTATCATATGACGATGCTACAGAAGGAGGAGAGGAGACACTTCAGTTATATCCTTGCAGTTTCTTGAGGACAAACAATATTTGGGAGGGGAGGACTGTAATATTCCTAAATTAGCATGCAGCTAATTGGAATATTAATTTTGCTCTTGTCATTTAGTTTGGTGAATAAATGGGTGGGAAGGCCCATAAATATCTTTAGTAGGCATAAAATCCCTCTTAATGTGAAAAGGGATCATATTCATAGCTGGATAAAGCACCCTCATGTGTGAACAGGGGCTAATGCATGTGGACAAGGTCAAGTTTGACCAAGTCAACAGCGCTGGTATGGAGGGAGTGGATCATCATTAGGAGACAACGCAGTGTGAATGGGAGGAAGACTCCATGATGGTGGAAACCCTAATGAGTGGGACCCAAGGTGAGAAGGCTCACATTTTTTATAAGGACGGCAAGGCAGCCATAGTGAGTTATGTTATTAATTATTGATTTTGTGATCTGCATGACTTCTTGCATTCTTCGGCTGTTTAGTTGAGCTTGAAGTGCTATTTAGCACTGGGTGTTTCCGAGCAGGAATCCCACCTCTTCCCTTGAGGTAGCCTCTTGGAAGAGTATTGTACTATCATTTCCATACATCTGTCATTCTGGACAAGCTTCAATCTTCAGCCACAGTGCAGTTTCTGTTCAGATCTATGTTGTGTTGCAGGGTGTTGCAGTGGAGGGTTGAGAAACCCACTTTCTGAGTTATTTTTTCAAGGGAGGAAGCATTATTCTCATTGGGAGATCAGAAAAGGAGATTATTGAGATTTCTTTCACATCTTGGCACCGGGCCAACCTATTCCCATCATCTACAGCGCAAAATTCTTCCTTGACTGCGTTATCCTAGAGAGCACTTGCAGTGGGGGTTTCAGTGCTTGATTTGGAGGGTGAGATCTTCAGTGTTAGGATTAGCCTTTCACTTGAAGGATCCATTGGAGGAGATCTCTTCATTATATATATCATCTTCAGCGATCTCCATCTAGTTATTCAGTAGCAGCTGCAATTCAGCCCTAGGGATGCATTCCAGCATTTTGGTATTTTGGGTATTTCATGAAATCCTTCCCGGGTTCTCTTGGAAAGGTGTTTAGGAATCTTGATCTTCACTCCTAGCATTATTTGAGCTATATAATAGCAGATCTACATTGATCTATCTTTATGCAGCAGTTTATGCCCTAAAACTATGTTGTCATGGCTCATGGCATTTGTATAGCAGCATTTCTCATGTATTAGAATATTTTCCTATTGGAGGCTTGTTTCCCATTGCTTGAGTGACTTGATCCTCAAGATCTTGTGCTTAATTGTTTGCTGATATATTTAATAAAATGGTTGTACATTTGTCTCATGTAATGGTGTATTGATTTATTCACTGCTCTTTCCATTATTGTGTTTACATATTGTTGCCTTCCCATTTGGGAATATTACATACTAAATTCAACGTATCATAATGTTGATTGGGTAAAATGGGTACCTCACACCTGATTCAAGGATGAATGGTTGAATCCATTGGGAATTTTGCAAAAACATTTGACATGTGAAGTTCAGTATGCTCTTACTCTTCAATATCACTTTAAACTCTTGCTACATTTCTAATCTAATGAATAGTTGAATTTCCCATATTAATTGTTTAAAATTTTAGGAAAAATGGCTAGTTGGGTAACAAAAAATAAAAAGAATCCTTATAAGAGTTTATACCATCATGGCCTAGGGAAAAATTTTGATTGTGGTAGAAATTTCTAGTATAATTGATACATGGGAAATTTTTCAAAGTCAAAATAAGTTTAAACCACAACTTGGAGAAGTAGTTGTATAGGAATGTGTAGAACATAAGAATGATGATATTGATGATGGTCTTGGTGGGGACCTTGGCTCCCCAAAACTGAGGCCTTCATCCCTCCTCAAAAGAAATTGGAAAAAACAAAAGTTGGTACTCCAACATAAAATATTCCAACGATTGAACCTCCAACTAAAAAGATTACTAGGAATATGGAAAAACAAAGGAATGTCCAAAATATTCAAGTGACAACCCCTACCACTTAAGAACATGCAACTAAATAAACCCCAATTTTTCACGACAGTGAAGGGGAGGATGCTAGAACCATTGGAGGGTTCTTCAGAACTAAAGGAAACAAAAGGATCAAAATCCAAATTCACCAAGTGAGCTACCTCTTGAGTCACCTCCCAGTGAAGATGTTAGACAGGTTTATCAGAGTTCCAAACCCTTCATTCCATATGTTAGTGAAGATGTTGGACAAGTTGACCCAAGCTTCCAACCCTCCAAACCAGTTGTCAGTGAGTATGTTGGATAGTTTGAGCCCAATATTTTAACTTTGTACTTACCTATTTTGCCATATATTTCTACATATTTAAGCGCAAAACCCTCCAACAAGCATCTAGAGCTAAATGTTGCTTAATTCAATTCATTTCCTAAGTCTTTAGTCGAATAAAGAGGGTTTTTATGCTAACCTCACTAATGATGATTTTTTAAATTTAAATCTTGCACCACTAGGCTATTTTTGGTACTCGAGTTCATTGATTGGCATATGTGTGCTCGCCCAAATGAGAAATGATAACATGATTTTTGAAGGTTGACTTGGTAGTATGGATTTTATCTCTTGGTTTGCACCAAGACTTCTTTAGGTCAGCGTGAGTTTTGGTCAATCACATTCAAAGTTCCTTGTGCACAGGTTGTTAGCGAGATTTCCCTTCATGATATAATGTTACTATTTGTATGCATTCTATGTCATATGAATAGTATGTCAATATTTGGTTGTTTCCAGTGCCATTACAAGTTTGTCGATATGATTATACAAGATAAGAGAGGGTTGATCTGATTAGTTACCCTAGCCATTATTGATACTTTATTTTACAGGAATGAGGGAATTAGGTTAATCCCTATAACTGATATCATACACATTTTTATTCACTTTGTAATATAAAACAAGGGAGAAAAGAGGAGAGAAGGTTATTGTTGTTGGATGTTGAACAAATATTGTAAAACCACTTGTGTGATTTATTTTTTATAGTGTGATATGTATGGACTGGTGATATTATTGTAACTTGAACAAATCTTTTCATAATACAAGTCAAATTTCTAATTAATGGTATTATTGTGATTGTAAATAAATAGCTTGATGCCCAGTTGGGAAGGGCCCACCAACCTTAAACATAAATTTGCTCTATATTTCATTCATTAGTTGCAATTTTGATTTAGAGCTTTTACTACAGCATTTAATTTTCCCTAATGTAACATTTGATTCATTACTATACATGTGTATTTAGATCTCTTGCATCATTTGCTTATTTTGTTCTTTGAGTAAGCGTATTCAATCATTTATTTACAATGTTTACGTAGTTTATATGATGTCCTTCTCATTTATTTTCTAGCCACTATGATTTAGTGAAAATTGGGATTGTTGCAATTGTCCTTTGAGATATAAATTGATCACCCTTTACAATTACAGAAGCACATAGAGAAAGTTTGTAATTCGAACCTTTTATGAGGCCAGGTCTAAAGAGATGGATAGTTGGTTTCATTGTGACTTTTAGACACTTTGTCTCAACAGTACTTTGTTTCATATTGCAGTACTATGTTTTTTTTTATCGCAAATATCATCTAGAATTCCCTCTCATCTAAATCGAATCTTACTTGTGAATATAAGAACACTTAAAATTGTTAAGTGAAAGATTGCATCCCCAGCCCTGTAAGTGAACAAATGACTAATCGTTGGCTTTTGAAATCGATATGTTCATCAACATCTTAGTTTCCTTCAAGCACAAACAACTTAAACATTCACTAAATAGTATTAAATATATACCAGATTGATTTATAATTTAAGTAATGTATGACACAATATGAATATTGAATCATGGTTGCACTTAATATCAGTTTTGTGAATGAGTAAGATTGTTTGATATTTCTTTCTTCAAGTAGTTTTCCTCAATATTTGAATATATCATAGAATATTTTTCTCACTTTACAAGTAAGTTGGGTATCTTAGACTTCATTCCATAGCCTGCACATATTGTTTTTACATCTCATACATTTACGAACTGGATTGACAAGTGTTTAATGAACAACAAATAAATAGCCTAACAATGAATATCAACACAGAATTAGACAAATGTAATGAATGGAATGTGGAGTGTTGGAGTATATAAAGGACAAATGAAATGGTAGCAATAGAGTCAATGTAAATGTGCATGGAATAAGTGAATGACTAAATGAATGAAATCATGAATGCAATGAAATAATGATAAGGAATGAGCATGAATATGCATATGAAACTATGTTTGCAATTGTAGCTTGAATAATTGTCAATTTTGAATTTCTATATCCTGATTCATGCACTTTTGAAATGTGAAATATGTTGAGGTTGCCTTGAAATAATGTTGGAATGCATATTGTTTTCTTGGATGCATGTTTTCCTTGAATTTCACTGTTGTCTTGGAGATATGTAGAGAAAATTGGAACTTTTAAATATTGTGTTTTCTTGTATACTTAAGAGGAAGTGATATTATGTTTTGATATTGTTTGGAAATAGAGAATATTCTTTGGAAACATATATGATCCCCTTGAGTTTCGAATAACTGGTGATCCTTTGGAAACTATAGTGATTTCCTCTTATGGAACTTTAAAACTTGTACTTATACTCGGCTTGCTTGTTGTTCTAAGGATGCTTCTTTCATATTTTAAAATTTGGAACCTAGTGATGAAGAGTATAAGCCATTGTGTGAATCTAGAACTTTTCACGATGTTCCCTAGACATGAGTTATGAACCTCAATGTTTTAAATGTTTATGAAAACTATGTGAAACCTCAATATGTGATCCACACTTAAAAATGAACGCAACCGAATACAAATATATCATAAATACAGAGATGCAGTAGAAATAAAGTAGTTTGGGCAATGGTAGCTTATCTCTGAGAAGAGATGTGGTGGCTACATGCCTCTGAACTGTGTTACAATGAGGCTCAAGCCCTTTTTTATTATTAGAAAACAATATAAAACCATAAACAACCAAAACCCTAACCCCGGGAGATATAACGCCAAGAGTTTGTGGGCCACATTGGGTTAGTTGTGCAGTCAACTTCCCGAGGTCGTAAATTTTTCATCTTATCTATGTTTGGCGCATATGATACCTCATTAGAAAGATATTTTTGATTATTACAAGGCTTAATACAAGTCCCTACCTATGGCTACAAGCTTGTCGTGGACCTCAAAAAAATGTCTTTTAGGGGGTCAAAAATGTTCCAGAAGTTCACGACCCAAAAAACTGCTAAAAATGGTAAATGCTGCTACAAACAAGGAAACTGATGAAACTGACTAGAGGTCTAGGTGGAATAGGCAGGTGACCACCAATATCCACCTGGATTATTCCTCCCTCCTTAGGAAGAAAGTATCCCCATTGTGTGCAAAGCCTCCATGAGGTGAGGAAATTTATGTTGAACCTGGTCTCTGGAAATAAACTAGCTCGGGCAATGGTAGGTTATCTCTGAGAAGAGATGTGGCAGCTAAATGCCTCTGAACTATATTAAAGTGAGGCTCAAGGGCCTTTTAATTATTGAAAAATAAGATAAAACCCTATACAACTAAAACTCTAACACCAGGAGATGGAACTCCAAGAGTTTGTGGGCCTCGTTGGGGCTAGTTGGGCAGCCAACTTTCCGAGGTCGTAACTTGGTCATATTATCTCTGTTGGAAAGATCTCTTTGAGTACTACATGTTTTTCTGTATGCCCCTTCCTATGGTTAAGAGCCTACTGCGGACCTCAAAGAAAACATCGTTAAGGGGGTCAAAACTACTCTAGAAGTTCATGACCCGAAAAAACTGCTAAAAATAGTAAATGCTGTTATAAACGAGGAAACTAATGAAATAGACTGGAGGTCTAGGTGGAATAGGCAGGTGGCCACCAATAGCCACCTGTATCAGCCCTCCCTCCTTATGAAGCAATGGTCCCCATTGCGTGCAGAGCCTCCATGAGGTGAGGAAATTTATATTGAACCTCGTCCCTGTAAATAAACTAGCTCGGGTGTTGGTAACTTATCTCTAAAAAGAGATGTGGCATCTACATGCCTCTGAACTATATTACAATTCTCAAGGGCCTTTTATTATTTAATAATGAGAGAAAATCATAAACAACCAAAAACCTAACCCAGGAGATGGAACGCCAAGAATTTGTGGGCCCATTGGGGTTAATTGAGTAGCGAACTTCCCAGGGTCGTAACTTTGTCATATTATCTTTGTTTGGTGCATACGATACCTCGTTGGAAATATCTCTCTGAGTAATACAGGATCTAGTGCAAGCCCATAGCCATAGGCCTATGTCCTAGCTAATAAACGATCTTTACCACTCTTTGGCCTCCCATTTCCAATTTCTCATCTCCAGGAACAAGGAACTGGCTGATGGACTTGCTGCAAACCTCAAGAAATGTCGTTTATGGGGTCAAAACTACTCTAGAAGTTCAAGACCCAAACAAATGCTAAAAATAGTAAATGTTTCTATAAACAAGGAAACTGATGAAACCGACTAGAGGTTTAGCTGGAATAGGCAGGTGGCCACCAATATCCACCTGGATCAATCCTCCATCCTTCAGAAGCAATGGTCCCCATTGCGTGCAGAGCCTCCATGAGGTGAGGAAATTCCTGTTGAACCTAGTCCCTGGAAATAAAATAGCTCGGGCGATGGTAGCTTATCTCTAAGAAGAGACGTGGTGTCTAAATGTCTCTGAAATGTATTACAATGATGCACAAGGGCCTTTTTATTATTGAACAACAAGAGAAAACCTTAAATAACCAAAACCCTAACCCCAAGAAATGGAACACCAAGGGTTTGTGGGCCTCGTTGGGGTTGGTTGGGAAACCAACTTTCCAGGGTTGTAACTTGGTCATATTATCTTTGTTTGGTGCATACAATACCTCGTTAGAAAGATATTTCTGATTAAATCAGGACTTGAAAAAATAATAAAAATAATAAATGCTGCTATAAACAAGGAAACTAATGAAACCGGCTGGAGGTCTAGGTGGAATAGGTAGGTGGCCACCAATATAAACCTAGATCAGTCCTCCCTCCTTAAGAAGCAATGGTCCCCATTTCATGCAGAGCCTCCATGAGGTGAGAAAATTTATGTTGAATCTGGTCCTTGGAAATAAACTAGCTTGGGCGATGGAAACTTATCTCTAAGAAGAGATGTAGTAGCTACATGCCTATGAACTATGCTACAATGAGGCTCAAGGGCCTTTTTATTATTGAACAATAAGATAAAACCCTAACCCCATGAGATGGAACGCTAGGAGTTTGTGGGCCTCGTTGGGGTTAGTTGGGCAACCAACTTCTCGGGGTCGTAACTTGGTCATATTGTCTTTGTTTAGTGTGTACGATACCTCGTTGGAAAGATCTCTTCGAGTACTACAGGATTTACTCCAAGACCTTTCCTATGACTTTGGGCTTGCTGTGGACCTCAAAAAGACGTCGTTTAGGGGGTCAAAACTGCTCTGAAAGTTCAGGACCGGAAAAAACAACTAAAAATAGTAAATGTTGTTATAAATACGAAAACTGATGAAACTGACTTGAGGTCTAGGTGGAATAGTTGATTGGCCACAAATAATCCACATGGATCATTCCTCCCTCCTTAGGAATCAATGGTCCCCATTTCATGCAGAGCCTCCATGAGGTGAGGAATTTTTTGTTGAACCTAGACCCTGTAAATAAACTAGCTCGGGGGATGGTAGCTTATCTCTAAGAAGAGATGTGACGGCGACATGCCTTTGAACTATGTTCTAATGAGGCTCAAGGGAATTTTTATTATTGAACAATAAGATAAAACCCTAAACAACCAAAACCCTAACCCAGGAGATGGAACGCCAAGATTTTGTGGGCCCAGTTGGGGTTAGTTGGGCAGCCAATTTCTCGGGTTTGTAACATGGTCATATTATCTCTAATTGGCACGTATGATACCTCATTGGAAAAATCGCTCCAACTACTACATGATTTTTTGTAAGACCTTGCCTATGGCTATGGGCCTACTTCAAATCTCAAAAAAACGTCGTTTAGGGGGTCAAAACTTCTCTAGAAGTTCAAGACACGAAAAAATGCTAAAAATGGTAAATGCTGCTATAAACAAGGAAAATGATGAAACTGACTGGAGGTCTACGTGGAATAGCTAGGTGGCCACCAATATCCACCTGGATAATTATGGGATATTGATGTGCCATTTTTTGTTTGCATATTTATTTATATATTTTCTATCCTCGAAATTCCATAGAAGTTGATGTCTTGAAGTGGTAAATCATGGCCAACTTTAATGAAAAACTCCAAGCTTCAATAGATCACACCTATTATTTTGATATCAAAACTAGTTAGCTCCCTTATCATGGTTTTAGTATGACAATCATCAACTTATGCTATCCTTTTTATCTCAACCCAAGCTTACACTTTGTATATGTTGTCAGCCTTGTTTGGTTTTCTTCATCCTTGTAATAATTCAAATGAATGGCATAATTAAAAATGATTGGCATCGTGGTCGACATGATTTTTTCCTATTTATTATCCTTGTTGGAATTAATATCCTTATTGTTTTAGGTTTATGTCAAATAACCAACCACCATGCCCCCAACAATTCTGGTATAATAATGTGTATAAAAACATTGGGTAATGGAATTCACACTCACAATGATTATTGGAGTTTAAGGCTATGTGACATACATTTGTAATGATTGGATGAGGATACATGCATGAAGGTTATTGATGTTTGCATGTGTTAAAGGTGTTAAAGTGTGCCTTCAATTTTTTTCTCATAGACAAAATACTAGACAACTATGGTATAAATGCATGTACAATGTTGTCATGAGATAGAGCATCTTGTAGATGCCTTTGCCACGCTCCTCGTGAAGAAACTAAGTTATATTGTCCCCTGCAAAGTCATGTAGTATTCTTGTTGATTGATGTTTGTAGGTGTTTTAGTTCTATTCATATTTTACATTAAAAATAATTATAAAGACACTTATAGCTCCATGTAGAAACTTATCTATGGACTTACATGTAGATTCTTCTAGAAGCCTGCATGTGGAATTTCCTTTGGAAACATGTGCATGGAATTTCAAATGTAACTTGCTAAAATTTGTGTAAGTGAAATAATGCGCATTATGAACCTTATGTAGTGGATAAGAGCTTAGGAATGAGCGCAATGAGGAGAGTCAAATGGTGGATGTAAAATACAAAATTGAGTTATAATTACAAATATTTTTGTAATTCATGAGCTCAAGCTTCAAATTTGACTTCCCATAGGATCTCGTAGTGGTGTAGTGATCCTAGTTTGACTTATAATTTACAATTGTTAAGTTAGATTTTTTTTCTTTCGAATATTGTTGTTGAAACTAAAGAGAATAGATATTGTAGTGGTTTTGAATGTGTTCTCTTATTTTTTAATTTTTGACTCCTCTTACTTTTAACTAATATTTATTGGAGGGGTTGAGAGGAATACGTTTGTAAGGTGGTTGGATTTAATTTTTTTTATAGAAATCTCCTAGAACTTGATGGTTTAATATTTTCTAGTTGTTGAAATCTCATTTGATACTGCAAATGTGCTCTATTTTCTTTTTTATTATCTAGTGTTGAGAAGTGTAGTAAAAAGGCCTCAATTTGACTTTGCCTTGGTCAAATTGAGAAAATTTGAATTTCCACATCAACGAAAAACTTGGAGGTAGTTAACTGAGGTTACATGGCTCTTGTCACTCAATTAGCTTAGTAATTTGAGTTAGAGAGCTTGGACTTCAGTTAAGCATGTGGGATTGCTAATTTGTAGTAATCAAGGTAATTTATTTCCAGTTGTATTCAATTAACTAGTTCTAATTGTTGATAGAACTAGTTGGAGGTCACTTGTGCATTGGGACAACAGTATAACTCAGTGATCATCCAGTTAACTAGTGAATCAACCAAAAATAGCTAGTGCATGCATAGAATTAAAGTTCCCCAATTATGGTGGAGGTTACAAGGAAGTGTAACATCAGTTCTAGATGAGTCTTGAGTGTACAAGTGTTGCGTGCAGTCAAAGGATCAACCTTGGGAATTGTGCAATCAATTGGAGGAAAATTCCTAAAAACTAGGGGCCTAATTCCTTAGGATTTGCGCTAGGAAATAGGATCTCAAGTTGAGGCATAAATTGAATAAGTCTAGGTCAGATCTTCTCATTGAGTAGAGAGATAGGTTATTCACTTATAGGTTGAGCTCAGAGTGAGCTAGAAATTTTAATACATTCTTTATTCATCTTATTAATGCAAGCAGGCTTAAGGGGTTTTTACCAGTTGGTTTCCCCTAGATAAATTTGTGTACTTGTGTATGTGATCGATGCATGTTTGCGTTTGTTGTTATAAATTGTGAATTAATTTCCGCAAAGCAGTAGAGTAGAATTGTGTCTCTTAATTTAGATTGATTTTTTTGAGCAGTTGCAATTCTATCACCAAATTTCTACATCTAGGTCTAGGATGGTGGTTGTTCAAAAGTTGATAATTAGGAGTGAATAAAAAGTAGTGTAGGCCTAAGAATGATTGAACCTACATAAATATGATATTCAATATCTCTTCCTTATGTGGTTTGAAATTTGTTATTGTAGACTGCTTGCCTTTGAAAGTTATACTATGTTGATTTGGCATGAAAGCAACGTATGTTGATGTAGTTGTTTTTTGATGGTTACTTTGGAATGGTATAGGGATTTTTTTCATGGAATAATGTGAATGTTCTTGCTATTGGTTGGATACATTAACCTTCATGTAACATATTCTCAAAATATATGATTCATAAATTGAAATTTGTATTCTAGAAATGAATGATGTATAGTTGAAATGTTTTGATTGGCATATGCCAACTGATGTAGATTGTTTATTATTTATTATTGTATGATATTGTGGTTGATGCAAATTAAATCGGAGGAATTCCCCCTTACATTTTGGTAAAATTTATGTTAGGTTAAACTTGACTCAATGAAAGAGAAAAAGTTGTTAGGATGATTGTGGTGGTTTAGCACATGGTTTGGTAGCACATGTTATTAGAGCCTATGGGTCACATATGATGAAGCCTTTAAAAGGCTTGGGGATTCTCCATTGTAATGTGTCATAGTTGAGAAAAATTCTCAATTGGTTGAGGCAGGGGTGTTAGCTGGCTTGGTTGCATTTAAGTCATTTTCCCTAGTTGGGGTTTTCCAAGGTAAATAATATGCGTCATTACTATTGATGTAATTATTTTAATTATTTTCTTCTTACATCAATTTAATTATTAATAAGTGGCATCAAATCCAAAATAAGGGCCAAAAAGGTAAAGTTTCTACTTGGTGAAGGAAATATAGTGTTTGGTCAAGCAATCAAGGGGTTGAGAGCAATGCATGGAAGACTTGCCTAAAGAGACATGAGATCATTGGTTCAAAAAACATATGCAAAGGCAAAAATTGAAGCTAACATAGATGGAAACCATATAAGGATGTTGATTGTGATGAAATGGCATGAGGAGAGCACCTAGTGTGAGCAAGCGTGTAGAAGCGAGAGAATATTCAGAAGTGTGAGAAGTGCGAGAGAGCAATAACAATAATAATAATAATAATAACTTTGGAGATGAAATTTGTAAATTACATGTATACAAGCATGCAATTATAATACCCAGATAATCATGCATGCCTATGTTGGTAAAATCTTGGCATAAACGGAGGTGATAAGGGAGGAGAGCATACAGATTTACCCAATCAAGTTTGAAGGGAAAATGGTAGGTTAAACTTGACTTGGTGAAAGAGTCAAAGTTGTTAGGTCAATTATGGTGGTTTCAAGCACATGGTTTTGGTAGCTCATGGAATTAGAGCCCATGGATTACATGTGATGAAACCTTTAAATAGATTGGGGATTCTCCACTATAATATGTTAGAGTTGAGTAGAAGGATAATTTGGTTGAGGCTAGGGTGTTAGTCGGCTTTGATGCATTTAAGTCAAGTAATGGTTGCATTTAAGCCATAGGATAATAATAGAACTATTGTTGGTTAGATTTTCCCCAACTAGGGTTTAAATATATTGTGTTGTTTCTATCTATGTAATTGTTTTTAATTATTTTATTCTTATGTAAATTTAACTATTAACATTTTAGAGCTTGGATATATAGAAAAAACAAGTGTAGAATAGCAATCAAGTGTAAACATTCTTGGTTTTTAAAGTAGATAAAAATGTTTTGAGCTTGAATGGGTTTTTAATTTTTGAGTATTAGTGGAGTTAACCTTGAATTGTAAAAACTCTTTCTAAAGATCTACCTTATCCTTGTAGACTTTTAAATGTGACCCTCAAATCATATTTGGAAATAAGACGATTTGGATTCCTCATATAATAGAATATATGCAATCTTTTGAGTGGACTTAAATATGAAGCTTATAATCATCTAAGTTTTCCCTTCCTTGAATTTTTAAGACGTGATAGTGTTTGTAGAATAGAGTGTGTAGGTCCTTTTGAGCTTAAATATCCTCTACTTGCGTGTGAACTTATATGTAGCAACCATTAACAATACTTTCTAAACTTGTTTTTTCCCTTTTTCTTCAAACACAAGTGCCATTTGATAGATTTAACTTATGCTCTACCTAAGAGTGCCCCAAGGGTTTTCACCATAAGTGTATATTTTTATACAAATCAAGATTCATGAAAATATCAATTTTCAAATCAATATATGTCCTATGATTCCTTGTGAGAGGTTTTCATCATAGGTGGTTTTTTCTTTTTCTTTTTTTAGTATTTCTTCTTCTTATTTTGAGATTGTCTTTATTGGAGGCAAGGGTTTCCTTCATTCACATCAATTGTGATATGTATATTGATGATTTTATTGGATCTATAACTTATGCTATGGAACCAATCATTGCACCTCATAACCTTCTAGGGTTTCACCCTGTTTCATCAAAATTTATGCAACTTTTGTTCGTATTTTATTTTACCTTATTGAGCCTTGGTGATCTGTAAAAAATAGCAAATATCCTTCAATATACCATGAGATTATGGAAGAAGAGAGAAATGATCACAAATGATACTTATGAAATAGCTATGAAAAGGAGTCATGAAATAGTTTTCAATTTAACATGTTGAGGAGTAGTAGCTAGCTTAAACTATGCAATGTTTTTTTTTGTATGATATCAAATTGGAGCTATCCAAAATCCATTTATAAGTTATTTTTTAGAGAAATTTCTAGTATATATGGCTTTTTTGGCATGTGAAATCTTAGAAATGGCATACATGTCAAAGTTGTTTATAATTTCTAGCTTGGTCCAACTATTACATTTTTGGGCATAATTTTTTCTTTGATGTGATTCCAATGGGATATGAAACCTAATTCATAGAAATATTTCCAATAGAAGTTTGTTGCAAAGATACCTTTAATTGATGTCTAAAGTATGGAAGGATAACAACATATAAGATTGGAACAATGCATATTTTGGGACAAGAAAACATTATTTGGGCATAATTTTATTATACAATGTCAAAATGGAGTGACTCCAATTGGATTGGAGACTAGAATTGGATGGATATGCTTATGTATAAACAAATTTCGAAAAATAATCTTCATTTTCTCCCTTAATATATGATTGTCTTGATTGTGCTTTTAGAAGTTTTGTCCTATTTTTTCACAAAAATCCAAGAATCTTAGAATACATACCTAGAGGTGATTGATGTGGATATTTTGACTTTCCTTAATTAATGATATCCATTTTTTCCCATTTGATTTTCCCTAGTAGTGTTGGTGAGAGTGCTTCCTTTCTTAGATTATTTGTTACTTGCCCTACACCAATTTTAAGAACATGTTTGCAATATATATTTAAATTATTCGTGCGAGCATCTAAAATTTATCCAAAAAAACTATTGAATTAGTAGAAACACTATAAAGAGATATATGAAAGGTTGTATTTCACCTTCAACCATGACCATTACTATAATATATAATCCTAAGCTAAGAATGTTCATTCCATTGTAGTTTCAACACCTCCACAAGCAATGACACCAAAAATTTATGGGAAAAAGAATTACAATAAGATTATTGAACTCTACAAGACAACTTTGTATGTAAACCCATGGTTTGTGCAAACTTATAAGGTGTTATGCATTGTACATGAAATCACACGGTCTTAACTTACTTAGATGTATCCTATGAATGATATGCCACTAAATAAATATAACTGATACTAAGAAAGAAAATGTTGAACTTTAGTAGTTCATCCCCTTAACTCCTCATCCCACTGCGTTCATGATCTTCGCTCTTAATTCCTTTGACAATATGCAAGGTTAGAGAGAGGTCTCAAATCACTATACTTGGGAAAATATTTTAGGTGAAAGAATTAATGAAACTAAGATCCTAAGGATGCTACCAAATCAGTCAATCCTTACAACCTTATCAATCATATTAGACTCTATTAAGAATACATCAAAATATTGAAAATCGTAAAGTAAAAAGAAGTAAAGGAAACGTGTGAAACAAAGGAATACTAGAACTAACAAAGCAAATATTCAACATTAATATCTCATTGCGATCGACTCCTCATGTGCTCAAGTTCATGATTTTTACTCCTATCTCCTCAAACAATATGCAAATGTAGATGAAGATCCATGACCACTTCCTATTGGATGTGAAATTATTCAAATTAGATGGTGCCTTTGAATTAATGATCCTTTTGCTACTACTAGATTAGCCAATCCTTACAACATTTGTGTCAATGTAGATGAAGATCCATGACCACTTCCTATTGGATGTGAAATTATTCAAATTAGATGGTGCCTTTGAATTAATGATCCTTTTGCTACTACTAGATTAGCCAATCCTTACAACATTTGTGTCAATGTACTATATTCGTAGACCCAAAGAGTTGAACATCGAAACTAAAAGAAATGACAAGAATGAAAGTGTTGCTTAAATAAATACATGAAATGGAAATATTGTTGTAAATGAAAGTATGCAGCTAAATAAAATAAATAACAAGTCAAGGAATGGAAATGTAGAAAGAAAATCCATCTAATCTAGATGTAAAGGGGATTCAACCTCCATTGTAGCTTCAAAGCAAGCCCTATTCTCAAAGGAAGCAATAGGGTGAATCCCTCAAGACAAAAACAATATTTAGTGCAAGAAAATTGAACCAAAAAACAACATTACTTCAAACTAGCCATCCCCCTATTAGCCATGGACCAAAATTACAATATAACACGTTGAATTGAATCAAGTAATTGTTTTTATTAATTTTTTTGTCCATAAGAGCTCTCGAGTCGAACATGGTAAAGATGTTGTAATGCCATGTTTAACATTTTCACATGGTCAAAATAAAATAAAAAAATTAAATTAAATTAAAAACATAAAATTAATAATTACATTTATAATTATGATTAATAATTAAACCAACATATATCCATCTTAACTCGAGATCTACCAATTTCCTAGAGGGATCAAATCTTTTGAGATGCAAACCACTTTTAGAGTGAAAAGAGATTTGATCCATCTCGGCACTTGGTAGATCTGGAGTTAAGATGGATCTATGCTAATGTAACTAAGTCTACATTATATAGTATTATTATTATTATTTGATCTAATGGAACACTACAAGATCTCCCCATACTAAACTATAGAAGGCCTCTCAACACAATTAAAAAATGAGAAATAAAATTAAAAACCGAAATAAATAACTAAGCATCCAACTTCTTAAAAAATAATTAAAATAATAACAACAAATACTTAGTTATTAACTTTTTAATTTTGTAACCTTTAATATAATTTTTAAGAGTTTTAAAACTACATGATATTTTATTACTTAAGTTATCTAACCTCTCAATAACAAAAATACTTTAACAATGAGGACTTCATCAATTGTGCTAACTCTCAAAGTTCATTCACTAAAAATATATAATGTAACATGATGAAAAATAATTATTTATTTTTGAAATATTCAAAAATAATTATTTTTTATCAGGATACATTATATATTTTTAGTGAATGAACTTATAAAGTTAGCACAATTGATTAAGTCCTCGTTGTTAAAGTATTTTTGTTATTAGAATGTTAGGGGTTCAATTCTCTCGCCATTCTCGAAATCGATTAAGTAATTAAACGAATAAAAAAATAATCCCTTCAAATACATCTACCTTATACAAATATTCTATAAACATAATAAATACCAATCTCCAAAATCCACGATTTAAAATAGATATAAGTTAACTATACAAAATTCAAAATATACCATAAATATGTTTCCAACATAATTTGATTTGTAAATGCCCATCCTTTTGTTTGGCCCCCACATCGTGGAACTTTTATATCGCAATTAAATAATTGGCATCACATGTACTAGGAGCGTGAGGTTGACACTATGAGTGCAAACCCACCTAATTTGAACAAAAATTTAATGCATCTATTAAAATACGTTTTAGTAAGCGTTGGATGCACATTTGTTCCAATGTTATTTGTATTATTTACATACCCTCTAAATTTGACTTCATTTTCCATGATTTTTGGAGAATTCAAGGTCACCTCACTAATGGATTACACAATGGATCTTACCAACTTTTTTTTTAAGTGGATTATTAAAATTTAATATTAATGATTTAATTCAGAAATATTTTAGGGGTGATGTTGTTAAATAAACTTAAACAATTTAGGGTGAAAAACAAATTTTAATTAAAAAGAATACCATTAATTTTTATTGTAACAAAATATAAATAACTTTTAAAATAAATTTCAATTTATGTTTTTAAATTAAAATGATAAAATATGGTCAACTTTACAATATATTATTATAATTTAATAATTATATATTTTGAGTATATTTTAATTAAATATAAAATATATTATTAATTTTACTATATATTCATGAATAATAGTAATAAATTACTTTTGAATAATAGTAATAAATTACCCTTGATTTTGAGTTAGTTTTGAAAACTAAAAAATGTTTGCTTGCTTAATTTAATAAGAAAAGTAATAAGTACTTAGTTATATTTATGAATTATTAATGAAATAAATAAATATTATTATTTTTATCAGTTGATAATGAACCAAAAGATTAATCTACACATATGTATATGATAAAAATAATTAATTAGTTATATACATATATACATGAGAATTTTAAAAGATTAATATACACATATGTATATGACAAAAATAATTAATTAGTTATGTACATATATATGACAAATCGAAAAGATTAATATACACATGAATATGATAAAAATAATTAATTAATTATGTATATATACATGACAAATTTAAAACCAGTTTAGATCCATGTTAAGCATGGATCTAGTAAGAGAGGAGAGATCAAATCTCTTGCTTTGAAAGCTTCTTTTAGAGTGCAAAATTTGAATAAAATGTTTGCATCTCCACAAATTTGATCCTTTGAAGAGAGAGAGAACACTTGTAATTCATTTTCCATTGTTTATGCTCCATTTTTTAATGTATAAAATGGATCAAAATTTACTTGAGCTAAAATAATGAGTCTCTTTATAATGTTTTAACTATAAAATAATTTTTTTTTCAATTACTTTATATAGTGTATATATAGTTTTTTATTTATTTTTGAAGTGCTTTACTTAGGCTAAAATAATGAGACTCTTTAAAATGTTTTTATTATAAAAAAATAATTTTTTTTCAATTATTTTATATAATATATATAGTTTTTTTTCCAATTTTTTAATTACTTTATTTCTCTATAAAGTTGATATAAGATTACGTTGTTTCATATGCACACTGAAATATTTTATTTATGGTTGAGAATGAAATATTTTTACAACTTGTGCTTAGTATGGACATTGAGAGTGAGATTATCCACTTTTTATTATACTTTTAATTAAACAAACCAAACAGGTATATTCATTTTTGTTTTTTATTACATATTTTATTTATGGTTGAAAGTGAGTGAAATGATTTTAATTTCATTTTTGTTTTTTATTATATATTTTATTTATGGTTGAGAGTGAGTGAAATAATTTTAAGGCTCCTCCTATAGTATGGCCACTGCGAGTGAGATTATTGATGTTTTATATTACTTTTAATTAAACAAACCAAAAATGTATATTCATTTTTGTTTTTTATTATATGTTTTATTTATGGTTGAGAGTGAGTGAAATAATTTTAAGGCTTCTCCTTAGTATGGCTACTGGGAGTGAGATTATTGATGTTTTATAATACTTTTAATTAAATAAACCAAAAATGTATCTTCATTTTTATTATTATTATTATATATTTTATTTATGGTTGAAAGTGAGTGGAATAATTTTAAGGATTTTTCTTAGTATGGCCATTGGGAATGAGATTATTGATGTTTTATAATAATTTTAATTAAACAAACCAAAAATGTATAATCATTTTTGTTTTTTATTATATATTTTATTTATGGTTGAGAGTGAGTTAAATAATTTCTCCCTTGTTATAGAAATCTCCTAGAACTTGATGGTTTGATATTTTCTAGTTGTTGAAGTCTCATTTGATAGTGCAAACGTGCCCTATTTTCTTTTTTATTATCTAGTGTTGAGAAGTCTAGCAAGAAAGTCTCAATTTGAATTTTCCTTGGTCAAATTGAGAAATTTGAATTTCCACATTAGCAGACAAGTTGGAGGTAGTTAACTGAGGTGACATGGCTCTTGTCACTTAGTTAGCTCAATAATTCGATTTAGAGGGCTCGTAGTTCATTTAAGCATGTGGGATTGATAATTTGTAGTAATCAAGGTCATTTATTTTAAGTTGTATTCAATTAAACTAGTTCTAATTGTTGATAGAACTAGTTGGAGGTCAGTTGTGCATTGGGAGAACAGTTTAACTCAGTGATCATCCAGTTAACTAATCAATCAACCAAAAATAGCTAGTGCATGCATAGAATTCAAGTTCCCCAACTGTGGTGGAGATTCCAAGGCAGTGTAACATCAGTTGTGTGACTAGTCTTGAGTGTACATGTGTTGCATGTAGTCAGAGGATCAACCTTGGGAATTGTGCAATCAATTGGAGGAAACTTCCTAAAAAGTAGGGGCCTAATTCCTTAGGATTTGCGCAAGGAAATAGGGGCTCAATTTGAGGCATAAATTGACTAAGTCTGGGTCATAGCTTCTCATTGAGTAGAGAGATAGGTTATTCACTTACACGTTGAGCTCAGAGTGAGCTAGCAATTGTAATACATTCTCTATTCATCTTATTAATGCAAGAAAACTTAAGGGGTTTTTACTAGTTGGTTTCCCCTAGATAAATCGGTGTCTTGTGTATGTGATCGATGCATGTTTGTATTTGCTTTTCTAAATTGTGAATTAATTTCCGTAGAGCAGTAGAGTAGAATTGTGTCTCTTTTGATTTAGATTAATTTTTTTGAGCAGTTGCAATTCTATCACCAAATTTATACATCTAGGTCTAGGATATTGGTTGTTCAAAGGTTGATAATGAGAAGTGAAGAAAAAGTTGTGTAGGCCTAAGAATGATTGAACATGTGTAAATATGATATTCAACATCTCTTCCTTATGTGGTTTGAAATTTTTTATTGTAGATTGATTTCCTTTGAAAGTTATACTATGTTGAGTTGGCTTGAAAGAAACGTATATTTTCTTGTTGGAACAAGGATTGCCTTAGATGTATATGTTCTTTGATGGCTACGTTGGAATGGTGTAGATAATTTTTTTCTTGGAATAATGTGAATGTTCTTGCTATTGGTTGGATACATTAACCTTCATGTAACATATTCTGGAAATGTATGATTCATAAATTCCAATTTGTATTCTAGAAATGAATGATGTATAGTTGAAATGTTTCATTGGCATATGACAACTCATGTAGACCATTCATTATTGATTATTGTATGATATTGTGGTTGATGAAAATTAAATCGGAGGAATTTCCCCTTACATTTTGGTAAAATTTATGTTAGGCTAAACTTGAATTAATGAAAGAGACAAATTTGTTAGGTGAATTTTGGTGGTTTGGGCACATGGTTTTGGTAGCACATGTTATTAGAGCCTATGGGTCATAATGAAGCCTTTAAAAGGTCTCGGAATTCTCCATTGTAATGTGACATAGTTGAGCAAAAGGCTCAATTGGTTGAGGCGGGGGTGTTGGCTAGCTTGGTTGCATTTAAGTCAAGGAATTGTTGCTCTTAAGCCATAAGATAATACTAGATCTATTGTTGGCTAATTTCTCCCTACTTGGGGTTTTTTCAGGGTAAATAACATGTGTTATTACTATATGTGTAATTACTTTAATTATTTTCTTCTCGCGTCAATTTAATTATTAATAAGTGGCATAAAACCCAAAAGAAGGGCCAAAAAGGTAAAGTTGCTACTTGGTGAAGAAGAAACTATAGCGTTTGGTAAAGCAATGAAGGGGTTGAGAGTAATGCATGGATGAAACACCTAGAGAGACATGAGATCATTGGTTCAACAAGCATATGCAGAGGAAAAAATTGAAGCTAACATAGGTGGAAACCATATAAGGATGTTGATTATGATGAAATGGCATGAGGAGAGCTCCTAGTGTGAGCAAGTGTGTAGAAGCGAGAGAATGTTCAGAAGTGTGAGAAGTGCTAGAGAGTAATAATAATAATATCTTTGGAGATGAAATTTATAAACTACATGTGTACAAGCGTGCAATTGTAAGAGATAGATAAGCATGCATACCTATGTTGGTAAAATCTTGGCATAAACATAGGTGATAAGGGAGGAGAGCATAAAGATTTACCCAATCAAGTTTGAAGGGAAAATGGTAGGTTAAACTTGACTTGGTGAATGAGTCAAATTTTTTAGGTCAATTATGGTGGTTTCACGCACATGGTTTTGGTAGATCATGGCATTAGAGCCCATGGATTACATGAGATGAAACCTTTAAAAAGCTTGGGTATTATCCACTATAATATGTTAGAGTTGAGTAGAAGGATCATTTGGTTGAGGCTAGGGTGTTGGTCAGCTTGGATGCATTTAAGTAAAGGAATGGTTGCTTTTACGCCATAAGATAGTAATAGATCTATTGTTGGTTGGATTTTACCCAAATAGGGTTTTATATGTTAAATAAAGTATGTTGTTTCTATCTATGTAATTGTTTTTAATTATTTTATTCGTGTGTAAATTTAGCTATTAACATTTTAGAGCTTGGATATATAGAAAACACGAGTGTGGAATAGAATTCAAGTGTAAACTTTCTTGGTTTTTAAAGTAGATAGAAATGTTTTGAGATTGAATGTGTTTTTAGTTTTTGAGTATTAGTGGAGTTAATCTTGAATTGTAAAAATTCTTTCTAAATATCTACCTTATCCTTGTAGACTTTGAAATGTGACCCTCAAACCATTTTTGGAAATAAGACGATTTGGATTCCTCATCTAATAGAATATATGCAATCTTTTGAGTGGACTTAAATATGAAGCTTGTAATAATCTAAGTTTTCCCTTCCTTGAATTTTTAAGACTTGGTAATGTTTGTAGAATATAGGGTGAATTTCCTCTACATGCTTATGAACTTATATGTAGCAATCATTAACAATACTTTCTAACTTTTTTCTCCCTTTTTGCTTCAAACACAAGTGCCATTGATAGATTTAACTTATGCTCTACCTCAGAGTGCCCCAATGGTTTTCATCATAAGTGTATATTTTTATACAAATCAAGATTTGTGAAAATATCATATTTCAAATCAATATATGTCCTATGATTCCTCGTGAGATGTTTTCATCATAGATGACTTTTTTTTTCCTTTTTTTTGTATTTCTTCTTACTCTTTTGAGATTGTCTTTATTGGAGGCAAGGGTTACCTTCATTCACTTCAACTATGATATTTATCTTGATGATTTTCTGGGATCTATAACTTATGTTATGGAACCAATCATTACACCTCCTAACCTTCTAGTGTTTCACCCTTTTCCATCAAAATTCATGCAATTTTTTTCGTAGTTTAGTTTAACTTATTGAGCCTTGGTGATCTGCAAAAAAATAGCAGTTTTCCTACAATATACCATGAGATTGTGGAAGAAGAGAGATGTGATGAATTTATTCTAACAATAAACATCAAATGATCACAAATGATACTTATGAAATAGATATGAAAAGGAGTCATGAAATAGTTTTCATTTTAACATGTTGAGGAGTGGTAGTTAGCTTAAACTATCCAATGTTTTTTTTATACGATATGAAATTGGATCTATCCAAAATCCATTCATAAGTTTTTTTTATAGAAATGTAAACTATAGATAGTTTTTTGGAATGTGAAATCTACTAAGAAATGGCATACATGTCAAATTTGTTTATAATTTATCGCTTGGACCAACTATTACATTTTTGGGCATAAATTTTTTATTAATGTGATTCCAATGGGATATGAAACCAAATTCATAGAAATATTTCCAATAGAAGTTCGTTGCAAAGATAATTTTAATTAATGTGTAAAGTAAGGAAGGATAACAACATATAAAATTGGAACAATGCATATTTTTGGACAAGAAAACATTATTTGGGCATAATTTTATCATACGATGTCAAAATGGAGTGACTCCAATTAGATTGGAAACTAGAATTGGAGGGATATGCTTATGTATAAACAAATTGGAGAAGAACCATCAATGCATGTTATAACTTATCATTTGTGGTGCTCATCAAACTCCTTAAATGATGACTCTATTAGACTACGTCTTTTCCAACACACACTCACTAGTCCGACTGCACAATAAGGAAAGTTCTTTTATTGTGTCGACCTCGTTAAAAAATAAAACAGGCCTTGAGGATGGTTCTTTTACTGCGTCAACCTCGTTAAAAAAATGAAACGGGATATGAGCATAGTTATTTTCCTGTGTCAAGCTCGTTAAAAAATGAAACAAATCCTCCCCTATAATGAACCTTCTTTCCATCCAACTATTAATAACCAGTAATCTACTCAGCTGAATGAAATGAAGCTGGGGGGGAATCTGCTCTTGCAAGGGGCATTTGACATGTGCTCTTGCAGGAGGCATTCAAAACATTCTTACCAATTACACCCAATTAACTACTAAAGTTCGAGGGCAAAAACAGGTTCAGAGCTCCAAATAAAAATGGTAAACTTTCAAATGGTAAAAATGAATAGTAAAACTCTTTTAATTAGTCATTTGATTATTTTCAAAACATATTTATTGCTATGACTATGGTTTTATTCTATTTTTATCATGAAACAAGTATTTTTAATCCATTTGATGTTGTTTTGAACAGGTTTGCAACTGATGAGAAGATTAGTCATGCACATTTATTTCAAGAATGATTTGACCACAAAGCATACTTGTTACACAGCAATTTGTCACCGTCCCTACAATCCCCATCCTGCACATTGGAGGGTTCATTCCGTGACCTGTGGGCAGATTTAAGACTTGAAAATACTTTCATTGCATCCCTCTGAAGATGAGCTCTAATTGCCCTAAAGACATCTCCTTGCAAAAAACCCTAAAAATAGCTCTTTTTCCATTGTTGTTCCACAAGTCCGCTCGTTGCCCAAGAGAAACCCAAGAGGGCGTTGTTAACTGCGCTCCTGCTGCAGACCGTACCCGCGCCAACCATATTAAGAGGTGTTTTTAAAAAAATAAAAGGCGGAAGTTTCATCCTAACAAATTACTGGGCTGATTTCTATCTTGAGTTGGGAGGTTTGGCTACGGATTTCCATGGAGAGGAAGTGGTTTTCCACCTCTCATGGAAGCTTCCTTGATGATAGGGCCAATCCCATAATTATAGGGATCCCAACTCCCCTTCCTCCTTCTACAAAAGCTTTCCCATTTCCCTTGCAAGCTAGTTCCAGAATCTCCAAGTTCCCAAGAGCTTTCATGCTGCAAGAGCCTTCTTGATTCCCTAAGGCCAAATCCAAGCAAGGAGACTATTGCCAAGTATCTGGAGAGAGAGGCTTGTCCCATCCCTGACAGGCTTTATCGAGACATGTTGTGCTGACGACCCGCTAAAGGAGAGTGTTGCGTCGAAGCTATGGTTGTATTCTTCTTTTAACTCTTTAATGATAAGCGACTATCGGTTATGGTTCCACTCTTGTTCTTGATCATGTTCATGAGTTATATCCTCTTCAACTGATATATAGTTGTATGCACTGGATTTTATGCTTGCGTTTGTGTTTTTTCTTGCATGTGCAGGTGTCCGATCACGGAGATCGTGAGGGCTGTGATCTGCCAGGGCGAAGGAACGGGAGCACCACCTCTTTCTATGAAAGTCAAAAGAATGTCGTCGTGATTCTGGTGTGTTTCCTCGGCAAGGAGGCATGTCAGTACAATTAGGAACTCCGCACCGTAGCGTGTTTGAGATTGTTGCCAGACCCGATCCTGGGCGGTGAGATCGTCCGTCCGCAGGGATTTACCTCCTCAACAATACTTTTATCCCTATTTTTCGAGCTTTGATAAAAAATGAAAAAGGACTTGGGCGCACTTTATTCTTTTTTCTAGCTTACAATGTTGAAAAGGAACCTTCTCGGAGTCTTTTAGCTCTTCTTTAGATCTTATAATGTGGAAAATATTGCTTAGCACTCTGTCTTCTTAAAATACACGTAGCGCAAATGAAAATTGATATCTACTCAGTATAAGTTTAACCCTTTTCCAGACTGAGATAGATTATTTAGGAAAAAGGAATGCCTTAGTCGAACATGGCTAGGAGGTTCTCTCAGATATTATTTTACACTTTTTCGGATCTAGGTGACAACTTTACGAAAAATTACTTGTGGAGTTTTCTTTCGTCCTCTTTTTCAAACTCTCTTAATATGAAAAAGGATCGGGTTGTCATTGTCGTTAGGCTCATTAAAACATAAAATAGTGACGGGCTTTTCGATCATGGCAAGAATCAAGTTTCATTTATCGCTAGACTCATTAAATTATTAATTAGCGATACATTATTCGCCCGAAGGGTTGAATTATAGATCAAGCATATGTTATCCCCCTCAAGCTTGTTAAAAAATAAAGAGGTATTGGTCGACAAATGACCAGGGAAAATTTGGGAAAGTGAACAGAACTTCTACGGTAGCAAGTCGCTCTTGAACATGACACTTCACTCCATCACTGTGGCTGTTTGGGTTGGGTAATATTCTTGACGGTTCATTCATACCTATGGTTCATCATACCTTCACTTCGGTTTTGGGTCAATGCTACCAAATCATCTCATTTTCGTCGATATGTTCAAGAGAATTCATCCAGTGAATACTCATCCTTCTGCAAATACTCATAAACCTTAATTATCATGATAGTCGTCCCTGAACATTGATATATCAAGTCACATTTTGTCTTTGAAATCAGTAACTCCTCTTTCGCAATAAAGTGACTCCTATCGACGTCAAATCATCATCCAATAAGTTCACTTAGAAACGTCATCTTCCAGTTCATGAGGCTTGTTACAACATCTACAAGATCTTTGCTTCCAAACCTTTGACCGAAATATTTTGTTTGGCATTTGACATCAAATCATCTATTCACGCCTTACTAAATGCACTGCAGTACCTTGAGGTCCATTGACATCAATGGTGGTTCTCTCGTGTTTTTTAATAGCTCACATCATTGGCTGGTAATCAAACTATGTCTTACCATGTTCGACTACAAATCATATATTCGCATGGCTAGAATTGTACCCGAACGATCGAGTGAATGAGATAAGAAGACCCCAGATCTAGTTTCAGCCATATGGGTTGTGATTTCAGGATTGTTGTACACATCATCCGCACAACGACCTTAAATACAGATAGTCATACGAACATGGCCCTATATCTATAGGCATGTATGTATTGGGCAACATTCCAATGTAGACAACTTTCTACACTATGTACATGTTATTAGATAGTTTATGTGTTGAGCATGGGAATGCCTTCCCTCAGAAATTCGTGATAAAGAGGATATATCATGATGTAATGTATTGTAAAATTGATGCGGGTAGCCACTCCGCTTCAGTTACAACCCATCACAATGTAAAGCATCTTATTCAAAATATATTGTTATTATTCTGACTTCATGCTTTAAGGGGAAGATTTTATAGGTAAATTTGGGCATCATTCCCAATGACCTGATTAAACTGGACATCATCCCCATAACCAATGAAATAGGGTTTATCATCTCCTATCATTTCAGTTGCTGCATGCCCTAAGACAAGAACAAGAACAAATCATCCATGACTTCCATTGCAAGGTTTCCAAGATTTGAAGTACATGTTATATTATATCACCTATGAGCTCACCAACGCAGCCTCTTAAGGGACTAACTGCTTTGCATATGTAGTTACCTCCATTCAAGGGTGCTCTGCAAAGCACTTCCTGGCATTCAAGAGTGCGTTGGTCAAATGGGAGAGAAATTATCATTGTTCTATAATCTCCACATGGCCAGTGCCTTCTAGAAGAGTCCATATGTTTCAAACTTCGAATCCATGTGTCCATCTAACACCTCTGAGCTTGGGAACATGTCTTGCCTATTACTAGAAAGCCATTGATTGAGAAACTACCTTCAGTTGCCCTATAAATTGAGCACAGATCTTAGTGCTAGAAAAGGAAGAAATTTGGTAAAGAAATGATCTTGGTTTCTCAATTGAGTGTGTGATTAGAGTGATATGATGTTGGTGAGATTTTTATTGTGATGAGGCTGGGATGAATGCTGCAGCTGGTGACATCAAATTGATCGTTGGTTGTAACCTCCCCCTTCTATCTATTAATAAAGATTGTTTCTCATTTTCCCACATATGTATTTGTTTATGTTTCTACTTTTCATATCATGGATTCTTAGCTGATATATATGTTTCATGTTTCATCAATTTAACTAATTAAGATAAATAACCATCTGTATAGTGCAATCTCTTTGTTGTTTAGTGTCTATACTTGCAGGAACTATTCTGGCAATCAAAGCTGGATTGGAAGCTACAGCAAGAGCGACAGAAGGAGAATAGGAAGCGCTTGGAACACAAGTAATTTTCTCCATCTTTTTATGTGTCTATTTACTCTTAGAGAAAGTGTCTGCAAAGTATTTGATCTATTGTTCTAAATGCATAGCACCACATTTAGGGAATGTGTTTTATCCGTAATTCATAATTTCATGTTATGTTTGGCGTGTACGATATATCATTAGAAATATCTCTCTAAGTACTACAGGTTTTGTTGTAGGCCATTTCCTACGACTATGGGCTTGCTGCAGACCTCAAAAAAACATCATTTTGGGGGTCAAAATTACTCCGGAAGTTCAAGACCCGAAAAACTGCTAAAAATATTAAATGCTGCTATAAAAAAGGAAACTGATGAAACAAACTTGAGGTATAGGTAGAATAGATGGGTGGCCACCAATATCCACCTGAATCGTTCCCCCCCCCCCACCCCCAGGAAGCAATGTTCCACATTGCATGCAGATCCTCCATGAGGTGAGGAATTTTTTGTTGAACCTAGTCCTTGGTAAATCACTTGCCCTGGTGAAGGAGTTGGCATGCTTTGACAGCTTGATATAGCTGGATCCTCTGCTGGTGGATTCTATTGATCTGTGTGTCCATGATCCGATCAGTTGCAGCTTGTTCCATGTAGTCTAGGTTTAACATTGTTGGTGTGAGTTATTTTTCCATGTCGAATGTATCCAATAGAGGTGGAAAGTAGGGCCAAAGGTAATCCACATTTAACATTGGGTGCATACCAAGGAATGGTGGAATATTTAGCTCGAAGGAATTTTCCCCTACATCCTTGGTGATGGTGTATGACCCATAGCGGAGCAGGTGAAGCTTGCAGTGAGGTCCAGTGAGGTGCTACTTCTGCAAATGTAGCCACAATTTGTCACCCACTTGGAAGTTGTGTGGCACCCGATGTTGATCATGTCGCTGCTTGTACTTAGCATTGACTCTGTCCAATATTCCATGAACCTGTTGGAGGATGTGTTGAATGCACTCAATGAAAATTTTCGCTTTGTCTGCTTCAGACTGGACATGAGCTAAATCTTCCTAAGTAACCACAAATGGCATGGCTACGTCAATGGGCCATAATGGTTGGAATCCCAAGCCCACCTGAAAGGGGTTGTGGTCATTTGAGTTGTGGAGAGGCTGGTTATAACTGTGTTGTACATAAGGGAGGCTCTCATCACATGTGCGTGGATGCTTTGAGTTGTACATGTACAGAATGTGTACAATCATCCTGTTGACAACCTATGTTTGTCCTTCAATTTAGGGATGGAAAGTTGTGGACTTGGTGAGCTTGGTGTCCAGCATTGACCAGAAGCTAGACTAAATGTACTAAGGAACACGATATCCTGATCTGACATGATAGACTATGGTATCCCAAAGTGTACCCACTCTCGTTCAAAGAAGAGTTTAGCAGTGGCTTCTACTGTGATATTCTTCTTGCAGGCCACCATAATGGCCATCTTCAACAATTTGTCAACGACTACAAAAACACAGTCATTGCCATTCTTAGTAGAAGGAAGGTCTGACATGTAATCCATGGATATGGATTCCCAAGGTCGAATAGGGGTAGGAAGTGAAGTATAGAGGCCTTGCTTCTTGATGGTCGGTTTGGAAATGGCACAGACAGTGAAAGATCTGATGTACTTCCCCGACATCCTGTTGAAGGTTCGGCCAATAGAATTACTTCTACAGCACTGCCACTATTTTCTCGACCCCGAAATTCTCAACGACTCGAATGTAGTACGCTTCCCAAACCATCTTGGCACGCTCGCTTGAAGGAACACAAAGGTGTCCCAGGTGACATAATAGTGCATCTTGGAGGTGAAATTTTGGAACTTGCTTACCCTCCAAGAGAGTCTTGCATGTGTGGCTGAATTCTCGATTTCTTATGTAGAGAAGTGGCCAATTTGAAGTCTCGTGCCCATAAGAGTTGAACATGGTGGTTAGTGCCATGATTGGTGGTTAGTTGAGGTAGTCTGCAACATTATTGGTGATTCCCTTCTTGTACTTGATGTTCAAATGAAACTGTTGTAGGTATGTGGACCACTTCTGATGGCGAGCGTTCTGCAACTTCCCTTGTGTATGTGTGAATTGTAGGGGTCGGTGGTCCATGTGGATGATCGTTTCCTACCCCAAAATGTAATGCTTCCATTGTCGGTAAGCTTGCATAATGGAATACATCTCTTTTTCATAAGTGGGATACTTTCGAACTATGTTAGAAAGTGTCTCACTATGATATGCCACAGGATGCCCCTGTTGAGTAAGGACTGCCCCAATAGCATAGTCAGAGGCATCTATCTCAATTTCAGATGGTTGTTGCAAGTCAGTAATGTGAGCACTGGTGCAGAGCAAAGGCGATGTTTCAACTCTACAAATTCCTTATATTGAGATTCAGACCAAAATAATTTTTCTTTCGCTCCTCCCTTGGTGACTTGACTCAAGGGCCAAGTGATATGAGAGAATTCCAACACGAACCTATTGTAGAAATTGGCAAGACCCAGAAAGCTATAGAGCTCTATTAGAGTGGTTAGGGCTAGCCAATCTCGAATGACTTGGATCTTGGTTGGATCCACGTGCATCCCCCCATCATCAATAATGTATCCCATATAATAAACTTGGGTCATGCCAAAAGTGCACTTCTCCATATTGGTGCATAACATGTGTTGCCGCAGTGTTTGGGACCTTTCGGATATGGTGGAGGTGTTCTTCCCAAGTTCAACTTAAGATTAGGTTGTAATCCAAGTACACCACCAGAAATGATTTGGTGAATGGATGCAAGATGTCGTCCATCAGCCTCATGAAGGTTGCAGGAGCATTCGTCAACCTAAAAGGCATGAAAAGCCATTCGAAAAGACCCTCCTTGACTTTTAAGGTAGCGTTCCAAACATTAGAGGATTCGGTTGGTACATGTTAATACCCAGACTTCAAGTCGACCTTGCTGAAATATTTTTCCCCCTTAAGTTGGTCTAGAAGGTCATCAATCTGTGGGTTGGGTACCTATTCCAGGCATTGATCTTGTTCAACGCCAAATAGTCAATGAAGAGTCTCCAAGTCCCATCCTTCTTCTACACCAACACGATGAGGCTCCCACAGGGAAATGAACTCAACCGGATGTGACCTTTTTGCAGCAGCTCCTGAATCTACCTCTTGATTTTTTCATTCTCCAGAATAGAGTGTCAATAGATTGGTCCATTGGGAAACGATGCACCTAGGATCAAATTGATGGAGTGCTTGCCCTGACAGTGCATAGGCACCCCTGCGGGTGAGGCGAAGATGTCCTCATACACCTCCACGACCTTGTCCATCTATTGTTGTCGTGCGGAGGAGCCCTGTTTGGAGGTTCTGGCCACAGTATTCTTCTTTCCCAAAGGGAGGATCATCAAGAAAAAAAAATCCTGGTTTTGGAAATCAGCTTACTGCATTGTTTTGCAGTAACCAAAGAGATGGCGATAGGAGATGTTATCTCCGTTATCCTGTACAACTTATTGTCCAAAGTAACTATAACAGCATGAGTCCTGTATTCATACACAACATGTCACTTCCACAAGTATGGTTGGCTTAATAATACATCACAAACATCAAGAGGAGAAATGTCACATAATACCTCATCCATGAAGGGCTTGGTGTTGTAGGGAAGGCGACACTGTTGGCTGACATAGAGATCTTGTCCTTAGTGAAGCCACCCGGTTGTGTATGGTTGTGGGTGTGATGTGGTGGGAAATCCCAACTGCTTCATGACCTCTAATGAAATGAGGTTCTTTTGGCTCCCACCGTCGATAATGAACTGCAACGAGGAACCATTTACCCACATATGGGAATGGAAGAGGCTCTCCCCCTCCTTTGGATCTTCCGGTTAATCCTTTTGGAACTTCGTGGTGGCAATGGTGGCGTTGGGATCCGCATCGATAATCTGCTTCCCTTTGTCATTCCCCTTATCGGGTTATGATTAAGAGTCGAAGCATGCATCCTATTCAGAAGCCTTCAGCATGGCCACTAGAGACTGCTTGGCCTGACACTCAGTCGTACTATGAGTGGAGCTCTGATGGAACTCACGCCACTTTCCTGTGTCCTTCTTTGGCTTCCCGGTGTTGGTCTTTGCTTGCGGCTTTGGCAGGTTGTCTTTGGCCGCCCCACATTAGCTTTGTCCTTTGTTCTATGATTTGGGAGCACATTTCCCTTGCTTCTGATTCACAGATGCAAAGTCTCACTTCTTTTGTTTGAATTTCTGCTCAATATTGGCAGCATATCGATATGATGCACCAAGTGAGGAGATGTCAAGGAACTCTATTTCCTCCTAAATTTATATGTTCAGACAACTGCGGTACTTCAAAACCAAATGTTTCTCTGAATATTTGATATGAAAATTTGTGCGCAGGATATGGAATAGTTTCATTAGCTCATGCACATCTTGATCCCTTTGTTGCCACAACATAGTCCATTGTATGTACTTGTCCTCATATCTCCCCACAGGATATTATTGTTCCTTGATGGCATATCGGAAAGAATACCAAGTGGGTGCGACTAAAAGAGAGGGTTCCCTCTCGTCCTTTTTCTCACATTAGGTTTCCCACCAGTCCTTAACATGGGGAGCGGCTTTGAGGAGTGAAAAAAGTAATCTTTTCTCGGTTGGAAAAATCATGAACCGAGAAATATCCTTATAATATATTCAACCATCTATCTATGACGTCTGCATCTATTTGGCCCTCAAATATGGGAATGTCAAAGTTTACTTGTACCTTAAAAGGAGTGGCACCTCTAGAGTGGTTGTTGGATGCATATTCATTGTCGGTGGGAAGTTGTAGAAGGATTTGGGCAAAGTTATCCATCATCGCGTTCCTTTGTTTCTCGAGGGCCTCCTCAAGCAATATTTTGATAGGATCTCTTGCTCCCTCATCTTTCTTTTCTTCCCCTAATGGCAACCATCAATTTTTGCAAGGCTGATCTTGCAAAGGTTCCACCATATCGAGCCCTAACTCCTTACATCTCAACCTCGTTGGGGACATGCAAAGAAGGATCAAGAAAGAGCAGACCGCTCTGATACCACTGATAAAGAATTATGCAGGAACACAATAAATTACAGAAATACACATAAACGTAGAGATGTAGCAGAAATAAAACTTTGTTTCATTAATATCAAATAGTTAAAATATGCTTACAGACAGAATGGAAATAATCTAGCTAGGGCATTGATAGTTGATCTCTGAGAATAGATGTGGCAGCTACATGCATATGAAATGTGTTACAATGAGGCTCAAGGGAATTTTTATTATTGAACAACATAGGAAACCCCTAAATAACCAAAACCCTAACCCCAGGAGATGAAACACCAAGAGTTTGTGGGCCTCGTTGGGGTTAGTTGGGCATCTAACTTCCCGGGGTCGTAACTTGTGTTAGCCGCCTATAAAAATTTGTCATATCAAATGGTGGCTAAATTATTTTTTTAGCCTTTAAGAAACAATTCATGTTCAAATTGTTAGTTCTTAAAGTCTTATATTGATCTTTATCCTCTAAGTTAATCTTCATTGTTGTTTCCCTCTTTATCCTAAAGAACCTGCTGTTAACCAAGAGAAAGACTGCTTAAACCCCTCCATTTTCCATCATTTTCACTCCTCCTTTCACCCATTTTTCCTTCCATAAAATCCCTCAAAAACTCTTCATTTAACCTTCAAAATCATCAAAACACCCCTTTGAACCTTATATTCCCCTTTTTATTCGGTTTGAAAGTGCCTCCTTTTACCTACCGAAACCCCCATTTTTGGCTTTAAAACACTATTTCTGGCCTAAAAATCCATGTTCCACACTATAAGGTTCCTAAGCCCCTGAGGGCTTAATTCCTTTGGCCCGTTTCCTCATGTGACCTACAGCCCCACAATCGGGCGCTAAAGTCCTAAACCCCATCTCCAAACCCCATCATAACCCTTTATCCTTTATTATTTCATTACTTCAACGTTTCAATTTTAAATTAATCTAGACCGTCGATCTGTATGGATCAACGGCCATCGAGTTATTCAATCTCCGCCCATAACTCTTGATCATTGCCCCTCCAATTGAGTCTCGACCGTCGATCTTACTCCCAGATCCGACGGACAGCGCTCCGTCGCATCGCGCAAATCTCAAGTTCCATCCCCGTTTCTCCTCCGATTTGCGGTCCCCGATTCAAATCTGACCGTCCATTCATAAAGATTCAACGATCGGAATCAAATCCGATAACCCAATTTTGTCGGGACCTACCATCCACCATGTATAAACCCCGCCCAATCTAATTGCGACACCTGGCTCCCATTACATTCCTCAACCGCGCAACTCCCCCAACGCGTGCGATCCGCACCGTCAGATCTACACCTGATCATCCAACGGCGGACGTCGCATTTTGAAAAGTTTTTCCGCCCAAATTTTAATGCCAAAAAAAAGTGTGAAACCGGCGGTATTGAAAGGGACAGGTGTCAAGCGGCATACCGTATCGCATTTTTTTGGGGAAAACCGCTTACCACCCAATTTTTTTGTGAAAACCATTAGTGGTTTTCCGCTTTACCACTGACCCCGCAATGTTTTTTCTAATCCAATCTTAGCCGTCGATCTGTGTGATCGGACAGTTCCGGTTTAACCTCGCCCTCATTCACTTTTCGCCTTATTTACTCCCGAAAGACTTCATCTGTAAATCTCCATCGTTCATCATTTTAATCCGACGGCTTACGTTATATCCTGATCCCAATTCATTTTCCGTCCATCTATTCTCCAAAAGACTGCATCAGAAGATCTTAACCGTTGATCAATCTAAATCGACGGCTCCGACTTAACCTCGCGCCCAAACCGACCAAAGCAGTCTTAACCTATTTTTCACGGGATTTTCTTAACTTTTGTGTGCTTTTTGCAGGTTATAAAGGTTTTTCCACAGTTTTAAAATGAAATGAAAGGCCAAGGATGACAATCCATAGGCAATTATCCACGAAGAAATGGGATCTACAAGGTTTAAAACTATGATTTTTCCCATGCCTCATGAGGATTGGTGATATCCTGTAAACCTTCTGCACGCCTGCAAAGCAACAAAAACACAGTTGATCCGGATTTATGCAGGAACGCAACAGAATAAACACATAACCATAAAGACAGAGATGCAATGAAAGAATATCATTTTTCATTAATACTGCAAAGAACTCGAAATTTGCTTACGTACATAATGGAAATAAAACTATTAGGGCAATGGCAGCTATTCTAGAACAGACACAGACACACAGGCTCTTTAATGCTAAATGAGGCTGAAGCTTTGTTTATTATTGTTGAAATAAATGAGTCCTCAAAATATCCCAAAACCCTAACCCTATTAAGGCCAAAACCAGGCCCTGCTACAAATTGGTGTTTCAACTTCCCAGGGACGTAACTTTGGCATACTATCTTCGTTTGACGCACATGATACATCATTAGAAAGCTCTATCCGAGGACTACAGCTATTGGGACAAATTTGATTATCAAATTCATTGGTGCTTTGATACCCAAAAAAGGTCGTTTAGGGCCTCAAAACGGCTCCGGAAGTTCAGGACCCGAAAAACTGCTAAAAATAGTAAGTTATGCCGAAACTGAAAAACTGAAAGAGACAATGGTGGGGGGCCAAGTGGAATAGGTGGGTGGCCACCAATATCCACCTGGATCATTCCTCCCCCCATAGGAAGCAATGGTCCCTATTGCGTTAAGTTCCTCCATGAGATGAGGAAATTTCTGCTGAACTTGGTCCCTGGTGAACCACTTTCCTTGGTGCAGGAGTTGGCCAGCTTTGACAACCCGATACAGTTGGATCCTCTGTTGGTGAGTGTTCTTAATTTGCATGTCCATGATACAATCTGTGGTGGCCTGTTCCATGCAGTCTGGGTTTAACTCTGTTGGTGTGAGTTGTTCTGCAATGTCCGAGGTGTCCAGTAGAGGTGGAAAGTAAGGACGAAGGCGATCCACATTGAAGACCGGGTGCAGACCAAGGAATGGTGGAATACTAAGCTCGAAGGCATTGTTACCTACAGCCTTGGTGATGGTGTACGGCCCGTATCGGAGCGGGCGAAGCTTGCGGTGAGGTCCAGCGAGGCGCTCCTTCTGCAAATGTAGCCATACTTTGTCGCCCACCTGGAAGTGGTGTGGCACCCGGTGTTGATCATGGCGCTGCTTGTACTTCGCATTGGCTCTGTCCAATATATCATGAACCCGTTGGCGGATGTGTTGAATGCGCTCGATGAAGCTACTTGCTTTGTCAACTTCAGACTGGACGTGCGCTGAATCGGCCTGAGCAGCTGCAAATGGCATGGCTACGTCAATGGGACATAGTGGCTGGAATCCCAAGCCCACCGAAAAGGGGCTATGGCCAATTGAACTGTGGAGAGCCCGGTTATAACTATGTTGTGTTGGCAAGGGAGGTTTTTGCCCATGTGCATGGATGCTTTTGAATTGTACATGCACGTACGTGCACATCATTCTCGTTGACGACCTCTGCTTGGCCAGCCCTGCTTGGGGATGGAAAGTCGTGACCTGGTGAGCTTTGTGTCCATCATCGTACCGCAGGTCGGACCAAAATGTGTTGAGGAACCCGTTATGTTGAGGAACCTGCTATCTCGATCTGATATGATAGACTGTGGGATCCCAAAGTGCGCCCATACTCGTTCAAAGAAGAGTTTAGCAGTAGCTTCTGCTGTGATATTCTTCTTACAGGCCGCCATAATGGCCATCTTCGAGAATCTATCAACGACCACGAAAACACAGTCATTGCCATTCTTAGTAGAGGGCAGTCCCGACATATAATCCATGGAGATGGATTCCCATGGTCGACTAAGGGTAGGTAGTGGAGTATATAGGCCTTGCTTCTTGATGGTCGGCTTAGCAATGGCACAAGCAGTGCAGGATCTGATGTGCTTCTCGACATCCTTTCGAAGGTTCGGCCAATAGAAATACTTCTGTAGTATTGCTACTGTTTTCTCGACCCCGAAATGCCCAGCGACTCGACTGTAGTGTGCTTTCCATATCATCTTGGCAAGCTCGCTTGAAGGAACACAAAGGTGTCCCAGGTGACATAAAAGTGCATCTTGGAGGTGAAAATTTGGAACTTGCGTGCCCCCCAAAAGTGCCTTGTAAGTGTGGCTGAATTCTGGGTCACTCTCATAGAGAAGCGGCCAATCAGAAGTCTCGTGCCCACAAGAGTTGAGCACGGTGGTGAGCGCCACGATCGGTGGTCGGCTGAGGCAGTCTGCAACATTATTGATGCTACCCTTCTTGTACTTGATGTTCAAATGAAACTGTTGCAGATATGTGGACCACTTCTGATGGCGATCATTCTGCAACTTCCCTTGTGTCTGTATGAACTGCAGGGGCCGGTGGTCTGTGTGGATGATTGTTTCCTTCCCCAAAATGTAATGCTTCCATTGCCGACAGGCTTGCACAATGGAATACATTTCTTTGTCATAGGTGGGATACTTGTGAACTGTCTCAGACAATGTCTCACTGTGATATGCCACTGGATGTCCCTGTCGAGTAAGAACTGCCCCAATAGCATAGTCAGAGGCATCTGTCTCGATCTCAAATGGCTGCTGCAAGTCTGGTAAGGTGAGCACTGGGGCAGAACAGAGGCGATTTTTCAATTCTTTGAACGCCTTCTGTTGAGGTTCCGACCAAAAGAATTTTGCTCTCGCTCTTCCTTTGGTGACTTGACTCAAGGGCCAAGTGATATGAGAGAATCCCAACACGAATCTACGGTAGCAATTAGCAAGACCCAGAAAGCTGCGAAGCTCTGTTATAGTAGTCGGGGCTGGCCAATCCCGAATGACTTGGATCTTGGCTGGATCCACATGCACCCCCTTTTCATCAATAATGTATCCCAGATATTGAACATGGGTCATGCCAAACGTGCACTTCTCCAAATTGGCACACAACTTGTGTTGCCGCAGTGTTTGGAGGACTTGTCGGATGTGATGAAGGTGCTCTTCCCAAGTCTTGCTGAAGATCAGAATGTCATCCAAGTATACCACTACAAATGAGTTGGTGAATGGCCGCAAGATGTCGTCTATCATCCTCATGAAGGTTGCGGGAGCATTCGTCAACCCGAAAGGCATCACCAGCCATTCGAAAAGGCCTTCCTTGGCTTTGAAGGTAGTCTTCCACACATCGGAGGGTTCAATTGGTACTTGGTGATACCCAGACTTCAAGTCGATCTTGCTGAAATATTTTGCACCTTTGAGTTGGTCCAGAAGGTCATCAATCCGTGGGATTGGGTACCTATTCCGGACAGTGATCTTGTTCAGCACCCAATAGTCAATACAGAGTCTCCACGTCCCATCCTTCTTCTGTACCAACACGATCGTCTCCACAAGCATGAACTTCATTCGATGTGAGCTTTCTCTGCACAGCTCCCCCAATCCGTTTTTTTTCCATACGTTAGGTAATGCAGCGTCGATAGATCCTAGCTTAGGGTAGCGTTATTCGGGGTCGATCAACCGGGTGCTTGACCGGGCAAAGCAGCAAGAGGAACCTTCGTGGGTGAGGTGAAGATGTCCCCGTACTCCTCCACGAACTTATCCATTTGTTGTTGTCGCGCAGAGGGGCCCTGTCTGGAGGTCGTGGCCACAGTCTTCTTCTTGCCCTGGGGGCGGATCATCAGAAAAACGAATTTCCTGGTTTGGGAAATGAGCTTACTACATTGTTTTGCAGTAACCAAAGAGATATTCGTAGGAGGTGGTACCTCTGGTATCCTGTACAACTTATTTCCCAAAGTAATAATAACAGCACGAGGTCGAGATTCATACACAGCATGACGCTTCCACAAGTATGGTTATCCTAATAATACATCAGAAACATCAATAGGAGCAACGTCACATAATACCTCATCCGTGAAGGGCTTGATGCTATAGGGAAGGCGGCACTGCTGGCTGACGCGGAGATCTCGTCCTCGGTGAAGCCACCCGATGGTGTATGGATGTGGGTGAGCTGTGGTCGGCAAGCCCAACCGCTTCACAGCATCTGCTGAAATGAGGTTCTTTTGGCTCCCATTGTCGACAATGAACTGTACAGGGGAGCCCTTTACCCACATCTGGGAGTGGAAGAGACGTTCCTCCTCCTCTGGATCTTCCGGTTCCTCCTTCTAGACCTTTGTAGTGGCAACAGTGGCGTTGGGCTCCGCATCAATAATCCGTTTTCCTTTTTCATTCCCCTTTTCAGGTTCTGATTCGGAGTCGGAGCATGCATCTGACTCAGAAGCCCTCATCTCGGCCACTAGCGACTGCTTGGCCCGACACTCACTTGTGTTGTGAGTGGAGCTCTTATGGAACTCACACCACTTTCCCCTGTCCTTCTTTGGCTTTGCGGTGCTGTTCTTTTCTTGTGGCTTCGATGAGTTGTCTTTAGCCGCCATGCCTTGGCTCGGTCCTTTGTTCTGCGGTTTGGAAGCACCTTTCCCTTGCTTTTGATTCGCAGATCCAAAGTCTCGCTTCTTCTGCCTGAATTTCTGCTCAATCTTGGCAGCATACCGGTATGCCGTACCAAGCGAGGAGATGTCAAGGAACTCCATTTCCTCCTGAATGTATTTGTGCAGACAGCTGCGATACTTTAGCACCAGATGTTTCTCTGAATCTTTGATACCCAACTTCGTGCGCAGGGTATGGAACAGATTCGTCAGCTCATGCACATCTTGATCCCTTTGTTGTCGCAGCGTGGTCCATTGTATGTACTTGTCCTCATAGCTCCCCACAGGATAGTACTGTTCCTTGACGGCGTCTCGGGAAGAATTCCAAGTTGGTACGGCCGAGAACAGAGAGGGTTCTGTCTGGTCCTTGTTCTCACAGTAGGTTTCCCACCAGTCCTTAACATGGGGGGTAGCTTTGAAGAGTGCAAAAATAATCTTCTCCCGGTCTGAAAAGTCATGAACAGAGAAATATCCTTCTAATAGATTCAACCATCTATCTACGGCATCTGCGTCTATTTGACCCTCAAATATGGAAATGTCAAAATTTACTTGTACCTTAAAGGGAGTCGCAACTCCAGAGTGGCTACTGGATGCAGATGCGCCGCCGGTGGGCAGCCGTTGAAGGATCTGAGCAAAGCTATCCATCATCGCGTTCCTTTGTTTTTCGAGGGCCTCTTCGAGCAATATTTTGATAGGATCTCCTGCTCCCTCATCTTTCTTTTCGTCCCCCATGGGCGTCCGTCGAGGTTTGCGAGGCTGATCTTGCAAAGGTTCCACCGCACGGCCCTAGTTTCATACCCCAAACTCTCATTGGGGACATGCAGAAGGGATCGCAGAAAAGGTATCGCTTCCGATACCACCCATCCGATCATGAACGCAACAGAATAAACACATAACCATAAATACAGAGATGCAGCGGAAATAACACTTCATTTCATTAATATCAAAGAACCGAAATTTGCTTACAGACAATGGAAATAAAACTAGCTAGGGTACTGGTAGCTATCTCTGAGAAGAGATGTGGTGGCTACAGACCTCTGAACTGCTTTACAATGAGGCGCGAGGGCCTATTTATTATCGAGAAACAATGGAGAACCCTAAACATCCCAAAAACCTAACCCTAGGAGATGAAGCGCCAAAACTATGGGCCCCGTTTGGGTAAATTGGTGTTTCAACTTCCCAGGGACGTAACTTTGGCATACTATCTCCGTTTGACGCACATGATACATCATTAGAAAGCTCTATCCGAGGACTACAGCTGTTGGGACGAATTTGATGATCAAATTCGCTGGTTGATACCCAAAAAATGTCGTTCAGGGCCTCAAAACGGCTTCGGAAGTTCAGGACACGTTTAGGGCCTCAAAACGGCTCCGGAAGTTCAGGACCCGAAAAACTGCTAAAAATAGTAATATGCCGAAACTGAAAAACTGAAAGAGACAATGGTGGGGGGCCAAGTGGAATACGTGGGTGGCCACCAATATCCACCTGGATCAACAGTAAACATAAAACAAACAAAGAGTATCAGTGTCAAAGGATAAGATTAGAGCAGAAGTGAAGAATTAAAGATTTTGATCAGAGTTTAAAGGGATTAAGACATAAATTCAAGAATCAAAAGCCTAATCCACAATCAGCAAGGAATAAAAGACCAGAAATGAATATCAAGGCTTAATTAGGCCTAAAACACAGACCAAAGAAGATTAAAAGTGGTTTAAGGAAAACAAAGAGATATATCAGTCCGAAAGGCCTCCACCACCACATCAGAGGCCAATTGAATCCTCTCCAACTACCAAAGTGCCACCTACATCTTTCAATAAATCAGAAGAAGGCAGAGTTATTGCCCAAGTTAGTGATATTTTGCCTAAAGACAGTCAGAGTTATTGCTAACCTGCCTAAAGAGTTTTAAAGTCAACAAAATCTGCCCAGCAGCTTAATACTTAATGAAAATCAATTAATACAGAGGAAATATCAGAAAACTTATCTATTGAGCTCCTCAAAGGCCGAAAAGCATTAACTTGTATTAATTGAGCCTAGAGATCTTTTCTTTCATCCCACCTCTTCATTTCTTCTATAAATACTTCTATAGAAGATAGTTTAGGGGTTGGTCTCTAGATATCTGTTGCATGAAAATAGTTTTATGAAGCTGCTGAAGCCCTGTTTGTAATTAAAGATACATAAGCTGAGAAGAGAAAGTTTTCTGATTTGTTAAGACCTTTTGGACTTGAATATTGTACTGGTTTGAACATCAATATACGAGTCAAATTCCATGGGATCCTAGTCTACATTAATGGTGATGTTTTTCTTATTGTAAATTGTCTTCTTTCATGTTTTTCATATTGTCCACTTTCTCTGATAAAGAACAACAAGCATAGAGCTAGGATTTACTGTTAAAGGTACCCTACTCTCACTGATAAGATTTATCTGTATGTTTTCCTCCTTTGAATATTTAAGAATGATTTAATACAGTCCAAACAGTCAAGGAATGTTGGTGAGCCCATGTCTTGCTGCCTAAACTTTAAAACATTGTTCTTGAATGATATTTTCATTACATGCTAAGTAAAGATTGAACTAGGGAAGTCTACAGTTAGCCCTGTCCTCTAGTTTCTTCTCCAACAGTTTGTTTTGAAAGTTTCCCTAAGAGTATGCTGAAAGCAGGCCTAGATTTTAATGATATCTTAGTTGATCTTAAGCTACTCTTATGTTTGTCTTTAATGTTTTTATCCTTTCTGAAATTAGTCATGTGGATTACTGGATTGTTTGTCTGATAAGTTAGCTTTAATACAAGCTTGTCCAAAGAATTCTATGGTTAGCCCTGTCCTTTGGCTGGTTTCAAACAGTTGCTTAAAAAGGCTTTTCTTGTTTGGAAAGTTAATAAATTCTTGTTGAATTTATTGGATTTTTCCACCTTCACAACACTTTAATGTTACATTCCATCATTTAATCTAAGAGATCTTGAGGTGTAGATGACTTGCCCCATGGTAACCTTTGTAGACTTGATGTTTCAATTAAATCCTCTATGACTCCATAGCCCAATGGATTGAAGTTGCTTCTTGCCTATCTTATTAGCTGAACCATTCTCCCACTTATTTACACCTCCACCCTTCATATAGACTTCCTTCACCTTCATCATATCCTTGCCCAACCAAAACCAAACAAAACCCTTGTTCTTAATAACTAGCCTAATATCATACTAAAAGCCTTGAAATATAAATCAATCTTTGCACTTATAGAGAGATCCCTCTCTGGATTCAAGAAGGCTAGATCCTAGAATCCCAAAGTGGTTCATATGTAGGCTTTGTAGTTTGTATTTGCCAATCTTGCAAATTACAAAGAACTAACAACTTGGTCATATTATCTTTGTTTGGCGCATACAATATATCATTGGAAAGACCTCTCCAAGTACTACAGGTTTTGTTGTGGGCCCTTGAATACGGTTATGAGCCTGCCGCAGACCTTAAAAAACGTTGTTTAGGGATCAAAACTGCTTCGGATGTCCAGGACACGAAAAACTAATAAAAATAGTAAATGTTGCTATAAAAAAAAAGGAAAAGGATGAAACTAACTAGAGTTATAGGTGGAATAGGTGGGTGGCCACCAATATCCACTTGGATCACATTGACACCAAAAGGTGATGGGAAAAATAACTACAATAATATTATTGAACTCTACGAAACAATTTTGTATGTAAACCCATGGTTTGTGCAAACTTATAATGTGTTATGCATTGTACATGCAATCACAGGGTTTTAACTTACTTAGATGTGTCCTATGAATAATATGCCACTAACTAAATATAATCGATACTAAGAAATAAAATGTTGAACTTTAATAGTTCATCCGCTTGACTCCTCGTCCCACTAAGTTCAAGAACTTCGCTCTTAATTCCTTTGAAAATATGCAAGGGTAGAGAGAGGTCTCAAATCACTATACTTGGGCAAATATTTTAGGTGAAAGAATTAACGAAACTAGGATCCTAAGGCTGCTACTAGATCACTCAACCTTTACTACCTTATCAACCATATTAGACTCCATTTAGCATACATCAAAATATTGAAAATCATAAAGTAAAAATAAGTAAAGGAAATATGTGAAAACAAAGGAATACTAGAACTAACAAGGAAAATGTGCAACATTAATATCTCATTGTGATCGACTCCTCATGTACTCAAGTTCATGACTTTTACTCCTATCTCCTCAAAAAATATGCAAAGGTAGATGAAGATCTAGGACCACTTCCTATTGAATGTGAAATTATTCAAATTAGATGGTGTCTTTGAATTAATGATCCTTTTGCTACTACTAGATTTTCCAATCCTTACAACGCTTGTGTTGATGTACTATATTTGTAGACCCACTTCAAAGAGTTGAACATTGAAAACTAAAAGCAATGATAGGAATGAAAGTGTTGCTCAAATAAGTACATGAAATGGAAATATTGTTGTAAATGAAAGTATGCAGCTAAATAAAATAAATAACAAGTAAAGGAATGGAAATGTAGAAAGAAAATACAACAATAGCCATATAATCTAGATGTAAAGGGGATTCAACCTCCATTGCAGCTTCAAAGCAAGCCCAATTCTCAAAGGAAACAATAGGGTGAATCCTTGAAGACAAAAACAATATTTAGTGCAAAAAATCTGAACCAAAAAACAACATTACTTCAAACTAGCCATCCCCCTATTGAGGAACTAGCCATGGACCAAAATTACAATATATCACTTTGAATTGAATTAAGTAATTATTTTGATTTTTTTTTTGTCCAGAGGAGCTCTCGAGTCAAACATGGTAGAGATGTTGTAATGCCCCGTTTAACATTTTAACAATTACATTTATAATTATGATTAATAATTAAACCAACGTATATACATCTTAACTCGAGATTGAGTGAAAAGAGATTTGATCCCTCTCGGCTTGGTAGATTTGGAGTTAAGATGGATCTATGTTAATTTAATTGAGGTCTGCATTATATTATATTATTATTATTATTTGATCTAATGGAACAATACAACATCTCCCCCATACTAAACTATAGAAGACCTCTCCACACAATTAAAAAATGAGAAATAAAATTAAAAACCAATATAAATAACTAAACATCCAACTTCTTTAAAAATAATTAAAATAATAACAACAAATACTTCGTTGTTAACTTTTTAATTTTGTAATCTTTAGTATAATTTTTGAGAGTTTTAAAACTACATGATATTTTATTACTTAAGTCATCTAATCACAATAACAAAAATGTATTAACAATGAGGACTTAAGCAATTGTGCTAAATCTTAGAGTTCATTCACTAAAAATATATAATGTAACATGATGAAAAATAATTATTTTTGAAATATGGAATATCTCTATGTCCATTATGTCTATGGAATATTTGTATAAGGTAGATGTACTTGAAGGGATCATTTCTTACTAGCTCAATCACAAACTTGATCCTGAGAATGTCGAGAGAATTAAACCCCTAACATCTCAATAACAAAAATGCTTTAACAATGAGGACTTAATCAATTGTGCTAGTTCTCAAAGTTCATTCACTAAAAGTATATAATGTAACATGATGAAAAATAATTATTTTTGAAATATTCAAAAATAATTATTTTTCATCATGTTACATTATATACTTTTAGTGAATGAACTTTGAGAATTAGCACAATTGATTAAGTCCTCATTGCTAATACATTTTTGTTATTGTGATTAGATGACTTAAGTAATAAAAAATGATCCCTTATTGTTATTGTGATTAGATGACTTAAGTTCGTGATTGAGCTAGTAAGAAATGATCCCTTCAAGTACATCCACCTTATACAAATATTCCATAAACATAATGGAAACCAATCTCCAAAATTCACGAACCACTTTAATATATATATAAACTAGCAATTGCACCATGTGTTGCAAAGGAAACGTTGTAAAGCAATAACATAGGAAAGAGTAGTATAGAGGAAAAAATATGTGATATGTTATGTGATTTAATTGAATATTTAACTTATAAATATGAATGATTTTATTTAAAAGAAATTATAAGTTTGGAGAATTGTTTGGATAAAAAATTGGTTTTTTTATAACCTACGCAGGCTTTTCCTTTCATAGTGAGCTTTTCCTTTCATAGTGATGTCTGATTATGCACTATGGGCCACATGGGCAAACATATAAAATGGAATCAATTTGCAAAATTGTAGGTGCAATTGTATCACATGTTGCAAAAGAAACAAGGCAATAGCATATAATACTAATTAATGCGCAATGGCATATAACACTAATTAATGCCTCTTTGACAATTATTAAAAGACATAAAAATATCTACAAAATGCAAGGACATGCTAAAATGAAATCTTACTAAAATTACACATATGGACAATGAATTTGAACCCAAGAATAGCATCAACTAGACATTACATCTCATTAATCTTTTTATTTAACTTTTTTATTTTTTTAATGTTTATCTAATAGTAATTTGATTTAGTCAAAATGCTAAACATTATATTACAACATCTCTTCATCGTGATGAAATTGAGAAAGCTTACTTCAACAAATTCCCATTTTAACAAATTAAATTAACTATAAGATTAAAAAAAATTCATCCTAATCAATATAAAAATGGAGAATAAATAAAAATTGTTGAATAAATAAATCTACAATAAATTAATTAAAAACATTTAACCCTACATAACTCTAAAATTGCAATAAAAATAACACAAACCCTATACATAATAACAGAAACTCAATATCATCTTTTTACTCTACATTTTAGATTTTTTGAAATTATATTATACATATAGTTTTTTATACATTGTAAAAATACTTAAATTTTAATAGTTTAAAGAAGAATTTTAGGTCACAGCTTTTCGATTGAACTTTGACCATTTATTGGAATTTACTATTACATATTACATTTTTTGTCCCAGGGTTTTGATTGAACTTTGATCATTTATTGGAATTTCCTATTACACTTCCCTCTTTCTTGCTTTTATTCATACTTACTCAGCTACCACCTATTACCTTTAGGTAAAAAAAAACCTCGACATAGGTTTTCCATAGCCTCTGCATGCTCTAGCTTGGCTTCTTTGATTGAACTTTGACCATTAAACTAGAAAGTTTTGAAATAGTGTGAACTACTCTAAATGGGTTTACCAAGTAATGGTAAACTTTCATTTAAGGAATCACATCATACCAAGTAATCATGTGATGAGATAAGCTACGAAATCAGGAACGCTTTACACTTCCCCTTTCTTGCTTTTATTCATACTTACTTAGCTACCACCTATTACCTTTAGGTAAAAAAAAAAAAAAACCTCGACATAGGTTTTCCACTTGGCTTCTTTGATTGAACTGTGACCATTAAACTAGCAAGTTGTCAAATAGTGTGAACTACTCTAAATGGGTTTACCAAGTAATGGTAAACTTTCATTTAAGGAATCACGTGATACCAAGTAATCACGTGACGAGATAAGCTACCAATTAATCACGTGACGAGATAAGCTACAAAAGCAGCTACCAAATCAGGAACGCTTGTGGAGTGACTTCACTCAAGAAGAGCTAAGGCTTAGTCTTGCTGAAGGTGCTACCTCTACTCACTGCATGGTTTGTATTCAATTTTAATTTGCAAATATCACAAAGTATTAATTAAAATTAGATATAGGTAGAGTACACTAATATTTAATTTTACCACTAATCTGTTGAACAAGTTTGAGGATTCAATTCACTGTTCTCATTAATAGAAAATTTTTAAAGAAAAAACAAGCCCTAATCCTGGGGCTTATTTTTATTGAGGGTTCAATTCACCTTCCTCATTAAATAGAAAAAGTTAAAGAAAAAACAAACCCTAATAGTGAGGCACATTTTTCTTCTTTCTATCCTGGAAAATGTTAAAGAAAAAACAAACCCTAATCCATTTTTCTTCTTCCTATTCTAATGCTTGTAGCAATGGGAATGACAATGTAGGCCTTTTTTTGGCATGGGGATGGCAATGTAATTTAAGAATCTGAAAATCAATGTAAGTTGAAGTTATTTTATGGTTAGTTTTGCATAGGAAAGCACTAAAGAGACATCTCATTTTTATTGCGAACAAATTGAGGGTTCAATTCACCTTCCTCATTAAATAGAAAAAGTTAAAGAAAAAACAAACCCTAATATTAAGGCGCATTTTTCTTCTTTCTATCCTAGAAAATGTTAAAGAAAAAACAAACGTTAATCCATTTTTCTTCTTCCTATTCTAATGCTTGTAGCAATGGGAATGACAATGTAGGCTTTTTTTGGCATGGGGATGGCAATGTAATTTAAGAATAAAATCAATGTAAGTTGAAGTTAGTTTATGGTTAGTTTTGCATAGGAAAGCACTAAAGAGACATTTTGTAGACAACGCCGAAAAACTGAAGTGCAAAAAGTATGAGTAAAATATTAATTATTGATATTTTATTTTTATTTTTATGTAATTTTTAGTATGAGTAAAATATTAATTATTGATTTTTTTATTTTATTTTTTTATATTTTTATTATGATCCGGTGTAAAAATGAGTATTTATTATCATAATTCAATTATGGACACGTTCTATTTCGATATAGAGAGCACATTTGGATGGAAACATTTGCATTGCTAGACACATCTAGCATCTCACAAACAAATATTATCAATAGTGTTAAGTACTCAAATAAAATGTTATGGTTAAATACTCAAATATTTTATTTATGTATTATCAATAATGTGGATGAAAACAAATATATGGCATCCCATAGACCCATGAATTGAATGATTGGAAAACCATGAATCTCATCATTCAGAACAATTAGCTATTGGTTATTAATACATAATATAGAACTCTCATCATAAAGACCCGTGAATTGAATTATTGGAATCGAAAACTATGAATCTCATCATACATAACCATTAGCTATGCACGCATCTGGGCATCTTCTTTTGAGGTTCCATTTGTAGACAATGCCCAAAAACTTAAGTGCAAAATGTATAAATATATCTTCCCTTTAGCCCGATTACCCTATGAACTTATTAGGGAGGGAAGAAAATGAATTATTTGGATGAACCAAGTTTTAAACAAGTAAACACAAAATTAGAAATCTGATTTGGGAGGATGGTATTCTCCATTGGAGGAGTACAAAAGTCGAGTATGGTAGGAGACACCTACATTTAGATGAATGGGTGTGGGTGGTGAACATGAGGTTGGTGAGCCACTTGCATATCTATGACACAGGGCAGCAGGAGGCATGGCTGCGTTGCCTACTCTTGAAAGAGTTTAGCCATCATGTGGCATATCCTTTGCCCCAAGGTATGTTATGATTTGAGGCATTGCATGGCACCTGTATGTTATGGCAGCATAATATTTGGTTGTATGGGGCATTCTACAAGTCAATCATCATGATGTTACTCCATGACTTGTATGATGAGGAGATGAGGAGGCAACAAGAGTTGTTGCTGCTTTGGATACTCTTTGAGGAGTATGGGTTGATTTTCTCCCATACTTTGCATGATGTTGCAAGAGTAGATGGTGGCACAATCATGGTGCAAATGGGCTACTCCTTAGATTTGGAGGATCAGGAGGTACTTCCACTTCGGAAGGAATCTCCCATATATAGTAGCACTGTGGTAGATGACTTTGGAATTTGGCATGTCAAAGAATGGAGCTATGAGGTGAGAGGAGCCTTATTACAAAGGCCAACAACGTTGTCACTTAGGAGCTTGGGTTTGTTGATGGAGTGTTCCCAGGATCACTTCACATATGATGCACTTGGTGAACAAGTAGGAGTTGAGAGTGATAGAGTAGTGGATGGAGACATCTATTACTATGATATGATCTTCTTGACTTGGATTTCCAAGCATAAGAAGAAAGATCTTCATGCAGCACATAGTTCATTCCTTTTCATGGAGATATGTAATACCACTATGGAGGGCTCATTCATGGATCTTATTCTCAGCCTACTCTCAGTACATGGTAATAATTGTGTTGTTTCACTTATTGATTATCTAACACAGTATTTGCATTCTCTTACCATCTCTATACAGTGCATTACTCCACAAGAGGGAAAGCCTCTATTTGGGCTTCATGGTCATTTTGGGACCAACATCTATGATGAAGAGAGCCATTTCTTGTATGGCTTTGGCAAGTGTTGTACTATTTCCTATATGCTCAGTTGATATATAATGCCATTTACTATTTACTAGTAGATGTGATGACATGCACAACTAGCAATTTGTTAGGAGACAACTTGCCATGTTATTTTCTGAAACAACAGTTAGAAAAATTGCGTTGTGACCACTTGGGAAACTGTTGGTACCCTCCAGCACTACATGAAACCTTTAGTACTTTCTCATTTGGATTCCATATGAGGATAATGTCATATTCATTTTATATGGGATGATCTAGACAAGAACCAAAGAGTGGGTCTTTAAGGATCCAATTGTCTTTTTGCTTCATGAAGGCAACATTATTGCAGCGCAAATTCAGCAACATCTCTACACTTATCATAAGTGGAGATAGAGACAATGTGGGATGGACAATTTGGTCCATCATGTTCAGCTATGCAGCCCACCTACTTTGTAGGAGCTTAAGGTGGAGGAGATCTTTCATGAGTTGCCATGTTGGAGGGTGACTCATTTTGTATGGATGATAGCTTGGGGATGGAGGCTTCACATGGGAATGATGGTTCCCCATATGCTTTAGATTACATGCCTCAATAAGGCCTATAGACAGCACATTGTTTCCTCCATGGGTATTTTACTTCTTCATGATGATAGCTATTTGGGATGGTTACCAAAAGCTAACTTGCATACTTGGGAGGGGAAATTTGGAGATTTATTGATGAGACAACATCTTGTTCCCTAGAGGAGTTTATCATATGAGGATGCTACAGAAGGAGGAGAGGAGACACTTCAGTTCTATCCTTGCAGTTTCTTGAGGACAAACAATATTTGGGAGGGGAGGACTGTAATATTCCTAAATTAGCATGCAGCTAATTGGAATATTAATTTTGCTCTTGTCATTTAGTTTGGTGAATAAATGGGTGGGAAGGCCCATAAATATCTTTAGTAGGCATAAAATCCCTCTTAATGTGAAAAGGGATCATATTCATTGCTGGATAAAGCACCCTCATGTGTGAACAGGGGCTAATGCATGTGGACAAGGTCAAGTTTGACCAAGTCAACAGCGCTGGTATGGAGGGAGTGGATCATCATTAGGAGACAACGCAGTGTGAATGGGAGGAAGACTCCATGATGGTGGAAACCCTAATGAGTGGGACCCAAGGTGAGAAGGCTCACATTTTTTATAAGGACGGCAAGGCAGCCATAGTGAGTTATGTTATTAATTATTGATTTTGTGATCTGCATGACTTCTTGCATTCTTCAGCTGTTTAGTTGAGCTTGAAGTGCTATTTAGCACTGGGTGTTTCCGAGCAGGAATCCCACCTCTTCCCTTGAGGTAGCCTCTTGGAAGAGTATTGTACTATCATTTCCATACATCTGTCATTCTGGACAAGCTTCAATCTTCAGCCACAGTGCAGTTTCTGTTCAGATCTATGTTGTGTTGCAGGGTGTTGCAGTGGAGGGTTGAGAAACCCACTTTCTGAGTTATTTTTTCAAGGGAGGAAGCATTATTCTCATTGGGAGATCAGAAAAGGAGATTATTGAGATTTCTTTCACATCTTGGCACCGGGCCAACCTATTCCCATCATCTACAGTGCAAAATTCTTCCTTGACTGCGTTATCCTAGAGAGCACTTACAGTGGGGGTTTCAGTGCTTGATTTGGAGGGTGAGATCTTCAGTGTTAGGATTAGCCTTTCACTTGAAGGATCTATTGGAGGAGATCTCTTCATTATATATATCATCTTCAGCGATCTCCATCTAGTTATTCAGTAGCAGCTGCAATTCAGCCCTAGGGATGCATTCCAGCATTTTGGTATTTTGGGTATTTCATGAAATCCTTCCCGGGTTCTCTTGGAAAGGTGTTTAGGAATCTTGATCTTCACTCCTAGCATTATTTGAGCTATATAATAGCAGATCTACATTGATCTATCTTTATGCAGCAGTTTATGCCCTAAAACTATGTTGTCATGGCTCATGGCATTTGTATAGCAGCATTTCTCATGTATTAGAATATTTTCCTATTGGAGGCTTGTTTCCCATTGCTTGAGTGACTTGATCCTCAAGATCTTGTGCTTAATTGTTTGCTGATATATTTAATAAAATGGTTGTACATTTGTCTCATGTAATGGTGTATTGATTTATTCACTGCTCTTTCCATTATTGTGTTTACATATTGTTGCCTTCCCATTTGGGAATATTACATACTAAATTCAACGTATCATAATGTTGATTGGGTAAAATGGGTACCTCACACCTGATTCAAGGATGAATGGTTGAATCCATTGGGAATTTTGCAAAAACATTTGACATGTGAAGTTCATTATGCTCTTACTCTTCAATATCACTTTAAACTCTTGCTACATTTCTAATCTAATGAATAGTTGAATTTCCCATATTAATTGTTGAAAATTTTAGGAAAAATGGCTAGTTGGGTAACACAAAATAAAAAGAATCCTTATAAGAGTTTATACCATCATGGCCTAGGGAAAAATTTTGATTGTGGTAGAAATTTCTAGTATAATTGATACATGGGAAATTTTTCAAAGTCAAAATAAGTTTAAACCACAACTTGGAGAAGTAGTTGTATAGGAATGTGTAGAACATAAGAATGATGATATTGATGATGGTCTTGGTGGGGACCTTGGCTCCCCAAAACTGAGGCCTTCATCCCTCCTCAAAAGAAATTGGAAAAAACAAAAGTTGGTACTCCAACATAAAATATTCCAACGATTGAACCTCCAACTAAAAAGATTACTAGGAATATGGAAAAACAAAGGAATGTCCAAAATATTCAAGTGACAACCCCTACCACTTAAGAACATGCAACTAAATAAACCCCAATTTTTCACGACAGTGAAGGGGAGGATGCTAGAACCATTGGAGGGTTCTTCATAACTAAAGGAAACAAAAGGATCAAAATCCAAATTCACCAAGTGAGCTACCTCTTGAGTCACCTCCCAGTGAAGATGTTAGACAGGTTTATCAGAGTTCCAAACCCTTCATTCCATATGTTAGTGAAGATGTTGGACAAGTTGACCCAAGCTTCCAACCCTCCAAACCAGTTGTCAGTGAGTATGTTGGATAGTTTGAGCCCAATATTTTAACTTTGTACTTACCTATTTTGCCATAGATTTCTACATATTTAAGCGCAAAACCCTCCAACAAGCATCTAGAGCTAAATGTTGCTTAATTCAATTCATTTCCTAAGTCTTTAGTCGAATAAAGAGGGTTTTTATGCTAACCTCACTAATGATGATTTTTTAAATTTAAATCTTGCACCACTAGGCTATTTTTGGTACTCGAGTTCATTGATTGGCATATGTGTGCTCGCCCAAATGAGAAATGATAACATGATTTTTGAAGGTTGACTTGGTAGTATGGATTTTATCTCTTGGTTTGCACCAAGACTTCTTTAGGTCAGCGTGAGTTTTGGTCAATCACATTCAAAGTTCCTTGTGCACAGGTTGTTAGCGAGATTTCCCTTCATGATATAATGTTACTATTTGTATGCATTCTATGTCATATGAATAGTATGTCAATATTTGGTTGTTTCCAGTGCCATTACAATTTTGTCGATATGATTATACAAGATAAGAGAGGGTTGATCTGATTAGTTACCCTAGCCATTATTGATACTTTATTTTACAGGAATGAGGGAATTAGGTTAATCCCTATAACTGATATCATACACATTTTTATTCACTTTGTAATATAAAACAAGGGAGAAAAGAGGAGAGAAGGTTATTGTTGTTGGATGTTGAACAAATATTGTAAAACCACTTGTGTGATTTATTTTTTATAGTGTGATATGTATGGACCGGTGATATTATTGTAACTTGAACAAATCTTTTCATAATACAAGTCAAATTTCTAATTAATGGTATTATTGTGATTGTAAATAAGTAGCTTGATGCCCAGTTGGGAAGGGCCCACCAACCTTAAACATAAATTTTCTCTATATTTCATTCATTAGTTGCAATTTTGATTTAGAGCTTTTACTACAGCATTTAATTTTCCCTAATGTAACATTTGATTCATTACTATACATGTGTATTTAGATCTCTTGCATCATTTGCTTATTTTGTTCTTTGAGTAAGCGTATTCAATCATTTATTTACAATGTTTACGTAGTTTATATGATGTCCTTCTCATTTATTTTCTAGCCACTATGATTTAGTGAAAATTGGGATTGTTGCAATTGTCCTTTGAGATATAAATTGATCACCCTTTACAATTACAGAAGCACATAGAGAAAGTTTGTAATTCGAACCTTTTATGAGGCCAGGTTTAAAGAGATGGATAGTTGGTTTCATTGTGACTTTTAGACACTTTGTCTCAACAGTACTTTGTTTCATATTGCAGTACTATGTTTTTTTTTATCGCAAATATCATCTAGAATTCCCTCACATCTAAATCGAATCTTACTTGTGAATATAAGAACACTTAAAATTGTTAAGTGAAAGATTGCATCCCCAGCCCTGTAAGTGAACAAATGACTAATCGTTGGCTTTTGAAATCGATATGTTCATCAACATCTTAGTTTCCTTCAAGCACAAACAACTTAAACATTCACTAAATAGTATTAAATATATACCAGATTGATTTATAATTTAAGTAATGTATGACACAATATGAATATTGAATCATGGTTGCACTTAATATCAGTTTGTGAATGAGTAAGATTGTTTGATATTTCTTTCTTCAAGTAGTTTTCCTCAATATTTGAATAGATCATAGAATATTTTTCTCACTTTACAAGTAAGTTGGGTATCTTAGACTTCATTCCATAGCCTGCACATATTGTTTTTACATCTCATACATTTACGAACTGGATTGACAAGTGTTTATTGAACAATAAATAAATAGCCCAACAATGAATATCAACACAGAATTAGACAAATGTAATGAATGGAATGTGGAGTGTTGGAGTATATAAAGGACAAATGAAATGGTAGCAATAGAGTCAATGTAAATGTGCATGGAATAAGTGAATGACTAAATGAATGAAATCATGAATGCAATGAAATAATGATAAGGAATGAGCATGAATATGCATATGAAACTATGTTTGCAATTGTAGCTTGAATAATTGTCAATTTTGAATTTCTATATCCTGATTCATGCACTTTTGAAATGTGAAATATGTTGAGGTTGCCTTGAAATAATGTTGGAATGCATATTGTTTTCTTGGATGCATGTTTTCCTTGAATTTCACTGTTGTCTTGGAGATATGTAGAGAAAATTGGAACTTTTAAATATTGTGTTTTCTTGTATACTTAAGAGGAAGTGATATTATGTTTTGATATTGTTTGGAAATAGAGAATATTCTTTGGAAACATATATGATCCCCTTGAGTTTCGAATAACTGGTGATCCTTTGGAAACTATAGTGATTTCCTCTTATGGAACTTTAAAACTTGTACTTATACTCGGCTTGCTTGTTGTTCTAAGGATGCTTCTTTCATATTTTAAAATTTGGAACCTAGTGATGAAGAGTATAAGCCATTGTGTGAATCTAGAACTTTTCACGATGTTCCCTAGACATGAGTTATGAACCTCAATGTTTTAAATGTTTATGAAAACTATGTGAAACCTCAATATGTGATCCAAACTTAAAAATGAACGCAACCGAATACAAATATATCATAAATATAGAGATGCAGCAGAAATAAAGTAGTTTGGGCAATGGTAGCTTATCTCTGAGAAGAGATGTGGTGGCTACATGCCTCTGAACTGTGTTTCAATGAGGCTCAAGCCCTTTTTTATTATTAGAAAACAATATAAAACCATAAACAACCAAAACCCTAACCCCGGGAGATATAACGCCAAGAGTTTGTGGGCCACATTGGGTTAGTTGTGCAGTCAACTTCCCGAGGTCGTAAATTTTTCATCTTATCTATGTTTGGCGCATATGATACCTCATTAGAAAGATATTTTTGATTATTACAAGGCTTAATACAAGTCCCTACCTATGGCTACAAGCTTGTCGTGGACCTCAAAAAAATGTCTTTTAGGGGGTCAAAAATGTTCCAGAAGTTCACGACCCAAAAAACTGCTAAAAATGGTAAATGCTGCTACAAACAAGGAAACTGATGAAACTGACTAGAGGTCTAGGTGGAATAGGCAGGTGACCACCAATATCCACCTGGATTATTCCTCCCTCCTTAGGAAGAAAGTATCCCCATTGTGTGCGAAGCCTCCATGAGGTGAGGAAATTTATGTTGAACCTGGTCTCTGGAAATAAACTAGCTCGGGCAATGGTAGGTTATCTCTGAGAAGAGATGTGGCGGCTAAATGCCTCTGAACTATATTAAAGTGAGGCTCAAGGGCCTTTTAATTATTGAAAAATAAGATAAAACCCTATACAACTAAAACTCTAACACCAGGAGATGGAACTCCAAGAGTTTGTGGGCCTCGTTGGGGCTAGTTGGGCAGCCAACTTTCCGAGGTCGTAACTTGGTCATATTATCTCTGTTGGAAAGATCTCTTTGAGTACTACATGTTTTTCTGTATGCCCCTTCCTATGGTTAAGAGCCTACTGCGGACCTCAAAGAAAAAATCGTTAAGGGGGTCAAAACTACTCTAAAAGTTCATGACCCGAAAAAACTGCTAAAAATAGTAAATGCTGTTATAAACGAGGAAACTAATGAAATAGACTGGAGGTCTAGGTGGAATAGGCAGGTGGCCACCAATATCCACCTGTATCAGCCCTCCCTCCTTATGAAGCAATGGTCCCCATTGCGTGCAGAGCCTCCATGAGGTGAGGAAATTTATATTGAACCTCGTCCCTGTAAATAAACTAGCTCGGGTGTTGGTAACTTATCTCTAAGAAGAGATGTGGCATCTACATGCCTCTGAACTATATTACAATTCTCAAGGGCCTTTTATTATTTAATAACGAGAGAAAATCATAAACAACCAAAAACCTAACCCAGGAGATGGAACGCCAAGAATTTGTGGGCCCATTGGGGTTAATTGAGTAGCGAACTTCCCAGGGTCGTAACTTTGTCATATTATCTTTGTTTGGTGCATACGATACCTCGTTGGAAATATCTCTCTGATTAATACAGGATCTAGTGCAAGCCCATAGCCATAGGCCTATGTCCTAGCTAATAAACGATCTTTACCACTCTTTGGCCTCCCATTTCCAATTTCTCATCTCCAGGAACAAGGAACTGGCTGATGGACTTGCTGCAAACCTCAAGAAATGTCGTTTATGGGGTCAAAACTACTCTAGAAGTTCAAGACCCAAACAAATGCTAAAAATAGTAAATGTTTCTATAAACAAGGAAACTGATGAAACCGACTAGAGGTTTAGCTGGAATAGGCAGGTGGCCACCAATATCCACCTGGATCAATCCTCCATCCTTCAGAAGCAATGGTCCCCATTGCGTGCAGAGCCTCCATGAGGTGAGGAAATTCCTGTTGAACCTAGTCCCTGGAAATAAAATAGCTCGGGCGATGGTAGCTTATCTCTAAGAAGAGACGTGGTGTCTAAATGTCTCTGAAATGTATTACAATGATGCACAAGGGCCTTTTTATTATTGAACAACAAGAGAAAACCTTAAATAACCAAAACCCTAACCCCAAGAAATGGAACACCAAGGGTTTGTGGGCCTCGTTGGGGTTGGTTGGGAAACCAACTTTCCAGGGTTGTAACTTGGTCATATTATCTTTGTTTGGTGCATACAATACCTCGTTAGAAAGATATTTCTGATTAAATCAGGACTTGAAAAAATAATAAAAATAATAAATGCTGCTATAAACAAGGAAACTAATGAAACCTACTGAGTCTGTGTGAATAGAAAAGACCAATATGTCCCAGGACTGTCCCTCCTCCTTAAGAAGCAATGGTCCCCATTTCATGCAGAGCCTCCATGAGGTGAGAAAATTTATGTTGAATCTGGTCCTTGGAAATAAACTAGCTTGGGCAATGGAAACTTATCTCTAAGAAGAGATGTAGTAGCTACATGCCTATGAACTATGCTACAATGAGGCTCAAGGGCCTTTTTATTATTGAACAATAAGAGAAAACCCTAACCCCATGAGATGGAACGCTAGGAGTTTGTGGGCCTCGTTGGGGTTAGTTGGGCAACCAACTTCTCGGGGTCGTAACTTGGTCATATTGTCTTTGTTTAGTGTGTACGATACCTCGTTGGAAATATCTCTTCGAGTACTACAGGATTTACTCCAAGACCTTTCCTATGACTTTGGGCTTGCTGTGGACCTCAAAAAGACGTCGTTTAGGGGGTCAAAACTGCTCTGAAAGTTCAGGACCGGAAAAAACAACTAAAAATAGTAAATGTTGTTATAAATACGAAAACTGATGAAACTGACTTGAGGTCTAGGTGGAATAGTTGATTGGCCACAAATAATCCACATGGATCATTCCTCCCTCCTTAGGAATCAATGGTCCCCATTTCATGCAGAGCCTCCATGAGGTGAGGAATTTTTTGTTGAACCTAGTCCCTGTAAATAAAATAGCTCGGGGGATGGTAGCTTATCTCTAAGAAGAGATGTGACGGCGACATGCCTTTGAACTATGTTCTAATGAGGCTCAAGGGAATTTTTATTATTGAACAATAAGATAAAACCCTAAACAACCAAAACCCTAACCCAGGAGATGGAACGCCAAGATTTTGTGGGCCCAGTTGGGGTTAGTTGGGCAGCCAATTTCTCGGGTTTGTAACATGGTCATATTATCTCTAATTGGCACGTATGATACCTCATTGGAAAAATCGCTCCAACTACTACATGATTTTTTGTAAGACCTTGCCTATGGCTATGGGCCTACTTCAAATCTCAAAAAAACGTCGTTTAGGGGGTCAAAACTTCTCTAGAAGTTCAAGACACGAAAAAATGCTAAAAATGGTAAATGCTGCTATAAACAAGGAAAATGATGAAACTGACTGGAGGTCTACGTGGAATAGCTAGGTGGCCACCAATATCCACCTGGATAATTATGGGATATTGATGTGCCATTTTTTGTTTGCATATTTATTTATATATTTTCTATCCTCGAAATTCCATAGAAGTTGATGTCTTGAAGTGGTAAATCATGGCCAACTTTAATGAAAAACTCCAAGCTTCAATAGATCACACCTATTATTTTGATATCAAAACTAGTTAGCTCCCTTATCATGGTTTTAGTATTACAATCATCAACTTATGCTATCCTTTTTATCTCAACCCAAGCTTACACTTTGTATATGTTGTCAGCCTTGTTTGGTTTTCTTCATCCTTGTAATAATTCAAATGAATGGCATAATTAAAAATGATTGGCATCGTGGTCGACATGATTTTTTCCTACTTATTATCCTTGTTGGAATTAATATCCTTATTGTTTTAGGTTTATGTCAAATAACCAACCACCATGCCCCCAACAATTCTGGTATAATAATGTGTATAAAAACATTGGGTAATGGAATTCACACTCACAATGATTATTGGAGTTTAAGGCTATGTGACATACATTTGTAATGATTGGATGAGGATACATGCATGAAGGTTATTGATGTTTGCATGTGTTAAAGGTGTTAAAGTGTGCCTTCAATTTTTTTCTCATAGACAAAATACTAGACAACTATGGTATAAATGCATGTACAATGTTGTCATGAGATAGAGCATCTTGTAGATGCCTTTGCCACGCTCCTCGTGAAGAAACTAAGTTATATTGTCCCCTGCAAAGTCATGTAGTATTCTTGTTGATTGATGTTTGTAGGTGTTTTAGTTCTATTCATATTTTACATTAAAAATAATTATAAAGACACTTATAGCTCCATGTAGAAACTTATCTATGGACTTACATGTAGATTCTTCTAGAAGCCTGCATGTGGAATTTCCTTTGGAAACATGTGCATGGAATTTCAAATGTAACTTGCTAAAATTTGTGTAAGTGAAATAATGCGCATTATGAACCTTATGTAGTGGATAAGAGCTTAGGAATGAGCGCAATGAGGAGAGTCAAATGGTGGATGTAAAATACAAAATTGAGTTATAATTACAAATATTTTTGTAATTCATGAGCTCAAGCTTCAAATTTGACTTCCCATAGGATCTCGTAGTGGTGTAGTGATCCTAGTTTGACTTATAATTTACAATTGTTAAGTTAGATTTTTTTTCTTTCGAATATTGTTGTTGAAACTAAAGAGAATAGATATTGTAGTGGTTTTGAATGTGTTCTCTTATTTTTTAATTTTTGACTCCTCTTACTTTTAACTAATATTTATTGGAGGGGTTGAGAGGAATACGTTTGTAAGGTGGTTGGATTTAATTTTTTTTATAGAAATCTCCTAGAACTTGATGGTTTAATATTTTCTAGTTGTTGAAATCTCATTTGATACTGCAAATGTGCTCTATTTTCTTTTTTATTATCTAGTGTTGAGAAGTGTAGTAAAAAGGCCTCAATTTGACTTTGCCTTGGTCAAATTGAGAAAATTTGAATTTCCACATCAACGAAAAACTTGGAGGTAGTTAACTGAGGTTACATGGCTCTTGTCACTCAATTAGCTTAGTAATTTGAGTTAGAGAGCTTGGACTTCAGTTAAGCATGTGGGATTGCTAATTTGTAGTAATCAAGGTAATTTATTTCCAGTTGTATTCAATTAACTAGTTCTAATTGTTGATAGAACTAGTTGGAGGTCACTTGTGCATTGGGACAACAGTATAACTCAGTGATCATCCAGTTAACTAGTGAATCAACCAAAAATAGCTAGTGCATGCATAGAATTAAAGTTCCCCAATTATGGTGGAGGTTACAAGGAAGTGTAACATCAGTTCTAGATGAGTCTTGAGTGTACAAGTGTTGCGTGCAGTCAAAGGATCAACCTTGGGAATTGTGCAATCAATTGGAGGAAAATTCCTAAAAACTAGGGGCCTAATTCCTTAGGATTTGCGCTAGGAAATAGGATCTCAAGTTGAGGCATAAATTGAATAAGTCTAGGTCAGATCTTCTCATTGAGTAGAGAGATAGGTTATTCACTTATAGGTTGAGCTCAGAGTGAGCTAGAAATTTTCATACATTCTTTATTCATCTTATTAATGCAAGCAGACTTAAGGGGTTTTTACCAGTTGGTTTCCCCTAGATAAATTTGTGTACTTGTGTATGTGATCGATGCATGTTTGCGTTTGTTGTTATAAATTGTGAATTAATTTCCGCAAAGCAGTAGAGTAGAATTGTGTCTCTTAATTTAGATTGATTTTTTTGAGCAGTTGCAATTCTATCACCAAATTTCTACATCTAGGTCTAGGATGTTGGTTGTTCAAAAGTTGATAATTAGGAGTGAATAAAAAGTAGTGTAGGCCTAAGAATGATTGAACCTGCATAAATATGATATTCAATATCTCTTCCTTATGTGGTTTGAAATTTGTTATTGTAGACTGCTTGCCTTTGAAAGTTATACTATGTTGATTTGGCATGAAAGCAACGTATGTTGATGTAGTTGTTTTTTGATGGTTACTTTAGAATGGTATAGGGATTTTTTTCATGGAATAATGTGAATGTTCTTGCTATTGGTTGGATACATTAACCTTCATGTAACATATTCTCAAAATATATGATTCATAAATTGAAATTTGTATTCTAGAAATGAATGATGTATAGTTGAAATGTTTTGATTGGCATATGCCAACTGATGTAGATTGTTTATTATTTATTATTGTATGATATTGTGGTTGATGCAAATTAAATCGGAGGAATTCCCCCTTACATTTTGGTAAAATTTATGTTAGGTTAAACTTGACTCAATGAAAGAGAAAAAGTTGTTAGGATGATTGTGGTGGTTTAGCACATGGTTTGGTAGCACATGTTATTAGAGCCTATGGGTCACATATGATGAAGCCTTTAAAAGGCTTGGGGATTCTCCATTGTAATGTGTCATAGTTGAGAAAAATTCTCAATTGGTTGAGGCAGGGGTGTTAGCTGGCTTGGTTGCATTTAAGTCATTTTCCCTAGTTGGGGTTTTCCAAGGTAAATAATATGCGTCATCACTATTGATGTAATTATTTTAATTATTTTCTTCTTACATCAATTTAATTATTAATAAGTGGCATCAAATCCAAAATAAGGGCCAAAAAGGTAAAGTTTCTACTTGGTGAAGGAAATATAGTGTTTGGTCAAGCAATCAAGGGGTTGAGAGCAATGCATGGAAGACTTGCCTAAAGAGACATGAGATCATTGGTTCAAAAAACATATTCAAAGGCAAAAATTGAAGCTAACATAGATGGAAACCATATAAGGATGTTGATTATGATGAAATGGAATGAGGAGAGCACCTAGTGTGAGCAAGCGTGTAGAAGCGAGAGAATATTCAGAAGTGTGAGAAGTGCGAGAGAGCAATAACAATAATAATAATAATAATAACTTTGGAGATGAAATTTGTAAATTACATGTATACAAGCATGAAATTGTAATACCCAGATAATCATGCATGCCTATGTTGGTAAAATCTTGGCATAAACGGAGGTGATAAGGGAGGAGAGCATACAGATTTACCCAGTCAAGTTTGAAGGGAAAATGGTAGGTTAAACTTGACTTGGTGAAAGAGTCAAAGTTGTTAGGTCAATTATGGTGGTTTCAAGCACATGGTTTTGGTAGCTCATGGAATTAGAGCCCATGGATTACATGTGATGAAACCTTTAAATAGATTGGGGATTCTCCACTATAATATGTTAGAGTTGAGTAGAAGGATAATTTGGTTGAAGCTAGGGTGTTAGTCGGCTTTGATGCATTTAAGTCAAGTAATGGTTGCATTTAAGCCATAGGATAATAATAGAACTATTGTTGGTTAGATTTTCCCCAACTAGGGTTTAAATATATTGTGTTGTTTCTATCTATGTAATTGTTTTTAATTATTTTATTCTTATGTAAATTTAACTATTAACATTTTAGAGCTTGGATATATAGAAAAAACAAGTGTAGAATAGCAATCAAGTGTAAACATTCTTGGTTTTTAAAGTAGATAAAAATGTTTTGAGCTTGAATGGGTTTTTAATTTTTGAGTATTAGTGGAGTTAACCTTGAATTGTAAAAACTCTTTCTAAAGATCTACCTTATCCTTGTAGACTTTTAAATGTGACCCTCAAATCATATTTGGAAATAAGACGATTTGGATTCCTCATATAATAGAATATATGCAATCTTTTGAGTGGACTTAAATATGAAGCTTATAATCATCTAAGTTTTCCCTTCCTTGAATTTTTAAGACGTGATAGTGTTTGTAGAATAGAGTGTGTAGGTCCTTTTGAGCTTAAATATCCTCTACTTGCGTGTGAACTTATATGTAGCAACCATTAACAATACTTTCTAAACTTGTTTTTTCCCTTTTTCTTCAAACACAAGTGCCATTTGATAGATTTAACTTATGCTCTACCTAAGAGTGCCCCAAGGGTTTTCACCATAAGTGTATATTTTTATACAAATCAAGATTCATGAAAATATCAATTTTCAAATCAATATATGTCCTATGATTCCTTGTGAGAGGTTTTCATCATAGGTGGTTTTTTCTTTTTCTTTTTTTAGTATTTCTTCTTCTTATTTTGAGATTGTCTTTATTGGAGGCAAGGGTTTCCTTCATTCACATCAATTGTGATATGTATATTGATGATTTTATTGGATCTATAACTTATGCTATGGAACCAATCATTGCACCTCATAACCTTCTAGGGTTTCACCCTGTTTCATCAAAATTTATGCAACTTTTGTTCGTATTTTATTTTACCTTATTGAGCCTTGGTGATCTGTAAAAAATAGCAAATATCCTTCAATATACCATGAGATTATGGAAGAAGAGAGAAATGATCACAAATGATACTTATGAAATAGCTATGAAAAGGAGTCATGAAATAGTTTTCAATTTAACATGTTGAGGAGTAGTAGCTAGCTTAAACTATGCAATGTTTTTTTTTGTATGATATCAAATTGGAGCTATCCAAAATCCATTTATAAGCTATTTTTTAGAGAAATTTCTAGTATATATGGCTTTTTTGGCATGTGAAATCTTAGAAATGGCATACATGTCAAAGTTGTTTATAATTTCTAGCTTGGTCCAACTATTACATTTTTGGGCATAATTTTTTCTTTGATGTGATTCCAATGGGATATGAAACCTAATTCATAGAAATATTTCCAATAGAAGTTTGTTGCAAAGATACCTTTAATTGATGTCTAAAGTATGGAAGGATAACAACATATAAGATTGGAACAATGCATATTTTGGGACAAGAAAACATTATTTGGGCATAATTTTATTATACAATGTCAAAATGGAGTGACTCCAATTGGATTGGAGACTAGAATTGGATGGATATGCTTATGTATAAACAAATTTCGAAAAAGAATCTTCATTTTCTCCCTTAATATATGATTGTCTTGATTGTGCTTTTAGAAGTTTTGTCCTATTTTTTCACAAAAATCCAAGAATCTTAGAATACATACCTAGAGGTGATTGATGTGGATATTTTGACTTTCCTTAATTAATGATATCCATTTTTTCCCATTTGATTTTCCCTAGTAGTGTTGGTGAGAGTGCTTCCTTTCTTAGATTATTTGTTACTTGCCCTACACCAATTTTAAGAACATGTTTGCAATATATATTTAAATTATTCGTGCGAGCATCTAAAATTTATCCAAAAAAACTATTGAATTAGTAGAAACACTATAAAGAGATATATGAAAGGTTGTATTTCACCTTCAACCATGACCATTACTATAATATATAATCCTAAGCTAAGAATGTTCATTCCATTGTAGTTTCAACACCTCCACAAGCAATGACACCAAAAATTTATGGGAAAAAGAATTACAATAAGATTATTGAACTCTACAAGACAACTTTGTATGTAAACCCATGGTTTGTGCAAACTTATAAGGTGTTATGCATTGTACATGAAATCACACGGTCTTAACTTACTTAGATGTATCCTATGAATGATATGCCACTAAATAAATATAACTGATACTAAGAAAGAAAATGTTGAACTTTAGTAGTTCATCCCCTTAACTCCTCATCCCACTGCGTTCATGATCTTCGCTCTTAATTCCTTTGACAATATGCAAGGTTAGAGAGAGGTCTCAAATCACTATACTTGGGAAAATATTTTAGGTGAAAGAATTAATGAAACTAAGATCCTAAGGATGCTACCAAATCAGTCAATCCTTACAACCTTATCAATCATATTAGACTCTATTAAGAATACATCAAAATATTGAAAATCGTAAAGTAAAAAGAAGTAAAGGAAACGTGTGAAACAAAGGAATACTAGAACTAACAAAGCAAATATTCAACATTAATATCTCATTGCGATCGACTCCTCATGTGCTCAAGTTCATGATTTTTACTCCTATCTCCTCAAACAATATGCAAATGTAGATGAAGATCCATGACCACTTCCTATTGGATGTGAAATTATTCAAATTAGATGGTGCCTTTGAATTAATGATCCTTTTGCTACTACTAGATTAGCCAATCCTTACAACATTTGTGTCGATGTACTATATTCGTAGACCCACTTCAAAGAGTTGAACATCGAAACTAAAAGAAATGACAAGAATGAAAGTGTTGCTTAAATAAATACATGAAATGGAAATATTGTTGTAAATGAAAGTATGCAGCTAAATAAAATAAATAACAAGTCAAGGAATGGAAATGTAGAAAGAAAATACAACAATAGCCATCTAATCTAGATGTAAAGGGGATTCAACCTCCATTGTAGCTTCAAAGCAAGCCCTATTCTCAAAGGAAGCAATAGGGTGAATCCCTCAAGACAAAAACAATATTTAGTGCAAGAAAATTGAACCAAAAAACAACATTACTTCAAACTAGCCATCCCCCTATTGAGGAACTAGCCATGGACCAAAATTACAATATAACACATTGAATTGAATCAAGTAATTGTTTTTATTAATTTTTTTGTCCATAAGAGCTCTCGAGTCGAACATGGTAGAGATGTTGTAATGCCATGTTTAACATTTTCTCATGGTCAAAATAAAATAAAAAATTAAATTAAATTAAAAACATAAAATTAATAATTACATTTATAATTATGATCAATAATTAAACCAACATATATCCATCTTAACTCGAGATCTACCAATTTCCTAGAGGGATCAAATCTTTTGAGATGCAAACCACTTTTAGAGTGAAAAGAGATTTGATCCATCTCGGCACTTGGTAGATCTGGAGTTAAGATGGATCTATGCTAAGTTAACTGAGTCTACATTATATAGTATTATTATTATTATTTGATATAATGGAACACTACAAGATCTCCCCATAATAAACTATAGAAGGCCTCTCAACACAATTAAAAAATGAGAAATAAAATTAAAAACCGAAATAAATAACTAAGCATCCAACTTCTTAAAAAATAATTAAAATAATAACAACAAATACTTAGTTATTAACTTTTTAATTTTGTAACCTTTAATATAATTTTTAAGAGTTTTAAAACTACATGATATTTTATTGCTTAAGTTATCTAACCTCTCAATAACAAAAATACTTTAACAATGAGGACTTCATCAATTGTGCTAACTCTCAAAGTTCATTCACTAAAAATATATAATGTAACATGATGAAAAATAATTATTTATTTTTGAAGTATTCAAAAATAATTATTTTTTATCAAGATACATTATATATTTTTAGTGAATGAACTTATAGAGTTAGCACAATTGATTAAGTCCTCATTGTTAAAGTATTTTTGTTATTAGAATGTTAGGGGTTCAGTTCTCTGGCCATTCTCGAAATCAGATTAAGTGATTAAACTAATAAAAAAATGATCCCTTCAAATACATCCACCTTATACAAATATTCTATAAACATAATAAACACCAATCTCCAAAATCCACGATTTAAAATAGATATAGGTTAACTATACAAAATTCAAAATATACCATAAATATGTTTCCAACATAATTTAATTTGTAAATGCCCATCCTTTTGTTTGGCCCCCACATCGTGGAACTTTTATATCGCAATTAAATAATTGGCATTACATGTATCTTGTGGACCTATGAGCGTGAGGTTGACACTATGAGTGCAAACCCACCTCTTTTGAACAATATTTAGTGCATCTATTAAAATACGTTTTAGTAAGCGTTGGATGCACATTTGTTCCAATGTTATTTGTATTATTTACATACCTAATCATTGCATGCCTCTAAATTTGACTTCATTTTCCATGATTTTTGGAGAATTCAAGGTCACCTCACTAATGGATTAAACGAATGGATCTTATCAACTTTTTTTTTAGTGGATTATTAAAATTTAATATTAATGATTTAATTCAGAAATATTTTAGGGGTGATGTTTTTTTTTTTTCAACAGATGGAAAAACCTATCATAACTCAGTTGTCAAACTAGCAGTGAGGACAACCATCTTTGGCTGCTATCCACGAAAGCAGGCTGACTCATCACCGTTATTCAAGGAAAAACCACGCCACCTGTAATAACCCGCTAGTGCTCCGTAAGGGAGCAGGCTTTCACTCGTGCCAAATGCCTCTGGGTCTTGGGCCGTTAACCTGTTTCCTTACGTCCGAGGAAGACGAGCTCTTAGCCAAGCAGAAACAGTTTTAGGGCATACTCCAGGCCCTTAGGGGTGATGTTGTTAAATAAACTTAAACAATTAAAAAGAATACAATTAATTTTTATTGTAACACAATCTAAATAACTTTTAAAATAAATTTCAATTTATGTTTTTAAATTAAAATGATAAAATATAGTCAACTTTACAATATATTACTATAATTTAATAATTATATATTTTGAGTATATTTAAATTTATATTTTAATTAAATATAAAATATATTATTAATTTTACTATATATTCATGAATAATAGTAATAAATTACTTTTGAATAATAGTAATAAATTACTCTTGATTTTGAGTTACTTTTGAAAACTAAAAAATGTTTGCTTGCTTAATTTAATAAGAAAAGTAATAAGTACTTTGTTATATTTATGAATTATTAATGAAATAAATAAATATTATTATTTTTATCAGTTGATAATGAACCAAAAGATTAATTTACACATATGTATATGATAAAAATAATTAATTAGTTATGTACATATATACATGACAATTTTAAAAGATTAATATACACATATGTATATGACAAAAATAATTAATTAGTTATGTACATATATATGACAAATCGAAAAGATTAATATACACATGAATATGATAAAAATAATTAATTAATTATGTATATATATACATGACAAATTTAAAACCAGTTTAGATCCATGGTAAGCATGGATCTAGTAAGAGACGAGAGATCAAATCTCTTGCTTTGAAAGCTTCTTTTAGAGTGCAAAATTTGAATAAAATGTTTGCATCTCCACAAATTTGATCCTTTGAAGAGAGAGAACACTTGTAATTAATTTTTCATTGTTTATGCTCCATTTTTTAATGTATAAAATGGATCAAAATTTACTTGAGCTAAACTAATGAGTCTCTTTCTAATGTTTTAACTATAAAATAATATTTTTTTCAATTACTTTATATAGTGTATATATAGTTTTTTATTTATTTTTGAAGTGCTTTACTTAGGCTAAAATAATGAGACTCTTTAAAATGTTTTTATTATAAAAAAATAATTATTTTTCAATTATTTTATATAATATATATAGTTTTTTTTTCCAATTTTTTAATTACTTTATTCTCTATAAAGTTGATATAAGATTACGTTGTTTCATATGGACATTGAAATATTTTATTTATGGTTGAGAATGAAATATTTTTACAACTTGTGCTTAGTATGGACATTGAGAGTGAGATTATCCACTTTTTATTATACTTTTAATTAAACAAACCAAACAGGTATATTCATTTTTGTTTTTTATTACATATTTTATTTATGGTTGAAAGTGAGGGAAATGATTTTAATTTCATTTTTGTTTTTTATTATATATTTTATTTATGGTTCAGAGTGAGTGAAATAATTTTAAGGCTCCTCCTATAGTATGGCCACTGCGAGTGAGATTATTGATGTTTTATATTACTTTTAATTAAACAAACCAAAAATGTATATTCATTTTTGTTTTTTATTATATGTTTTATTTATGGTTGAGAGTGAGTGAAATAATTTTAAGGCTTCTCCTTAGTATGGCTACTGGGAGTGAGATTATTGATGTTTTATAATACTTTTAATTAAATAAACCAAAAATGTATCTTCATTTTTATTATTATTATTATATATTTTATTTATGGTTGAAAGTGAGTGGAATAATTTTAAGGATTTTCCTTAGTATGGCCATTGGGAATGATATTATTGATGTTTTATAATAATTTTAATTAAACAAACCAAAAATGTATAATCATTTTTGTTTTTTATTATATATTTTATTTATGGTTGAGAGTGAGTTAAATAATTTCTCCCTTGTTATAGAAATCTCCTAGAACTTGATGGTTTGATATTTTTCTTTTTTATTATCTAGTGTTGAGAAGTGTAGCAAGAAAGTCTCAATTTGAATTTTCCTTGGTCAAATTGAGAAATTTGAATTTCCACATTAGCAGACAAGTTGGAGGTAGTTAACTGAGGTGACATGGCTCTTGTCACTCAGTTAGCTCAATAATTCGATTTAGAGGGCTCGTAGTTCATTTAAGCATGTGGGATTGATAATTTGTAGTAATCAAGGTCATTTATTTTAAGTTGTATTCAATTAAACTAGTTCTAATTGTTGATAGAACTAGTTGGAGGTCAATTGTGCATTGGGAGAATAGTTTAACTCAGTGATCATCCAGTTAACTAATCAATCAACCAAAAATAGCTAGTGCATCCATAGAATTCAAGTTCCCCAACTGTGGTGGAGATTCCAAGGCAGTGTAACATCAGTTGTGTGACTAGTCTTGAGTGTACATGTGTTGCATGTAGTCAGAGGATCAACCTTGGGAATTGTGCAATCAATTGGAGGAAACTTCCTAAAAAGTAGGGGCCTAATTCCTTAGGATTTGCGCAAGGAAATAGGGGCTCAATTTGAGGCATAAATTGACTAAGTCTGGGTCATAGCTTCTCATTGAGTAGAGAGATAGGTTATTCACTTACACGTTGAGCTCAGAGTGAGCTAGCAATTGTAATACATTCTCTATTCATCTTATTAATGCAAGAAAACTTAAGGGGTTTTTACTAGTTGGTTTCCCCTAGATAAATCGGTGTCTTGTGTATGTGATCGATGCATGTTTGTATTTGCTTTTCTAAATTGTGAATTAATTTCCGTAGAGCAGTAGAGTAGAATTGTGTCTCTTGATTTAGATTAATTTTTTTGAGCAGTTGCAATTCTATCACCAAATTTATACATCTAGGTCTAGGATATTGGTTGTTCAAAGGTTGATAATGAGAAGTGAAGAAAAAGTTGTGTAGGCCTAAAAATGATTGAACATGTGTAAATATGATATTCAACATCTCTTCCTTATGTGGTTTGAAATTTTTTATTGTAGATTGATTTCCTTTGAAAGTTATACTATGTTGAGTTGGCTTGAAAGCAACGTATATTTTCTTGTTGGAACAAGGATTGCCTTAGATGTATATGTTCTTTGATGGCTACGTTGGAATGGTGTAGATAATTGTTTTCTTGGAATAGTGTGAATGTTCTTGCTATTGGTTGGATACATTAACCTTCATGTAACATATTCTGGAAATGTATGATTCATAAATTCAAATTTGTATTCTAGAAATGAATGATGTATAGTTGAAATGTTTCATTGGCATATGACAACTCATGTAGACCATTGATTATTGATTATTGTATGATATTGTGGTTGATGAAAATTAAATCGGAGGAATTTCCCCTTACATTTGGGTAAAATTTATGTTAGGCTAAACTTGAATTAATGAAAGAGACAAATTTTTTAGGTGAATTTTGGTGGTTTGGGCACATGGTTTTGGTAGCACATGTTATTAGAGCCTATGGGTCACGTATAATGAAGCCTTTAAAAGGTATGGGAATTCTCCATTGTAATGTGACATAGTTGAGAAAAAGGCTCAATTGGTTGAGGCGGGGGTGTTGGCTAGCTTGGTTGCATTTTAGTCAAGGAATTGTTGCTCTTAAGCCATAAGATAATACTAGATCTATTGTTGGCTAATTTCTCCCTACTTGGGGTTTTTTCAAGGTAAATAACATGTGTTATTACTATCTGTGTAATTACTTTAATTATTTTCTTCTCGCGTCAATTTAATTATTAATAAGTGGCATAAAACCCAAAAGAAGGGCCAAAAATGTAAAGTTGCTACTTGGTGAAGAAGGAACTATAGCCTTTGGTAAAGCAATGAAGGGGTTGAGAGTAATGCATGGATGAACCACCTAGAGAGACATGAGATCATTGGTTCAACAAGCATATGCAGAGGAAAAAATTGAAGCTAACATAGATGGAAACCATATAAGGATGTTGATTATGATGAAATGGCATGAGGAGAGCTCCTAGTGTGAGCAAGTGTGTAGAAGCGAGAGAATGTTCAGAAGTGTGAGAAGTGCTAGAGAGTAATAATAATAATATCTTTGGAGATGAAATTTATAAACTACATGTGTACAAGCATGCAATTGTAAGAGATAGATAAGCATGCATACCTATGTTGGTAAAATCTTGGCATAAACATAGGTGATAAGGGAGGAGAGCATAAAGATTTACCCAATCAAGTTTGAAGGGAAAATGGTAGGTTAAACTTGACTTGGTGAATGAGTCAAAGTTTTTAGGTCAATTATGGTGGTTTCACGCACATGGTTTTGGTAGATCATGGCATTAGAGCCCATGGATTACATGAGATGAAACCTTTAAAAAGCTTGGGTATTATCCACTATAATATGTTAGAGTTGAGTAGAAGGATCATTTGGTTGAGGCTAGGGTGTTGATCAGCTTGGATGCATTTAAGTCAAGGAATGGTTGCTTTTAAGCCATAAGATAGTAATAGATCTATTGTTGGTTGGATTTTACCCAACTAGGGTTTTATATGGTAAATAACGTATGTTGTTTCTATCTATGTAATTGTTTTTAATTATTTTATTCGTGTGTAAACTTAGCTATTAACATTTTAGAGCTTGGATATATAGAAAACACGAGTGTGGAATAGAATTCAAGTGTAAAATTTCTTGGTTTTTAAAGTAGATAGAAATGTTTTGAGATTGAATGTGTTTTTAGTTTTTGAGTATTAGTGGAGTTAATCTTGAATTGTAAAAATTCTTTCTAAATATCTACCTTATCCTTGTAGACTTTGAAATGTGACCCTCAAACCATTTTTGGAAATAAGACGATTTGGATTCCTCGTCTAATAGAATATATGCAATCTTTTGAGTGGACTTAAATATGAAGCTTGTAATAATCTAAGTTTTCCCTTCCTTGAATTTTTAAGACTTGGTAATGTTTGTAGAATATAGGGTGAATTTCCTCTACATGCTTATGAACTTATATGTAGTAAGCATTAACTATACTTTCTAACTTTTTTCTCCCTTTTTTCTTCAAACACAAGTGCCATTGATAGATTTAACTTATGCTCTACCTCAGAGTGCCCCAATGGTTTTCATCATAAGTGTATATTTTTATACAAATCAAGATTTGTGAAAATATCATATTTCAAATCAATATATGTCCTATGATTCCTCGTGAGATGTTTTCATCATAGATGACTTTTTTTTTCCTTTTTTTTGTATTTCTTCTTACTCTTTTGATATTTTCTTTATTGGAGGCAAGGGTTACCTTCATTCACTTCAATTATGATATTTATCTGGATGATTTTCCGGGATCTATAACTTATGTTATGGAACCAATCATTACACCTCCTAACCTTCTAGTGTTTCACCCTTTTCCATCAAAATTCATGCAATTTTTTTCGTAGTTTAGTTTAACTTATTGAGCCTTGGTGATCTGCAAAAAAATAGCAGTTTTCCTACAATATACCATGAGATTGTGGAAGAAGAGAGATGTGATGAATTTATTCTAACAATAAACATCAAATGATCACAAATGATACTTATTAAATAGATATGAAAAGGAGTCATGAAATAGTTTTCATTTTAACATGTTGAGGAGTGGTAGTTAGCTTAAACTATCCAATGTTTTTTTTTTGTACGATATGAAATTGGATCTATCCAAAATCCATTCATAAGTTTTTTTTATAGAAATGTAAACTATAGATAGTTTTTTGGAATGTGAAATCTACTAAGAAATGGCATACATGTCAAATTTGTTTATAATTTATCGCTTGGACCAACTATTACATTTTTGGGCATAAATTTTTTATTAATGTGATTCCAATGGGATATGAAACCAAATTCATAGAAATATTTCCAATAGAAGTTCGTTGCAAAGATAATTTTAATTGATGTGTAAATTAAGGAAGGATAACAACATATAAAATTGGAACAATGCATATTTTTGGACAAGAAAACATTATTTGGGCATAATTTTATCATACGATGTCAAAATGGAGTGACTCCAATTAGATTGGAAACTAGAATTGGAGGGATATGCTTATGTATAAACAAATTGGAGAAGAACCATCAATGCATGTTATAACTTATCATTTGTGGTGCTCATCAAACTCCTTAAATGATGACTCTGTTAGACTACGTCTTTTCCAGCACACACTCACTAGTCCGACTGCACAATAAGGAAAGTTCTTTTATTTTGTCAACCTCGTTAAAAAATAAAACAGGCCTTGAGGATGGTTCTTTTACTGCGTCAACCTCATTAAAAAAATGAAACGGGATATGAGCATAGTTATTTTCCTGTGTCAAGCTCGTTAAAAAATGAAACAAATCCTCCCCTATAATGAACCTTCTTTCCATCCAACTATTAATAACCAGTAATCTACTCAACTGAATGAAATGAAGCTTGGGGGGAATCTGCTCTTGCAGGGGGCATTTGACATGTGCTCTTGCAGGAGGCATTCAAAACATTCTTACCAATTACACCCAATTAACTACTAAAGTTCGGGGGCAAAAACAGGTTCAGAGCTCCAAATGAAAATGGTAAACTTTCAAATGGTAAAAATGAACAGTAAAACTCTTTTAATTAGTCATTTGATTATTTTCAAAACATATTTATTGCTATGACTATGGTTTTATTCTATTTTTATCATGAAACAAGTATTTTTAATCCATTTGATGTTGTTTTGAACAGGTTTGCAACTGATGAGAAGATTAGTCATGCACATTTATTTCAAGAATGATTTGACCACAAAGCATACTTTTATCCTTATTTTTCGAGCTTTGATAAAAATGAAAAAGGACTTGAAGCGCACTTTTATCTCTTTTTCGAGCTTTGATAACAGTGAAAAAGGAACCCCTGGAGTCTTCTTTTAGCTCTTTTTAGACTCCGATAATGTGAAAAGATTGCCGAGCACTTGTCTTTTCGAGCACGTAAAAGTAAATGAATTGATATCTACTCAGTATAAGTTTAACCCTTTTCCAGACTGAGATAGATTATTTAGGAAAAAGGAATGCCTTAGTCGAACATGGCTAGGAGGTTCTCTCAGATATTATTTTACACTTTTTCGGATCTAGGTGACAACTTTACGAAAAATTACTTGTGGAGTTTTCTTTCGTCCTCTTTTTCAAACTCTCTTAATATGAAAAAGGATCGGGTTGTCATTGTCGTTAGGCTCATTAAAACATAAAATAGTGACGGGCTTTTCGATCATGGCAAGAATCAAGTTTCATTTATCGCTAGACTCATTAAATTATTAATTAGCGATACATTATTCGCCCGAAGGGTTGAATTATAGATCAAGCATATGTTATCCCCCTCAAGCTTGTTAAAAAATAAAGAGGTATTGGTCGACAAATGACCAGGGAAAATTTGGGAAAGTGAACAGAACTTCTACGGTAGCAAGTCGCTCTTGAACATGACACTTCACTCCATCACTGTGGCTGTTTGGGTTGGGTAATATTCTTGACGGTTCATTCATACCTATGGTTCATCATACCTTCACTTCGGTTTTGGGTCAATGCTACCAAATCATCTCATTTTCGTCGATATGTTCAAGAGAATTCATCCAGTGAATACTCATCCTTCTGCAAATACTCATAAACCTTAATTATCATGATAGTCGTCCCTGAACATTGCTATATCAAGTCACATTTTGTCTTTGAAATCAGTAACTCCTGTTTCGCAATAAAGTGACTCCTATCGACGTCAAATCATCATCCAATAAGTTCACTTAGAAACGTCATCTTCCAGTACCATGAGGCTTGTTACAACATCTACAAGATCTTTGCTTCCAGACCTTTGACCGAAATATTTTGTTTGGCATTTGACATCAAATCATCTATTCACGCCTTACTAAATGCACTGCAGTACCTTGAGGTCCATTGACATCAATGGTGGTTCTCTCGTGTTTTTTAATAGCTCACATCATTGGCTGGTAATCAAACTATGTCTTACCATGTTCGACTACAAATCATATATTCGCATGGCTAGAATTGTACCCGAACGATCGAGTGAATGAGATAAGAAGACCCCAGATCTAGTTTCAGCCATATGGGTTGTGATTTCAGGATTGTTGTACACATCATCCGCACAACGACCTTAAATACAGATAGTCATACGAACATGGCCCTATATCTATAGGCATGTATGTATTGGGCAACATTCCAATGTAGACAACTTTCTACACTATGTACATGTTATTAGATAGTTTATGTGTTGAGCATGGGAATGCCTTCCCTCAGAAATTCGTGATAAAGAGGATATATCATGATGTAATGTATTGTAAAATTGATGCGGGTAGCCACTCCGCTTCAGTTACAACCCATCACAATGTAAAGCATCTTATTCAAAATATATTGTTATTATTCTGACTTCATGCTTTAAGGGGAAGATTTTATAGGTAAATTTGGGCATCATTCCCAATGACCTGATTAAACTGGACATCATCCCCATAACCAATGAAATAGGGTTTATCATCTCCTATCATTTCAGTTGCTGCATGCCCTAAGACAAGAACAAGAACAAATCATCCATGACTTCCATTGCAAGGTTTCCAAGATTTGAAGTACATGTTATATTATATCACCTATGAGCTCACCAACGCAGCCTCTTAAGGGACTAACTGCTTTGCATATGTAGTTACCTCCATTCAAGGGTGCTCTGCAAAGCACTTCCTGGCATTCAAGAGTGCGTTGGTCAAATGGGAGAGAAATTATCATTGTTCTATAATCTCCACATGGCCAGTGCCTTCTAGAAGAGTCCATATGTTTCAAACTTCGAATCCATGTGTCCATCTAACACCTCTGAGCTTGGGAACATGTCTTGCCTATTACTAGAAAGCCATTGATTGAGAAACTACCTTCAGTTGCCCTATAAATTGAGCACAGATCTTAGTGCTAGAAAAGGAAGAAATTTGGTAAAGAAATGATCTTGGTTTCTCAATTGAGTGTGTGATTAGAGTGATATGATGTTGGTGAGATTTTTATTGTGATGAGGCTGGGATGAATGCTGCAGCTGGTGACATCAAATTGATCGTTGGTTGTAACCTCCCCCTTCTATCTATTAATAAAGATTGTTTCTCATTTTCCCACATATGTATTTGTTTATGTTTCTACTTTTCATATCATGGATTCTTAGCTGATATATATGTTTCATGTTTCATCAATTTAACTAATTAAGATAAATAACCATCTGTATAGTGCAATCTCTTTGTTGTTTAGTGTCTATACTTGCAGGAACTATTCTGGCAATCAAAGCTGGATTGGAAGCTACAGCAAGAGCGACAGAAGGAGAATAGGAAGCGCTTGGAACACAAGTAATTTTCTCCATCTTTTTATGTGTCTATTTACTCTTAGAGAAAGTGTCTGCAAAGTATTTGATCTATTGTTCTAAATGCATAGCACCACATTTAGGGAATGTGTTTTATCCGTAATTCATAATTTCATGTTATGTTTGGCGTGTACGATATATCATTAGAAATATCTCTATAAGTACTACAGGTTTTGTTGTAGGCCATTTCCTACGACTATGGGCTTGCTGCAGACTTCAAAAAACATCATTTTGGGGGTCAAAATTACTCCGGAAGTTCAAGACCCGAAAAACTGCTAAAAATATTAAATGCTGCTATAAAAAAGGAAACTGATGAAACAGACTTGAGGTATAGGTAGAATAGATGGGTGGCCACCAATATCCACCTGCATCGTTCCCCCCCCCCCACCCCCAGGAAGCAATGTTCCACATTGCATGCAGATCCTCCATGAGGTGAGGAATTTTTTGTTGAACCTAGTCCTTGGTAAATCACTTGCCCTGGTGAAGGAGTTGGCATGCTTTGACAGCTTGATATAGCTGGATCCTCTGCTGGTGGATTCTATTGATCTGTGTGTCCATGATCCGATCAGTTGCAGCTTGTTCCATGTAGTCTAGGTTTAACATTGTTGGTGTGAGTTATTTTTCCATGTCGAATGTATCCAATAGAGGTGGAAAGTAGGGCCAAAGGTAATCCACATTTAACATTGGGTGCATACCAAGGAATGGTGGAATATTTAGCTCGAAGGAATTTTCCCCTACATCCTTGGTGATGGTGTATGACCCATAGCGGAGCAGGTGAAGCTTGCAGTGAGGTCCAGTGAGGTGCTACTTCTGCAAATGTAGCCACAATTTGTCACCCACTTGGAAGTTGTGTGGCACCCGATGTTGATCATGTCGCTGCTTGTACTTAGCATTGACTCTGTCCAATATTCCATGAACCTGTTGGAGGATGTGTTGAATGCACTCAATGAAAATTTTCGCTTTGTCTGCTTCAGACTGGACATGAGCTAAATCTTCCTAAGTAACCACAAATGGCATGGCTACGTCAATGGGCCATAATGGTTGGAATCCAAGCCCACCTGAAAGGGGTTGTGGTCATTTGAGTTGTGGAGAGGCTGGTTATAACTGTGTTGTACATAAGGGAGGCTGTCATCCCATGTGCGTGGATGCTTTGAGTTGTACATGTACAGAATGTGTACAATCATCATGTTGACAACCTATGTTTTTCCTTCAATTTAGGGATGGAAAGTTGTGGACTTGGTGAGCTTGGTGTCCAGCATTGACCAGAAGCTAGACTAAATGTACTAAGGAACCCGATATCCTGATCTGACATGATAGACTATGGTATCCCAAAGTGTACCCACTCTCATTCAAAGAAGAGTTTAGCAGTGGCTTCTACTGTGATATTCTTCTTGCAGGCCACCATAATGGCCATCTTCAACAATTTGTCAACGACTACAAAAACACAGTTGTTGCCATTATTAGTAGAAGGAAGGTCCGACATGTAATCCATGGATATGGATTCCCAAGGTCGAATAGGGGTAGGAAGTGAAGTATAGAGGCCTTGCTTCTTGATGGTCGGTTTGGCAATGGCATAGACAGTGAAAGATCTGATGTACTTCCCCGACATCCTGTTGAAGGTTCGGCCAATAGAATTACTTCTACAGCACTGCCACTATTTTCTCGACCCCGAAATTCTCAATGACTCGACTGTAGTACGCTTCCCAAACCATCTTGGCACGCTCGCTTGAAGGAACACAAAGGTGTCCCAGGTGAAATAATAGTGCATCCTGGAGGTGAAATTTTGGAACTTGCTTACCCTCCAAGAAATTCTTGCATGTGTGGCTGAATTCTCGATTTCTTATGTAGAGAAGTGGCCAATTTGAAGTCTCGTGCCCATAAGAGTTGAACATGGTGGTTAGTGCCATGATTGGTGGTTAGTTGAGGTAGTCTGCAACATTATTGGTGATTCCCTTCTTGTACTTGATGTTCAAATGAAACTGTTGTAGGTATGTGGACCACTTCTGATGGCGATCATTCTGCAACTTCCCTTGTGTATGTGTGAACTGTAGGGGTCAGTGGTCCATGTGGATGATCGTTTCCTACCCCAAAATGTAATGCTTCCATTGTCGGCAAGCTTGCATAATGGAATACATCTCTTTTTCATAAGTGGGATACTTTCAGAATATGTTAGAAAGTGTCTCACTATGATATGCCACAGGATGCCCCTGTTGAGTAAGGACTGCCCCAATAGCATAGTCAGAGGCATCTATCTCAATTTCAGATGGTTGTTGCAAGTCAGTAATGTGAGCACTGGTGCAGAGCAAAGGCGATGTTTCAACTCTACAAATTCCTTATATTGAGATTTAGACCAAAATAATTTTTCTTTCGCTCCTCCCTTGGTGACTTGACTCAAGGGCCAAGTGATATGAGAGAATTCCAACACGAACCTATTGTAGAAATTAGCAAGACCCAGAAAGCTATAGAGCTCTATTAGAGTGGTTAGGGCTAGCCAATATCGAATTACTTGGATCTTGGTTGGATCCACATGCATCCCCCCATCATCAATAATGTATCCCATATAATAAACTTGGGTCATGCCAAAAGTGCACTTCTCCATATTGGCGCATAACCTGTGTTGCCGCAGTGTTTGGGACCTTTCGGATATGGTGGAGGTGTTCTTCCCAAGTTCAACTTAAGATTAGGTTGTAATCCAAGTACACCACCAGAAATGATTTGGTGAATGGATGCAAGATGTCGTCCATCAGCCTCATGAAGGTTGCAGGAGCATTCGTCAACCTAAAAGGCATGAAAAGCCATTCGAAAAGACCCTCCTTGACTTTTAAGGTAGCGTTCCAAACATTAGAGGATTCGGTTGGTACATGTTAATACCCAGACTTCAAGTCGACCTTGCTGAAATATTTTTCCCCCTTGAGTTGGTCTAGAAGGTCATCAATCTATGGGTCGGGTACCTATTCCAGGCATTGATCTTGTTCAGCGCCAAATAGTCAATGAAGAGTCTCCAAGTCCCATCCTTCTTCTACACCAACACGATGAGGCTCCCACAGGGAAATGAACTCAGCCGGATGTGACCTTTTTGCAACAGCTCCTGAATCTACCTCTTGATTTTGTCATTCTCCAGAATAGAGTGTCGATAGATTGGTCCGTTGGGAAACGATGCACCTAGGATCAAATTGATGGAGTGCTTGACCTGACAGTGCATAGGCACCCCTGCGGGTGAGGTGAAGATGTCCTCATACACCTCCATGACCTTGTCCATCTATTTTTGTCGTGTGGAGGAGCCCTGTTTGGAGGTTCTGGCCACAGTATTCTTCTTTCCCAAAGGGAGGATCATCAAGAAAAAAAATGTCCTGGTTTTGGAAATCAGCTTACTGCATTGTTTTGCAGTAACCAAAGAGATGGCGATAGGAGATGCTATCTCCGTTATCCTGTACAACTTATTGTCCAAAGTAACAATAACAACATGAGTCCTGGATTCATACACAACATGTCACTTCCACAAGTATGGTTGGCTTAATAATACATCACAAACATCAAGAGGAGAAATGTCACATAATACCTCATCCATGAAGGGCTTGATGTTGTAGGGAAGGCGACACTACTGGCTGACATAGAGATCTTGTCCTTAGTGAAGCCACCCGGTTGTGTATGGTTGTGGGTGTGATGTGGTGGGAAATCCCAACTGCTTCATGACCTCTAATGAAATGAGGTTCTTTTGGCTCCCACCGTCGATAATGAACTGCAACGAGGAACCATTTACCCACATATGGAAATGGAAGAGGCTCTCCCCCTCCTTTGGATCTTCCAGTTACTCCTTTTGGAACTTCGTGGTGGCAATGGTGGCGTTGGGATCCGCATCGATAATCTGCTTCCCTTTGTCATTCCCCTTATCAGGTTATGATTAAGAGTCAAAGCATGCATCCTATTCAGAAGCCTTCAGCACGGCCACTAGAGACTGCTTGGCCTGACACTCAGTCGTACTATGAGTGGAGCTCTGATGGAACTCACACCACTTTCTTGTGTCCTTCTTTGGCTTCCCGGTGTTGTTCTTTGCTTGCGGCTTTGGCAGGTTGTCTTTGGCCGCCCCACATTGGCTTTGTCCTTTGTTCTATGATTTGGGAGCACATTTCCCTTGCTTCTGATTCGCAGATGCAAAGTGTCGCTTCTTTTGTTTGAATTTCTGCTCAATATTGGCAGCATATCGGTATGATGCACCAAGTGAGGAGATGTCAAGGAACTCCATTTCCTCCTAAATTTATATGTGCAGACAACTGCGGTACTTCAAAACCAAATGTTTCTCTGAATATTTGATATGAAAATTTGTGTGCAGGATATGGAATAGTTTCATTAGCTCATGCACATCTTGATCCCATTGTTGCCACAACATAGTCCATTGTATGTACTTGTCCTCATAGCTCCCCACAGGATATTATTGTTCCTTGATGGCATATCGGAAAGAATACCAAGTGGGTGCGACTAAAAGAGAGGGTTCCCTCTCGTCCTTTTTCTCACATTAGGTTTCCCACCAGTCCTTAACATGGGGAGCAGCTTTGAGGAGTGAAAAAAGTAATCTTTTCTCGGTTGGAAAAATCATGAACCGAGAAATATCCTTCTAATATATTCAACCATCTATCTACGACGTCTGCATCTATTTGGCCCTCAAATATGGGAATGTCAAATTTTACTTGTACCTTAAAAGGAGTGGCACCTCTAGAGTGGTTGTTGGATGCAGATTCATTGTCGGTGGGAAGTTGTAGAAGGATTTGGGCAAAGTTATCCATCATCGCGTTCCTTTGTTTCTCGAGGGCCTCCTCAAGCAATATTTTGATAGGATCTCTTGCTCCCTCATATTTCTTTTCTTCCCCTAAGGGTGACCATCAATTTTTGCGAGGCTGATCTTGCAAAGGTTCCACCATATCGAGCCCTAACTCCTTACATCTCAACCTCGTTGGGGACATCCAAAGAAGGATCAAGAAAGAGCAGACCGCTCTGATACCATTGATAAATAATTATGCAGGAACACAATAAATTACAGAAATACAAATAAACGTAGAGATGTAGCAGAAATAAAACTTTGTTTCATTAATATCAAATAGTTAAATTATGCTTACAGACAGAATGGAAATAATCTAGCTAGGGCATTGATAGCTAATCTCTGAGAATAGATGTGGCAGCTACATGCATATGAAATGTGTTACAATGAGGCTCAAGGGCATTTTTATTATTGAACAACATAGGAAACCCCTAAATAACCAAAACCCTAACCCCAGGAGATGAAACACCAAGATTTTGTGGGCCTCGTTGGGGTTAGATGGGCATCTAACTTCCCGAGGTCGTAACTTGTGTTAGCCACCTATAAAAATTTGTCATATCAAATGGTGGCTAAAATATTTTTTTAGCCTTTAAGAAACAATTCATGTTCAAATTTTTAGTTCTTAAAGTCTTATATTGATCTTTACCCTCTGAGTTAATCTTCACTGTTGTTTCCCTCTTTATCCTAAAGAACTTGCTGTCAACCAAGAGAAACACTGCTTAAACCCCTCCATTTTCCATCATTTTCACTCCTCCTTTCACCCATTTTTCCTTCCATAAAATCCCTCAAAAACTCTTCATTTAACCTTCAAAATCATCAAAACACCCCTTTGAACCTTATATTCCCCTTTTTATTCGGTTTGAAAGTGGCTCCTTTTACCTACCGAAACCCCCATTTTTGGCTTAAAAACACTATTTCTGGCCTAAAAATCCATGTTCCACACTATAAGGTTCCTAAGCCCCTGAGGGCTTAACTCCTTTGGCCCCTTTCCTCATGTGACCTACAACCCCGCAATCGGGCGCTAAAGTCCTAAACCCCATCTCCAAACCCCATCATAACCCTTTTTCCTTTGTTATTTCATTACTTCGACGTTTCAATTTTAAATTAATTTAGACCGTCGATCTGTATGGATCAACGGCCATCGAGTTATTCAATATCCGCCCATAACTCTTCGTCATTGCCCCTCCAATTGAGTCTCTACCGTCGATCTTACTCCCAGATCCGACGGACATCGCTCCGTCGCATCGCGCAAATCTCAAGTTCCATCCCCGTTTCTCCTCCGATTTGCGGTCCCCGATTCAAATATGACCGTCCATTCATAAAGATTTGACGATCGGAATCAAATCCAATAACCAACTTTTTTCGGGACCAACCATCCACCATGTATAAACCCCGCCCAATCTAATTGCGACACCTGGCTCTCATTACATTCCTCGACCGCGCAACTCCCCCGATGCGTGCGATCCGCACCGTCGGATCTGCACCCGATCATCCAACGGCGGACGTTGCATTTTGAAAAGTTTTTCCGCCCAAAGTTTAATGCCAAAAAAAAGTGTAAAACCAACAGTATTGAAAGGGACAGGTGTCAAGCGGCATACCGTATCGCATTTTTTTTGGGAAAAACGCTTACCACCCAAATTTTTTGCGAAAACCATTAGTGGTTTTCCGCTTTACCACTAACCCCGCAATGTTTTTTCTAATCCAATCTTAGCCGTCGATTTGTGTGATTGGACAGTTCCGGTTTAACCTCGCCCTCATTCACTTTTCGCCTTATTTACTCCCGAAAGACTTCATCTGTCAATCTCCATCGTTCATCATTTTAATCCGACGACTTACGTTATATCCTGATCCCAATTCATTTTCCCTCCATCTATTCTCCAAAAGACTTCATCAGAAGATCTTAGCCGTTGATCAATCTAAATCAACGGCTCCGACTTAACCTCGCACCCAAACCGACCAAAGCAGTCTTAACCTATTTTTCACGGGATTTTCTTAACTTTTGTGTACTTTTTGCAGGTTATAAAGGTTTTTCCACAGTTTTAAAATGAAATGAAAGGCCAAGGATGATGATCCACAGGCAATTATCCACAAAGAAATGGGATCTACAAGGTTTAAAACTATGATTTTTCCCGTGCCTCATGAGGATTGGTGATATCTTGTAAACCTTCTGCGCGCCTGCAAAGCAACAAAAACACAGTAAACATAAAACAAACAAAGAGTATCAGTGTCAAAGGATAAGATTAGAGCAGAAGTGAAGAATTAAATATTTTGATCAGAGTTTAAAGGGATTAAGGCATAAATTCAAGAATCAAAAGCCTAATCCACAATCAGCAAGGAATAAAAGACCAAAAATGAATATCAAGGCTTAATTAGGCCTAAAACACAGACCAAAGAAGATTAAAAGTGTTTTAAGGAAAACAAAGAGATATATCAGTCCGAAAGGCCTCCACCACCACATCAGAGGCCAATTGAATCCTCTCCAACTACCAAAGTGCCACCTACATCTTTCAATAAATCAGAAGAAGGTAGAGTTATTGCCTAAGTCAGTGATATTTTGCCTAAAGACAGTCAGAGTTATTGCTAACCTGCCTAAAGAGTTTTAAAGTTAACAAAATCTGCCCAGCAGCTTAATACTTAATGAAAATCAATTAATACAGAGGAAATATCAAAAAACTTCTCTATTGAGCCCCTCAAAGGCCGAAAAGAATTAACTTGTATTAATTGAGCCTAGAGATCTTTTCTTTCATCCCACCTCTTCATTTCTTCTATAAATACTTCTATAGAAGATAGTTTAGGGGTTGGTCTCTGGATATCTGTTGCATGAAAATAGTTTTATGAAGTTGCTGAAGCCCTGTTTGTAATTGAAGATACATAAGCTGAGAAGAGAAAGTTTCTTGAGTTGTTAAGACCTTTTGGACTTGAATATTGTACTGGTTTGAACATCAGTATACGAGTCAAATTCCATGGGATCCTGGTCTACATTAATGGTGATGTTTTTCTTATTGTAAATTGTCTTCTTTCATGTTTTTCATACTGTCCACTTTCTCTGATAAAGAACAACAAGCATAGAGCTAGGATTTACTGTTAAAGGTACCCTACTCTCAGTGATAAGCTTTATCTGTATGTTTTCCTCCTTTGTGTATTTAAGAATGATTTAATACAGTCCAAACAGTCAAGGAATGTTGGTGAGCCCATGTCTTGTTGCCTAAACTTTAAAACATTGTTCTTGAATGATATTTTCATTACATGCTAAGTAAAGATTGAACTAGGGAAGTCTACGGTTAGCCCTGTCCTCTAGTTTCTTCTCCAACGGTTTGTTTTGAAAGTTTCCCTAAGAGTATGCTGAAAGCAGGCCCAGATTTTAATGATATCTTACTTGATCTTAAGCTACTCTTATGTTTGTCTTTAATGTTTTTATCCTTTCTGAAATTAGTCATGTGGATTACTGGATTGTTTGTCTGATAAGTTAGCTTTAATACAAGCTTTTCCAAAGAAGTCTATGGTTAGCCCTGTCCTTTGGCTGGTTTCAAACAGTTGCTTAAAAAGGCTTTTCTTGTTTGGAAAGTTAATAAATTCTTGTTGAATTTATTGTATTTTTCCACCTTCACAACACTTTAATGTTACATTCCATCATTTAATCTAAGAGATCTTGAGGTGTAGATGACTTGCCCCATGGTAACCTTTGTAGACTTGATGTTTCAATTAAATCCTCTATGACTCCATAGCCCAATGGATTGAAGCTGCTTCTTGCCTATCTTATTAGCTGAACCATTCTCCCACTTATTTACACCTACAACCTTCATATAGACTTCCTTCACCTTCATCATATCCTTGCCCAACCAAAACTAAACAAAACCCTTGTTCTTAATAACTAGCCTAATATCATACTAAAAGGCTTGAAAGATAAATCAATCTTTGCACTTATAGAGAGATCCCCCTCTGGATTCAAGAGGGCTAGATCCTAGAATCCCAAAGTGGTTCATATGTAGGCTTTGTAGTTTGTATTTTCCAATCTTGCAAATTACAGAGACCTAACAACTTGGTCATATTATCTTTGTTTGGCGCGTACAATATATCATTGGAAAGACCTCTCCAAGTACTACATGTTTTGCTGTGGGCCCCTGCCTATGGTTATGAGCCTGTCGCAGACCTTAAAAAACGTCGTTTAGGGATCAAAACTGCTTCGGATGTCCAGGACACAAAAAAATACTAAAAATAGTAAATGTTGCTATAAAAAAAAGGAAAAGGATGAAACTAACTAGAGTTCTAGGTGGAATAGGTGGGTGGCCACCAATATCCACTTGGATCACATTGACACCAAAAGGTGTTGGGAAAAAGAACTACAATAATATTATTGAACTCTACGAAACAATTTTGTATGTAAACCCATGGTTTGTGCAAACTTATAAGGTGTTATGCATTGTACATGCAATCACAGGGTTTTAACTTACTTAGATGTATCCTATGAATAATATGCCACTAACTAAATATAATCGATACTAAGAAATAAAATTTTGAACTTTAATAGTTCATCTGCTTGACTCCTCGTCCCACCGAGTTCAAGAACTTCGCTCTTAATTCCTTTGAAAATATGCAAGGGTAGAGAGAGGTCTCAAATCACTATACTTGGGCAAATATTTTAGGTGAAAGAATTAACGAAACTAGGATCCTGAGGCTGCTACTAGGTCACTCAACCTTTACTACCTTATCAACCATATTAGACTCCATTTAGCATACATCAAAATATTGAAAATCATAAAGTAAAAATAAGTAAAGGAAATATGTGAAAACAAAGGAATACTAGAACTAACAAGGAAAATGTGCAACATTAATATCTCATTGTGATCGACTCCTCATGTGCTCAAGTTCATGACTTTTACTCCTATCTCCTCAAAAAATATGCAAAGGTAGATGAAGATCTAGGACCACTTCCTATTGGATGTGAAATTATTCAAATTAGATGGTGTCTTTGAATTAATGATCCTTTTGCTACTGCTAGATTTTCCAATCCTTACAACGCTTGTGTTGATGTACTATATTTGTAGACCCACTTCAAAGAGTTGAACATTGAAAACTAAAAGCAATGATAGGAATGAAAGTGTTGCTCAAATAAGTACATGAAATGGAAATATTGTTGTAAATGAAAGTATGCAGCTAAATAAAATAAATAACAAGTAAAGGAATGGAAATGTAGAAATAAAATACAACAATAGCCATATAATCTAGATGTAAAGGGGATTCAACCTCCATTGCAGCTTCAAAGCAAGCCCAATTCTCAAAGGAAACAATAGGGTGAATCCTTGAAGACAAAAACAATATTTAGTGCAAAAAATCTGAACCAAAAAACAACATTACTTCAAACTAGCCATCCCCCTATTGAGGAACTAGCCATGGACCAAAATTACAATATATCACGTTGAATTGAATTAAGTAATTATTTTGATTATTTTTTTTGTCCAGAGGAGCTCTCGAGTCAAACATGGTAGAGATGTTGTAATGCCCCGTTTAACATTTTCACATGGTCAAAATAAAATAAAAATAGAAATTAAATTAAATAAAATAAAAAACATAAAATTAACAATTACATTTATGATTAATAATTGAACCAACGTATATACATCTTAACTCGAGATTGAGTGAAAAGAGATTTGATCCCTCTTGGCTTGGTAGATTTGGAGTTAAGATTTATCTATGTTAATTTAATTAAGGTCTGCATTATATTATATTATTATTATTATTTGATCTAATGGAACAATACAACATCTCCCCCATACTAAACTATAGAAGACCTCTCAACACAATTAAAAAATGAGAAATAAAATTAAAAACCAATATAAATAACTAAACATCCAACTTCTTTAAAAATAATTAAAATAATAACAACAAATACTTCGTTGTTAACTTTTTAATTTTGTAATCTTTAGTATAATTTTTGAGAGTTTTAAAACTACATGATATTTTATTACTTAAGTCATCTAATCACAATAACAAAAATGTATTAACAATGAGGACTTAAGCAATTGTGCTAAATCTCAAAGTTCATTCACTAAAAATATATAATGTAACATGATGAAAAATAATTATTTTTGAAATATGGAATATCTCTATGTCCATTATGTCTATGGAATATTTGTATAAGGTAGATGTACTTGAAGGGATCATTTCTTACTAGCTCAATCACGAACTTGATCCTGAGAATGTCGAGAGAATTAAACCCCTAACATCTCAATAACAAAAATGCTTTAACAATGAGGACTTAATAAATTGTGCTAGTTCTCAAAGTTCATTCACTAAAAGTATATAATGTAACATGATGAAAAATAATTATTTTTGAAATATTCAAAAATAATTATTTTTCATCATGTTACATTATATACTTTTAGTGAATGAACTTTGAGAATTAGCACAATTGATGAAGTCCTCATTGTTAATACATTTTTGTTATTGTGATTAGATGACTTAAGTAATAAAAAATGATCCCTTATTGTTATTGTGATTAGATGACTTAAGTTCGTGATTGAGCTAGTAAGAAATGATCCCTTCAAGTACATCTACCTTATACAAATATTCCATAAACATAATGGAAACCAATCTCCAAAATTCACGAACCACTTTAATATATATATAAACTAGCAATTGCACCATGTGTTGCACAGGAAACGTTGTAAAGCAATAACATAGGAAAGAGTAGTATAGAGGAAAAAATATGTGATATGTTATGTGATTTAATTGAATATTTAACTTATAAATATGAATGATTTTATTTAAAAGAAATTATAAGTTTGGAGAATTGTTTGGATAAAAAATTGGTTTTTTTATAACCTACGCAGGGTTTTCCTTTCATAGTGAGCTTTTCCTTTCATAGTGCTGTCTGATTATGCACTATGGGCCACATGGGCAGACATATAAAATGGAATCAATTTGCAAAATTGTAGGTGCAATTGTATCACATGTTGCAAAAGAAACAAGGCAATAGCATATAACACTAATTAATGCGCAATGGCATATAACACTAATTAATGCCTCTTTGACAGTTATTAAAAGACATAAAAATATCTACAAAATGCAAGGACATGCTAAAATGAAATCTTACTAAAATTACACATATGGACAATGAATTTGAACCCAAGAATAGCATCAACTAGACATTACATCTCATTAATATTTTTATTTAACTTTTTTATTTTTTTAATGTTTATCTAATAGTAATTTGATTTAGTCAAAATGCTAAACATTATATTACAACATCTCTTCATCGTGATGAAATTGAGAAAGCTTACTTCAATAAATTCCCATTTTAACAAATTAAATTAACTATAAGATTAAAAAAATTTCATCCTAATCAATATAAAAATGGAGAATAAATAAAAATTGTTGAATAAATAAATCTACAATAAATTAATTAAAAACATTTAACCCTACATAACTCTAAAATTGCAATAAAAATAACACAAACCCTATACATAATAACAGAAACTCAATATCATCTTTTTACTCTACATTTTAGATTTTTTGAAATTATATTATACATATAGTTTTTTATACATTGTAAAAATACTTAAATTTTAATTGTTTAAAGAAGAATTTTAGGTCACAGCTTTTTGATTGAACTTTGACCATTTATTGGAATTTACTATTACATATTACATTTTTTGTCCCAGGGTTTTGATTGAACTTTGATCATTTATTGGAATTTACTATTACACTTCCCTCTTTCTTGCTTTTATTCATACTTACTCAGCTACCACCTATTACCTTTAGGTAAAAAAAAAACCTCGACATAGGTTTTCCATAGCCTCTGCATGCTCTAGCTTGGCTTCTTTGATTGAACTTTGACCATTAAACTAGCAAGTTTTGAAATAGTGTGAACTACTCTAAATGGGTTTACCAAGTAATGGTAAACTTTCATTTAAGGAATCACATCATACCAAGTAATCATCTGACGAGATAAGCTACGAAATCAAGAACGCTTTACACTTCCCTATTTCTTGCTTTTATTCATACTTACTTAGCTACCACCTATTACCTTTAGGTAAAAAAAAAAAAACCTCGACATAGGTTTTCCACTTGGCTTCTTTGATTGAACTGTGACCATTAAACTAGCAAGTTGTCAAATAGAGTGAACTACTCTAAATGGGTTTACCAAGTAATGGTAAACTTTCATTTAAGGAATCACGTGATACCAAGTAATCACGTGACGAGATAAGCTACCAAGTAATCACGTGACGAGATAAGCTACAAAAGTAGCTACCAAATCAGGAATGCTTGTGGAGTGACTTCACTCAAGAAGAGCTAAGGCTTAGTCTTGCTGAAGGTGCTACCTCTACTCACTGCATGGTTTGTATTCAATTTTAATTTGCAAATATCACAAAGTATTAACGAAAATTAGATATAGGTAGAGTACACTAATATTTAATTTTACCACTAATCTGCTAAACAAGTTTGAGGATTCAATTCATTGTTCTCATTAATAGAAAAATTTTAAATAAAAAACAAGCCCTAATCCTGGGGCTCATTTTTATTGAGGGTTCAATTCACCTTCCTCATTAAATAGAAAAATTTAAAGAAAAAACAAACCCTAATAGTGAGGCACATTTTTCTTCTTTCTATCTTAGAAAATGTTAAAGAAAAAACAAACCCTAATCCATTTTTCTTCTTCCTATTCTAATGCTTGTAGCAATGGGAATGACAATGTAGGCTTTTTTTGGCATGGGGATGGCAATGTAATTTAAGAATCTGAAAATCAATGTAAGTTGAAGTTATTTTATGGTTAGTTTTGCATAGGAAAGCACTAAAGAGACATCTCATTTTTATTGCGAACAAATTGAGGGTTCAATTCACCTTCCTCATTAAATAGAAAAAGTTAAAGAAAAAACAAACCCTAATATTGAGGCACATTTTTCTTCTTTCTATCCTAGAAAATGTTAAAGAAAAAACAAACGCTAATCCATTTTTCTTCTTCCTATTCTAATGCTTGTAGCAATGGGAATGACAATGTAGGCTTTTTTTGGCATGGGGATGGCAATGTAATTTAAGAATAAAATCAATGTAAGTTGAAGTTAGTTTATGGTTAGTTTTGCATAGGAAATCACTAAAGAGACATTTTGTAGACAACGCCGAAAAACTGAAGTGCAAAAAGTATGAGTAAAATATTAATTATTGATATTTTATTTTTATTTTTATGTAATTTTTAGTATGAGTAAAATATTAATTATTGATTTTTTTATATATTTTTTATTATGATCCGGTGTAAAAATGAGTATTTATTATCATAATTCAATTATGGACACGTTCTATTTCGATATAGAGAGCACATCTGGATGGAAACATTTGCATTGCTAGACACATCTAGCATCTCACAAACAAATATTATCAATAGTGTTAAGTACTCAAATAAAATGTTATGGTTAAATACTCAAATATTTTATTTATGTATTATCAATAATGTGGATGAAAACAAATATATGGCATCCCATAGACCCATGAATTGAATGATTGGAAAACCATGAATCTCTTCATTCAGAACAATTAGCTATTGGTTATTAATACATAATATAGAACTCTCATCATAAAGACCCATGAATTGAATTATTGGAATCGAAAACCATGAATCTCATCATACATAACCATTAGCTATGCACGCATCTGGGCATCTTCTTTTGAGGTTCCATTTGTAGACAATGCCCAAAAACTTAAGTGCAAAATGTATAAATATATCTTCCCTTTAGCCCGATTACCCTATGAACTTATTAGGGAGGGAAGAAAATGAATTATTTGGATGAACCAAGTTTTAAACAAGTAAACCAGATTTGGAAGAAAATGAATTATTTGGATGAACCAAGTTTTAAACAAGTAAACCAGATTTTAAACACGAATATTTATTATGATCGATGTAAAATTGAAGCTTCACGAACACGTTAAAATTTCCATAAATTCTATTTAGTATATAACATTGCGTTGCGAAAGTATGTTAAAATTTCCATAAATTATATTTAATATATAACATTTAGTTGCTAACGTATTACTAAATATTTTGTATCTGAGATTAAACAACCATATGTTATGGTTAAGTATTCAAATATTTTATTTATATATTATCGATAATGTTGATACAAACAAACATATTGCATTCTCAAATTCAACCCCATCGAGGATTATAGAGCTCTCATCATCATAAATACCCATGAATTTAATTATTGGAAAACCATGAATCCGGCCATCATACACAACATCTATTACAATATCAGAAGATCAACAATACACATCTCGGCATCCTTCTCTGGTTACTAATACATAGGATAGAAATCTCATCATAAAGACCCATGAATTGAATTATTGAAAACCATAAATCTCATCCTACAGAACCATTTGCTATTCACGCATCTCGGCATCCTTATGAGGTTCCATTTTAAAATTTATTTGAGATAAAGACTAGAGCATATAACGTAGCAAAATAAATTTATTTGGAAAAAGTAGTAAGGACTAGAGAGGAACAAGTTTGACGTGACGTGATCAACCACAAGCCTCCAGTCCCGTTGGATGTGTAAGGAACCTTGAACTTCTCCTTCTCGTTAAAAACTTGGACCACCATGGCTCCCTTGCATCCGTTTCCAGCATCTCCCACAACAAAACTCAGGCAATGTTTGGCTAAGAACTCTACTTACCTGTACTGGTAGAGCACACTTTCCAGAAGCTGCACTACCCTGCGGAACCCTGAAGTGGGAAGAATCTATGTACATGGTAGGTTTAAGGGACTGGATCTTCCAACCGGGCACGGGAGATTCGAGCGAATAGAAGTTGTTGTGCTCCGGGAAAACGAGGATGCCATTGGTGCCATTGAAGCCGAAGTTGGGAATGATGTGTTTGTTCAATGCTGAATGATATACTTTGAGTGTTCAAGAGTTTTTATCCTTTACAATCAAGATATAAAGTAGTTTTTTTTTAATTAGACATGCTTTGAAAATCTCTAGAAAATTAGATGGGTATTGGACATCAAATTTTTTAAATAAAATTAAAATTAAATGTTGTTAGTACTATAAAAACGTATATTTTGAAACTACTAAATGTCAATAATATTTTACCCAGTTTATTAATATTACAAAACTACTGTGTCAATAATCTTTTACCCAGTTTATTATTAACAACTCAAAACTAATTTGTATAAATAATTTTTCATTATTAACTTTAACTTTATTCATTCTTAATCTTAATTTATTATATATCACAACACATTTATCAAACTAATAAAAATCCTAATATTAATACAGCATATAACTTGAATTATACCATACATTTAACCTACAATTTAAACAAATATCTTACATCATATAATTTGAATTATACCATACATTTAACCTACAATTTAAACAAATATCTTACCCTTAATATTTATCATGCTTTGAAATTTTACACGAACAACAATCACTCTAAAAATAACATTGCACAGCATATGATCTAAACAATCTCATAAAAATTTATTAGAACATATTAAATAAATGATCTCAGGAATGCATTAAATATATATTAAACTAATTCCACATACTTTATAGGGTGAACCATAGAACCAGGAAACGGGAGAAAACCAGAAGTTTAACTCTATTATAATCTAATTCCACATAATTTGTATGGAGAGGAGATCACTAATCATATGTATCTCTTAATGAAAGTTATCGCTCAAAATCATATCATAACTTACTAATCCACTCTTTATTACTTTATCTTTGGATTCGCTGCTTTCAAGAGTTTTATAAAAAGCGTTTACATTCACTTGAAATTTACAGAGAGACTAGAGTCACTTAGTATGTTCCAAAAGCAAAATATTTAGTACCTTGGCCATATACTTGAACTAATTGCTCCGTAGGAATAACCAGAATGACCCACTGACACTAGTTCGGACAGATGCAATGCACCGCCTTTGAACGGTGGGAAATCCCTTCTCTGCTGTACAGATTTTGACATGGCCAGATATACAGATACCCTACCTCCTTCACTTGGCAATAGCAAAACTATGGTAAATCGCCATGAGTTGTTAAACTTGTTCAACAAGTACTCAAGAGAATCACCTTTTGCACTAAACCCTTTCTCTACTATGCTGAAAAGTTGATCTGCAATTAACACCAGAGAAATTCAGTAACAAATTGGATATTTGGTCATATGCCAACATATTGTAGAAATCATGGATGGTATTCTTGATCCTCCTTACCTACAAAAAGGGGATCATCCTCTGCCATCTTGCAAAGTTGGGTCAGAAAAGCACCATACATGGAAGGGTTATCCACTCTGCCTATGCCATATGATTGATAGGGACAGACCTTCCACACCAAGTAAGAGTCACTGCTCTGCATCTTATGTCTTACAACATTCAAAACACAGAAATTGCCCAGCACACAATTCGTTCTTGTTGTTATCGTATATTTGCATCAAGATAATATAACATGAATCAAGATAATATAACACGAAGCATTTTACTTTTAAAACTGTTTTCCTTTATAACTGATTAATAATAACAGTATTTAATCCTAAGGTACACATTGTTTCAATTGTCTAACATTGATTTCAATGGTGCACAATGGTACACTTGGCACTTTAGAAAAGTTGTTTTCAAATAAAAACGCTTTACAGTGTAATTAACTAAACAAAATTCAAAATATACCATAAATATGCTTTCAATATACATGGATTTGTAAATGCCCATCCTTTTGTTTGGCCCCCACATCGTGGAATTTTTATACCGCAATTAAATAATTGGCATTACATGTACCTTGTGGACCTATCAGCGTGAGGTTGACAGTATGAGTGCAAACCCACCTATTTTGAACAATATTTAGTGCATCTAGTAAAATACGTTTTAGTAAGCGTTGGATGCACATTTGTTCCAATGTTATTATTTACATACCTACTCATTGCATGCCTCTAAATTTGACTTCACTGTCCATGATTTTTGGAAAATGCAAGGTCACCTCACTAATGGATTGAACGAATGGATCTTATCAACTTTTTTAAGGTGGATTATTAAAATTTAATATTAATGATTTAATTTAGAGATATTTTAGGGGTGATGTGGTTTAATAAACTTAAATACTTAAGGATGAAAAACAAATTTTAATTAAAAATAATAAAATTAATTTTTAATGTAATAAAATATAGATAGCTTTTAAAATAAATTTGATTTATCAAAAATACATTTATATATATTATGAATTATAAAAATCTTAAATCTAACATTATGTTTTTAAATTAAAATAATTTTGACTATTGTAAAATTGACTATATTTTTATTATTTTTAGTACATTATTATACACCTCTATGTTTTTAATTGTGAAGAATCTAACTAGTAAAAATTAACAATTGAAAAGAAAACACTGATTTACCCCCCTCTTAGTATTTCTAACAATTGGTATTAGAGCCAGCTTCTTCATTATCAGCCTAACAGCTGGAAGAAGGATTCTTAGGCATAATGAAGAACATGGAAGCAACAAGGAAACTACCTATCTTTTATGGAACAAATTTTAGTTTTTGGAAAAAGAGGATGTCCTACTATCTAATGTCTCTTGGTCTTGAAGTATGGCACTCTGTTTTGGATGGGTACAAAGCTCCCGCCAATCTTCCAACTGATCAAGATGAAAGAAGAGCCTACATTGCTAATGCCAAAGCTTTAAATTCCATCACTAGTGGAATTACCGATTCCGAATTTACGAAAGTCATGAATTATGACTCAGCCAAAGAAGTATGGGATAAGTTGGTTTCTCTATATGATGGGGACTCCAAAGTTAAGAAGGCAAAGATTCAAACCTATAGAAGACAACTCGAGAGTCTGAAAATGGATGATGAAGAAGATATTTCATCATAATTCCTCTGAGTAGCTGAAGTGGTTAACACTCTTAAAGGACTAGGAGAAAATACTGAATAAAGCACCATTGTTCAAAAAATCCTGAGATCGCTTCCTGACATATTTGACTCCAAAGTAAGTTCCATAGAAGAAATGAAGGACCTAGATATTCTCAAGATGGATGAACTTCATGGAATTCTTATTGCCTATGAGATGAGGAAAGGGAGCTCAAATTTCAAAGAAGCAGCTTTCAAAGCCTCAAGATCTACAAAAGAAGGAAAAGGATGGAATTGCAACAACGATGAATTTGATATTGAAAACGAGTTAGCTCAATTTGTACGAAGACTAAAAAGGGGATCTAAGCTAAAATGTAAGTACCCTCTTATTTGTTTCAATTGTGGAAGAATAGGTCATTATGCTGCAAAATGTCCTCATAAACATGATAGTGATGATGAAAATGACTCTAAAAGAATGATGTACAAAAAAGAAAGGGTTTAATAAGAAGAACTTCTTCTCTAAACAAGATGAGTCTGATGAAGATGAATTTGTAGTCATAAAAAAGAAATCAACTAGAAATGTGCGTAATTACAAAGAAAGTGATGATGAATCAGATGAGGAAGGTAATTATGTTGGATGCAGAGAAACGTTATTCATGGCATTTACAAATGATGATGACTAAGAACTAGAAGATGAAAGAAACATGGATAGTTTGCTAATAAGTGCCATTGAAGAAATTGAGAATCTACAAAAGAAGATAATTTCTCTCAAAATAGAAAGAGAAGAAGCAAAAAGAAGGGAAGACTTCTTGAACATTAAGCTAAAAGAGAAGGATGATATCTGTGAAAAACGTGAAGCTGAAATAATATCTCTAAGAAAGGAATTAGAGCAAGTTAAAAGGAGTTGGCAAAGCTCTCTAGCTCTTGACAACATTCTTAATACTCAAAAACCTCAACATGACAAGTCTGGAATTGGTTTCAAAGGAGAATCATCAAGTACAAAGAATAATGCTAAAAGTTATGTTGATGTACTCTCTTGCCATCAAAAAGAAGATAAATTCATCTCGTCAGGAACAAAGTCCCATCTCAAAACCAAGAATTGAAGAAAGAGCAACTTCAAGGAAGAATGTTGGTTCAAGCTATGGATACTACAACAGGTATCAAACTATTTTTCTTGGGCATTGTTATAATTGTAAAAAAATTGGGCATCAAGCTAAGCATTGCAAGGCTCATAAGAATGAAGCACCAAGATTGAATGATCAAACAAACCAACTATGTGGTCCTAAAGAGCAAGGATAAATCAAAACTTACAATTCCTTTGATCCTCTGGCTAAGTTTGATCCGTCTTGCTCATTATGTGATAATTATGATCATAATGAACAAAATTGCCCTCTCAAAAGGGAGAAAGCTAAAAATGTAAACCTCAAAACTGATAAATGTGGCCTAGATATATGTGCTCATAGTGAAGAAAATCATTGGTTCATGGATAGTGGATGCTCAAGACATATGACAGGTGACCAAAAGAAGTTTATTTCATTGAACAAGAAAAATGGAAATGTATCCTTTGGAAGTGGATCCGCTAAAATCACTGGAAAAGGAACTGCTACCCTTGTCAATGGACTAGGAAAGGCTCAAAATACCTTGCTAGTAGAATGGCTCAAACACAATCTCTTAAGTGTTAGCCAGATTTGTGACCAAGGACATAATGTTGTCTTTAGTACAAAAAATTGTGAAATAAGAGACTCATCCTCGGGAGAAGTTGTGGCGAAATGAGTAAGAACACCAGATAATGTTTACATTCTCAGTAAGATCCAAGAAGATAAATGTTACTTAAGTCAAACAGATGAAAGTTGGTTATGGCACAAACGATTGGGGCATACAAGTTTTGATAACCTAGTCAACATCAGCAAAATTAATGCAGTAAGGGATATTCAAAAAATGTGCAAACCAAATCAAGTTGTATGTGGCCCATGCCAACATGGAAAGAAAACCAGAACTAGCCACAAAACTAAGGAGTTCTCAACAACAAAACCTTTGGAAATCATTCATGCAGATTTGTGTGGACCAACTAGAAATGCAGCTCTTCAAGGTGAAAGGTACTTTGCTCTATTTTTTTATGACTATACTAGAATGATGTGGATATATTTCATAAAATATAAATCTAAAGCATTTGAATGTTTTAAGAACCTTAAGGCTCTCATTGAGAATAAGAAAGATTATAATATTAAATGTCTTAGAACGGATAGAAGAGGAGAATTCACCTCAAAAGAATTTGATGAATTTTGTAAAGAGCATGGAATCGAAGGAGAACTCTCTACTGCTAGGACACCCCAGCAAAATGGAGTAGTTGAAAGAAGGAACCGAACCATTCAAGAAATGGCAAGGACAATGCTACTAGCAGCTGATTTGCAACCAAAATTTTGGAGAGAAGCAGTTGGCACCACAGTTTATACCTTAAATCGAACTCAACTAAGACCAAATAATGAAAAGACTCCTTATGAATTATGGAAAGGAAGACCTACTTTAGTAAAATATTTCAGGGTTTTTGGAAGAAAATGTTTCATAAAAATAAATGATGACTCACCAGGTAAATTTGATTCTAGAGTTGACGAAGGAATATTTCTTGGATACTCCACTAGGAGCAAAGCTTACAAATGTTACAACAATCGTCTACGAAGAATAGTGGAAAGCATTGATGTGAAGATTGATGAAGGCCTTCCATAAAAAAGAATTGAAGATCATGAAATTGAGCCTTTCTTTGAACAAAGTGAAGAAGAAGAATTTGAAAAAGAAGAGGAGAATGGAGAACCTCAAAGTGAACCTTCGCAAACTCCCTTTAAGATCAAGTTTATTCAAAGACATCATCCGAAAGAAAAAATCATCGGAAATATATATAAAGGAATTCAAACTCGAAGAAGGATGATAAACACCCCAAGAAAAGATGATGTTGCTCTATTCTCTTTAATAAAACCTGAATATTTTTCTCAAGCAAGCAAAGATCCTTATTGGATAAAGGCCATGGAAGAAGAAATGTCTCAAATAAAAAATAATGAGACCTGGGAGCCAGTACCTCGCCCAAAAGATAAAAATATAATTGGAACAAAATGGGTATTCAAAAACAAGATGAATGAGGATGGACAAATCATCAGAAATAAAGCCAGACTTGTCTGTAAGGGATACTCACAAATTGAAGGAATTGTCTTCGAAGAAACCTTTGCACCAGTAGCTCGATTGGAAGCCATAAGAATTTTTTTGGCATTTTCTTGCTCAAAAGGATTCAAGATTTATCAAATGGATGTAAAATCAGCATTCCTGAATGGAGATCTCAAGGAAGAAGTTTACATGGAGCAACTAGAAGGATTTGATCTTTCTGAAGGGAAGGAATTTGTATGCAAGCTAAAAAAGGCCTTGTATGGATTAAAACAAGCCTCTAGAACATGGTATGCAAACTTGGATCACTATCTACTACAAGAAGGTTTCAAAAAGGGAGTAGCTGGTAGCAATCTCTACATGAAGATGGACAAGGAAAAACTTTTGATCACTCTTGTATATGTTGATGATCTAATATTTGCTAGCAATGATGATGAGATGATCCATGATGTTGTGGAGGTAAATCCCCTCTGCGGATAGAGGCAATCCCTACTAGCCCAAACCGGGTCTAGCAACAATCGTCACACGCTATAGTGCAGGTTCCTAATTGCAAATAAACCAACTAGCGATAAAGGATTACTTGGAATCCAACGCTGTCGCTTGTAGAGAAAGTAGCGCTCCTGTTCCTTAGCTCTGGCAGATCACAATGCTCACGATTTCCGTGATTGGACACCTGCACATGCAAGAAACAAAACAAATGCAAGCATAAAATCTAGTACATACAACTATATGTCAGTCAGAGAAGACATAACTCATGATCATCATCAAGAACAAGAGTGGAACCATAACCAATATTCGCTTATCATTAATCAATCAAAGAATACCTGTGTCAATACGACGTTTAATTCTCCCTTCGGAGGGTCGTCGACGAGCATTAATAGATAAAACTGTCGGGGATAGGACAAGCCTCTCTCTGGGATGTCCTTCAGCAGTAATCTCCTTGCTTAGATTTGGCCTTGCCAGAATGAATCGAAGGCTCTTGCCCACCTAGACTCTTGGGAAATTGGAGATTAGCTTGCAAGGGAGATGAGCAAGCTTTTATAGATGGAGGAAGGGGAGTTGGGATCCCTATAATCATGGGATTGGCCCTATCCTCGAGGAAGCTTCCATGAGAGGTGGCAAACCACTTCCTCTACATGGAGATTCGTAGCCAAACCTCCCAACTCAAGATAGATACCAGTTTAGGAATTGGTTGGAGTGAATCTTCCGCCATTTATTTTTAAAAAACACTCCTTAAATTGGCTGGCGCGAGTGCGACTCTAAGATAGAGCGCCAATTTGCGCGCCCTCTCTGAAGGATTTCCCCCATTGGCGCGGGTACTGAACTGTCTAGTCGCACCAATGAAGAAAAAGGCCATTTTAAGGGTTTTTCACAAGGATATGTCTTCAGGGCAATGAAAGCTCATGTTCAGAGAGATGCCATGAAAGTGATTTCAAGTCATGTCATTGCTCACAGGTCACGGAATGAGCCCTCCAATTGTGCGGGATGGGGAACTGCAGGGACGGTGACAAATTGCTGTGTAACAGATGCCCCCTAAAGTATGAGGCCCGAAAGAGAGAGAGAGGGGTGAAATGCTTTACGAGAACGTGTCCAACTGAAAACACCACCGTCGGGAAACCTGCGTAGAGAGGTACAACTGATATCTCAAATACATGATATATAAGTGGTATGGATGTAGCCATCCATAACAGAGTATGTAGTAAACCAGATCTTAGGCATGGATGCAGCCATCCCGTGAGGATCGATAAAAAGACTCAGGTATGGTCGCAGCCATCCAATCAATGATTCATGTAACTAATCATAATAATCCACAAAACCGCAGCCTGGATCATAACAGACAGGAATCCAGGGTCTTGCGCTCCATCTCGACCCGAACAAAGTACAAGTTCAAGCATGTGAATGAGTGAGCTGAAGTCGAACATGCAAGAGCATCGTCTGATTACCAGCCAGTGATGAAAGTTGTTAACAGACGCGAGAGGAACCACCAATAATGACAATGGCCCTCAAGGTACTACAGGTACAATCTACGGCATGTGAATCAATGAGCTGGCGTCGAACACCCGTAGAATCACTCGATCGGAGGTCAATGATGAAAACCTCATGTCGAACGCCAGGAACCTGCCATTGAGGCATGCAGGCTCCAAGGTACCGGAAGGGAGTCTCTAGATCAGCTTCCTGGATAATGAGCTGAAGTCGACAGGAAGTGACCTTGATAAAAGGTGGGCCATAGTGTTTCCCACATCATCGACGTGAGACAGAGGAACATAATGTCTTCGTGAATCAGGATCATATGAGAATCAGAGGAAGGTTGAATCTTTGTAGAGGTCGACTTCTCTTAAACATATCGGCGACACGACAATGGACTTGGCAGTATTTGACATCAAAATATCAGAGGTCATAGTGACGAGGCAAAGAAGATGAGAGGTCAAAATGGATCACCCAAACCCACGGAGGCAAGTGAAAAAACGAGATGAGATGTCCCCAACCCGACACGAATGCAGACAAGTGCCATGTTCAAGAGCGACATACTGCCGACACGACAATGATGTTGGTTCCATTTTCCCCACCATTTCGGTGAGTACCTCTTTATTTTTACACAAGCTTGAAGAGGATACCATATGCTTGTCATATAAATTCGTCCTTCGGACGAATCCATCCTAGTACGTTTAACGAGCCCTAGGAAGGAGAAACTCAGAGAACGTCATTTCGACTGAATCTGATGTCGTCAGGGTTTAACGAGTCTGACAAAGGAAGAACTCGGCGTCTTTTCATGTTTAGAGAGTTTGAAAAGACAACGGAAAAGTAAACTCCAACAGTCCCTTTTCGTAAATAGTTCCTCAGATCCGAAAAGGTAGAAAACTATGTCTGAGAAAACCTCCTAGTCGCAATAGGCTAGGGTATTCCTTTTTCGTAAATAATCTATCCCAGCCCGAAAAAGGGGTAAACGTATACTGGGTAGATGTCGTTTCGTGTCCACTTTAACGAGATCGAAACGACAAGGGACTCGACAATCTTTTCATGTTTAGAGAGTCAGAAAAGAGCTGAAAGATGACTCCTCCTGGAGGAACGAGTGGTATAAAGGGTAGCAACTGGTTCCGGTAATGGTGGAACTACTCAAAACAAGTAAAGGTTAAGAGGTTGGCTAACAAGACCACTCATCGCAGCGGTTCCTCAGGAACGGGTAAAACAACCAAGTGAAGGCATATGATCGGCCAAGCAGATAGTGACGATGGAATGAGAAAACCAAGGCTCATCTGGCAAAAACAGGCTGATAAAATGACAATCACAAGAGGTAAAATGGGAAAGGTTTCATTTTTACACAAGCTTGAAATCAGGAAACTCTACTTGAAGTTGGTTTCATTTTTACACAAGCTTGAAACAAAGATAAACTATGCTTGAAACCAGTTTCATTTTTACACAAGCTTGAAACGGAAACAAACTATGCTTGAAAAAAGTAAGCATGGCCCCAGCATGGTGACTCAATTCGAGGTACATGCCCCCCAAGCTTCAATCCATATGAAAGGCAGATGGAGTGAAGGTTCAAATCACGAGATAAAGAGAAAGACTCGACTGGGATTTTACGATAACTTATCAAAGACTCTAATTGAACAAGAACGTGTTTTATTGTTTTAACGAGGTTGACACACTAAAAGAACTATACTCGGAGGACCTTGTTTCATTTTTTAACGAGGTTGATACAGAAGACAAACCATCCTCGGACGACCTTGTTTCATGGTTTAAGGAGCTTGACACAAGACAAGGAACTCTGCTCTGATGACCTTGTTTCATGGTTTAAGGAGCTTGACACAAGACAAGGAACTCTGCTCCGACGACCTTGTTTCATGGTTTAAGGAGCTTGACACAAGACAAGGAACTCTGCTCTGACCAACTTGTTTCATTTTTTAAGGAGCTTGACACAAGAAAACGAACTCTGCTCCGATGACATTGTTTCATGGTTTAAGGATCTTGAAACAAGACAAGGCACTCTGCTCCGACGACCTTGTTTCATGGTTTAAGGAGCTTGACACAAGACAAGGAACTCTACTCCGATGACCTCATCATAATGAACAAGAAGTCATCGCTTCCAAGAGTTTCCCATCCGATGGAAGGAAAACATCTTGGAAGTCAGGACCTAATGCCCCCAGCACCTGACGCACAATGGCACTATCACTGGGTACAGGCATGGGGTAGGTAGCCACATAGTTGACCTGCGGTGGGGCAGATACAACGGGTGGATAAAAACTAGGAAGGGATGATGGTGGGCCAGCTGCCATATCAGGACCAAAGAACGAAAGCTGATCAATGGTCACGATCCGTCCTTCATGCGGAAAACAGACCACACGAAAAAGGGAGGAGACAAGCGCTCCCATGGCATAGGTGTAATCGCGCCCCAAAAGCAGATTGAAATCCAAGGGGCCTGGAACAACCATCACGTCCATATGGACGGTTTTACCTCCCAAAGTAACAGGTAACCTTGGAAGGATCCCTAACGGTTGACTTGTTCTTCTGTTAAATGCCAACAGATTGTGCGTAACAGGCGCAAGCGGCGACGAGCCAAAATCTTGCCAAGTAGTTGAGGATAGAACACTAACAGACGCGCCCTCATCTATAATGGTGTTGGGTACGACCAAACCAAAATCCTGTACTGTGATCTCGAAAGGCACATAAGACGGAAGGCGGTATCCTGCGAATCGATTCCAATCAAAGGAAGCCACCAAACTACTCGGAGGGGCTACCATCGAACCAAGATGGTCTTCCCCTGGTGTTACGGGAGAAGAAGGAGCATCCTCCACCACTTCCATTTCGAAGGTGGGAGGGGTATCCTCCGGGACCTCCATCACTGGAGGCGGAGGAGCAGCTTCTTGAGATACGGGGACAGGAGCATCTTTCTCCAAGTCTGAGGAATCTGAAGAAACAAGAAGAACCTGAGGGATGTGAGATCCACTCTCGACGGAAAAGACCTGGTGCCCCGCAGATGGGGCCAGTTCAACCGATCCCATGGCCAATGGTTGGTCGGGAACGGATTCTTGAATGGGAATTTCCGAGGGAGCGGGATCGACCAAGGATGACTCTTGACCAATCGTAGGATCAGTAGGTGGAAGACTCAAAGAAAGCCGTTTATAACCAGCCGGGAGGCATGGTGTAGAAACGATTGAGTTGTCCAAGACTCTCTTGGCTTCATCCATATAAGGACAAAGGTGAATGGCATGGTGCCCTTCACACAACTTACAGGGATTGGTGAGCTTACCCTGCTTCTAAGGAGCCTTATCAACACCAGTTGAAGACGTGCCCCCAACTTGACTCCCGGAAGCCAAAGGCAACGACGAATGACCGCTGGACCATTCTTCAAGCACCTTGGGAATGCCAGGGTAGTATCGAAGAAGATGGTCTCCCGTGCACAACATGCAAGGGAACTTGACTTTCCGCGGAGGGTTGGGAGATTTATCGACGGAAGGCTTCTCAGGCACAATAGCCGTAGAGCTAGCCTCTCCTTTATCGGACTTCTTCTTCTTTGTCTTATTCTTCTTCTTAGCCACCTGGTTACTCGAATCAAGACTTTCACCAGGCAAAGTAGAAGAGGAGGACACAGAAATAGGCGAAGAAGGGGAGAGGTCCACCTTAGAATCAACATGATGTTGTTCAGGCGGAGGAACTGATTGAACAGTAGTCGGGACATTCGGGACCACGGAGGTTGAAAACAACCAAACAGGCAACCCAACAATTAACCCAGGAAGGGACAACGTTTCCATATACAGAGCACCAACATTCCCAAAAGGAGGAAAATGACCAGGATTCCCATCGGAGGGGATTCCTTGGTTGGTGGACTCTGGAAAAGTTTCCATCAACAACTCAAAATCGCACACGGGCTAAAACCAAGGCACACAATCAAACAGCCAACAAGCAAATCCTAATAGGGCATGTGATCGCAGGTGATTTATTTTACCACATTGAAACTTAGAAACTTCACCATTTCATGTTTTAAGAGTCGAGAAACAGATGAAAGGTGACTCTATCTCCTTCAGTTTTGAAGCAAGCGTGAAAGGACAAGCGCTTGGTGATCCTTTAAAATTTAAAGAGTCAGAAAAGATCAAATGACTAATCAGGAATACTAGGCAAAGGGTGTACCAAATAACCGTGAACTGCAATATACACCTTGGTTTCCAAAATGAAAGAGAAATCAACCAAGGACTTAACGTACATGCAGGCAATCTCCCTGAATGTTGTGTCCGGTGTATCACGGGTATAGGGCGGCAGACTCGGCTTCCTATAGATAAAGGATAGAAACCTAGTGGGGTCTCCCTTTATATACGCGACAGTACGGGGAGCACAAGTCCGTACTAGTGCTGTCTAAAGCCAAGAGGCGAACGACAGCTACTAGGTTTAAAGACGTCGGAACACGTCTCTAACCTAGACCTCTAAATGTTGCGTTAACGTTTCAATGTTGCCTTAGTGTAAATTGAGTAAATTTTAAGGTTTATCTTCAATTACGTTTCATTTTTCAGGCCCTAGCGAATGTAATGTCTCAAAATCTCCTAAATGCACTCTATATGCCACAGTATATCATTTCATTCGATGAAAGCTATTTATGAGAGAGTTGAGAGCTTTTCACACAATAACGAAATGAACAGAAAACAACCAATGATGTCTCTAATGCAGCGAATGAAAACTAAAAAGCTTTTCGTTCAAAGTTACCAATCATTAATAACACCGAAAAGATCTAATTCACATTAACTAATGAAAAGCAAAAGAGATTTTTTTTTTTCAATATTTCAGAGCAAAGTGCGCTAAAAAATGAAAACTAATGCAAGAGAAATTTGAGAAATGATGACAAGAGGGCAAAAACAAGAAAATTCCACTCAATGCAGACGTACAATCAGACCTCAAATCAACCAAAAGTCCCTCAAAACGAAAAGAATCCTAAAGACTCCAAATGAGCCGTGTAATCTAGGCCCAAAACGAGACAATGCAGAATTCGAATGGAGAAGGAAACAATCACTCAAACAACACAATGAGACAATAGAAAACCACCAAACGAATGCAAATAAGCAATCACAAGGTTGACTGAACCGATAGAAACCAAAAACTCCAAAGGGAGGCTCGACACACAATAACACCTAGATGACCTAGGGCTAGAATGCAAAATCAATGGAAATGGGCAAACAACCAAAGGATGAAGGTAACAGTCAGTCAATCAAGGCTCCAAAACACTCAAGCAGTGGAAAAATCAAGACCAAATACACAGATCAGGCTCAGGAAGCTCAGAACTGAGCAAACCCTAGTACCTCACAGGATTGGCGCGATTGTGAGGCTGAAACTAGCGCCAGAGACGAATTGGCGCGGGTAATACACAAGCAACCTGCGCCAATGGGTGCGACTGTCAAGCTAAAAAGCGCGCCAGTCGAGTTTCCTAGTAAAAAATAAAAATGAGCAATCCAACAAGCAGACCAGTGATGATCAAGCTATCAAAAAACCAAATTCACAGAAAGAACCAGCCCAAAAGAGTTGATCAAGCAAGGAGGATCAAGAATCGACCGAAAAGACAAGACAATGCTCCAAGTGTTTAGTTTACAAAATAAACCGGAGATTGACTGAAGCAGCCTTGATCTTCTTCACAATTGCAGAGCAAAAGCGTTTCGAAGGCTATCTGGCTAACTTCAGGCTCCGTCTATAGCTTATAAAACGAACAACAACAAGCTAGACGATCCACAGCGGAGTCGCCAATTTGTTGTGGAGGTAAATCCCCTCTGCGGACAGAGGCGATCCCTACTAGCCCAGACCGTGTCTAGCAACAATCGTCACATGCTATAGTGAAGGTTCCTAATTGCAAATAAACCAACTAGCGATGAAGGCTTACCTGGAATCCAACATTGTCGCTTGTAGAGAAAGTAGCGCTCTTGTTCCTTAGCTTTGGCAGATCACAATCCTCACGATTTTTGTGATCGGACACCTACACACGCAAGAAACAAAACAAACGCAAGCGTAAAATCCAATACATACAACTATATGTCAGTCAGAGAAGACATAACTCATGATCATCATCAAGAATAAGAGTGGAACCATAACCAATAGTCGCTTATCATTAATCAATCAAAAGAAGAATACAACCATACCTTTGACGTTGAATTCTCCTTCGGAGGGTCGTCAGCAGAACGTGTCTCGATAAAGCCTGTCAGGGATGAGACAAGCCTCTCTCTCCGGATGTCTCGACAATAATCTCCTTGCTTGGATTTGGCCTTAAGGGAATGAATCAAGGCTCTTGCAACATTATGCTCTTGGGAACTTGGAGATTATCTTGCAAGGGAGATGAGCAAGCTTTTATAGATGGAGGAAGGGGAGTTGGGATCCCTATAATCATGGGATTGGCCCTATCCTCAAGGAAGCTTCCATGAGAGGTGGCAAACCACTTCCTCTACATGGAGATCCGTAGCCAAACCTCCCAACTCAAGATAGATACCAGTTTAGGAATTGGTTGGAGTGAATCTTCCGCCATTTATTTAAAAAAAAAACTCCTTAAATTGGCTGGCGCGAGTGCGAATCTGAGACAGAGCGCCAATTGGCGCGCCCTCTTTGAAGGATTTCCCCCATTGGCGCGGGTACTGAACTGTCTAGTCGCGCCAATGAAGAAAAGGCCATTTTAAGGGTTTTTCACAAGGAGATGTCTTCAGGGAAATGAAAGCTCATGTTCAGAGAGATGTCATGAAAGTGATTTCAAGTCATGTCATTGCTCACAGGTCACGGAATGAGCCCTCCAATTGTGCGGGATGGGGAACTGCAGAGACAATGACAAATTGCTATGTAACACATGAATTTGCTCTAAATATGTCCAAAAGATTCGAAATGTCAATGATTGGTGAGCTGACTTACTTTCTTGGACTAAAAATATCTCAAACCTCTGCAGGCATGTTTATATCTCAAGCAAAATATCTTAAAGACATGCTCAAAAGATATGGGATGGAAGATTGTGCACCAATGAGCACACCAATGACCACAGATTGTAAACTAAATAAAGATGATGATACCCCTCTCATACATGCAACTCTTTACAGGTCAATAATTGGAGCTCTCCTATACTTAACTGCTACAAGACCAGACATTATGCAAGCAGTAGGAATGGTAGCAAGATTTCAGTCAAGTCTTAAACAATCCCATCTAACAGTTGTGAAGAGAATTCTCAGATATCTGAAAGGAACGAATGATTTCGGTCTTTGGTATCCTAAGAGTTCAACTCTTATTGTGACAACTTACTTTGATGCTGATTGGGCCGGAAGCGTGGATGATCGAAAAAGTACCAGTGGAAATGCATTCTTTATGGGAGATTGTCTTGTATCTTGGCTCAGCAAAAAGCAATCATCTATATCTCTTTCTATAGCTAAAGCCAAATATATAGTTGCTGCTGATTGTTGTACACAAATTATATGGATGAAGGAAGCCTTGAAGGATGTCAACATAGAAACTAAGCAACCAATTACTATTTTTTGTGACAACACTAGTGCCATCAGTCTTTCAAAAAATCCAGTGATGCACTCAAAGATGAAACATATTCCAATCAAATATCATTTTCTCCGAGAACAAGTTGCTGAACAAAATATCAAGTTGGAATACGTCAATACAAAAGAACAAATTGCAGATATCTTTACAAAACCCCTTACACGAGAAGCATTTGAGTATCTTCACCAAAAGATGGGTGTCATTGCTCTTGCATCACATTAAATCAAGTAACATGTCAGGGGTACAGTATGTTAGGGGGAGCAACATGACAGGGGGAGCACTTTGGCACCCCATTGCCATTGATGTCAAAGGGGGAGAGAAGAAAAATATTGCCATAAAATGACAAAGGGGAGATTGCTAATCCAAGTTGTCATTGATGGCAACATGTTGATGAAGATTGAAAGACTTAATGATATAACATGGAAGATATCATTTGAAGCTCTCCTAATGATGTTGCACTGTGACATATTACTGCACTTGATGGGTACTATCATGATGACATAGCTGTCCTACATGATGACGCTATGACCCCTTGATTGATAAGCCAAACAATGGAGAAGACAAATGAAGGAGAAGCCAAGCAATGGAGAAGGCATTATGTCCTATGCACTTTGTGCATACAAAAAAATTAAGGACAGTCACAAAGAAAAATTGTTTTTACCTCCTTAGAGGCATCCTTCCAAATTGACTCCTATACCATCTTTTAGAGCATAATTTTTCCTTTCCAATGAGCCCTTATTTGTCACAAAACTCCTAGTAGTTTTTGAGATATCGAATTTTCAAGTTAAAAAAATATATATTTCTGATATTGAGCCGACCTATGCTTAGGGACACAAGTTGGCCTCCAAACAGGGACGTGTATTTTTGTTTGTTATTGCAAAGAAGGCTATATATATATACAATCTGTAACTCATTTCTCAAACACAAAATTCGGTTATCAAGCACACACAACAGAGATTCAGTTCACATCTCGTGAACTTAATATATAAAGGAGACTCAGACCTAAACACAGTGCACATAACCTGGATAACCTCGGACTTGTGATCTTTTGCTTCGGACCAGTCATCTATTGTTTTGGACCTATAATATTTTGCTTAGGATCTGTGATTAAAGGTTATAACTCTCGGTTCTGAGATCCATTGCCTTGACTAGTGATAAGAGGTGTGGTTGTTGGACATAATTACTACAACTCGGACGTGTGAGGGACTCAGAATAGTGATCTCATATTTTTACAGTCCTATGATGAACGGTGAACGTTGATAAACAAGAACATTAAAGGTGATTGGTGAAGAAGCAGTAAAATTTCTTGAATAGTGTTGGATAAAAGTATTGTTGGAGCATAACAGAAGGACCCTTGTGTTAACTTGAGGACTGTCTTGTAGTGACAATCACTCGTAAAGTAAACATTTGATTATGGAGCTAGGACATGTAACAGGTTTATGAAGCTCAAATTCTAAAGGAACTCAAACAAACATTCTATGGAGACAACTCAGGACAGTGGACCAATCTTAAACCTTGTGTGCAGTACAATGATCTCTTGGCTCAGAATTGTAGTAACCTAAATTTAGCAGTGATCTCTTGTGCCAAACCTTCATAATATTCTAGAGTAACCTTGTTGTGGAGTTGAAAAATCGTAAGCAATAATAGGAAGTCACAATAGCATTTGAATTATTACAAGGATTGCATAGTAGCAGCATTGTGGAACACAACAAAAGAAGCCTTCTTGATCTCTTGTCCTGAGTATGAAGATTTGAGTTTTGGAACCAAGAACAGTGAATGAAAATCAGTGAGTAGTGAAGCATTAGTAGCGGAGTCAAATGGTGGACAAGTATAGTGAAGATATTGTGAAGCCAAAATCAAGAAGTATTGAACAATGAAAAGTATTTTGTAGATGACAGTCAAGTAAGTATATCACACATCTTCTATTAAAAGTGAATGAGGGATTGGTGTCCTTAGAGTAGGAGCTCCTAAATGCAAGGTTGGTGCCTTGAGAAGATAGGGTCGAAGCCCTAGAGGTCGAAGCCTCATCAAAGTCCAAGTTGGTGCTTGGCAACAGGTTGGTGCCTGATTCATTGAAGGGTTGGTGCCCTCACACATCTATTGTACTCAATTATTTGAAAAGGGACTGAAGTTCTTATTAATCCTTAATAATATTATTATTATACACCTCTCTATTTTTAATTTTGAAGAATCTAATACGCAAAAATTAACAATTGAAAAGAAATACTGATTCACCCCCCTCTCAGTATTTCCAACACAAAATTTACTTGAGCTAAAATAATGAGACTATTTAAAATATTTTAACTATAAAATATTTTTTTTTTCAACTACTTTACATAATGTATATATAGTTATTTATTTATTTTTTAAGTGCTTTACTTGGGCTAAAATAATGAGACTGTTTATATATATATATATATATATTATTTTTCAATTGTTTTATAATATATATATATAGTTTTTTTTTTTCAACTTTTTAATTATTTTATTTTTCTATAAAGTTGATATGAGATTATGTTGTTTCATATAGACATTGAAATATTTTATTTATGGTTGAGAGTGAAATATTTTGGACATTGAGAGTGAGATTATCCACGTTTTATTATACTTTTAATTAAACAAACTAAATAGGTATATTCATTTTCGTTTTTTATTACATATTTTAATGATGGTTGAGAGTGAGTGAAATGATTTTAAATTCATTTTTGTTTTTTATTATATATTTTATTTATGGTTGAGAGCAAGTGAAATAATTTTAAGGCTTCTCCTTAGTATGGCCACTATGAGTGAGATTATTGATGTTTTATAATACTTTTAATTAAACAAACCAAAAATGTATATTCATTTTTATTTTTTATTATATATTTTATTTATGGTTGAGAGTGAAGGAAATAATTTTAAGGCTTCTCCTTAGTATGGCCACTGGGAGTGAAATTATTGATGTTTTATAATACTTTTAATTAAACAAACCAAAAATGTTTTTTTTTTTTTTTTAAATGGTTGAGAGTGAGTGAAATAATTTTAAGGTTTTTCCTTAGTATGGTCATAGGGGGCGAGATTATTGATGTTTTATAATAATTTTAATTAAACAAACCAAAAAGGTATATTCATTTTTGTTTTTATTATATATTTTATTTATGGTTGAGAGTGACTGAAATGATTTTAAGGCTTATCCTTAGTATGACCACTAGGAGTGAAATTATTGATGTTTTAAAATACTTTTAATTAAAAAAAAAAAATATGTATATTCATTTTTTAAATATATTTAATGATTTATATATATATATATATTATTATATTATTATATTATTATTTTTGTTTTTTTTTTTAATTTTAAAAGGGAGAGGTGTCAACTCTAAGTTGAACACATACATATTTACACATCTCTCTCATATTGGGTTGTAGAATGAGCCTCTAGGCTCAAAAACAAACCAACCTAAATCCATCATAAATCAAGTATTAAGAAGGACCAAATTTCTTGAAATGTATTTTTTTTTAATTATTTAATATGAAGAAATTAATATATGACATAATTAAGTGATTAAAAAAAATGCACCTTAAGAAATTTGATCCCTCTCACTACTTGAGAGATCTAGGTCTGACATGGATTTACTCTCAATGTTAAACCCAAAAGCCTAAAAAGATTACACTAGAAAAAAAAAATGAATGTTTAAAATCATATTTTCAAATCAATAAAACATATACAAATATTGCTTGAAGTTCATCTTCATATTTGTATTATACTATTCTTAACAAGTATTGCATGGAAGCTTAGTCCTTGTCTAAAAAATAGAAGATCTATAAGAAATAATTAAGTTTAATATGATTAGGTTAAGGTTCATAATTTTACCCTCGCTCGGGGTGTGAACCAGATCCATGTCGTATCAAATCCATTTAATGATGGGCGCCTTGAAGGACAAGCCCACCGCCCTCCAAATTCTTTGCAAGGTTGGCTTGGTGGCTCTGTGCATGACGATAGTTAATACCATCGCGGGTGAGGGCAACGGTATTTGTTTATGGCTTTGACATTTGGATGTTTGCATGTGGTGTGTTGGTAATGAGCTTCTAGTTCTGGATAGCAGTGAGTTGGTGATCGGCCAATCAAGGAAGCTGGCAACGGTGAGCCCTCAACAAATTATTGTGCTAGACACCTGGTATGTATCCTGTAACTCCTCTCTTTCATCCATGCAACGAGTTTCCTGGTTAAGGGAAGTGGGTTTTCTTGGTTCGAAATTGTTGGGGTTTAAGGGTAGGTATAATGTTATGGTGTTGCATGCTCTTTTTTACTTGCTGACCCGTGATAATTTGCCGGGAATAATCTATGTCTCGGTATTGTTTGGTATTTTCTTGCCTCGAATAGGGTTATCCCAAGGTTTCATTGTTGTCATTAATCCCAACATTCCTATTAAGGTCTGGTCGAAACCGGCATGGCATCGGGGTCATTTGGTTTGGTCTTTTGATGGTGGCTTTAGTGTTTTTGAGTTTGGTCAGGACAATTTGATGGTATATATGTTGGTGCTGAGGGGCACATTGGCTTTTGGGTTGTCTCTGTATGAGTTTCAAGGCTGGCACCCCCTTGGCCTTCTCCCTATGAGTCTGGTTGTATCTCGTATGTATGTTGAAGATAGGTTCTGATATATTGGTCGGCAACCTAGTAAGGTCTATGATAGTTGTTGGTTGTCTTATATGGTGTTGGGTCCCTTATTATATGATAAATGCTAGTTGTTTTCCAAAAGTCCGGTCTATGATAATTGTTGGTCGTTTTACAAAAGCCCGGTCTATGATAATTGCTAGCCGTTTTATATGGAGTTGGGCTCCCTGTTTGGGTCGAGGGAATTTGTTCACAAATTTGTTAATAAAGGAAGGAAACTTAGGCTCGTGCTCTGAATTTATGGTTTGTTTTTTATATATTGACAAGTGGGCAGGATGGTAACGACTTTTGCAAGGCGAGCAGCTTTTGGCTCGGTCTCCCTCCTACGAGCATCTGGTTCTCTCCTACTCCCATTAGCTCTAAGACTGAAAACATGGCGCGGGTGGCGGCCAGAACTAGAAGCCCAACCTCGAGGGGCTGAGGCAGGAAAATTAGGGGCACTGAGTCGGCGAGGCATCCTAGTACATCTAGAGGTAAACCAAGAGGTAGAAAACCTGTCACTAATAGTATCAATGATGTCGTATCTGCATATAATGAGGGTACTGCTGAGGAAATAAAGAAATTAATCGAGGATTGGGAGGCGGATCTGAACCACCAGGGGAGCTCAACAAAGATTTATGTAGAGGATTGGCAGACCTTGGTGCCCGACCCCAGGCATACCTTCTGCCATGTTACACAATTCGAGATACCCTTTTCCTTTATTGGTCAATGAAAGGTATATTGGGCAAGGCCCTGAAGTAGATTTCTGTGAACATGGCCGCAACAGTTCAATATTTCCCAGATTACAAGCAGGACTTCCAGAAGCTACAATTTCAGATGTAGAAAATAGGATGGGTGTCTCCGGTGAATTGAAAAACGCCTACCTTGCATCCTCCCTCAAACAGAGCTCCCGAGCTCCACTGCAAAGGACTCGGCTCCGGTGGAGTCTTCTTCTACTAAGGAAGCTGAATAGTTTGTTAGATGTATCTTTGCGTAGTTTTTTTATTTCTATTCATAAATATGTGGATAACATTTAAATTTCAGTATATAAACAGTCCTGCCACTAGGCAGATAGCTTGTAGGAAATGTAAAGACATTCAGTCATACATATCTTGGATAGACAGACTTAAAACTTATTGGTTTTGGATGGAATACCATGCTATTAGGTGGCCAAAAAACTTGGTTTCCCATAGGGCAAGTTGAGGCCACCTAATTATTTCTAAACTGGTTGTAACTTGTTGTTTAATTAATGGAAAAAGGAAGGCACAACCAAGCTTACAAAAAGAAAGGTTCTTAATTGTAATCTTATTCAACTTTAAACAAGGAAAAAATTACATTATGTAGATGATGTAAGAATTCAATGATTTGTAAATTGTAATGGATATTCCATTGGACAATTCATCACAATAGATATGATAAAATTATATTTGAAACTTGAAATTCTACAATATTACAATTTCATTTCAAGGATTCGTAAACTGTTGTGGATTTCCACTAGACAATCTGTTACAACAGACATGATAACATTATATTTAAAATTTGGAATTCTACATTATTAATGTTTCATTTCTCCTTAGATTTATAAATATGTATATTATTGTTAATAGTGTATGCATGCAAATTAAAAGTATGCAGAAAATAGAAAACAATGAAATAAAATCTCACACACACATTTGAAAACCTTTTGGGAGAAAAACCTAGTTGGAAGGTGAGGTTGCTATGTTCTCTTTCTCCACATAAAAATTGTCTATGAGTACAAGGAAGTTTGGTATGTGGCTTGTGGGTTACTACAATGCAGAAATCCTCTCTATGTGCTCTATCTCCTATCCCTCTTGACTATTTTTGCTCAACTATGGAAATGCACTCGAAAGAATGGAATATTTTTTCCTCCTAATGGTTTAGTTATAACACAACCTGATAGCTTACTAGTGTTTAGGTTTGACTCTTCTAGAGTCTTATTCATCATAATCATGTAGCTAGCCCCTTTTCAATGAATAATGGGGGTTGATGTGGCATCCCCTCAAATTATAGTGGTGAAAATAGGAAGGTTAACTTCTGAGTGACATAAATTTCGCATACAGACTTTGATTGACACGATTCTTGTGTCGTTGGAATGGAATTTGTGTGTAGAACAAGAAAAAAAAAGTGTGTTGGAGAAACAAAGTTTTACCCCTTAAAAACGTCGTTTGATGCCTCAAAACTCTCTTGGAAGGTTTCAGACCCTAATTTTCCAAATTGGGTCTCGCCAATAAAAAGGGTCCAGTGAGTTTCCTTCACTTTTTCCACTCTTAAAGCATCGAGATGGATGACAAGCAATATAATGATCCCATCCATGTCATTTAGCCATATTAATCTTTCAGATGATGAGCAATAAAATGTAAAAACTGTAAAAATTCATAAATATTGTCGAAGTTAAGTGTGATAGAAATGACTTAACTTCTCTTTTTGGCCTTTCTTTTTATGAACCTTTTTCCAAACCTCGGAGTTGGTCTTAGTTGTTACCAATGCCAATTCATTTCCAAATGTTTGCATAGGAACTTCTTTGTCTGAATCTGAGCTCTCGGAGACATGATTTCTCTTTATGCCTCCTGTGCCCTTTTCTTTATGTGTTTCTTCTATCTATTGCTTTGATGCTATGATCTCTGTATGTTCGCCCCCCTTTTGGATATGGGTTGTGGTTCTAGATTGATCCACGACAACTCTGTTTTTTGGTTGCCCCATTTAGCCTGTGATTTCGTATTTTGATGGTGCTACATGGTTTCCTCTTCTTCTTCTTAAGAAATATGAGGGTCAGATACATGTCATCCCTTTTTATTTTTAACCAACCTCTTTTCTTTTTTGGGATATTTTTTTCCTGTGGGAATGCATTATGTAAGTGTCGAGTTTGAAAACAGATTCAACGTCTAAATATCGTGTTCTCTTAATCTAAAACTTGGGTCCACTGGAATTTTTTATGTTTCAGTTGTATTCGATCATGTAGGCCTTTGCTAAGATCTATCTCTACTCGTATTCTGGCAAATGTAAAGATACCTTTTTCTCTTCTATCTATGCCGGAATTTTGAATTTTGCTAGAGTATTTTCAATGTCCTCTAGGACCTGATGGTGCCAGAAAGGTAGAGGGAGGTTGGGTAGTCTCACCCATACACGCATTATAGACACCACCATATTTGTAGCATCGAGATATTGGAACCATGGGGTTATGAAGATCCCATCTCTACCCCAAAACCATGGTCCCTCATTTAGGTCATACTTCAAATCTTTATGTGTGCCAAAATGAACAATTAAGAAAAATTTGGAGCATGAATAGAGATCAAAGTTGGGTGTCCAAGTAGAGAAAACCCACTAGTATAAAGCATCAGATTAGGTCCAAAAACCATTGAATCAACATATAATATCCCTATGTTGATGGTTCCAAATTCTTCATTGAGAGTTTGCCATCATTTCCACTGAATTGTGATGACACATGGGACAATTTCCAATCCAAGCATTTCATCCCAATTTTGACCAAATTCCAAATTAATAATAGAATGAGAAATAAAATGGGCCATGAATATGTCCCAATCCATATAACCAAATCTCATAACATGAGGATGTCTATCACAAACTGATCTAGATTGTAGCAAGTACATAACTCTATCTTTCTCCCACAAAACAGAGGTTGTAAACATAATGTTATCATACCATATTTTAGGTCTGTTTATCATTGTGAGGGTGACATCAGGGATCTCCAAAACCCATAGTTTTTAATCTTTTTGGGTATTAAAATTAAAATATGTATGCTTCAAATTGTATGGTGGCACCACTTGGAGCTTGTCCTCATGGGGCCCTTTAATATTTAAATAAAAAACATATTCCATTAATGGTTAGAGCAATGTTTCTCATGCTCATTGATCCATAAAGTTACCAAGGCTAATCTTATTCCCTTGTTATCCATTTTGTTAGATTCTCTGTTATTCCAATGAAGCACATGCTAGAATGTAGGGGATTGAAATTTAGATAGAAGATTTCTAATTCATTTAAGCATGTTATTCAATTTAATTTCTCTTGAGAGAGTGACTACAACAAGATGTTGAATTAAATTCCTAGAGTCTCTAATGTTCACCACATTATTTAGATTATGGGAATAGGCTTGAACTAAGCCGTGAAGAAGTGCATAAGCCTTTGCTTGATTATTCAAGCCATTTCCCAGATCCCATGCATGTGATATTTCTACTTTTCCATTGGGGAAAAGAATAACCACCCCCCATCATGGCACCTGCCATCCCTTCTATGAGATTTCTTACCAAGTGAGAAGACATGTCTTTCCCCCCAGTAAATTTCAAACAACAAGGCAATGTGAACTAGAGTAAAATAAGAACATTGGACAAAAGTGTACGCATTCATAAATCAATGCATGTTAAGGAGGAAATCTCATTTACTCTAATAAATATTTGGATGCTTGATGAAGTGACCTATGTTATGGTTCATGCAATAGATTAATATCCCAAAACTTTTCCATGTGCCCATAATTAACTAGGGGATGATTTGTTAATTAATGTTGTCATTAACCATAAGCTCTCCCTCTTTTAGGGTTGATCCAATTTTTTCCTAATGACATGCTTCACTATTTTTGTACCATGAGACATGCTAATATTTCATTTTGTTGAAGGGGTTTCCCTTTGTTTGCTTCATTTAATTATTGAGGCTAAGGGATTGCCTATTGGCACTAAACTATAAACCATATATTTTATGATAGTCATATAATCATAATCTATGACTGAGCACTACTTCCTTTAGCTTTTTTCGGTCCTTGCCAAACACATAGGATTTTTATTTATGGTTGGAAACAATACAAAGGCCTCAATCAAAGTAAGTTTCTATTGTCCTTCTGGGGTTCGTGATGAACTTTCTTACACCCACCACCTCATTATAAAAATAATTATGCTCATGTGATCTCTTATTGTCTTTGTGTGCGATAATGCATCACATATAATTTGATTTATACCAATTTAGCTTTTCAAACATGTTTTGATATGCTTTCATGATGGAGACAAACAAAAACAACTATGGGAAGTCAAATACCTTCCTTCACATATATAGACGAATGCTCTAAACCTACAGATATTTGAAACCACATTGTTTACATGGTGGTACCGAGTCCCAACCATTAAGCCACACCATGGTGCATCCCAATTAACACGTGCAAGTGACACCTTCTCTAGTATAAAAAATTATTACAATAAAGCATGGATGCTTTACAATTTATATAAGCACTCCTTCAACTAAAATGTTGCAATTGACTTGTATTCCCGATTTTGTTTAATATTTGCAAATGATCCCCAACAAAATAAAACAACCAACTTGAATGAATGAGAGTGATGGGAAAACATGTCTTTATGGGGACTTGAAGCTTGATACAAAATAACATCACTTTTCTTTACTAACCTACTAAACTCCAATTGATAAAAATAATAAATTTTATTATTGTAACTATCATTAACTAACGTAGGTCCATCTAACTTTGAATCTACCAAGAATCAGGAGGGATCAAATCTCTTGAGGTTTAATTTTTTAATGGATCTTGGCATAGATGAAGAGGAGGGTAAAATTAGTTTTATATAAATACCATATCTATTGTATCTCTATTTCTTTGTATACCTTGTTACTTTATTTTTATATTCTTTATATAATAGTTTTATATTAGATATATTTATTTATTCTACATAGAAAGAATTGTAATTTTACCAATTAAAACAAATTTACACTTTGTAGATGTTGACAACAACATCCCAACAAACCTTAAAGGACATATAGGTTCCAATACAATAACATAATCTAACAATACAAACTCCTAAAGGAATCTTATAATAGAGCATATACCCCAAGACTATTACATCCAAATAAAGACCAACAATCTCAGTTCCAACCATTACTAGATAGTCCTTGTATACACACATAATTATAGAAATAAAATTGCAAAATATCTATGAACTTGTCATGTATACCAACTAAAAATCCCATAGAAAATAGACTTGTTACAAAGTTAATCAAAGGCAAGATGTAGGAACTCAAAGACATTCCAATCAATACTTTACATAATATTCCATACACCATTTTCTAGGATAACACCTTCGTTTGATGATTTATCTACAATGTTATTTCTTTCCCTATAAATATGATGAAAATAAATATTTTCAAAGCCATGAATAGTGCCAACAATCTCATAAATAGTGTCAATAACGTGAAGTTCCTCATGGCATATTACTTCTTCATCCATTTAATGATTAGAATGGAGTTTCCAAAAACTTGGAGCCTCCTTACACTGTTTTCTACACCAACAACAAAATCAATCTAAGAGCCATGGATGTTTCTTGGTTGTTTCAACGAGATCTCAAACCTAATTTCAAGAAAAAAAATTGGAATCCTCTCAGCATAATATTCCCCCACCACCACATATCATAGGGTCCCCTTGTTAGGCACCATAAAAATATGCCCATGCACCCATTTTATCAATATAAATTTTCTTTAGTCTATCTCCCAAGTTTTACTTACTTCAACTAATTATAACATGCTATAATATTGTAAGCCCATGTAGCACACTACAAAGGAGGAATGTGTTATTGCTAAAGAGGCTAGAGTTTCTTGATAACCAAATGTCATAGGAAACTACCAATGGAAGAGCCATCAAACTTTTTATACTATTACTTTCACACCAAGCCTTTAACCTTTCCTCAATGGTTGCTCCAAACCATACCCAAGCTAGACTCAAGCACACACATTGCCCCAATGAGGCATTATTTGAGAGCATTTGACTTCGAAGCTCCATTTCAGTCTTTGCTATTGATAGAAATTGTGTGATATGAGCTGCTATCAAAAATTTCAAATTGGCACGTCATTTGATTTAGCCACCCCTTCGAAATCACACTTAAAAGAAGGCTAGGTTCCTGGCTGAATCAATTCAATGGGTTGGACATGAAACACTCTTTCCTCCCTCCATATCTTAGGGTCACCTAGAATGCACTAACGAAATGTGCAATCGAAATGAAAACAACTAGACTTATGAGCTACAAAAACCCGCCCACCAAGATAACTCGTCGATTATTGATTTCCTGTTTATAGAGATCTTAGTTATGCTAAACAAAAAGAACTAGGCAGGTTAGAACCGATAGCCCACAATGAACATCACACCCATAGAAACCTAAGAGATAAGGAATTAGATTGATGATGTTTCCCCGACACCTAACAAGATAAATGATTATTTGACCCATGTTCCCTTTAAGCCTAGCGTTACCTCCAGATCGAAACTCACAGGACATTGTATTGCAAGGCACAGGATGTTAGAACCTAGGTTACCCACAATGTTGCCCACCAGGAGACCTGCGAAATATATTATTCTTTCCCGTTGAAAGATATCTTACTTAAGCTAGACAAGCCTAGGGAGGAACTAATAGGCCAACTACCTGGGGAATTGACGAGACAAGCTGAGCGCTACATAACCATCTGTTGGTTGATTTGACCTACCTGCTGCAACAACTAGACATAGCCACAAGAGAGATACATGGTTCATATACGGTGATTACCCATTTTAGGAGCTTTGGAAAGAAAGCTTACTTAAATTGGTTAATTCCTCCATAATTTTCTATACCTGAACAAAACATGAATAAAGGCATAATTATGATGGAAATTGGACTCTTTGCATACCTTATACAAAGAACATCTCTTGGGACCATGCTTATTCCTCTTTTAAAGGTTATCCCATGTAAGGGATTTATTGTTGGGAAAAGCCACATGAGTATATAGGACATGGATGGACATTAGACCATCCCCACTTTCTTCCACCATCACTTTTGTTCCTCTAAGTCCTCAGTGAAACTTAAAATATTATACCCATCCTTAGGAGCATAATCTTCATAACTACTCTTGGACCATATTAAAAATTCATTCTCACCTTTAATCCTAACATGGATAGATTTTAGTTGCCCAATAAAAATATGCTAAAGTCCAACATTCTCTCCTCTAAAACCAATTCCCTTAGAAAACTTCCATTCTTGACTCCAAATTGTAGTTAATTCATGGTATGTTTCTTGACTTAGATTTAAACCTCGCCCCCCCCACCATCTCTCAATTGCTGCATCACATGATCTAGTAATATAAAAATTAGATCATTTCCAATCTAGTGATCCTCCCATGCTCTTACCGTATTCCCATACCTAACTTTCCAAACAAGAAAATCACCAATTATTAGAAAGCTTGACATAATTGCTTCTTACATGATAGAGACATATGAAGATTCTTTACATGACTTCTGATCTGGTCCTTGACAAAATTGGGTAAAATGTGCTTGTAAATTACATTGTTATACCAAAGCCCATTTCCTTGAATGGGTTTCTAAACAATCTTGTTTGCTAAAGATTTTGAGAAGAGAAAAATATTTTCCAACCCCCAACCCCCAATATCCTTTGGAACCACTAAATTTTGCCACTTTACAAAGGGATTCAATTATTCTCATTGTAACATGAGTAAAGAAACCTAATGTTTATCCTTCTAATCACTTACAACATGCCTTTTATTATCTAAGACAATGCCATCTAGTAACCATGAATTTCCTCTAAAATAGTTTTTAATAAAACAAGTCTACCTCCTCATAGAAACCACTTATGGCACCATACCTTTATCCTTTTTTCCACCTCAACAATTATCCACCTCCAATCTTTATTTTGCTAGTCATTATGTTTTAAGACAAAGCCTAAATATTTTATACCATATTTCAAACTGTTTTGGTAAATTAGATAAAGTAGTAAATAAAAACTTCTCATCCTCAAATTTCCCCATAAAAGAGATTGTGGATTTATCAGCATTTATCATCATAGTAGTAGTCATATTATACAAATTCATGATATCCTTGAGCTTCATGGTGCTTCTATGCCTCCCATCATAGAAAAATATAATTTCATTAACAAATAAAAGATGTGAAAGATAAAAAGAATTCCAACTTTGATGCCCTTAAAATACCCACATCTCTTTGCTTCCTTCAAAGTTGAGAAGCTCAAAAAGACCTTTTGACACAATTAGAGAATTAGGAGAGGAAAGAGGACAATTTTGTCTTAAACCTTGTTTGGGCTCGAAGAAATACGATGTTGAACCATTTATCAAAATCAAGAATATAATGTTTGTTATATAATTCATAACTGAACTCACCAACGAAATGCATAATCCTAAATGGATTAGAATTAGCCTCATATATAACCAACTAACCTTGTCATAAACCATGTTTAAATAAACTTTTACAACTATTAGTTCATTTTTTTTTATGGTGTGAATTCCCTTTTGAGCCACCCTAATGGCCTCATGGATATGTCTACCCTCCAAAAACCCAAATAGCTCACTACAATTTGTATTTGATAATACTATTTTGATCCTCATATCAATGGCCTTTGTATAATATTATAGATGCAATTACAAAAAAATTGGCCAACTTTCAACAAATGAGATAATATTGTCTAATGTAGGGATTAATCTATTGAACCTAGCACTATTTGTAGCAAGCATCCTCCTTTAGGATCTAAATTTCTTAACAACCCTCAATAACTCACCTCCTATAAGCTTGGAAAATATTAAAACGAATTCAATACTCTGGCCATCAATGCCTAAGCTCTTATCCCTTTGAAAACCATGAAGGGAACTTGTAGCTCTTTATTAGAAATGTCTTCCATCAAATCAAAGTTGTCCTTGTCTCCTATAAAATTGGGAAAGGAAGAGGTCATTTTGACCACTTATAATTTCCCTACCTTCTCTTTTGTATACATTTTGGGAATACTATACCCTAGCCCTCACAAGATCCTAGAAATTTGTGATTGATGTACCATCAATTATTTCCACCCCTAACAATATGTGTATTCTTTTTGTGGTTTGCGTACCAATGGAAAAAAAATGAATTCTCATCTCATTTATCAAGCCATGGATCTCCACTCTTTAGTCTCCACATTGCTTTGATTTCAACTATGAGCTTCCTCCTAATTTCCTCAAGATGATTTACTTCTATGCTTAATTCCTAAGAGAGGAAACCAACACCTTCACTACTATATAGAATTCCAATTATATGAGTGCCTTTTCATTTCTTCCCTTCTTAAATGAGCCCATGAAATAATTCTTTGCTTACTTTTTTTTTCAAATTGGATGGTAATTAATCGCCTTAGAGTCCTATTACAGGGAATGTATTACTCTTTAACTAAACTAACAAGGACATCTTTATATAGTTGACTAGGGTTAAACTTAAAAGGACTAGGAAGTCTATTATCAATTAAAGTCAACTAAAGAATAACTAGGAAAAGATCAAACTCCACTGCTAAGCTCACTTGCTATTTAGTCTTGATGTCATCATCAAGTAAAGTCTTAGACACTAAGAATTTGTCCAAGTTTTTTTCTACCATGTCATCTCCAACTCTATTATTCCTCTATATGTGTGTAAGTTTGAGTAGCGCAATCTCATATAAAATTGCATCATCATATTTTCTCAAAAACTATTCTATTATATAGTGAACCTGGGCAACTAGTCACACACGTCATAACTCCCTAATGAAAAATTGAAATCCCTACCAATAATAGTGTTACCTTGACTTAAGCAGACCAAACTAAAAACCTTACTATATGAAGCAATCCTATCTACATAGGGATTATATATGTGTAGGATCTTGAGCTCATTTTTAAAGTGCTTAAATAAAGAACAATAGCCAAACTTCATGCAAATGATTATGATTATCAAATCCAAGAAGGACACTTACGCTAATTTTGTGTATGACAATAGCAACTTGGAGGAAGTGTCTTCTTACAAGTACCTAGGAATTGATATTAATCATAAGCTTAACTGGAACTATAACATTGAGAAAAGGATTAATGGAGGGTGGAAAGCTTATTTTGGTCTTGAAAATAATTGTAAAGCAACAAACCTTATGATGTGGGATAAAAAGAAGCTCCTCTTTGAAACTTTAGTCACTCCCGTTATCTTGTATGGATGTGAGGTTTGGGGTTGCACCATCTCTAGAGAATCCTGGAGAAAGATTGAGCAATTCTAGAAGCATTTTATAACCTATAACCTCAAAATTAAAAGCAATACACCCTATCCTATTCTCCTTATAGAAGTGGTTCTTTCCCCTATCGAGAGCCTAGCTATGACTAGGCTCCTGTTGTATAAGCACAAAATCAATAACATGGGAGACCATAGACTTCTTAAGCTAGCTTTAAATTCCAGCCAAAACTACCTAAGGCTAAAACGAGGTTGGTATAATGATACCAGGGCCCAGTTAAACCATTGGGAGATCGACGAAAATGTTGCATTGCAAAATATTAATAACATTAAAAATATTGTTACTTCTAAGTTTAAAGAGAAAATGTGGTTTGAGAAAGATTTAGAGACTAAAAGAAAATTAAGATATTATAAGGAGATCATCAATCTTACTCTAGAAGATCAAAAGTATCTCTCTATTTTAACTAGCTTAAAGAAAAAAATAAATATAGCCAAGATAAGAACGAACTCTCATGAGCTCCATAGTGAAACAGGTCGTTGGGCAGTTCCTAAAACACCATGGGTGGAAATGATCTGCCATCCCTATGAGAATATGAACATTGAGGATGAAAATCACTTCCTCTTAGAGTGCCCTGCGTACACCCACATTAGATCTCGGTTTCATAATCTTTGTTGCAATACCGACCTTCCTAGCCTTTTAACATGTCAAAATTATAGTGAGCTCGAGACACTTCGAGCATATGAGTACAATTTTAAAACAAACTAAATTATTCGTTTCTTTAGGTCCAATAGACCAAAATTTGGTCTCAGTGGACATTAAACATCATCATAATCATCATTATCAATTACTTACAAATATTATATTTTTAAAACTAATATATAATCTTATATTATATAATTACTTATAAATATTATATTTTTATAACTATATGTTATATAATTACTTATAAATATTATATTTTTAAAACTAATATATAACCCTATGTTATATAATTACTTATAAATATTATATTTTTAAAACGAATATATAACCATATGGAAAAATAAAGATAAATGTGACATCACTTTTATTAGGTTGTAAATTGATTTAAATATTTTCATTCAAACAACCTTCATGAGAACATATTATTAATGCACAAAACTGATTTTTGATCTGTTACTGTTTTTGGGGTAACAAAATCTTTATTATAATAAATACTTATTATAATTTATTATACTCTCTAGTTATTAGCCATATAATTATTACTTTTATTATAATTTTTAAAAAATAATAAACTTTACATGTGAGTTTACCATTCGCATATTAATGGATGCTATAATTCGTCCAGGTAGCGAGAGTGAATGAGTATTTGATGTGTCTGAAGACGGGGAAACTCCTTGCAGCCGAAGTAAAGTAAAAAGTAGTTTTTAACGAAGAAAAGCGGAGGGAGGAGTAGAAAAGCATTTGGAAAGCTGGTGGTGTGATAAGGTGAGTGGAGTAAAAAATGCGAGGCCAGTCGGAGTAGGTAGTCAGTGATAGGAAATCAAAAGCTCCACGGAGAGAAGAGGGCCGGGTCTTTGAGGCCCATGATGCTCCGTCAATCACAACCAGGATGGATGGATGGGCCATGGATTGAATTGAGGTGAGGTGTAGAATTGCCCATACAAACTGAACTAATTAAGGAAGGCTGCCCGCTACGCCAAGTATCCATTACTTCATTCATTAATTATCTCAGTTAGTCCTTCACCGAGTTTCCTGTCAACGCCCAATCCAATCCGCATTGTCCTCAAACTTGTTATCCACCCAATCCACCCTGCAGCGGTGACAAACGATCTGAGAGGAGGAGGACCATCATGGGAGATTCCAGAAGTAGCAGATGGAGTTGGCAGGTCCCAGGCTTCGGACCCAGGACGCTATCGCTTGAGAATCAGCAGCAAAGTGATGATGGCAGGGTGAATCCCAGAATATATTCCATATCTGCAGGGGTTCCAGGGGTTCCTCAACATGAATTGCCAAGGAGTATTGTTTCTTCAAAGCTACAGCTATTGAAGGACCAGGTCCAGGTATGACGACCTTACCTCTGCTGTTGCTATGTATAGCGTGGTCTTGGTTGGATGGTAAAACGATGGCGTTTCATACTCCACGAAGGTTCAAATCCCTAATAAACATGTTCAAAACTCTTAATGGTTTCATTGCAATTCCAGAAACGGAAGCTTGCAGCCAAGTTAATTCCAAATATTCCAAATATTAAAATTATTTTGATATGGGCCAACATGAATACATGCATATATCTATATAAACACTGGATATATGGCGCAGTTATTCTACTGCACTCTACGCGGAATTATGGGAATCATGGGAAGAAGACAATGCAAGGCAATGCCTCCCTGAAGGTGAAGGTGTGTGGGGCATCATTAATATGGTGCCTCATGATATAATTGTGAAAGGAATAGATATGTACTGCTGAAGTTTCACTTAGATAGGCATGTAATACTCAAAGGAACATCTGGTGAAATTGAGCTCTGTGCTAAGTGATGCTCCATTTAATCATATTATTCAGCCCACTGCATGTGGAAATCTTGTCTTTGGCTATTGCCTCATATCGATCATGCTAACCATTGAGGTTTTGATATTGGCAGGCAGGGCCTTGCAATTCTGTAATAAAAATACTGATTTATTAGTACTGTAAGAGTTTTAGTGGGACTGACCTCCCAAGACACTGAGAAATGTGTTCCTCGTGGGTTTTCATTTGAGCCCTGAGCTTTACCACTTCTAAGATAAAAAAATATTGTGAAGATTATTTGCATATGCTATTATATCAATTCTTGGCTGGTTCTCAACATGATCCTTTACTGGTAATTTGATTGTCAAGTTTGAAACCCTGGCCTGATTTTTAGAATTTGGGCCTTCCTCCCTAGTACATTTCGTTCAACTCCTTGAATTTGAGATGTTTATTTTTTTTACATGGCATTTTCTTCTCAACGCACTAAACAAATATGGCCCAGCAGAGATGTTTTATTTGTGAAAAGTGATTTTGTTTTTGAGATCAAACACAATTTCATTCTTATTAGGTACCCACATTCCCACTGTGGCTTGAGATGTCTTTACCAAACAAACTGACATATATGACAAAAGAGAGATTGGATTCATCGGCAATGGGGTGAATACTGGGCATTTACACTAGGCTGAATGATGATTACAGTTGTGGTTAGGAGTGGGTGATTCTACTTGTTTGTGATTAGATCAGATGTATTTGTTGAATGCTTACTACAGAACCTATATTGGATGTGTGTTTAATGATTACTGGGAAACTCATTACCCTTGTTTGGGATATGATTCTTGCTAATTACTCAACCCAATTTAGTCCATCTATGCTTCTCACATATTCAGATTCAACTTGATCTCCAAATTTATGCATGGAGAAATGCTGTAGGGTACCCAAAATACCTCCTTTATGTGGCCACTGAAGGTGGACAGCAGATGGCATTTAGTCTATTATGCAGATAAACTGAAGTTAACTGCAAAGGAGAAACTATCTAGATTAATAAATCAAGCAATCTCCTCAAATAAAATTGCTGCCTTTATTTTTCACCTCTTGTAGACAACCAGAGATAGTCACCGGTCCAATTTATATTGGTTTGAAATTTTGAATTAGTTCACTCCCACCATATATTTCTTGTGGTAAAACTCATATGCATTTTTCTTTAGGGTATAGCATAGAAGATCTGAAAATCTATTTTGCAACTTACCCCAGTTCAAGTTGTCAGAAACTACTCCAAAAATGAATATTTGTAATGGGCTAGGGTAATTCTGCCCCAGGGTTTCAACTTTCCTGCAGCGACAATCTTTTCTGTCCTAATACATTAGTGAAATTTAACGCAATAGTAAATCTGTCCTTTCTTTTTGCAGTGATACGAAGTATAAGCAATTCAACCGTTTGTAAAGAACAGTGCAATATTTTTGACAGAATGGCTTATTGTTTAACAATAGAGAAAACCCAGTAAAGTAGCACATAATCCAATTCACAAATAATTCAGTTCCACAATGATAGAGTTTTGAATCCACACAAACAGCTACAGATCTGCGTCTACAAATTAACCACCCTACATCACAGACTTAAGAAACAATGAACTTCTGGATCCTATTCTCCTCCTGAACAGCCTTGCACCTTCTGCTGTGGAGTCCGAACTGCAGAGCAGACAAGGAGCTGCAGATGAATGCCTTCACTTGCCTGTTCAGGCTTGTCCTCCTACTGCTTTATCTCTGGACAGTCTCGGGGTTCCTCCTCCGGCCACCGATCCACGTTTAAGCCACAAAACAGGGCTCTGCTTTCAAGCACAGATCATGAACTTAAGTTCCAAACTTGTTCCATTCAGTACTACTGCCACACCTATTGCTAGCCCAAAAACAATCTTCAACCCACTGCAGTCTATATTCCTTCCTCTCTGGTCATCTCAGATAGGTTATGTTTTGGAGAACTAGGGTTCAGACTGCCCAAACAACCCCCAGAATATATGCTCTCAGAATCCGAATGCTTCAAAAGGAATATTGCTTTGTCTTGTTCTTCGCAAGCATGTACAGAACCATCACTGATTACAGATGATGCCTTTGAAGTTTGTGCCCAATCCAAGGAACAAACAGAAGATAAGAACTCCTGTGCCACATAGAGATTATCAAGCTCCACAAGATCTTGCTGCCAAACAGAGATCAATACTCGCAGAACCTGCTGCCCAAACAGAGATTATCACCACAGAACTCGCTGCCTAAAACAGAGATTAACCATCACAGAGCTAGTTGCCTCAGATAGAAGTATTGTGCCAAACAAAGAGAAGAAAGAGAAGAGATGTCAACTAGGGTGGAATCTTTCACCACCGAAATTGACAAGAAGAAAAGGGGTATTAAAACCTTCAGAGCTAATGCTCAAGAAACAGATTGTTAATTTTGGGCAACTAGGTCCAAACTCCATGTTTTACTGCTCAGATGATGATGCCAATATTTTTATTGGATTCCTCTTTCGGAGAGGTGCAAGATTGATTTGAAGATCATCTTGATCGGATGAGCAGAACATTTATTTTGAATTTATTCCACTTATGTGCAAGGTCGGCCAGATTTGTAATGTAGGCTTGGGAGCCCAACAGATGTGTCACACACCCTCACACATGGATATAAATTGGAGAGACTTGGAGGTCATTTCATCATCCACTCATCACAAACTTCTCTCTTGTGTTTGATTGGTTCAATCACCTTTTGGAGGCATTTTCTTCTCACATGTGTGGAGCAACAACTAGGGTTTTTGGTGCGGATCTGTCTAGGGTTTCAGCGCAGGTTTGACCAGCGTTGACTTTGGTCAACGTTTGGTCCTTTGACCTCCAAACTTCAACAAAAGTCCGATTTCTAAAGGCTGCATTGATTGGCACACATACCGAGGCTGGACGTTGACTTTGACCTGCTGCGTTGACTTTTTGCTGCTTCTGTTTTGCGTTGACGGGACATCATTGACTTTCGTTGACTTTGGGTTGACTTTATTGGAGCTGTCTTGAGGGTTGTGTGACACTTCTGGTTGGCTGACCGTGAGGAGACTTTGCTGGTTGAAGCATCCTGTTGACCGCTGTAACGCACCACAACACATATATTTTGCTGATCAAAAGCTAAGTATATTTTTGGCTTGTCTTCCGTCGATCTATTGGTATGTTCTATCAACATTTTACTTTCATATTTATGTGATTGCTATTTGGTATCGGGCCCTAGAAGTTTGAAGTAAATTTGCATCAAGCATAGAACATCTTCAAAAATTTACATGGAATCGGAGCTGAGCTGAAGACAAAGCCCAAACATGTGTTGAGAGCAATCACTGAAGAAGTAGCATTTGTCAAGGACCCATGGCCCATGGGTACCTCAAATTATAATGGCTTCAAAGCTGATGAATCATGATAAGTTGACTGACAAGTCTGACTATCATGCTTGGAAGATGTCTTTGGACTTGGTCTTAGAAGATCAAGATGCCGTGGACTATGTGCAAGGAAAAATACAAGAGCCTCCATCATCTGCACCCGCTGCCACAAAGACGAAGTATAGAAAAGGGGAAATTAAAGCTAAGTTGATTATCCGGGATTCTATCCATAAAAGTCTGGTTGCTTACATCTTTGAGCTGGGCACAATTAAAGAGATGTATGATAAGTTGGTCAACATGTTCAGGGCTAACAATGCAAATCAAGTTTTTTTCTTTAAGAACCAATTGAAGAATCTCAAGAAAGGCAAGGATGAATCCGTTCAATGCTATTTTCTGAAGTTGATCGAAATCAGGAATAACCTTCTCGTTATTGGGGAAACAATAGCTGATTGAGAAATGGTTCTCATTGCGCTTGGAGGTCTCCTCTCTGAATGTCATGTATTCAATACTACCATTCTCAATAATAATGTGATTCCTGATTTTGATGAAGTATTGTTGAGATGCACTCAAGAGGAGACAAGAATGATGGAATATGAAAATGAAGGTAATGCTGCCTTCACTTCTCTTGCTAAGAAGAAGAACAATGGTGGTCCGAGGAACCATGGAAGTGCAGGGGCCAAAGGAAAGAAAGGAAGATGTTACACATGTAACATGTTTGGCCACTATGCTAGAGAATGCCCTAATAGAAGGGATTCTCCATGGGATAATGACAACAACAACAGGGGGAATGGCAATCAAAGGAACAACAGGGTCAAAGGAAAGAGGAAGGTTCCCTCTGGTCGTAATGGAAACGGGAAACCTTTCAAAAAGTCAAGAAATTCCAGGTATGATGAATTTAATGTTGTTGACAATAAAAGAAATGAATTCATTCTTGTATCTGCCCTCTTTGTTGCATCTCCACCCGACACCCTGGATGTCTGGTTGATTGATAGTGGTGCTTCAAGGCACCTCACTGGTTTTAAAGAAGCCCTCTTTGATTTGATTGAGAAGGATACTAATCTGCAAGTTATCCTTGGAGATAATGCCACCTATCTTGTGAAAGGGACAGGGACTGTGACCCTCCATTTATCTCAAGGTCAAGTCCTCCGTTTGCAAGATTTATTGTATGTACCTAATTTGAAGAAGGATCTTGTGTCTATTTTGGCCATGGAAGACAAACGTTTCAAGGTGGCATTTGTTGATGGAAAGGTACACATCTGGAAGAAGAGTTTCACGGAAGCTCTCACTATTGGTTTTAGAGTTGATACACTCTACCAGGTTGGAGGAAGTCCATTGGGGGCTATGACATGTGATACAATTCATCAAACCGAATTATGGCACCGGAGGTTTGGACACCTTCATTATAAAGCCCTTCCCGAAGCAAGGAAGGTGGTGACAGGGATGCCCGAATTAAAAAATGATCATGAAGGTGTATGTCAGGGTTGTGCTGAAGGAAAGCATACAAGGGGACCTTTCCCAAGTGTCATAAAGTCCATTGATGTCTTGCAATTGATACATTCTGATTTATTTCGTATGGTGCCCGTGACATCCTTAGGAGGATGTTCTTATTACATGACGTTTATAGATGACTTATCTCGCAAGACCTGGATATATTTCTTGAAGAAGAAGGACGAAGCATTCAAATGGTTTCGTACCTTCAAGGCCTTGGTGGAAAATCAAACAAGAAAGAAGATCAAGATTTTGAGGGCCGATAATGGCACCGAATATGAGTCAAACGAGTTCAATGACTTTTGCATAGAAGCTGGCCTTAAGAGGGAGTCCACAACCGTGTATACTCCTGAGCAAAGTGGTGCTGCTGAAAGAAAGAATAGGACCATTGTGGAAGCTGCCTGTGCCATGCTATGTGACCAAGGTCTTCCAAAGTTTCTATGGGGAGAAGCTGCGAACACTGCTGTGTACGTACAAAATCGATGCCCGCATTCCGCTTTGGACTCCAAAAACTCCCGAAGAAGTCTTCTTTGGTAAGAAACCTGATGTTTCTCATTTTAGAGTTTTTGGTTGCCTCGTTTACTTTTATGTGGCGAAAGAGAAGAGAAGCAAGCTGGATAAAGAAGGGAATGTTTGTGGGCTATAATGAAACTTCGAAGGCATATAGAATCTATGTGCCTGGTCAAAGAGAAGTGGAGATATGCCACCATGTCACCTTCAATGAAGATGCTTCCCTTGGGAAAGTGATAAATCTTCCTAGCTTCAAGGAAGACAATGATGAAAGAACAGGGAAGCAGGAAGAGTCGAAGGGTAAAATGAGGCCCGATGTTGAAGGACCAATGGACCCTATTGATCCACCTCCTTCAATGAAGAGAAGACCCTCATGGCTTAGGGATACTATCGAGGATGCCGAGAGACATATGGCCCCAAGGGGGACATTCTGTGAAAGAAAGAAGCTGAATAGATACCAAGGGTACCTAGTAGCCATGAGTATAATCGTACAATCTGAGCCTGGATCATTTGAAGAAGCCGTAAAGCATCAAGTTTGGAAGGATGCTATGCATGAAGAGTACGAGTCCATTATGAAGAATGATGTCTGGGATGTGGTCTCGAGGCCGGAGGGTAAAGCTGTTGTCACCTTGAAATGGCTCTATAATATCAAGCATGGATCTGATGGTGGTACTGAAAAGTACAAGGCAAGATTCGTTGCTCGAGGCTTCTCTCAAAAGGAAGGCATAGAATATGATGATATATTTGCACCTGTGGCCCGCTATACCACCATCTGATCTATCATTGCCCTTGCTGCCACGCAAGGATGGAGTCTGCATCAAATGGATGTGAAGACCGCTTTTCTGCATGGTTCGATAAAGGAAGAGGTGTATGTGGAGCAACCTTTGGGGTTCGAAGTCTAGGATAGAGACTCTCATGTATGCAGGTTGAAGAAAGCCCTCTATGGGTTGAAGCAAGCCTCCAGGGCTTGGTACGAGAGGATAGATAGCTACTTGATGAAGCTAGGCTTCACTCGAAGTAATGCTGATCTGAACCTTTACTTCAAGGTTGATAGAGAAAAGCCTCTCATTCTGGTTCTCTATGTGGACGATCTCTTCTTGACAGGTGCTGACCCTCTCATTCATCAGTGTAAAAGGGAGCTCGCTTCCGAGTTCGAGATGAAAGACCTAGGACTGATGCATTACTTCCTAGGCTTGGAGGTCTGGCATAGACTTGGCGAGATTTTCCTCTCTAAAGGAAAATATATTGTGAAGCTCCTGGAGAGATTTGGTATGGTGGACTGTAAGTCCGTGTCGACACCGATGGAACTCAACTTCAAGAAGTTGTGTGGAAATGCTGTTGGGCCCGCATTGGGAAATCCTACCAAGTATCGTCAACTCGTAGGAGCATTGATGTTCTTAGTGAACTCCCGTCCGGACATATGTTTTGCAGTGAACACTTTGATTCAACACATGGTTGATCCTCATCACATTCACTTGGTTGGTGCGAAGAATCTCTTGAGATATCTTCAGGGCACGATAAACCATGGGCTGAGATACACTACCGGGAGTTTGAGACTCCATGGATATACTGATGCCGATTGGGCTGGCAGTTTGGTGGATTGCAAGAGCACATTTGGACGCTGCTTCCTATTTGGTTCTACTTCGATATCTTGGATGAGCAGGAAGCAGAAGTTGGTGGCTTTGAGCACCGCTGAGGCCGAATACATTGTAGTGAGTATGGCCTGTTGTGAAGCTATTTGGTTGTGAAATCTCTTCAGTGAGCTGTTCGGGCATGTGCTAGATACCACTGTTATCCTTTGTGATAACCAGAGTGGGATTCGTTTGTCAGAGAATCCCATGTTCCACGATCGATCCAAGCATATTGATATCAGGTACCATTTATCCGAGATATGGTACAACGAGGCGCCATAAGGCTCAATCATGTAGGAATTGATGAGTAGGTCGCGGATATTCTCACTAAGCCCTTGGGGAAGGTCAAGTTCCTAACCTTCCGTGAGAATGTTGGAATTGTGGAACGACCCTATTCTGAGGGTCCTGTTGGACGATGAGCTTTGGGAGCTCTAGGGGGCTTTGGGAGCTCCAGGGGGCTTTGGGGATAGCTTCTTGGAGCTATAAGCAACCACAGGGCTAGGCTTGCCAAACCTTGTTGGTGTGCTTCCGCCCCACCGTGATGATATTGAGTTGGTTCACCTCTCTTTGATTTGTGCCCCATATGCATCCTACCCATGGAGTTCTGGACTCATGGGAAGTACCTCTCATCTTGGCCAATGAGGTGGGAAATGTGGATAGAGACCGATAGCAAGACCGATGGATGCATCGGATATTGCCGTACTCTCTGTGTCTAGGATGGCATGTGTCCAACCACTTGATCTGGGATCAAGTCTAGTGAGGTTTCGGACCTCCAATTGACGTCAGGTCAATTTTACTAACTTCGGGTTAGTATATGACTCTTTTGACTCCAAGTGAGGTTTTGGACCTCCAACTGACTCTAGGTTAGTTAAACTAACTTCAGGTTAGTATGAGACTCCTTTGAGTCCTATAGAGGTTTCAGACCTCTGAGCTGACTTCGGGTCAGCCGAGAGTGATGTCTTTGTGACTCAGCGTTTGAAATAAAGAAGCCAGCAAAACAAGTTACGGCGGGATGACGCACGATGTTTGGATGGCACTGGTGGATGGAGTTCTCCCTAGTTGAGAGGGAATGTTAATTTTGGGCAACTAGGTCTAAACTCCATGTTGTATTGCTCAGATGATGATGCCAATATTTTTATTGGATTCCTCTTTCGGAGAGGTGCAAGATTGATCTAAAGATCATCTTGATCGGATGAGCAAAACATTTATTTTGAATTTATTCCACTTATGTGCAAGGTCGGCCAGATTTGTAATGTAGGCTTGGGAGCCCAACAGATGTGTCACACACCCTCACAAATGGATATAAATTGGAGAGACTTGGAGGTCATTTCATCATCCACTCATCACACACTTCTCTCCTGTGTTTGATTGGTTTGATCACCTTTGGGAGGCATTTTCTTCTCACACGTGTGGGGCAACAGCTAGGGTTTTTGGTGCGGATCTGTCTAGGGTTTCAGCGCAGGTTTGACTAGCGTTGACTTTGGTCAACGCTTGGTCTTTTGACCTCCAAACTTCAACAAAAGTTTGATTTCTGAAGGCCGCATTGATTGGCACACATATCGAGGCTGGGTGTTGACTTTGACTTGCTACATTGAATTTTTGCTGCTGCTCTTTTGCATTGACTGGACAACATTGACTTTCGTTGACTTTGGCTTGACTTTATTGGAGCTGTCTTGAGGGTTGTGTTACACTTTTGGTTGGCTGACCATGAGGAGACTTTGCTGGTTGAAGCATCCTGTTGACCTCCGTAACGCACAACAACACAAATATTTTGCTCATCAAAAGTTAAGTATATTTTTCGCCTGTCTTCTGTCGATCTATTGGTATGTTCTATTAACATTTTAGTTTCATATTTATGTGATTGCTATTTGGTATCGGGCCCTAGAAGTTTGAAGTAAATTTGCATCAAGCATAGAACATCTTAAAAAATTTACACAAATGAGATGATCCACAATGATGATACAAAATGAATTCAACCCTTTTATATTTATAGATTTCCTAGAGGGCTCTCTTCTTCTTGATTGATTGATTAAATTTTACTCCAAACCCCAATTTTGGGTTTCTTCGCCCAACTGCCCCAAAACTCGCCCATACATTGGGTATGTTGGGGTTTCCCCTTTTTGGAGGACTATAGCTTATGGGGATCGATAGACTATTTTGTCCCTTAGGCAATTATGGGTTTTCCCCCTTTATATAGGACTATAGCCTAGGAGGATTGATAAGTATTTTGTCCCTTAGGAAATTAATTTCCTGGGAACATTACAATATTTGGGATAGTAGAAGCAAAATCATAAATAGTAGAAAATGACCACAAACACATGCTTTGATGAAAGCACTTTATCTACATCTATAAATCATTACCGGGACAAGAAGCTGACAACCTCCAAATGCAAAATGCACCATGCTTTGAATTTCCATGATGTTTTCCTATGTGCATTAGTTGTGAATTCCTTGTCTTGTCTTCTTTTATTTCCAAGGAAAACTTTGCAGGGAAACCCAAGGGATGCTTCCCCACATTCATGGATGGTATTCCTAGTAGACCGATTGGCGTAGGCTAATGTGCCTCAGACAACGAAGTTCAAACTGGGCCCCTGCTGGCATGAATCTAGTCAAATGTCCAATAACATTGGCAACAACCAGTTGAACTAATCCCTTGGGCCAAGGAAAATTCTAAGGATCCATACTTATATCTTAAAGTGTAAATAAACCTTGGTGGATCTTATCAATTTATAATATGACAACTATAAAAAGTTTGGTGGTACTTTTGTAAAAATATTCAACTTATGAAGGATTTTATATAGTCTCTAAAATTTTGGCAATTTCTAGAGAAATAATTATATCCTATAGAATTTGGGCAAATTATTTTTAGAAAAAAGGGAAATTGATGAATCAATTTTTTTTGGCAAAAAGAACATAGAAGATTATCACATGGGTGAAATTTAGCCCATAAAATTTTCCTTTCCCTCTTCTGAGTTCTGTTTCATGTCTGCATACCTATTTTGAAACATTGCCACGTTTCATCTTTATTAGTATCAGGCATAAGCATGTTGTATGTGACTAGTTTAGGTTTCTGTTTCAGATATTTGTATTTAGTGCTATAAGATACCTAACCACTATGTTTATGGCTACTCCCCATCTCTTGTGAATATTTTCTTTGGTACGTTTAAAACTGTGGCCCATATAAGGGATTTTAGAGCCATAGTCACCATGTTCGTGTTCGTGTTCGAGTTCGACAACTTTGAAATTCGAATAAAGTTCGATAGTTAAAATTTGAACGATAAAGTTTGGCATTAAGTTCGATCGATATATATATATATATATATATATATATATATATATATATATATTCAATTAAAAATTAAACACAAATGCCAGAAATAAAAATAACGTTGCCAAGTTGCCAGCATGATTATTAATTAAATGAACATAGTGACTTAGCCTATGTCTCGATGGTTTCCTCATCTTCATGCTTTGAACACATGTGACTCACCTTATGAACCCATTATTCCATGAATTTTACAACTATATTAAAAATAGTATATTATTATATACAACTGTAATGATAAATAAATAAATTATATACATTTAAATTATGAATTAAACTTTAAATTATTATGTAAATATATATTTTTTACATATAAATATATTGAAATTTATATTTATTATATATAAATAAGTTATGTAAATGTAGACCATGTTTATTAAAAGTTATGTAGATATTATTTTTTTACATACTACGACTTGGACATCAATGTGTTGGCAATGTGCTACTACAGATTTCGACAGTTATCAACTCACCATTTTAAACAACCAAACCAAAAATGAAATGTTTGACGTATCGTCATTCTCTGGAGTCTAAGCTTCTTAGATTGCAGAGTCAAGAGACCAGTCACGACTCACGACTCATGACACCAACAAAGGATTCAAGAATCAACAAAGGCAAGCCACAATAAAGAAAACTGGGAGTGCAGTGCCAACGATGTGGCGTTTAGAAATTAGGTTTTAGTTCAAGACTAAACCCTAATCGAATTTTACGGACGAATTTGAATGAATAAATTCGAATTGGTTTAAGGTTCGACGAATTTGAATTTCAACCTTGAAATTCGCCGAACCTGGTGACTTAGTTTAGAGCTGCTGATCTTGTTGCTGATACTTCATTCTGGAAAAAAATCATTAGAACATTGACTTTCAAAAATTGAGCATATCATTTAGCTCTAGCTGATTTTTTACCTCAAACTTTTTACTTTTTGAAGAACCTTATGTTGACTAAATGATGAACTACCAATGGCACTATTGGCTTAACAGGATCTTTTGCGAACAATGTAGTCTAAGTTGGATTTTTACCTATGAAACTGAGATTTCAAATTTACTTGTAATTCACACCAGAGTTCTAACTTTTAACTAGTTATTATTAGTAGGTCAATAAATGAGTGGTATCTTGAAATAGTTTCACGGTAAAAATTGTATTCACATAACTTATGAGTGCTTTGCGAATAGGGAAGAGATGGACAAAAGAATTACATGAACACATACACTATGCCCAAGAGCACAAGGGGACGTAATGACATAAACTGAGTTAGCTTTGTTCATGCAGCCCAATATAGTATATACTACATACACATTGGGGCTCCAGTCTGTATGCACAATACCGAATGGTATAATGATAATGATATGGTATAAGAGGAAGTCATAACATGTCTAGAGGGAAGCTTATTTGGTGTTAGTGATCTATTGGAGTATGACTGCCTTTAAACTATCCAATTGTTACCACATCATCGTTGCACTTCACATGCTAGTTAATATTAAATTTTAATATTAATCTACCCTTGTCTAATTTGTTATGAAAGTGGTACCCACCTTATTTTAGCATAATGGGTCAAACTATAGTAACAACTTTCAAGTATGAATACAGATACTAGTGTGATTCGGTAAGGGTAATATACAATGAAGAAACCTAGTATGGCCAAAATATGGAAGTAGACATCTCATAAATACAAAACCATGCATTTTTCAATTTAAAAAAAATATAAATTATACTTAAATTCTTCAAAATTTTGACATAACATTCATTTTTTATTATAAAGCAATATGAAACATATCTCAAATTTGAAACATAATATATCATAATATCAAATGTGATGTCACGTGAATATGTACACGTTTAACAAAAGTACAATAAAACAAGCGTGTATTTAACCTGTCCTATATTGTCCTATTTATGCTTAGAGAGATATAACTAATCTCGTCAATCCAAGTGACTAATTTCTCAAATCTTAGCAACTAATCTCCTTAATCCTAGTAGTCACGTTATCTCTAGTTTAAATGATGAGGTGTGTTGATTTGTGGTCGCATTGGATGTGCTCTAAGTCTCAAAATTTGCAGGGAGGCTTGGGCACATGTATTCCAAAGAACACAGAAAGGATTTTGGAAAATTCCACTCAGATTATGTTTAATGGAAATAATTAATTATTTTTAATGAGACCCTAAGTCTAAACTTAGGAAATTAAATTAATTAGTGGATATTAATTAAAATATAGTGAAAATATTCTAGAAAAGTCAGAGATCAGGTCAAGTTAATCTTAGCCGTTGATTAACGATATAATCTCGACCGTTGAAGTCTCAACGAGAAGATTATAAGGACTTGATGGATCATTTGGAAGATACATCGGGAGATAAGATAAGATAAGATAATTTTATTAATGTCCAACGAATGACCACAAAAAGGTCAATGGGACTGCTGGTTACAATGATTACAACGCACTAGCTAGTGGACCAAACGGTCCCCTTTCTTCATAAAAGCGGGAAATACAAAGCTATAGGGAGAGAAAATCTAGAGATCAAAATTCTTTAGCGAGCAGTGCTCAGGGAGAAAATCGATCAAGAAGAATTTTGCAGAGAGGGGCAAAGATAATTGTTGGTTGGAGATTTTCCTGAGCCGAGAATACACTACAAAGATGATAGAGAGCAGTACACAGAGAGGCAGCGTAGCAGCTACGCAGAGCCAGTAGAGGCAACGCAGTAGCTTTGAGGTAATTTCGTTAGCTCTTTGTTAGTCAGATTCTTCGTGTGGATGGCCAACAAGGCATCCCAGATTGTATTCAGAATTACTGCATAATAAATAAACCCTTAGCTCCTTCATCGGTTTTCCCTCATTGGGTTTTTCCAGGGACATTAGTCCAAAAACAATGGTGTCATGTGTCTATGATTTATGATTACTCAAATCTTGTTTCTGCACATTTATTTTCCGCAGTTTAAATTTGTGAAGGCTATAGTGTATGGGTTTTAATATTTACCGTAGAAAGCAATAAATAACTTGTTCAAGTAATTAACAAGTAGAAGATTTCTCATCAGTTGTTGCAGTAGGATTCTAGGTCTAGGAATTTTCACAAGGTGTACGTTTAAGATTATATAAAATCCAACGCATTAATATTCTACTAGGACATTTCATTTAAATTTCTAAGGCTTGGAGAACATAGGAAATTTAACTTTCACTTCTATTTATTTAAGTGAAACTACAAGATGATATTATTTCCCACTTTTACTAAGTGGTTACTTGTGTAGAAATTATATAACATATGCATGTATATATCCAGATTCTCCTGATCTAACAATATTTATCTTCTTGCTAAATACAAAATCCTTCCACTGTTAATCTTTTGCGGAAATTTAAACTCAATTGCAAACACATGAAGCAATAAAAACAATCGCACATAACACAGTTGTTTAACGGGAAAGCCTAAATCTGAAAACCCCAACTATCATATATTATGTATCATGGAGATCATGTAACAATCTCATACAAAGCTTAGTACATCAAGATCTCAGTACAATCAATCGTCACACACTAACATAGAAGAAATCTGCAAATCCATGCACCGATTTCTGCCCTCCAGCTAGCCTGCCTCCACTGTGCAATCCTTGCTGAAAAATAGCTCTGATTGAATTCAAATTACCCTTGCCTTGACTGCGCAATCCTCATTGGCAACTCCAATGTGTGTGTGGTGCAATCAATGCATCACTATAGTCACAACAGATAGTCCATCTTGCCCTTTCACCTATCTCTCCACCGGGTCTCCACTAGAACTGACATGCACTGTAGTTAATTGTTGTATTGTTCAGTTGATTAATGAGTTATTATTTGTGAATTAATTAACTAATTAATTCACTCCACTCTCACTAGTGTATCATTCAGTTAGACTAGATACAACTAGCTCAACTGAGTTTAACTCCAATAACTAGTTAAACTGAATAACAACTCCATGAACTACTCTTCCAAATTTGTCATAACTTTGCCACTTCAGTTCTAACTGAGTCCTCCATGCATGAACCACCAGTAAACCCTAGGAATTGCGTAATTCCTTCAGCCCACTGATTTGCCAAATCTGTTCACTGAAATAAAGTGCTCCAAGAGAATAAGTTGTTGTTTATTGTCGGATGATTATTAAGAGCTAATAATAACCGACATGCATCTATTTTTAGATCGACGGTCTATAAATAGACTTCGCCCAATATTCTAAAAATAGAATCTCATCTATTTTTCCAACTTGACCAACCATCCACAAATAACATCCTGCAACTTCTGAAATATGATCACCATGTTTAAAAATAGACATAGTCTAAAAATAGACTTGCACCTAAAAATAGCCCGCGGGCCCACTTATTGAAGGTGATTGTTTTTCACTAAGCTCATCATCTTGTTGAATCTCAACACTCCCTCTCATCAAGATAGGGATTATCCTTCACCCCGATCCCACCTCTATGGTATTCGAATTTGCTCCTGGTGAGCGCCTTTGTTAGAATATCTGCATCTTGGTGTTCCGTAGGAATGTACTGAAGCAACATGATCTTCCATTGCACACAATTTTTGATATGATGATACCGGATATCAATATGTTTAGATCTATCATGAAACACAGGATTAATCGAGAGTTTAATGCAACTTTGATTATCACAATGTATCACTGTAGGATCTAAATGTGAACCGAACAAATCGACTAGGATCTTCCTCATCCAGATAGCCTCACATGCAGCTTGACTTGCTGCCATGTAATCTGCTTCCGTTGAACTGAGTGCCACGGATCTTTGTTTCCTGCTGTACCAAGAAACTGCTGTAGATCCGATACTGAAAATCCCTCCTGATGTGCTCTTTCTGTCTGTTGGGCTGCCTGCCCAATCTGCATCAGTGAAGCCATGCAACTTCACCTCATCCGTCTGCCTGTACCATAAGCCATACTTAGATGTGCCCCTGAGATACCTCAAGACATGCTTGCCTGCCTTCCAAAAGAGCTTGGTAGGCTTAACCATCGCTTGTGAAAGTTGGTTCACCGCATAGCATATGTTTGGTCTTATATTAACTAAATACATGAGCGAACCCACCAACTGTCGATAAACAGTGGCATCCACTACCTCTGCCGATGTAGCATCCTCTTTCCTCCAATTTCCTGGAAGATGAGTGTCGATAGGCTTGCAGCCTTGCATGTGAAACTTCTCCAGTATCTCCTGGGCACACTTGCCTTAAGACACAAACAGTTCACCTTCCCGCTGCCATATTTCCAATCCAAGGAAATAATGAAGGAGGCCCAAATCCTTCATCTCAAACTCCTTTGCAAGATCTGTCTTGCATGAGTGTATCAACTGCTCATCACCCATTAGTTAAATCATCAACATAAAGAACAATGATTAAAAACTTACCCTCCACCACAATTTGGTACAGGTTTGCATTCGCCTCACTCTTGGTGAAACCAAGTTCGGTGAAATAACTGTCGATCCGAGTGTACCAAGCACGTGGTGCTTGCTTCAGCCCATACAACGCTCTTTTGAGTCTGCACATATGCGACTCACTACTAAAGATTTCGAATCCTTCAGGCTGCTCAATGTACACTTCTTCCTAAATGATCCCATTAAGGAACACAGTCTTCACATCCATCTGATGAATGTGCCAACCCATCTATGCTGAGAGAGTAAGGATGGTCCTTATGGAAGAATACCGTGTGACAAGTGCAAAGGTTTCTTCATAATCAATCCCCTCGATCTGTGAGAAGCCCCGGGCAACAAATCTTGCCTTATACTTCTCGACGCTCCCATCAACAACTTGCTTTACATTGTAGATCCATCTTGATCCTACAACTGATTTACATGCCGGCCTTGGAACAATCTCCCAAGCACTGTTTCTGACAATGGAGTCATACTCCTCCACCATGGCATCTACCCATGTAGGCTCCTGCACTGCTTCTTTGAAAGAAGATGGCTCTGTCACGACACACTTGCTCATAAGAGCCATGTATCCAGTAAATCGGTCAGGTGACTGTCTCTGTCTGTGCTGTGATGTAAGGACTCCTACATTCTGTGCCGCATCAAGCTTCAGTCTCTCAGCTTCTGTGGTACGCTTTCTGCCTTGTCTGATGTTTGGTTCTGCATGAGTGGACTCCTTCGCTCCATGAATCTCCTCCTGTGGCTAATCCACATCTAGAGGCTCATCTTTGGGAACAAAAAGCTCCTCCTCTGCATGCAAGTGTGGCTCCCTCTCAAGCATAGCTCGTGCAACACCCACGATCATTCTGTTCTTCCTCTCCGCGACCCCATTCTGCTGTGGGTTATGAGGCGCTATGAGTTATCTTCGAATTCCTTCTTTGCTACAGAAGTCATTGAATTAGTCCGAGATATATTCACCACCATTATCGCTCCGTAGAGCCTTCACTTGCTTCCCCGACTCCTCCACCAATGCTTTAAACTCATAGAACTTTGAGAATGTTTCGCTCTTCTTTTGCATGAAGAAGATCCAACATCTACGAGAATAGTCATCAACAAAAATAACATAATACCTGTGTTTTGCTGCTGAAGCAACCGAGAAAGGTCCACACACGTCTGTGTGAATTCTCTCCAGGATCACCGAAGCACGGTTCTCCTTCTCATGAAAGGTGGTCTTCACAAACTTACCCATAATAAATCCCTTGCACTAATCTGACTACGCAAGAGTACCCTTGGGAAGTCCAGTAGAAATCTGTTGTAAAATATTCAAAGCACCATGGTGAAGATGGCCCAATCTCCCGTGCCATAATTCACCCTCATCCTGGCTCACCACTTCTTCTGCTTTGCCCATCATTGCAACATAGCCGTCTACCTCCAGATTGTAGAGATTCGTAACTCAAATCCCTATCCTCTTTTCTTGACTTGTTGTTTTATGTCGAAGGAAGGTTTTTCCCTCACTGAAAACAATGTCATAACCTTTGTCTTCCAACATTGCGACCGAGACCAAGTTCTTCTTCAGACCTGAAACATGCAGAACATCTTTCAACAGAAATGGATTACATGACTCCCTCTCAAAGGTAATGGTCCCAATGCCGGTCGCACTGTATCAACCATCGTCACCCATCTCTATATGCATTTGGAGGTCCTTCTCTTCCAGATCACTAAACAACTCCTTGTCTCCCGTCATATGGAAAGACACACCACTATCAAGATACCACACCGATCCCATTGCGCTTGAAACCAAGCATGTGATCAAAGAGAAATCAAGTTCAAATTGCGAGGCTAAGGCCTCACCCGCTGCAGCTCCAGCAACCTTCTTGTTCTTCTTCTTCTGTGGGCAGTTAGTGGCGAAATGCCCATGTTCGTGACAGTGAAAACACTTCACCTTGGACAAATCCTGCTTCTTGCCTTTAGCCTCGGATTTGGAGTGGAATTTCTTCCCTTTCCCTTTCCTTGCTTTGGCAGCCAAAGTGCATTTCTCTTCATCTTCATTCTTCGATGAAGAGCCATCTCTGGTACTTTGCCTTACCTCCTCCTGCACAAGATCTGACCAAAGTCGCTCCCAACCCGGCAGTTTCTCCCATCCATTGATAGAGTCTTCATAGCTATGCCAACTCTTCGGAAGCCCAAGGAGAGCCAAGCTCACCAAGTCATCATCATCAACAATAATCCCCACACTTCCCAGTTCATCCCTACAATGGACAAACTTCGTGAGATATTTTGGAATACTGTCGCCCTTCTCCATTTTTATTTTTCTGAGCTTATCTTTCAGCGCCAACTTCCTTTGGTCGCTTCTGCTTTGGAACAAATCTGTCAAAGCCTTCCACATTGCAAATGGAGTGGCTTTCCCGTGAAGGCTGGACACAATATGGTCCTTCACACCTTCCAATAGAATTCTTCTTGTCTTTGCTACCTTCTTTTGCCATGCGTCAAGTAATGCAGCATCGCTAGAACCCGGCTTAGGAACATCGCTATCGATGAACTCCTTCAATCCATTATCTTCCAACATCGCCTCCATCCTATCCTTCCAGGCTATGTAATTCGAGCTGCCCTCAAGGGCATACTCCAATCGCAACCCATTGAAAGACATTTCAATGTATACTCAACTGTCGCACCAAGAATTTTCTGCAGCAAATTCGAATTGTCCACCAGCACAAACTCAGCGATTCTTCACAATTGCAATCTTCAAGAATTAACACTGCTTTGATACCATGTAGAAAATATATAACATATGCATGTATATATCCAGATTCTCCTGATCTAACAATATTTATCTTCTTGCAAAAATACAAAATCCTTCCACTGTTAATCTTTTGCGGAAATTTAAACTCAATTGCAAACACATGAAGCAATAAAAACAATCGCACATAACACAGTTGTTTAACGGGAAAGCCTGAAGCTAAACACCCCAACTATCATATATTATGTATCATGGAGATCATGTAACAATCTCATACAAAGCTTAGTACATCAGGCTTTCAATACAATACAATCGTCATACACTATCATGAAGAAATCTGCAAATCCATGCACTGATTTCTTGCCACCTGATAGCCTGCCTCCACTGCGCAATCCCTGTTGAAGAAGACCCCTGAATGAATTCGAATTGCCTTGCCTTGACTGCGCAATCCTCATTGGCAACTCCAATGTGTGTGTGATGCAATCAATGCATCACTATAGTCACAACGGATAGTCCATCTCACCCTTTCACCTATCTCTCCATTGGGTCTCCACTGGAACTGACATGCACTGTAGTTAACTACTGTATTTGTTCAGTTGATTAATGAGTTATTATTTGTGAATTAATTAACTAATTAATTCACTCCACTCTCACTAGTGTATCATTCAGTTAGACTAGATACAACTAGCTCAACTGCGTTTTAACTCCAATAACTGAGTTAAATTGAATCACATCTCCATGAACTACTCTTTCAACTCTGTCATAACTTTGCCACTTCAGTTCTAACTGAGTCCTCCATGCATGAACCACCTATAAACCCTAGGAATTGCGTAATTCCTTTAGCCCACTAATTTGCCAAATCTGTTCACTGAAATAAAGTGCTCCAAGAGAATAAGATGTTGTTTATTGTTAGATTATTATTAAGAGCTAATAATAACTGACATGCATCTATTTTTAGATCGACGATCTATAAATAGACTTCACCCAATATTCTAAAAATAGAATTTCATCTATTTTTCCAGCTTGACCAACCATCCACAAATAGCATACTGCAACTTCTGAAATATGATCACCATGTCTAAAAATAGACTTGCACCTAAAAATAGCCTGCGGGCCCACTTAGTGAAGGTGACTGTTTTTCACTAAGCTCATCATCTTGTTGAATCTCAACAACTAGAAGTTGTCTCAAACTACATTTTTCACATTCACATCTAACTTGTGCAAGAAGCTCCTATGCGAGCTATATTTCTCAACAATTCCTTTTGGCGAGGGAACAATTTTGCACCATTCCAAGTTTGTCTGTGAATGCTTCAAACTTTCCTTTTGTTAAGGGCTTGGTCATAATATCAACAACCTACAAATATGTGGATACATATTGGAGCTTCATTGCTCCCTTATGAATCCTGTTTTGTATGAAGTGATAATTGATCTCTTTGTGCTTGGATTTGTCATGAAACAATGGATTGTCAAAGAGTTTGATACAACTTTGATTATGATAGTGATTCGGGTAAATTTTTGATAACCTTTTAACCAAGACCTTTTACTTCGACTGATGTGTTAGAATCACATTTGATCAAAAGCATTAATGAACACATGTAGATATAATCAAGAGGAACACATGTCAACATTCATACGACAAAAAACGCAAGAGGTTTAATAACGGAGTTCGTCCAGTGTGGACTACGTCTCCGGGCCTCAATGTCTCGATGGTGTTGGTCGCTTCATTCAGTGTTGTAACCAGTGAAAATGTACACGGATGCTGTTGACTTGTCATACAAGGAAAAGCCCTTAACATGAGTGGCAAAGTCTCTCCCTGAGACGTTCCGTTACAAGGAACTCTCTTTCATCACAAACCTCATATCAGCATGACAACTTCACACATGGTGACAAAGAGTATCTCGCCTTCAAGGCAATAGAGGGATCTCACAACATAAATCACCATTTATGATAAATACATACCACATCAATACATAAAGATTCTGCATCTTACATCAGCAGGAATCAACAACAACAAATAAACATGAAGAATCCACATCATACATCAAGCAGGAATTGACATGACATAAAGCATCCTACAACAATAATCAATGAAGTACATGGCAACAACACTTCATATACCTCAACTCTAAAGTTGGCTGAAGAATAGGCTGCTCAATCGCTGGATCTGAATGCACCATCGCAAACATGGCGTCGAATGGCAAGAAATCGACTGTCCACATGCTGAAATCCGACACCTTCATCCCATCTTGGAAAATGGCTGAAAAATATAAGGCTCAGATGGAAAATCTATCTGCACCATCGGATTTGTCTTGCCAAGAGGTGTAGAATCGACTGTCATTTTGCTGAATTCTGACACTGTCGAAATCTGGGCTGTAAAGAATCTTTTAGATTCCCCTTAGATTCCTCAAAGATGCTGCTCCACAGGGAATCTGGAAATCTGCAACTCAAGATAGGAATCTGATCTCACCATTGAGATCCTTACGAAATTCTGAGAAGAATAAGTATAAAGTTGACCTCATTCTGACACCGACGAATTTCGACCTCCAAGGAATCTGAAAGATTCTCTCAAGATTCCTGAAGATTCCCCTCCACAGGGAATCTGTGAAACCGCTACTGAAAGGGCAAATCTGATATCCGCCATTACGTTCCCTACGAAAATCTGAGATAAATGACTGTAAACTTGAGCATATTCTGACAAAATGAAATTTTACCTCCCCCAAGGAATCTCTGGGCATCAAAGGAATATTCTTCGTCTCGAAATTTGTGCCACCATTTGGCCTCCTTTGCCTTGAACTCTGTGCCCGGGTTTGGCTTGGCGCACTGAGCAAAAGACGGGTTTAAATAAAAAATGTCTGGCAGAGTTATAACACTACTCCACTGGCGCAATGGTTGTGATCCGCTTTGGTGGTGAGGAGGTTGGGTGGTCAAACCTCGCCCCCTCCCAAACTGGTGGCTCTTTGTTTTATAAACCCGCCGTATGTATTTATTGGGGGGTTGGACCCGCATCGGGCGGCCCGCCCATCGTATCTGCTTCATACATAGTATATGGAGGAGGGGTGGTGGGGGTGACAGCCCGCGCCCCACCTAATTATATGCATGGACCGTTGTATGGTTGGGGTGGCGGGGTCATGGCCATTGACCCCACCAAAAATAATGTTTTTTTATTGCTATACGAAATGGATAGGGGCGGGGTCATGGCTCTCCCCTATTTTTTTTAATTAAATTTTTGTTATATAACAAAAATTGGTCATTTTAAAATTTCTCGAATTTCGACCGTAGGAGACAAATTAAGTATCCTACAATTTTGCCCGGAATCTGGCCGGAGTTGGCTGGAATCCGGTGGCCGGATTTCTGCGAAATTGGGTCCTCCTTAATCTATCAAGTCATCCAGTCAACCTTAGAACTTTGACTAGCTCTAACTTTCGCATATGAAATCGGTTTGATGAATCGTTCGCACTGTTGCGATCATGACGACGAGATCTTCAACCTAAAACTGAGTTTGCCATGTTTCCGTCACTTTGATTTTTGAGCTTCCATAAGCCCTCTTTGTCCTGTGTGTGTCTCTGGAGCCACCTGGATCATTCCTCCCCACTGAGGAGCTTTTGTTCCTCCAAAAGCATCAACAATAATCTGCAACTGTTGTGTACAATGTCTGCACCACAAGTGTCCTGAAAAAGGTCACCCTTCCATCTCCTTCACCTTTGTTCTTCGGAGTCTTAAGCGATGAGCCGACACCTGCATCCTTTGTAAATCTGTAGTACAATCTCTTGCAAATTACATGCTCAAATTTTGACCAACTATGACCCAAGCATTCCATACTCGCCACGAGTTTATGACACATACTCGGTGGTCAAGCTTACATTAAAATGAAATCAATAATACTCCGACTATTAAAATTTAATACAAGGCCAAAGGCATCATTGTCGCATTGCAAGTGATGGAAAAACTCATCATCACTTTTACAAAAGAAATGCAACACATGATTTACAAAACACGACCAAAATATCATGGTTGCTTAATAAGCGATGGAAAACACATCATCACTTTTACAGTTAAAAATGTAACATATGATTTACAAACATGGCCATGACACACTAGAAAACCATTTCAACAAAGTGAACCATGATGAATGTGGTGGATTCGCTTGTTGAACATATTCACTGACTGTTTTCTGCACGAATGCTTTGTCCTTCATACGCTGCTCTGGATGGAGTCTCCAACACGTGGCTCTTTGATGGCCACTTCGGTCACAATAACTGCAATGAGTCTTCTTCCTCCATTCCTGCTTAACCAATTTCTTTCCCTGCTGTGGAGAAGGCTTTTCGTGCCTCATCCTCCTTTGTGCTGCCATTCTCTTCCAACACTCAGCAATGACATGGTTATGTAAACCACAAAAACGACAAGTTTTCTTATGCCATGATTTACGTTCATGATTAGCAACATGCTTATAATCAAAATTAACTTGTGAATATCGAGACTTGTTATACCTTCCTTGTTGGTCTCTGGTGCGATCATGGTGATGAGAACTTGCCTCAGCTCTTTCACTGCAACATGCACTTCCATGGGATGATGGGGAAGTGTTCCCATCAATCCTTTTCCCTGGTGAGTTCAACAATATATGTTTGCCTCTGATGTCATTATGGCGATGAGAGCTTGTCTCAACTTTCTCTCTGCAATATGCGCTGCCATAAGATGATGGTAAAATGTTCCCATCATTCTCTCTCCTCGACAATTTTCATAATGTCGTGGAGGATTCTGACACCTTTGAACATTCTCCTTTAGTGTATCCCAAACCTGCGTAGCTAGGTCTCTGCACAACCTCCAATGGCTGAGTCCTGCCTTGGCTATTAATGCCAAATCCTCCTCCTTTGTAACCCATCTTGGTAAGGAGTCTCATGCTGATTCCTGTAATGGGGATCTCCACATAACCAACAAAAATATTAGCATGTGAAGAATGATCACAATTGTTTACCTCAGATATCGATTTGGAAACAGGTGAAGAGGGCTTTTCTATGCCTTCGTTGTGCTTCACTTCCTCCAAGGCCTCTGTCGCGGCTTGTAGCTGAAGCTGCAATCGCTGCTTCTCCTCCTCTTCTCGTAGAAGTGTCTTTAATGCATCATGATCTGTTTGAAAACTTCCGTCGTTGCGCTTCAATTCTTCCAATGCCTCTGTCGTGGCTTGCAACTGAAGCTGCAATCGCTGCTTCTCCTCCTTCTCCTTCTGTAGGAGTGCCTTTAGTGCATCATGATATGTTTGAAGACTTCTGTCGTTGTGCGTCAATTCTTCCAATGCCTCTGTTGTGGCTTGTAGTTAAAGCTGCAATCGATGTTTGTCCTCCTTCTCCTCTTGTAGAAGCGTTTTCAACTTAGCATTATCTACTACTTGTTTCTCATAAGCTTCATACAACATGTCTGCTTTCTCGGACACCTTGAGCATGGTCTTGTACATGTCGTTGACATCCTCCATTGCTGGATGTTCAATGGTTCACGCTTGCGGTTCACATCAGCAAAAAGACCGCTTCGATACCACTTGATCCGGGTAAATTTTTGATACCCTTTTAACCAAGACCTTTTACTTCGACTGATGTGTTAAAATCACATTTTATCAAAAGCATTAATGAACACATGCAGATATAATCAAGAGGAACACATGTCAACAATCATACGACAAAAAACGCAAGAGGTTTAATTAAGGCCAATCTGCGTTCACAACTTATCGGATTTGCACAGAGCAATTCTATTCGCAGGATTTTAACAATATAATCAGTTATCTAACCACAATAGAGCTATTACTATTCATAGATATAGTCAGTACTTTCGCATCCACGTGCAGATCAACAATTACTAGCACATAATATCATAAACGCCGCTTTTAGATACATTCACAGCACAAACAGATAGCATAGATGTATTCGCAGCTTAAATAGATACCATAGATTTGCATCAACAGTAAACACAATAGATCCAGATAGCACAAAGATACTTCAACTATATTCTACATACATTAATATCCAAAAACCCAACCAAAACCAGCCCGCGCACACAGCCTAGTAGGGTCCGCACATAGCAGGATTGAGGATCTCCGCGCACACAACCAGCAGGAGTCCTTACCCAAAACAACCCAAACAGATCTAATAGTTTGCACGTAGCATCAGTCTTAATTCATGCCTTCCTCTAGAGTCAAACTATTCATCTATTTATATCGATGTAGCTTACGCTATCCTGTGGTCCACAAACCATGGTTTGCGGACTCTAGGTCTGCCCTTTGACCCATTACAATGCGTTCGGGGCTTTGACCCGCCCAAAAACCCTTGCGTTAGACTAATTAATACAAAAAATATGCAAAATTCACAACTTAGGGAGCCCCGTTCCAACAGGGCTTGAGAATGTTTGGAACATCATGTTCGACCCTCAAGTACTTGAGTAAGAGTGAGATTGTTGTTTCCTAGTCAACACCAGTCAACCTTTCAAGGGAAAACATGTCACCAGCAGGATTTGCACCAGAGTGGGAAGGATAACAACTTCTCTTCTTAACCGCCAAAGCTAAACCGAATTGATATTGTTTGGAAACATCTCATCCGATGCTTAAGCACATAAGCAAAAGAAAGATTGCTTGTACCTTGCCAGCTCCAACTGGCCCACAAGGGCAAACATGTCACAAGTGGGATTTGAATCTGGGTGGGGAGGATAACAACTTGTCCTCTTGACAGCCCAAGCTAAACCCAATTGACCAGAGCTGTTTAATTAATATTTGGACTGATGTCATTTCAAGTTTCGTTCATTTTGCATCAGGAACTAAACTCGGTGTTTCTGTCTTTATAGGCTGGATTTTGTATAATGTGCAAGAATTTGTTTGTTGAAAATATAATATCTGAAACTTGTGTGACATATGCTGTAGTTGCACATGCAGTCTGAAACTTTATACTGTAAATAAACTATTGTTTCTTTGCAGTTGACACATTTGATGCATGAAGTTTTTAGCTGATTCATTTTTGATTTATGAGTCATTCCGTTTGGGTAATTCATGGATCCTTTTTATTTTTCATCACAGATTGCCCACGAAGAATACCTTGAATTAAGAAAAGAAGCTAGTGATTTGCAAGAGTACTCAAATGTGAAAATTGCTCGAGTTACACAGTATTTGAGTGTACTTGTGGAGAAAGTTCGCAAGCTAGGTTTGTTCTCTAAAAATGGTCTCTATGATTTTTTATTTTCATATTTTCCAGTGATTGATATGCCAGCAATTCAGTAAAGCCAATGTCTCTTTTGATTCTCAAAAGCATTTAGATTGAGCTCTGTATGCAGACATATGCCTTACCATTTTGAATGCTTTAGTTTTCTGGATGAACTGGTCTGGGAGTATGTATATCATATATTGGAATGAATGTTTTAAATTTTAATGCACAAGGAACATAAATATGTTAGGATCATTTGTCTATTAACATGCACATTTATTCAGTCCACTAATCATTCTTGTGCAAATCTTAAGGGGCAACAAGGTGAAACTTGATAGAATAAATATATTATAAAACTGAATAATGTGTAATGTGTCAAATTAGAATGCAGTCCTCTTTATACTATGCTTAGGGGTTATGATGTCTCTTTATCAAGAGATGATCCGTTCTTTATGGTAGATCAACTGGTTATTGGGCTAGTAATATGCCATCATTTATCGAAATATTTTATCCTTGAAGTATTGATAAAATTGACATCAAATCATTGGAATTGAGTTATTAAGAGTCGTGGCATGTCAACTTGTTATTTGGATTTGCTAAATCCATGGAATCTTTCAACAAAATTGTTAGTGGTTATTCAGAATTATCTATATCTATCATTCTCTAGATTGTGTAACTCATTTTCCAACTCTAGAAAATTAATCTTGTCCCATGGTAGTCCCTTGCAAATGTGTTTGGCTTCAGTTGGGTTATAGTTATGGTTACTTCAATCATTGTTGTTGACACCACCACTCTCTTGCACACGTTATCCTTTCATGACCAATGAAATGGAGGAGATCATATGATAATGATGCAAAACTATGGGGACCTTCTTTTGTTAGGAAAGATTAATGATCAATTTAAAATTTCATATTTCAAGATCACCCTTGGGAACACACTCTTCATTGGTGGGAACTGCTACCACAAAATCTAGCAACCTATTGCAAAGCCTCACTAGGCACTCTAGGTCTTAGGTTAACAAAAAGATCAGCCACCACTATCACTTCCGTGGCCTCTCCCTTGCTGTTTTGTGGTTGGATAATATCCCCACAAGGGAGGCTTCCGCAACAAGACTTAGAGGTTAGATGACTGAGGATCCTAGGCCAAATGACTCTCAAAGGAGCTTGCAAAACATACACCCTAGCATGATCTTCAATTACGAAAGGCTCGGGGTGTTACCCACCAAAATGGTTAACTCCATAGGAAAACTTTTCTCCTACATTTGACAGCCAACTAATGAATCAGATAGCTAGCAGCCCCTGCTAGCCACCATTATCTGGTGCCACTTGCATTAGCCATGTGCTTCTCATGCATTCAGCATTAACACTTGGACGAAGGTGGGCTTCCATTCAAAAGGTACTTGGATCATTTTTCAATCAAGTGCTTATACTTGTTTGCTTTTGGGCACTTAGTATGGAATCTAGACTATGGGGTTATTTGGAAGACTGACAAACCTTGATCTTGATCTTGTTCTCTTACATTGGGTGGTTAATCTTTGATCATAGTCCATTGGGACCTCCTGTAAGATCCCTTTGGGTATAGTAGGGGTACTACTTAGGAATCCCTAATTAAGATAGCGTAGTTTCATCTTCCCATATGTCATAATTAACTCTTTCCATCTTGCATTACAAGCCCATATCTCACACCCACTCTTAGGGTTCAACTGGCCATTGGTTTTGGGGGAATTGGCACTCATATGTTCACATACCTTAAGTAGGGCCCAAAAACTTAGCCTTGGGAGGTTTATGCAGCTAAAAGAAACAAAAAGAACATATCATGGCCACAACAAAACAAAGAAAGAAAAGTTAAAATGCAAAAGACGGCCTGGGCCATAAAGATTAGCCTGTGGGCAAAAACCTAGTATGAGCTCTACCTCACTCATATGGCCATCACGCGGTTCCCGAGCACATGTTGCTCTATTACATCAAAGAAGGAACACTTGCATGTCCCAACCCTGATGAGCGATAAATTGACCCATCTTAAAGGGGTAATAAAACTACTACATCATACAAAACAAGCTCTAACACTTGAGCTATAAGCAGTAATACAAGGAAAAAATCAAGAAGTAAAAGCTCATAAGAGGGGTGAAAAAAAAGTCAACGCTGAGCAAGTAAGTCATGCATCCACGAATGCTCCCTCTTCACATCTATACACACTCAAGATGTGGACGAGCCCATGAGTTGGTCCCTTTGACCATGGCACTTGGCCATGAAGTCTTCTCCCCTCCGTTATCATATTATTATTCCTTAACACCTATCAATTGAATGTTGGACTGGGCAATGTTACTTCCCCTTAGGGGTTGGAGGCACCTAATAGGTTGACCTTTAGCCACCCCTAACTGGGAAGAAAATGCCTTTGCAAGACCGGGGTCTTGATTTTGGAAAGGGATCCTTATTTGAATTATTAAATTGCCCTTGACATTCAAGTTTGGTTCACTTAGATGCATTATTGATCTTGGTCCCTAATGATTGGTTTCTTTCACTAGAATTCATGTTGTTCATGATAGGTGGTTCAACAACCTAGGCCTTGGGTACCAACTCCACAGGTCCCTTAGAGGAGTACATTGACACAAACAAGTGAATCGTTGAGAGTTATGAGCCTCCTAGCAACATTATTGGATGGCACATGCCCCAAAGTACCTTCGACACCTAGGAAGTTGGTTGAATTTAACCCATATTTGAGGATTCTTCAGGATGACATGACTAAACCTAGCATGCCCCCAGTCTAGCCTTGACACATCTTGATGGGAAACAACTGATTCATAGCCCAAATAACGATGGTCTCACATTAAGAGACTAGGGAGGGCTTGCTGCACTTAAGAATCCCTTAACGCTGGAGTAGAGGAGGCCTCATTAGGAAGTTGGAGACTCATGGAAACCACCTTATGGCACCCCAGCTGGATCGTGGGAACCCATAGGAGGCAATGAGGTGAATTTGAGGGCCAACCTTCAAATCATGGATTTCACAGGCATCTACACCTTCTTGGACACGTCATCTCCCTTGGACATGCCAATTGGAGCATTTATTGTTGATGACGTTAACATGAGAGAGATTATGGTTCACACGTGTGGACTAATTAGGGTTTTGTATGATAAAGCTAGTGGGTTGGCTTGTAACCCAAGGATATTTTAGTATGTCTTTGTTAGGCTAATTAGTAGTCCCGATCCTCATATAAATGGAGGATAGGCTCATTATATTGTATCATCATCACTTGTGACAATTTTGGCCCTCTTGGAAATTTTTAGCCTTCTTGTTTTCTTGTGGATATGTGACTCTATTGTGTACTTTGCTATTTGGAGATATTTCTTTGGTCTTGGAGATGTTACTTTGGAGCAATAAAGGCTTGTACATGCATTCTATCTTGTAAGTGTGCCTTGGATTTGATAAATTTTTATTACTGTATCTAATGTATGGATTGGTTAATTATCTAGGGTTTCTATTGTGCTAGTTATTGTTGAAAGTCAATATATGGAATCTAGATGGTAGCATTGTATGCATTACTCGCTAGTAGAATGTGAATGGCAATCCCATTGGTGAATCTTTAAACTAGCTCTCCCAATTGATTTTGCTCCCTCACAAAAGTAATAACTAGCGTTTTGAGACCTAGGGGTTCATCATTACCTTACTACATGCCAAACTTTAGCATAATTTACAATCCCATAGATTCCATCATCCCAAGGAATAGGTACTGATCTTGTCACTTTGTTGATTACCTTAAAAAGTTGCCTCAAATTTGATTTTCTCTGGCTGATTTTTAACCCCTAAAGGATTAGGTTAAGAATTGGAATAGGGTTGAAGTTGTTGTCTTGTAGAAGGATTTACCATTTGAAGGAGTGTTGATTGCCTCAAAATCAACCCCTTTTAGTGGCTAATCCATCCATCTCAAAGCTAAATTCCTTTGCCCTAGATAGATCTTGCCCTAGAAAAGCCCTAGTTTGCCCTAGGCTTCAACTTGGGGCTTGTTGAAGTCTTATTGTACCATTGGTTGCTAATATTCATTGCTTGGAAGCCTTTTCTTGGCCTTGTGATTCTAGGTTGATCCATTAGGCTTGCTATTCATCGAGCCCTAGATCATTTATGCCCTAATAGGCTACATTGGAGGATGAAAATAACCTTATCTTGGTTGATGAACCTTGTCTTAGGAAGAGTTCTCCTCTATAAGCCCATCTTGTCACCATACTCCTTGGACTTAAACACATTTCTCGTATGTGACCTACTAAAGGGAAGTCTCCCTAGTGGTGAAAATCCATAAAAGAGCATGAGGTGGTGGTTGTGGTGATAGTTGGCCACACCTCATTGTTGTCCCTTGGTCTAGCTCATCTTGTGGGCAATCCTTATAAGGCCTGTTAGATTTTGAGGCAGCAAGGTGAAAAAGAGATGATGGATTGGAGGAAACAACCGATAAAGCCTTGAAGGTTGAGTAAGTTTTTCCACTAGCCACCGTCAACTTATAAAATGTTGTTGTAAGTTAGGGTTTCAAGAGTATGCGGGTTTACAACATGTAAAATATTACAACTATATAAATAACTTTTTGAAAATGCAAGTTTAACATTTATATCAACTCATGTTATGTTGGGTTTGGGCATTAAATCTCATGAAATAACTTGAAATTGGGTTGGGGCTACAACATACAAAATTTGTACAGAATGTGCACCTTGTACGGCTTAAATGTCTCGTTCTAGCACACGAAAATGCCCTTCTTTGTTTTGGGCTCTCGCTGCTTCTAGCTATTTGAAGACAACTAGCAGTAAGTAAGACTGCCGAAAATTCAAGTGAGACAAGTCAGGCTTATTGCTAGTGAAAGCCTCCTCTGGTGTGATTATGCCTAGAACCCTGTGTGGATTCCTATTCTACAAAAAGACTGCAGTGTTGCATGGCTCTGCCCAAAGAAACATAGGTAACTCTTGGTCATGCAACATAGCCTTTGTCACTCCAACAATGCTCTGGTTCTTGCGCTCAACCACCCCATTCTGCTGAGGGTTATGAGGTATGGTGAGCTCTCTCTTGATGCCCTCCTTGTTACACAAGTCTCTGAAAGCATTGGTGATGTACTCCCCACCATTGTCTGACCTCAGCGCTTTGATCCTCCTACCAGTCTGGTGGAGATGGTTCTCCACCAAGGCTTTGAACTCCACGAAGTTCGAGATGACCTGATCTTTCTTCTTCATGAATAAGATCCATGTATTTCTCGAGTGGTCATTAATAAAGGTGACATAATATTTGCATCCCATCAGGGATGGAGAGGAAAATGGTCTGCATACATCCGAATGTACCAACTCCAAGATACCCTTGGCCTTGCCGTCATTGCTGGAAAAGGATGTCTTGGCATACTTGCCGAGTGTGCAACTGTTGCACACGTCATGCTAGTCTACACTGTACTGTGGTAACCTTGTGGCAATCGACCTCAAAATCTTCAACGTGCCATGGCGTAAGTGACCCATGTGCCTATGCTAAAGTTCCCCAAGGTCACATCTTTGCTGCTCAAGGCTTCTTCTGTCTCAAACTATAGCCTTTTGAGGTTCTTCACCCTAACTCCAATTTGCTTAACTCCTCCGTAGTTAAGATGCTTGATGAAGGCCTTCCCTCTGTTAAAGATAACCTAATACCCTTTGCTCTCTAAGGTTGAGACCGAAACAGGGTTTTTCTTCAACCTTGGGACATAGATGACATCTCCAATGTAGATAGGTTTTCCGGACTCCCTCTCAAACTTGACTGTACCCATGCCTTGCGCTAAGTACCTACCATCATCTCCCATCTCCATATGAAACTGCATATTCTTCTCTGTCAACTGGCTAAAGTAAATCTTGTTCCTGGTCATATGAAAGGATGCTTCGCTATCAATATACCATACGCTTCTGGACATTGAGCTTTCCATGCAAGTTATGAGCGAAAACTCCTCAAATTGAGAAGTGAACTACTCCACCTCTACTGATGCTGCCACGTGATCCTTCTTGGATCCCTTCTTCCTGTTTGGACACTTGGTGGAATAGTGCCCAAATTGATGACAAGAGAAGCACTTCACTCTACTGAAATCTTTCTTCTTCTTGCCTCCTGAACTAGACTCGGCTACTCCTGCATTTTTCTTGCTTTTGGCCTTGGCCACTTTGCCAACTAGGGCAAAGTTTTCTTCTTCCTTTGTCTTTGTATGAGACCCAAATTTTGCTTGTTTCCGGATCTCGTCTTGCATGCAATCACTCCATAACCACTCCCAACATGGAAGCTTTTCTTTGCCACTAATTGTATTAATGAAGTTTTCCCATGACTTGGGAAAGCCTAGTGATGCAAAACTGACAAGGTCTCTGTCCGAGACTATCTCCCCACAACCTCGCCTAACTTTTCCTTCACTTGGGTGAATTTGGTCAGGTAAGAAGTCAAAAACTTTGACTTAGTCATCTTGCTATTTCTGAGCTTATCTCAGAGTACCACCTTTTGAGCCTCACTCGTGTTGAGATTTTGTGTATTTGGGGTAGCATCAATTGTGCTCTAGCTCCCAAATTTCGAGGAAGGACTAGAGTTCACCTGATCTACAAGACCCAGAAATGGATTTGGGAAATTTCATCTAGTTTAGGAGAAATTAAATTAATTAATTATTTTAATGTATTTCCTAAGTTAAAACTTCGGAAAATAAAAAAATTAAAGTGAATTTAATTAAACATGTGATGAAATTGTCTTAAGTCACACGGATCAAGCTTTCTTTTAATCTTAGCCATTGATTAAAGATCTAATCTTGGCCGTTGATTTGTCAACGAGAAAAGTATAAAGGAAAGGCTTGGGGTCATTTGTAACAAACACAGAGGCAGAGCATTGAAGCTAAGCTGAGATTCTAAGTCAGGGTTGCTAAGAATTCTCAGAAGTGTTTCAGTTGCAGAGAGCGGAATTTAGACCAAGGGGATGATCTGATCTCGGGGTCTAGAATACACAAGAAGCAGAGAAGAGATCAGCAAGGACAGTGCAGAGAAAGGCAACAATGGCAGTAGCAGACAGCAGCAGCAGACGACAACAACAACAACAACAGACAGCAGCAGCAGCAATAGTGTCTTTCAGGGGTAGCGTTGGGGTTTCTAGGCCTAGATTTGGCTAAGTTCTGTAAATCCCATTTGAGGGTGTGGATCAGTCAGTATTTTTGGTCTTAGATCAGCCAAGAGCTGCAGATCTAGAGTTTTCTCTGTAGGGTTTTCCAGATCTGGAACCTAGAATTGTGTATTCAGAAATATTCTTAATAATAGAGCCCTCCAGCAGCCAGAGACCAGTTTTCCCACCTTGGGTTTTTCCGGGGATAATTTGTCCAGAAATATCTATGTCGCTTTGTCAATGTGTGCATGTGCTTATTCTAGATCTGAATTGGTAGAGATCTGTTATGTGTTTTGCTTTGATGTTAACTTGAATTTATTCAGTTAATAATTTGTATAAGTAGGAGAAGCTTAACCAGATTAACAGTAATAATTTCTGCATAAGAATTAATATTTAGAAATTTCTACATGGTATCAGAGCAATTGCAGATCTAAAAGGGTCACTAGTTGAAGAATCTGAAGGATCTAGCTGCAGAAAGCAGCTGGAAAGGCAGCAAAAAAGCAAATTTGAAGGGACAACACAGTTTTCAGGAGCAAATTCACACAGAGGGAAGGGTGACGCTGTCCAATGCTGTGTCCTAGCATGCCCATGCAATTACTGCGCAGAGGCAGCTTAGAAACATCGCTGGTTGGGTCTGAAGCCAGCCAGTGTGATTCAGATCTGAATCTGTCAGATCCAGAAAATGTCTGCAGAAAAGTTGCAGAATATTCAGAAGAGGTGGTGGGGTTAAATTTCTGAAGTTTTCAGATTTTTAGCCTTAGCACAAGTGACAAAGGTTGGGAAGAGATTAGCTTCTCAGAGGGTTTCTTGCCAAAGGAAACTTGCAGTTTGATTAGAGGATCAAAGAAGAAGTTGAATCATAGTTGATTTGGTAGATTTCCAAGGAGGGAAATCAAGTGTCAGAGGGAGCAGAGGGTGCCCAGTTTCCTAAAGGACCTGTTGACGCGAAAATATGTCCGGCCAACAGTAAGGGATCTCCCTGGGGTAAAGTCCCAACTAGACTCTAAACCGTTTGCGATAGGGATCTCGTCCGGTGTGTGGGTCCGGCTATCGCTAAATACTCCTTTTCTCGGACACGAACGAGCCTTGCAGACCTGTGAACGCACGATTATCCAGATGGTACAATGCAAATGGTTGATGAGTCTTAACGAACATAAAACACTGTGAATAGCAAGATGAATAAAAAAAAAGCATGTAGCCAAGGAAGCGCTGTTAGCAGCACATCATCAAGGTCATGCTTTGTAAAAATTTGTTCGAACCACAGAAGAAACAATTCTTTATGGTTAGAGAGCCCTTCACTTCCTTAAACGGTTTCCAGAGATGAGATAAATGTTAGTAACAGAGTTGCTTAACATTTTCTATATAAACAACTTAACATCATTAACAACATTTAGTGAGCTGAATGTATAAATGATATAAGTAGGAAACACAGATGATTTAATCAGAAAGATAACAGATACATACGACAAAATATTCACAATATCAACACATTAACTCCCATCAGATCCAAGAGTGGAATCACTGACTTTTCGCCTTCCCGACCGTTGGCATACTTTTCGACTTGAGGGAATTTGCGACTTGCGACCTTGGCTGTGGCTGCGACCTGCGACCTTTTAGCTACTGCGACCTGCGACCCTTTAGCTGCTGCGACTTGCGACCTTTTCTACTTGCTGCAATATGTAACTTGATCATGGAAGTAGTTGGGTGATTGCGAGGTTCGGAACATCTATCTGTTGCTGCTCTTTGAGGTAGATCTGCTAGGCCTGATAATCTGCAGCTACTGGGGAGACCTGAGGTGTATCTTCTCTCAACCTGTGAAGACATTCGAGAGCATTTGGAATCAAAGTTTCCCTCTTGATTGTGATTTGATTCGACAAGGAGGTCAGTTTAGTGTAGATTCGGATCGGTGTCACAATGAATTGAACCATGTTTTCTCTCGACGCCGACAGGTCTTGCGAGGCGGCTGCTTGCCTCATGGGTTGTAAAAATGCTTGGATATCTTTGGAGACTTCTTCCCATGTTTTCTCTTCTCCTAGTGCACCCAGAGAAGGTATGTGGTGTACTTCAGCCATTGAGTTGATGCCACTAATCAAGTGTTCATATGCGGACATCACTTTCTCTAGATCCTTGATGAGCTTCTCCTTGGATTGTACCTTTATCTGGATTTGAACCTTGTCATTCTGGGTGGCAATCCAATCCTTTCTAGGCAACGTGGCCGGGGCTTGTGGATACCTGTTAGACCACTCCAATATCATGTCCAATGCAGTAGAGGCTTCCCTTAGCTGTGTGTTTCTCTTCTTGGTTTCGACCTGTGCCTTTAGTAGAGGCGCTACGGTTTGTTTTATTGTAAACAGTTCTTCGTAGACCTGTTTCATGGAGGCCTCCAAAGTGACTAGCTCTCCCTGTATAGTGAGTGATATTTCGTTTGTAGGGGTATCCCTGGCCTGATATTGTCTAACCTCCTCTTGTAGCGCCTTCTTTTCTTGCTCTGCTTTGGCCTTCTTGAATTCGGAGGCCTGCAGTCTGTTCTGTAAGGATGGAATTTCTCTGCTCATCCTGCTCACGTTCTCCTCGGTAGCTGTTGCAAAAGCGGTACCGACTGAGGCGATCATGACCGGATTAGTTCTAGTGTCCAAGACTATATCTTTCTCTGTATGACTGCGAGGGGCGTCACAGGGTCCCGTGCCAAACATCTTCTCTTTTCCTGCCTAATCTTGTGTGCGAATTGATCGTAGGTGAGCCTGGTGAAATCAAGCACTCCCTCATCTAGATCTTCGGAGGTACCCAATTCTGAGAGGGTGAAATGGACATGAGTTGTCTGAGGTACTTCGATGGGTGGCAACTCTGTTTCTAAAAGCGGTGTCTTACTTCCTTCAACTTTTGCTTTGTCCTGCTCTTCCTTCAGCTGACGCTCTGCTTCTACCTTGTCCTGTTCTTCCTTTAGCTAGTGCTCGGCTTTTGCTTTGGCTTGATCTTCTTTTAACCGGTGCTCGGCCTCCGCCTTATCCTGCTTTAATTTCAACTAGCGCTCAGCTTCGGCCTTTTCTTCCTCCTCTTTCTTCTTCTGTTCTTCTTCTTTTTTTCTGCGGTTTTCCTCTACCCGCTTCTTCCTTTGCTCATCTTTCAATTGTCTCTTTCGCTTGTCTTCCTCTTCCTTTGCCTTTTCCTCGGCTTCTTGTTGAGCTTCAGCCTCTTTTCCCTTTTGCTGGGCGACAGGGTTAAGACCTGTACCGGTTCTAGGCTTCTTGGCCTTTGATGATGATGCTCCTCCTAGCGTATGGATTCTTTCTTCTAGAGTCTGGTCATCCTGGCCAGTTGATTCTTCCGGGGTGGCCTCTCTGCCCTTGTTATACCAGTTCCTGACTCTGTCTTCAGCAAGGCACTCAGTATGGTGGTAACTCCATTTGAATTTTGCCCGCTTACAGTGGGCTGGGATGATTCTCTCGAGATCATATGTCCGGTGTGCTAAAGGGGGTAAATAGAATCCTCTGATTTGTTCGGCCTCTATCTCTACTTCCCTGAAATCCTTCACCGCGTATGCACCGATAGTGAGAGGCAGAGTGGACCATGGCTTCTTCTTACCCTTAGTTAGAACTTTTGTAAATCCCCCTGACATTTGGTAACATATTTCTTAGAGGAGGAGCTTGTCGGTGACGAATTGGGGTAGTGCATGAGGAGCCTTGAGCGACCCGAAAACTCGGACTAAAGTACCATCTGCGTCAGGGAACTAGTGTGCTACTTGGGTTATCGTCTCCATGGCACGCCAGGACATACATGGGGCGTTTGTTCTAAACCGTTTCCTGTAGAGAGCAGGGATGAAGCTGCGTGCAATTGACTCCATGTCTTGCTTGTACCTGGAATCCCAGAACACCATTAGATCTTTGTGAATCGCATCGCCATGCTCTGGGTCCCAGTTGTGTGACCACCCCTCAAAATGGCACCTTGCACACACCACATCGAGGAGATAGGATGCCATATAAAATTCTGACGCATACCCTTCATCAGGTGCTGATGCCGCAGATATGTTCGACTTGAGGGCCGCCACTATCATGTTGGCCCAGTTGAAGCGGGTATCGTACACGGTGATAACGTACAACAGAGAAACCCAAGCGCCGTTAAAAAAGGCTGCATCTGGACGGCTGTAAATCCTGCATAGCATTGCGGCTACTAGTTTGTAGAGTTTCTTGAGCCTTGCTGTCTGATATTCCTGGTCCTTCTTGACCCAGAACTTTTCTGGATCCTTCCACCACCCTCTCAAAGTTTCAGGTATGGGAACTGCATGAGTAACGACCCACTCCTCATTGAAGGTCTGCTCTTGGGGAGGCAGCACATAATAGACTTCCGCATCTTGCCCTTTTAGATTTGCAAATGAATTTCCGGTGTGATCCCGAATAACCCAGATCTTGGGGTCAACCCTTTGCAAGATCCATTCGATCAGTTCTGCACACAGGAATATAGGCGGGTGGGCTCCTGCGTAGTGCAACTTGGATCGTTTAACCTGAATATATATCTGTCGGTCAGGGAGGTCCTCCGGAAATTCGGTCTGCGTAAACTTTTTGTAAATCTGGTACTAGCTCATACTGTCCCCTTCACCGAAAATGCAAGCTGTGTCTCCATAGATGGGGGGAAAAGAAACAGGTCTTTCCTCCTCCGAGATTTCTATCTCAGGACTTTTGTTCCTCTTGCGAATTGCCGGAGGCCCCATGTCACTTGAGGCTGATGAGATGGATACACACTCTAGCTCAGCTTCAATGTCCCCTGGCATATTCATAAAACAATCCCACGATAAGATAGATGTCATAATTTATAAATATGTGGGTTGCTCTTACCCCTGCTCAATTATTTTCAAGGAAGTGGGTGAACCTGCGACCTGGCGACCTTGTGACTGGGTCGTGGGGTCGCTAGGTCGCGTGAGTTCAAACTTTCATACAAAGGCGACCTAGCGACTTGGCGACTCGCGACTAGGTCGCTGAGTCGCTGAGTCGCACTGATCAAGATCTACTTGGAAGTGTGAATTGGCAACTTAGCGACTCGCGACAGGGTCGCGGGGTCGCTCCACTTTGAATTTTCCGAAAATGCGACCTGGCGACCCTGCGACTTAGCGACTAAGGTCGCTAGGTCGCGGGGTCGCTTTAGGGCTGGGCGGATGTGCGGCGGGAAAAGGTTTGGAAAACACACAAGGCGCCCAGAAGATCATCGACCAGGTCACAGAGATCTTCATTGGAGAGTGAGGCAAGGTCCCTGAAGGGGGAGGGGGCAAATAAGCTTCTCAGAAAGACACACAAGAATGTGAAAGGTAAAAATCATGAAGGGGGGAAAGCAGGTTTGCAGAGGGACTGCCAGGGAGCTTGGTCAAAGGCAACTGGGTTAAAATAGTTTAGGGTAAGGGTAAGAAATAGTAACAATTATCTCAGAAAAGAAACAGTAGGAGGATTAGGGCAACTTACTCGAGAAAATCGCGCTCCAACTGGCTTGTCAGAGGCGTTTTCTTTCTCCGTCGCGCAGGTCGAATGCGACCTATGCGACCCTTCTATATATAAAGGGGTCGCACATGTGGGCAATAAATGAGGGTCGCAAGGTCACAAATGATTTGCGTTGGTGAGATGTGCGACCTCGTGACCCAATGGGTCGCAAGGTCGCAAATGCTTGGTTTCGAGGTGATGTGTGACCCAGCGACTTTGCGACTTGAAGGGTCGCAAGGTCGTGAGGTCACAATTTGAAAGAGTTAACCAAATTTGCGACTTGAGATTTTGAAAAAGGTGAAAATAAGCTTGATTCTCTTTTTCAAGAGGATAGGGGCTCAAAAATTTAGGGAAAGCAAAATTTTGGAAGGTGTTTTAGCAGCTACAACAGGACCCTAGATCCAAGATCTCTAGCATAGAGAATAGGAGCTCCGACACATTCTGAATAGATGGCTCCTCATGGACTGCGTGATTAGGATAGGCTAGAGGGCCTCTCAAACTTTTCGGTGTGGAAAGCTAGGATCCTGATTGTCCTTGAGGCATATGGTCTAAGAGACCATGTAGAGCAGACCTTGGCCACACCGACAAATGCAGATCTCCTACGGAAGCATAGGGAAGCTGCTGGGCATGCCAAACGGCTGATAATGGACAGTATTAAGGACCGTATTGTACCACACATAGCTGAGAAGAGGACAACTAATGAAATGTGGAAGGCCTTGACTTCCCTATATGAGGGAAAATCAGTCCAAAGAAAGATGCTGTTAGAGGCCCAAATGAGGTCATTCATGATGACCAAGGGAGGAGACATCGAGCATTTCCTCTTCAGAGTGCAGTCAATCAGGGATCAGCTGACTGCAACAGGTGCAACCGTAGATGATGCAGTGATAGTCAGGACTGTCCTCAATGCAGTCACGGATGAGTGGGAAACCTTTGTCCAAAGTATCTTGGGCAGAGCAGACTTCCTAGACTGGGACAACTTGTGGTCAATCCTGCGGCAAGAAGAACTACGCAGATTCACCAAGAAGCAGCACAACCCTGGGTTGAGCAAAGTAAAGAAGGAAGAGGAGGAAGATGTAGCTTTGGCATCGAAGAAGCAACCAAAGAAGAAGAAGGATCTTTCAAAGATCAAGTGCTTCCAGTGTGGCGAAATGGGACATTTTGCCAGCCATTGTCCAAAAAAGAAGAAAGACAAGGAAGCATCTTCTTCCAAAGCAGCGGTGGCAGATGATGGGTCAGGAGATGATGTAGCCATGAGTGTTCATGAACCACGGAGGTGGGGTGACATGGACATGTAGAGGAGCTACATGGAAGTAAGGCAGGATCCTTGAGTAGCTCATCTCTTGGATCAACAAGCGAGCTACGACAACCTTAAGACAATAGCGGGACAAGTGGAGTAGTGGGTGCATAGATCATAGATGAGGCATAAGCAGAGGAAGATCTGGAGGCTGGGAGGAGCAGCGCAAAGCATAGCAGCAGCAGCGTAGAAGCAGTAGCAGCGGAGAGGCTAATGTGACTTCAGTAGCGCACTGCAGTACTGCTTACACAGTGCAGAGCTGCAGCAGCCCAGAGAGCTTCAAAGGGACAACGCAGTGCAACAGCAGCGTGATAGATTTCAGCACAAGGAGCTGATGTGACTTCAGTAGTGCAGAGGGAGTCTGATTACGCTAGCAGAGCTGTAGCTGTGCATCGTTCTTTAGATGCTAGCACAAATCTGTAGCCTATGGAGCTTCAGTGATGAGGATGCAGCCTATCTGACTTGTCTATCAAACAATGGGTAGGAGATTCAGTTGTTACTCTCAAACAACTGAAGTTGCAGTGCAGCAGATCAGCAGTGGCAGTGCTATGAGCAACAAAGATGCAACATATTGAGAGGGAGCTGTAGTACAGTGGTTGCAGTGGCAGTGGCAGAGTCATGGGCAACAGTACAAAATGGTAGCAACAGTGCAGAGTTGAGTGGCAGGAGGCCAAGCTTCAGCAGCACAGAACCAGTGCCCAAAATCATGTAATGCATAAGTGTGATGTATTGCTAGAGCACACCCTTGATGCTAAGAGGGAGTGTTGAGATTTTGTGTATTTGGGGTAGCATCAGTTGTGCTATAGCTCCCAAATTTTGAGGAAGGACTAGAGTTCACCTGATCTACAAGACCCAGAAATGGATTTGGGAAATTTCATCTGGTTTAGGAGATATTAAATTAATTAATTATTTTAATGTATTTCCTAAGTTAAAACTTAGGAATATAAAAAAATTATAGTGAATTTAATTAAACATGTGATGAAATTTTCTTAAGTCACACGGATCAAGCTTTCTTTTAATCTTAGCCATTGATTAAAGATCTAATCTTGGCCATTGATTTGTCAACGAGAAAAGTATAAAGGAAAGGCTTGGGGTCATTTGTAAGACACACAGAGGCAGAGTACTGAAGCTAAGCTAAGATTCTAGGGTGGGGTTGCCAAGAATTCTCAGAAGTGTTTCAGTTGCAGAGAGGGGAATTTAGACCAAGGGGATGATCTGATCCCGGGGTCTAGAATAGACAAGAAGCAGAGAAGAGATCAACAAGGACAACACAAAGAAAGGCAACAACGACAGCAGCAGTAGCAGCAGACGACAGCAACAGCAGCAACAGACGGCAGCAGCAACAGCGACAGTGTCTTTCAGTGGCAGCGCTGGAGTTTCTAGGCCTAGATTTGGTTGAGTTCTATAAATCTCGTTTGAGGGTGTGGATTAGTCAGTATTTTTGGTCTTAGATCAGCCAGGAGCTGCAGATCTAGAGTTTTCTCTGTTGGGTTTTCCAGATCTGGAACCCAGAATTGTGTATTCAGAAATATTCTTAATAATAGAGCCCTCCAGTAGCCAGAGACTGGTTTTCCCACCTTGGGTTTTTCCGGGGACAATTTGTCCAGAAATATCTGTCACTTTGTCAATGTGTGCATGTGCTTATTCTAGATCTGAATTGGTAGAGATCTGTTATGTGTTTTGCTTTGATGTTAACTTGAATTTTTTTAGTTAATAACTTGTATAAGTAGGAGAAGCTTAACCAGATTAACAGTATTAATTTCTGCATAAGAATTAAGATTTAGAAATTTCTACAACTCGTACCCTGGTACAACCCTAAGAGAACTCTCCACATGGCCTGAGTTGTCTTCTTACCGGAAATGTGAGGTATGAGATGATCCTTGACTCCTTAAAGGATTATCCTTTTGGCCTTTGCGTCCTTGTTATGCTGGGCCAACTGCTGAGGATTTGCTGGAGTAGTTGGTGGACTCTCCACGAATTCCCAAACTCCCTACTCCTCCAATACTATACCAATCCTCTCCTTCCAAGAATATAAATTCGAGGCCCCATCAAGGTGATCCTCAAATCTTAGACCCAGGTATGCCATGCTTTAACTCGAACTACTCAGAAACACCCTTGCACAAGGCTGCTAGAGAAAACACCCGTGCACTTGATTTCACGAGAAAAGACTACGCTCTTGTGGAAACTGTGCACCCTAACTGACACTGTCAAATACTGCACTTTACTGACACTCGCTTCTAAGGAAAAAACTATATTGCTATTTGGTCTTCATTCAGTCCATAGCTCTAATAACATGTCAGTTTTCTAATACCCAACAACTTATTTAAACAATATTCTAAGATGCAAGAACTAGAATGTGAATTGGGAAATTCTTTGATCAAATATACTGAGTATTCTAATGAAATTTCAGTGGAAAATAAATTTATGAAAACACAAGCACAAAATTAACAAGACAACAAAAATACTCAAGAAACCCCAATTGGGGAAAACCTGCTAATTTGTGTATTTTATTGATATACTAAAAAAAGTCTTAGTAATTAATTACAAAGCACTGGAAAAATTCTCTTTCAACTCTTTGTTCCTCAACACAATAACCTGCACACACTAGACAAATTCAACCTCTCTCTTGCACAGGCTGTATCAATTGTATAGATTGAACTGCCTCCTTGTGAAAGCTATCTCGACCTCCTCAAGTGATGTGCTCTGGCTCTCCTTGACCTCACACGCTGATTTGGAACTATTTTCCTGAGCTCAAAATACACAAATTCTTGTTAGTGCATAATCATATATTCACCAAGTTTGCACTCTTCTCTTTATAGGATCGGACTGCTCTTAAACTCAAGCGAACTGGCTCCTTGAACCCCCAAGTTGAACTACCTCACTGAACTCAAATCTAACTGACATCTTAAACTCAAACGAACTGGCCTTTTGAACTCGAGTCAAATTGTCTCACTGAACTAAAGTCGAACTGAGATAAAATATCCATGCATGCTCAATTTGATTTACTATTTTTGACTATAGGAAAATTAGAAAATTTTCCTAGGCCAACACTAAGAGAAAGTAAGGCTGCACCTTAGCTTCACATGTGGGTTCTTTTGCCAAATATAGTGCACTTCTAAATTTAGCAAAACCCTTCCATCTCTAACTTAAATTGACCTTTAGAGGGAGGCCGTCGTGTAATGTACGAAAGCTAGGAAATACTAATGCAAGCCAACAAATATTAATTTTTTTTTCTTGGAGATCTTTTGACAAATAGTTATTGAACAAAGTCTTTTGTCAAATACTTGGAAAGCAAAGTAGTGAACACCTTCAACTAGAGAATATGAGAGGCATAATCAGAGTCTTTATTAACTGAATAGGAGAATTTTTACAAGGTAGAACCTGGGATTCAACTTTGTCAATTGATTGAACCAACTCAAGCCTCAAAAATGTTGATAGAAGTCTTTAGAAAAGCACTTGTTCCCCGGAGGAAAACTCAATCTGAAATCTGAGAATAACTTGATCCCTTCACATGTTGAGAATTCAATAGGGCGATGATTATGATTAATTCTATTTACTTAATAACTGCTTGTGTTTCCTTTTTACTTATTAGCTTTGTAAGTTTGTTCCTTATTAAAATGTGTGAAGCATCAAACAACTACCAAAACAAGAACAATGACAGTATATAGGCTGCAAGCCAGGGCCAAAACCCTTAAATCTCTTCTCTTATAGGTTCTTCAACTGACAAATTCCATGACCTTAAGACTAAGACCAATACCGTCCAAGACCAAGACCAACCTCTTCGGATAATGTGCCAAAACCTAGTCAAATCTCTTCTAGTAGCACCTTTTCAACCTTTTGCTGCAAGATTTTCGGCCTCCTACTGTAGATCTGAAATTTCGGCCTCCCTGCAACTGCTGCAACTTCTGTTGGCGCACGTGGGAATTTCGATCTTCATCTAGAGCCCTTCTCTGACCTCCGCTTGCCTTTCCCCGACTCTAGGAGCTTGAGAGAGACCCTTGGTGACCTTCACTTGACCTCTTTGCCTCCTTTTCTCTAAGATCGAACTTGTAGATGGATGCCCTAGGTCTGCTGCAAAAACCCTAGTCCTCTTTAGCACGTGAGAGAGAGACTTGGCCCAAAAACAAATCTCCTTGGTCCTTCCTCTTCTCCCTTTCCTTCTCCTTTGCTAGAATGAGTGATTAGTGAGTGTGTCTCAAGGAGGATGAGTTCTCCTCTATATATAGGCTCTTCAAGGTGGACGTGGCTCTTCCTTTTAGGCTGACCTGGTCTTGGAGGGTATTCCGACACTTTTAAAGACAATTTTTTTTTTCTTTACACGCTACAAATGCGCCCAGTGGGGTCTTCTACTTATGACATTGATTCTTTTGACTCCTTGACCTAAGACAAATCCTAGAAGCACTCAATGGGTGCTTGACCTATAAAATAAAATACCTTGAGCATGAAACCCATGCTCCAAAATAATAATAATATTTTTTATTTCATTTCATAGTTTATAAGAATAAAAAATACATTCAATACTTATGAAGACTGAACCTAGTTACACATTTTTCAATACTCCCTCTTAACTAGGGAGATATTCATAAGAGTTACATGGACATTCTCAATCTGAAGAGATCTCATAAGAAGAGCCGGATTGGTAACCCACCTGTCTAGCATCATATCAACCAACATTGTCACATAGCAAGGCCTTGACTAACAACTCTATCTCTCCACGAGATTAGAGCACAATGCAAGTGAGACCAATGATTTATAAACACCATCATCATTGTCTCTCAAGGTACATACTCCACTCGAGTGTTTACCGAGTATGACCTTCTTTGGACTATTCTTATCTTGGATAGCTAGTCCTCAAAGAATATCGGTCCACAACCACTCTTATCTTGGATGCCTGCCCTACCTCATCCTTAATGAGTATCGAATGCCAGATGGTTACCCAATCCTCCATTCTGTCTTCCCAAGTGAAGACAGGAATGATGTGCCTATATCTGCCTCTCAACTAGGCAGGATATATCAACCAAGCCAAGCTTCTCTCTCAAGTACACAAGCTTCTTGTTAGGAAGAAATTTTGTCAATATGTCAGCTACCTGCTCATCAGTGGAGATATATAGTAGCTTCAGTGCACCATTTTGTATTGGCTCCCGAATATAGTGATACTTGTTGTTTATATGCTTTGTCTTTACATGAAATATTGGGTCCTCAGACAATCGTATACAACTGGTGTTGTCACAATATATCACTGTAGGGTCCATTGGTCCTTCGAATAGGTCAGATAGCAGTTTCCTTAACCAGACCGCTTCTCTGCTTACTTCATAGGTTGCAACATACTCAACCTCAACACTACTGAAAGCAACTGTGTCTTGCTTTCTGCTCGTCCATGAGATCATGGAGGATCCCAAACTGAAACATCCTCATGTAGTGCTTCTTCCATCCTGTTTGCTACCTCCCTAGTCGGAATCTGTATATCCAATCAAGTGGACATCATTCCTCCTATCATAGTTCAGGCAGTAGTGGATAGTTCCTCGCAGATATCTCAGTATATGTTTTGTTGCTATTCAGTGATCATGCTTTGGCTCCACTTGGAATTGACTGAGAATGTGTACTGCAAAACATATGTCTGGTCGAGTATTCACCAAGTACATCAGTGAGCCAATCAATTGTCTATATTGGAAAGGATCCACCGGGCTTGATTTAGAACTCCTTAGTCTCTTCAAGTTAGTGATCATCGGAGTGGTCATAGGTTTGCAATCCATCATACCAAACCTATTCAACATCTTGATCACATACTTCCCTTGACCCAGATAAATATTATCAGGTCCTTGCTAGACTTCTAGGCCCAAATAGTAATGCATTAGCCTTAGATCCTTCATGTCAAGTTCTGCTACTAGTTGCTTCTTGCATTCTTCAATTCGACCTTCTATACCTGTCAAGAGAAGATCATCTACATACAGAAGAATGGATACAGGTTCTCCATCTACAACTTTGATATCAAGGTTTGGATCAACACAACTTTTTGTGAAGCCTATTCTTTGTAGGTATGCATCCATTCTAGCATACCATGCCCTTGGTGCTTGTTTGAGGCCATATAATGCTTTCTGTAATCTGCAAACATATGCCTTCCTGTCTTTGACTTCAAATCCCAAGGGTTTCTCTATATAGACTTCCTCATCAATTGTGCCATTCAGAAACGCGGTCTTGACATCCATTTGACAGATGTTCCATCTCATTGATGCTGCCAGAGAGACCAATGATCGAATCGTTGAATATCTTGCTGTCGGAGCAAATGTCTCTTCATAGCCGATGCGCCGATGCCTTCTTGTCAAGAGAAACCCCGAGCCACAAATCTTGCCTTATACTTATCGATACTTCCATCTGCCGCATGTTTGATCTTGTAGATCCATTTGGAAGTTACCACAGATTTTTCTTCGGGCATTGGTATGATCTCCCAAACTCCATTCTTCATTATAGATTGATACTCCTCATTCATGGCACCCTTCCATTCCTGATGATTGACAACTTCTTCAAAAATGGATAGTTCTTCTATTAATTTTGTCATATAGGCAACATACCCAGAATATCTCTTAGGTTTCTTGCTTTCTTTAAATGAGCCTTTTACTACCCCATGACCTTCTACATCAAGTAGTGTATATTTCAACTGATGTAGGAGCATTAGGCTCAGAAAATCCTTTGTATTTTAATTTTTAATAGACATAGGGTCTTGTGTTTTCAAAAGAATATGGGTTTCTTATGTAATTATTAATGTTTTTGAGTGATTTTAATGAGGGATATTAAGTATTGTGAGGAATTTGTAAATGTTCCCGAATGATTGGAGAACATGAGGAGAATTAGGATAGTTTAGATTCCATAAGGAATGAGAGATTTGAGAATTGATTGTAAATCTTAAAGTTGAATTGGTTCCATGATTTTATGAGTTGAAAGGATTTTTAGGGATAAAGGATAGATTTTAGGACTGAGAGGATTTTGAGGAATTTGTTGAGAGGATAGAGGCTCTGGAACTAGAATTGGTTTCAGAATCAATTGTATAAATTGTAAAGCCTTAAAGGCAGAAAAAAAGTAGACAGAGATAGTAGACAGTAGAGGAGAGTGATTCAGGTTTTGGACAAACAGAGGTTTGTTGTAAGCCTACGGGCAAATTTGACAGAAAGGCCATTTATCAGAAAATCAGGCCTGAGAGAAGAAGAAACCTGTGTAAATACTGATTTATATATAAGAGATTGTTTTCTGAGTTATTGATTGTGTGCATTGATTTATTTAGTTCAATGAAGGAATGAATAGGTGTGATAAAACTTTGTGATAAGGGTTTGAATTAGTGATTCTGCATACAATTGAACAGTTTGATGGAAATACCGAAATAGGGTTACAGGAATTATGAATGTATGAGACTGTGTGTTTAATGTTGAATCTTGTGTGGAATTGATTGAGGAAATTAGCATCGATCATAGAATGGATCGATGCTATTAAAGAATTACCTGGACTTATAATTTGAGGTATAAATTGCTTGGATGTATCTCACAATTGGAGTTTACATTGTATAGAGTATTCAAAAGAGAGGGTTATTACACATTCTGTTGTGTAAATACAGCGCAGTGTAATCAGGGTTTTGAAGTCATATTTGAGTTTTATTGCATTCATAAACGATGAATTTGGACCACGAAAGATGAGTATTAAGAGGTTAAGCCCTGCGTCGATGAATGACACAGAGGGTTTGAAAGACTGGTCGATACCGTGAATAGTATCACAGTGGAACAACAGAAAAAGGATTTAATTACAGTGAGTTGAGCCAAACGGAGAGCAGATCTTCAAATTGAAGAATCGATGGGTTGTTTGAATGTTTTACCGAGTGTATGGAGGACAGCGTTGAAAAGATGAAAGTGGAACTGTGAGCGATAGCACAGTGGAACTTCAAAGTCAAAGAAAATGCGAAATGAAATGGTGGATGGTTTCGGAAAACCACAAATGGTTTTCGCGTGACTCAAGGGTGGTAAATGGTTTCATTGGAGTTGAATGCGATAATGGTCCGCAAATGACACGTAGCAATTGACGGTTTTGGAATACCGCCGATTTCGCGTTGAGTTGGAGAGATAAGTCACCGGAGAAAAATGAACGCGATAGCCGTTCGATGATTTGCAGTTTAGATCTGACGGCATTCGCGCTCGGAGTTGCGTGATGGTTAACGAAAGGTGAGTTATAAATGTTGTGGGGCCGGATATAATGTTATGTCGACATTTGATATTTAAACCAAAGTATGGAGGGATTAACATGGCCCGAATATGTATAATAAAATGATAAGATGTGGGCGGATGTTATTATGTAGTGCTTTGGCTTTTTAACCAAAGTCGAGATTTAAATCAAATGACAACTTAAGTGTGGGCTTAAAGATACTTTGTTTTTTAATGCAAAGTCGAATATTCATTCGAATTCTTCACGAGATGGGTTTTAGCATATGGTTTATAACATAGAGTATAAAGCAAAGAACAACTTCCGCATATGAAGTTTGTAAAGTGGGTTTTATTATAAAGTTTTGAAAAAGGTAAGCTTCGGCATTAAAATTTGCCCAAATATGGGAATTATGTTGGTTGATGAATGAACCATTTATCTAAGGAGAGAATGTGGGTATTTGCAGCCTTTGGCTGCTATCATCAACCAATTTGGTCTCCTTCTTGACTCAGGGAGGACCATAGGTTGAATGGGTTCACTGGGACACTCATCTTCATGATGAGATTCTTCTTCTTCCCTGTTAACTTCTTCAAATATTGGAAATTCTTCGTCATCAGAGTCAATAGGAAGTTCCTAAGATTTCGTGAAAGCGATACTCTCGTCAAATATAACATCTCAACTTTACTTCTATATGGTGTCCTTCCTTTATGTAGATTCTATAGGCCTTAGAGGAATTGCTGTAACCAACAAATATTCCTTTCATGCATGCTGGATCCAACTTCTTTCTTTTGTCTTTTGGTATATGAATATATACGGGACACCCAAAGATAGGGAGACGGTCTACAATTGGTTTATTCCCAGTGAATACTTCTTCGAGAGTCTTGTTATCTAGTGACCCGTGGGGACTTCTATTTTGAATATACACTGCTGTCTTCATAGCTTCTCCCCACGGGAATTTCGGTAGATCTTGATCATGTAACATTGCCTTCACACTTTCTTCAATCACTCGGTTCTTTCATTCTGCAACTCCATTTTTCTCGAGATTATATGGGACTATCAACTCCCTCTTAATCCTAGATTCCTTACAGAATGCTATAATCTCCTTGGATGTATAGTCTCCTCCGTTATCGGATCTTAATATCTTGATTCTTCTTTCTGTAAGTTTCTCCACTTCAGCTTTGAATTCTTGAAATTTTGTAAATACTTCATCTTTGGTTTTCATTAAGTAAACACAGGTCTTTCTTGAATGGTCATCTATGAATGTGATATAATAGAGATGACCTCCAAGTGATTTAGGAGTCATAGGACCACATACATCGGAGTGAATGAGATCCAAGATTTCTTTTGACCATGAAGCACTGCTTCCAAATGGTCTCTTGGTACACTTACCCAATGCACATCCCTTACATACTCCTTCATGATCTTCTTTCAGCTTAGGTATTCCATCTACTATGGAATTTAGAGATGGGAGGATCTTGAAATGAAAATGACCAAATCTTCTATGCCATAGTTCACATGGGTTAATTTCAATGTGAACCAAGGCTTGAGCTAGAGGAGATATCGTCTTGTAAAGTCTTCCTTCTCGAATACTAATTACTCTAGCATTCTCTATACTTGATTCTTTACTCCATACAACAACCTTTCCATCAATGAAAGCTACTCTATCACCCTTATCCTCTAGACTTGAAATGGAAAGTAAGTTCTTATGCAAACTTGGAACAAATAGAATGCTGTTGAGGTGATTGTTTCTTCCATTCTCCAGCTCTATAGAGATTGATCCAATACCTCTCACGAGATAGCTTTTGTTATCTCCAAGTTCCACTGAATAAGAAGATTTTCCCTTTGATAAAGTCTTCAAATGTTTGTGATGGCTTGTCATGTGCCTAGATGCACCACTATCAATAACCCAAATGTTGAAATTTGGTTACCGGAGGACAGGTGGTTCCCTAAGTCTTTGATCTTTGGCCTAGGGAAAAGTGTCCAAAAGAATTAATCTTTTCTCCTAAAGTGACTTTATAAAGTTATAAAGTCAAATCTAATTTAAAAGTGACTTTAAGTGATAAAGTTACTAAGTCTAATTTTAAAGTGACTTTAATAAAGTCAATGTGAAATTAGAAAGTGAAAAGTGACTTTGGAAATAAATGACTAAGTGGGTCTTTATTAAAGTGGGGTGAATTAAAAAATATAAAGTGAGATTTAAATGAGCATTTAATCTCAGCCCTAGATCTAAAGCTATCTCAGCCATTGGATTTAGGGATTCCCCAAAAGTCACTTAGGGTTAGGTTAAAGAAGGAAAATGAGGGAAAAGGTCTTTCATTCTTTCATGAGCAGATTGAGAGAGGAGGAGAGAAAGCTGAAGAGAAATTTCTCAGCGGAGGGAGAGCAACAATAGCTACACAGAAATCCGTACAGCAAGAGGGCACATTTCCCAAAGCAACATTTCTGTACAACAACATTTATTGGCACATTCACCAAGACAGAAAATCCATACATCACTGTTTAGCACGCTTTTCAAGGCAAGTACAACGTTGTTTTCAAGGAGCAGATTCAACAGCAAAGGGCACGGTTCTCGAGGCAGCTTTTTTGGGCACAAAAATCGAGAAAGGGGCTGCTATATTGTCTGTACAGTTCCGTACGATACCATATAGGCAGAATCTGGGCACATTTTTCTAGGCGACAAGTACAATATTTATCGCTGTATTTTTTCTTGTAATTTTCTGTTCGCTGTTGGCACGATTTTCAAGGTTGGAGGTTGACACGGAAATCGAGATAAGTGGGTTTTGTATTTGCTATAATTTTTTATTGTGTTTTGCTATTCACTGTAAAAACACATTCAGAAATAAAGAGAGCTTTCGAACTGGTTTTCCCCAAGAGTTGTAGGGGGTTTTTCCAGGGTCAAGTTGACCAAAAATCAGCTTGTCTATTTTCTGTGTGTGGCTGATTTATTAATCTGAGTTTTATTTCTACATTTCAGCACTGTGAAATTTCCAGAATTTGTGTTTTCAGAAAATATTTATTTTTCCAGCTTGTTGAATGTATGGCTATGGGAATGGGCATTTAACTTTATGGGGGAAATAAGGAGAAATTGAAAACCAAGGTTGGGAACAAAAATTTCTACACCAAACACTCTCATCTTGGAATGTGCTAGTGAGTACCGAAACGAGACCTTCATCCTTTTCCTCGATTACTTCTTTCTTTGTAGAGAATAAGAGACTCCATGCTTCATCAATGCCTTTGTTGAGATAACTTCCTACCTTTGAACATTCCTTGATGAACTTCTTCAATGAAGAGGAGATCTTCATGATGCCCTTAGCGAACCTTAGCTCTGAAACCATGTTGGGAATTCAATAGGGAAATGATTATGATTAATTCTCTTTACTTGATTATTGCTTGTGTTTCCTTTCTACTTATTAGCTTTGTTCCTTATTAATATATGTGTGAAGCATCAAACAACTACTAAAACAAGAAGAACAATGACACAATATATAGATTGCAAGCCAAGGCCAAAACCTCTCCTCTTGAGAGGAAAACCCTTAAATCCCTTCTCTTCCTTATTGATTCTTCAACTGATGAATTCCATGACCTTAACATTGAGACCAATACCCTTCAAGACCAATACCAACCTCTTCGGTTGATGTGCCAACTTCGATCTAGTCAAACCCATTCAAATCTCTTCGAGTAGCACCTTTTCGACCTCCTATTGCAGATATGAAATTTCAACCTCCTAGCAATTGCTGTTGCCACACGTGGGAACTTCGATCTTCTTCTAGAGCTCTCCTCTGACCTTCGCTTGCCTTTCCCTGACTCCTGGAGCTTGAGAGAGACCCTTGGTGACCTTTGCTTGACTTCTTTGTCTCCTTTTCTCCAAGATCAAAATTGTAGATGGATTCCCTAGGTCTACTAAAGAAACCCTAGTCCTCTTTAGCATGTGAGAGAGAGAATTAGCCCAAAAACAAATCTCCCTTGTCCTTCCTCTTCTTCGTTGCATTCTCCTTCCTCTTCCTTCGCTAGAATGAGTGATGAGTGAGTGTGTCTCAAGGAGGACGAGTTCTCCTCTATATATAGGCTCTTCAAGGTGGACACGACTCTTCCTTTTAGGTCGACTTGCCAACTGCTAGGCCGACTTGGTCTTGGAGGGTATTCTGACACTTTTAAAGACAAAATAGTTTTCTTTTCAAGTTACAATGTGCCTAGTGGGGTATTCTACTTATGACAATGACTCTTTTGACTCCTTGACCTAGGTCAAATCCTAGAAGCACTCAATGGGTGCTTGACCTATAAAATAAAAGACCTTGAGCATGAAACCCGTGCTCCAAAATAATAATAATAATTTTTCTTTCATTTCATAATTTACAAGAATAAAAATACATATCATACATATCTTGTTCACTCGACCCTTCTGAGAATGAATTCTAGCTCAACAAAATGAACAAAGAATACTTCTTGGTCACCTTCATAAATTTGGTCTTCCAAAATAGTCAGGCTTGTAGCAGAGGAACTCCTTCAGAATTTAGCAAACTTTGGCTTCTTGATATATATGGGTAATCTGATAAATGTCTCAGCCATTGACAAGAATTCGACCCTCTCAAAGCTGAATGTCACAGCCACCAAATGTTGAATAGAAACTTCCGAACTCCGCCTCCCCAAAGAAATAATTTGAACCCCAGATAACAATTGATTTTTCTGGTATTGGTATGTAATATTCCCAATTAGCTTTGCTAATTGGAATATTTCATTTTTGTTTAATTTTGCCGCTTTAGCTAGAAATAATAAATAAAGTGAGAAATAAGAGGGGTTACCTCACTTTAGTCACCTCACTTTATAAAATAAAGTGTTTTTCCTAGTTGATTGACGTTATAACTTAGAGAGGGGGCCTTGGGGGTCCACATGAGTATGAAGGGGAGGCATCAGGCTGACCCAAGGTTAACTGCGCAGGCCAAGGAGAGTGAAGGACGCAGTCAAGGTTTTGGAGGAAGTTTAGCACTATAAAAGGTGGGGTTCTCACCTCATTTGGGCATGCATGATTTGATATTGATATTGAGAGCTAGACTTCTGTCTGCTTCAGCACGCCGGTTGTTTAGTTGGTCTGCAGCACTGTTTAGTGCAACCGAGTGTCTCCGTGCGGAGATCTCACCCTTAGCCTCGGGGGACTTCGAGTGCCTGCCCTGGTAAGGTTATTTTCTTGGTATCACCCTTAGCCTCGGGGGACTTCGAGTGCCTGCCCTGGCAAGGTTATTTTCTGAGCATAATCCTTCAGTTTCAGTGGTAATTAGCAGCAGTTTTCTGGTGGAGATTTGGAGAGGAGAAACCCCCTTCTTGAGGCTGCGCAGATCCAGGAGATAGGACGCTGATCCAGAGGGGAAGGACGCAGATCCAGCAGGAGTATTCAAATCTGAAGAGTGAGGACGCAGATCCAGTTGACCAAGGCAGAGAGGACGCAGATCTGGAGAGATAGTAGCAGATCCAGCCTTGGAGGACGCAGATCTGGAGAGATAGCAGTAGATCCAGCCTTGGAGGACGCAGATCTGGAGAGATAGCAGCAGATCCAGCCTTGGAGGACGCAGATCTGGAGAGATAGCAGCAGATCTGGATAGGGAGGACTCAGATCTAGCAGATCTAGCCTTGAGGGACGCAGATCTGGAGAGATAGGACGCAGATCTGGAGAGGGAGGACTCAGATCCAGCAGATCTGGGCAGCTAGGACGCAGATCCAGTCAGGGAGGACGCTGATCTGATGAGCAGGGTCTTTGTGTGAGGGTTTGGCAGCGTTTTTCGGTGTTTCCAGCCCTGAGGAGTGGTCATCTCATCTGGAGGATTTGTGGCCAGCGTTTCATCTGTCTTCTGCGCTGTCACTAGCAGAGACAGCGTTTTCACTTGTGAGGGCTGACTGGTGGTGGAGCATCAGTTTCACATTTTCTGGGGTTTGTTTGGAGGATTGAGACCGACCATGTTTGTTGCTTACACAGTAAAAAGTTCCGAGTGCATTCCGGCGGCCAGTTCTTCATAGCGGTTCTTCGGCCAGCTAGGACGCGTGTCCTTATTTTGACCATTATTTGTTACGAACTAACACACACTTGCCTAGGGCAAGGATAGGTGCCTCATTCGATTATCTTGTACTCCTATCTATGTGTTCGAGATTAATAAAATAGCGAACTATTACGGCATTCTATGTGTCCTTGTTCCATTATACGGTTCCGACATTTTGTTTTATATATCATCGCATATTTATGTAATACTTGGTTATCTCCACATGTGTGCGGATTTAGGCTCTTCAAGGTGGACGTGGCTATTCCTTTTAAGCCGTCTTGCTAGCTACCATGCCGACTTGGTCTTGGAGGGTATTCTGACACTTTTAAAGACAAAATAGTTTTCTTTTCAAGTTACAATGTGCCTAGTGGGGTATTCTACTTATGACAATGACTCTTTTGACTCCTTGACCTAGGTCAAATCCTAGAAGCACTCAATGGGTGCTTGACGTATAAAATAAAAGACCTTGAGCATGAAACCCGTGCTCCAAAATAATAATAATAATTTTTCTTTCATTTCATAATTTACAAGAATAAAAATACATATCATACATATCTTGTTCACTCGACCCTTCTGAGAATGAATTCTAGCTCAACAAAATGAACAAAGAATACTTCTTGGTCACCTTCATAAATTTGGTCTTCCAAAATAGTCAGGCTTGTAGCAGAGGAACTCCTTCAGAATTTAGCAAACTTTGGCTTCTTGATATATATGGGTAATCTGATAAATGTCTCAGCCATTGACAAGAATTCGACCCTCTCAAAGCTGAATGTCACAGCCACCAAATGTTGAATAGAAACTTCCGAACTCCGCCTCCCCAAAGAAATAATTTGAACCCCAGATAACAATTGATTTTTCTGGTATTGGTAGGGGATCTCGACCTGCTCAGAAAGATAATTTTCGACCTCTAAATAATAGATTTCGACCTCCAACACTTGAAATTTGGCCTCCAGTGAGGGTCAAGTTGACCTCCAAATCTGACACTATAATTTGACCCTTGTTATGAAGTAAATTCAACAACATCTTGGAAAATATGGATTCAACCTCTTGTGATAATAAATTTGACCTTCTAATTGTAGATGAAATTTGGCTTTTCGAAGGTAGATCTCAAACTCTATGGCAGAGGAAACTCGACCTCAAAGGCCGATCAATTCAGCTTGCCAAGGGATGATCTTGACCTCTAGGAGAGTGATGGAAATCTTGGCCCAAAATGATAACCCATAACTCCAGTAATTCAGTCATCAATAAGAGATGATTTCGACTCGCCTATAGTGACAAATACTCCAACAGAATGCAATTTGAAATCGACGTCCTTAAATAAATAGCAACCAACTGAAGCAACTCGACCTTCTTAGGGAAATTAACCTCTGGCAAATAGATATCGCATTCCAATTCTCCTGCAAACAAGATCAATGAAAAGTCTAAACAATTCTTGCAATTCCAACTAGGGTGGCAATGATGTCCACCGAAATTGGATGGATACTAGCTAGGGTGACAATGATGTCCATCGAAACTAGTGTGAGAGTCTCGCCTGGAACCCTTGTGTTTTGACTTCCTTGAGCCAAAATCCAATCATAAGAGAATATCACCAAAATTGAATGATGAGGAATGACCCTCTCTTCCCTTTTTATAAGACATTGTTGAATCTTCTCCAACCTTCTAGAACTCCCCTTTTATTATTAATAATAATTTGCCCCTTTTATTAATAATAATTATTTCAAAATTGCGCAAAACTCCTTAGTCCCCTTAGCAATTTCTGCCCTTCTTGCTAGCCTTAAGGAGACAGTTAGGCAAACAGGAATGATGTCTCTGTGCTCAAGAAGCTGAGGACATTATATGTTGGCTCAGAAGGAGAGTTAGTTGCACAGTGGAAGTCTAACCTTTAGGTTCAAGCGATAAAGTGGAGTCTTCTAGGCCATGCAAGGAAACTCCTTGACCATGCAAGGAAAGTCGTAGACTATTTAAGGAATTCATGGTGCACGCAAGGAAAATAAATGATCTATGCAAGGAAGTCATGGACCATGTAAGGAAAGTCATGATCATGCAAGTAAAGTCATGGCACATGCAAGGAAGTCATGACATGCAAGGAAAGTCTTAGAGCTGGAGAGTTCTAGGAACAAGGAAAGTGATGGTTTGGATGGCCATGCGAGATGCTCGAAGGTGTCTTTGAAGATCTAGATCTTCTCGAAGGATGTGGTTGCAGATTAGATCAGAGGCAAGACCACTTCTAGGAAATGCCTACCTCACTAAGTGGGAGTGTTGAAATTTGGTAGCTCGGAAGGTATTTCTGGGTGGAAAAGTCCTGGGGGCTTTGTGGTTTTAAGTTTTGGGTTTTGACCCAAAGGAGTGGGCTTGGAACCCAATGGTATTCTAATTTAATGTTAAAGGTTGTGTTGGAGGTCACTTGAAGGGCAAAGGGCTTCCTAAAAGACCTAAGGTCAAGTATAAATAAGAGGGCAATGAGAACTCATAAGGACAAGAGGGAAACTGACATTCTACTTGTGTGTAAGGAGGCAAAAGGACCTAGCTGCAATCAACAAGCCTTTGAGAAGAGTATAGCTGCAACAACAATGAGGAGAGGAGTATCTTCTTTGTTAAGGCTAGTTAGGGCTTGTTACCCACCAAAAGTGGGTGACCCTAAGGAGAAAACCTTTCTCCTAGTCATATCTTCCAGCCGACATCCAACAACTCATGAGACATAGTCGATGTGACATGCCATTCATATCTCCACGATGTACATGGGTTGCATGTTTCCTCACCCATTTGACAAGAGCACATGTTGGAAGCTATGTCATATGGTTCATCAAACTTTAACCTTGAGGTTCGAATTTTGGTGAACCTTAAAAAATTTTTGAGGTTCAACGAACCTCATAGCCATTTCCCAAGTCCATAGATCAAAACTCGTAACTTCATGTCACAACTCAAGCTTTTAATTTAACCTTGTAGTTTGGTAGCATTTTTTATGTTTATAGATGTTGATTTCTTACTATTTTATCCTATAATTCATTATATATATATATATATATATATATATATATATATATTTACGAACCTAATGGCGAATCTCATCCTAACCTCATCAAAAAATTCGAATTCAAGTCGAACCTAATCATTGCCAAACCCGAATTCGATCCCGAGCCATGTGACATAGGTTGGAAGGTGGGCTTTTGATCAAAGTTACTTTATTCATTATGTAATTGGGTGCTTATGCTTTATTGTATTTGTGTATTTTGGCATGGATTATGGGGTGACTTGGAAGAAAGAAGGGTCTTGGCCGTAGTCTTGTTACCTCACCTTAAATGGGGGGTTAATTCTCTATCCTAGTCTAGTGGGACCACCCCTAATGGCCCATGCATTTAGGAAGGGGCACTACTTGGGATTCCATGATTGAGATAGTGTCCCATCTACCCCTTTTCCATAATTATCACTTCCCTCTGTACATTACGAGCTCTTATTCCACCTCCCTTCTTTGGGTCAATTATTCTTTGGAATTTAGCATCCACACATCCTTGTACCTTGGGTAGGGCCTGGAAATGCACCCTGTAAGGTTGATGCAGCTAAAAGAAAAAGAAAGAGTGTATGATGGCAACAAGTAAACAAAAGAAAAATCAAAATGCAAAAGATGGCTAGGACTTGTAAATTAACATGTGGGCAAAAGCCAAGCATGAGCTCTACTTCTATCATATGGCCGTCACCTGGTTCCTTGGCCAATGTTTCTCTATCTCATAGAGGACAAGGATCCCTTGCATGTCCCAACCCCTGATGGATGATGAATTGTCCCATCCTAAATGGGGTAATAATTGTTATACATCATGCAAAGCAAGCTCTCATTCCTTGAGCTACGAGCAATAGTACAAGGAAAAATCAAGAGAAAGTAAAAGGCAATACATAGAGGGGTGGAAAAAAAAGGTCGAGGTAACTCATACATCCACAATTGCTCCTTCTTCACATCTATACACCCAGCATGAGGTATCCCATCATAGTTGGTCCCTTTGACCATGACACTTGGCCATGATGTCCGTTTGCTCCCCATGTTCCATCATTATTCACATGGCACCTATTGATTGAAGGGAGGACAAAGAACATGTCTCTTTCCTTTGGGGGTTGGAATCACCTAATAAGGTTTCCTATTAGCCACTCCTACCTAAGGAGGTAACACCATTACATGATTGAGGACCCAATTTTGGAAGAGAAGCCACATATGGAGTGTTCTTATGCCCATTCCTTTTAGGCTTGGTTCACTTAGATGCACTATTGATTAGTTTACTCGATGATGAAAGTTGTAGCAATAGATATTGTGTGTAATTGCCAGGTGGTTCCATCTATATGTATGGGAAAATTAACAGTGTCCCGGGTCCTCTAGAGGGGCATATTGACACCCACAGGTGATGTGTTGAGAGCCATGGGACTTCAGAGCACTTTAGAGCATCATTCATAGCCATGGGCACCTCAAGCACGCATAGCTTCTACACTTTGCCTTATATTATCCATGGGATGATGCACTTAGACCAACATGCCCCCAGTTGGCCTAACACTTCATGAGGTTTAGGCAGTTGATATAGGGCCCAAATGAGGTTTGTCTCATACCTTGAGACATGGGAGGGATAGTACCATCTTCAATGCCGTCAACGTTGGAGCAGAGGCAAAGATTTCACCACTTGGAGACCCATGAGACCCAGCGTTGTGCCCCAAACACATTTAGGGGTCCACAAGATGATTTGCACCAAGACAGAGAGGCCAATCCCTCCATCATGATTTTAGAGGCCCTGTACTCCTGACATGGCATTGTTAGGCCTCAATGTCAGCCTTTGGAGAGCCAACGTATGCAAGACGTCAACATTTCAACCCTCTTGTTCGAGATTTATTTCATTTTCACATTGGTTACTAGGTCGACATGACTTAGAGGCTTTCTTGCACATTATTTTATAATTTTAGGGGCTTGTAGGCAAAATTAGACCTAGGAGGACTCGTATATATTAGTGAGATGTCATTTCATGTTATCATCATCAAACTTATTTGGATTTTCAGCCTCCTTAGAGAGACTCACACTTCTTGTTCTGTTGCATTATATCGGATCTTGGATGCACTTTTACATTTGGAGCTGATTTTTGGATACTTTGGAGCTATTCTTAGCATAATGGATGGATTTTCTTGCATAATTGTCTTGTAAGTGCTTTTAATTGTTGAAGATATCTATTTTCTGTCTAATGTATGGAATTATTAATTCTAGTTAATGCTAAATTATGCTCTAATTTTATTGAATATCTTTTGAAGGCTAGCAAGAGGAAAATTGCATGCATTATTCATACATGACATTGTAAGAATTGTCCTAGTGGCGAAACTCTTTGAAGCTCTTCCCATAATCTCCATTATTTCTTGAGTGGGTAAATGCTTAAAATTTGTGCTAGGGCATCAAATTTCAGCCTCCTTAGGAACAAAAATGACTTATCTTCGATATCCTTTACTGCATATATACAAGGGACAAGGCACTAGTCCACTCCCTCTAAAAATTCAGTGCTTTTTATGGCTAGATTAGTCAACTAGGTCTTGGCGCGAAATTCTAGGGAAGGATATTTTTGGTTGTTGGAGAGCTTAAACATCAAGAGGTATGTCTTGGCTATAAGATCTCTCATTTTGGTGGGCATCCACTTCAATGTCATCCATAAAATATCTTCCCTAGGTGTTTGCCCCAAGAGGGAAACCCTAGTTTTATTCTCTAAACTTGAGGACTTCCTTGAAGGTTCCATAAACCTTGACCTTCTCAAAATCAATCATAGGGAACCTTTTCTCTCCTTGCCTTGACTCTTGGGAACTCTAACACTCGCCTAACCTATCTAACCTAACTCTTGTGCATATTTTTCTAGGCCTTCTTATAGAAAGCAAATTGCTTCCTAGTGGAGGCTTGTGCCTAAAATTTAGTCTTTCTTGAGAAGATACTAGCTTATCACCACATTCATCATCCCTAGAATACAATGCGTAGGTGATCTTACCTTACTGGGACTCCTCCCATTGGTGAAAGTCCGTAAAGAGCAGAGGTTTTGGCTGTGGTGACAGTGAGCCACTACCCCATTGTTAGCACTTGGTTTAGCTTTAGCCTTGTAGGGTTCCCTCTCCAAGGAATGCTACGTTTTGTGGTAACAAGGTTGTTTGGACAACTAGAGGAGAAGCCACAACTAGCAAGAGGAGGGTTGCAGGGTTAGGAGGCCTGGTTGAGGCCTAGAATAGCTAGACAGGGGCTGGTTGAAGGGCATCCATAACGTGTTTAGGGCTGGTCACAAGGCTAAACAATGAGAAGAAGGCTTGGCGAGTTGGAAAAGGGGCTAAACAACAAGGCTGTGACCTAAGGGAGTAACTCGAGTTGGTCTACAACTGACTGAGGTGGACAATAAGGCTACAACAAGCTGACATTAACGTTTAAGGGTTGTTGAAGAAGAAAAAGGCTAATAAAAAGGGTATTAGGGTGGCTACAAGGGACGACAACAACTGAAGGAAGTTTGTGGGCTAAAGGAACATGCCCAGGTAAGAAAGGACTTGTAAGAAACATGTTTGGGCAATAAAACATTGTGTACTTGTTGACGGTGCTGGACCCACCAACATTTAGAGGATCTCCCCGATATGAAGACCCAACTAGTCCTCACACCATTTAGAGTAGGATTCGCAACAGTGGGGTGTTTAATGATATGCCTTGGATTGAAAACGCATAAAGCGGTGTATGGTGTCTTTGGTTAAAGCAAGTGTGTGACCTCGCGGAAAGTCAATATGATGCATGAGCGGTTCTAACAGCAAAGGGGAAAGGAAGTGCGCTCCTTGGAAGCTTGTAATAGTACGCAACTTGAAAAGAACACACGAGATGAAAAGACATCACACAAACTAACAAGTGGAATAGTCCACAAGCTAAAGGTGGTGAGTTAAAACATGAGCACGCATTCAACTAGATTCGTACAAATGCAAACTAAATAGTAAATAAGCATATGCGCAAGTTAAACAACATACATATAAACATAACCAGAATAGTCCAACTACATTTACAATATATGCATGAAGACATGCCGACTCTGATTTTATTATAAGTGAAAGTTCCATTCATACATACAACATGACAAAACACTTGCCCCAATAGTGGAAAGTGAAGTCAACAACACCTGCTCCTCCCAAAGAAGTATACTCCCTCTACGCTACGGAGAAGCCAAGGCTGACACAAAACTCCCAAGCCTTTTCTAAGCCTAAGCCTACCCAAAAGGTTGGTTCTTAAAAGCCCTTTACAGGAGTTATGAGGATGTATTTATAAACAAAGGGGGGTGACACTTGGCATGCCCCTTGGTGACTTTTGGACTCCCCTCATGACTCCTCACATTACATCTGACTCTTCACGTTCCATCATGGACACATGGAATTTCACATATACAATAATTACGAATAATATACATTTTCCACTCGTACCCATATAAGACAAAATAGGGTAGAGACAACTTGACAGCCTAAGAAGACAAAGCACTATGATGCTGGAGTTTGGGTGAACTCAAGTCGGGCAACCTCAACTTGATGTCTCTCGGTCACATACTTATGCCAAGCTTGGTATGGTGCGATGATCTCCCCAAACGCGAGATGGTGTCAGGCTGGAAGCGGACTCTTACCTCCATAACATTCGGGTACAATGTATTGGAGCCGGTCTGAACCTCTTGCTCAATTAGGAACAACATTGTTTGAATCTGAACATGGCTACCAATGTGGTTCTACAGGTTCTATCTGTTTAGATCCAAGTCCTCCTTGGTGGTGATTTGCTTCAGCTGCTCCAAGTACTTGTCAATATCTCGTCACACTTGGCGCTTGCGATTAACTTGGGTGAGTGAACCGACTGATGGGTTCTCACCATGAAGTACAAATCGTTGTACAACCATGCATATGCGCCCTGAATTTTTGTGATGAACGTGGCGAGCTACTTGTTGTTCTAGATCAGTATCTGAACCTTTGCTTTCTCTAGTTGTGCCTGTGGCTTCATCATCTTTACCAACGTGAGTAGCGTTGCCTTGTACCGCATTGTCCAATCATGCACATAAGTGATGGCAGCTTGCACATTCTTAAGGATAGTGACAAACTCTCTGCACTGAAGCTGCAAGTTGTCCAATCAGACAACTGCCTTATGCATGGTTATGAGCTCCTCATATAAACCCTGCATAGTGTTTCCAAGTTTGATACTTTAACAAGTATCGCTGCTATCATTTCTTCCAGGTAGAGCTGTGCGAAAGCTGCACTTTGCACTGCTCTACGGAGTTGTTCAAACTCTTGTCGACAACCTATAGGTTCTGTACCAACTATTTGTTCTCGGCTGTCAAGTACTGAGTGTTTGATTTCGCAGCACCCGCAAAGGTCAAGTTGGCTTCGACAATAGTGTTTGGATTCCCGCTGGTGTTTGCCACAATCACCCTTTCTCTCATGAATGCAGGAGACACATGATCATTTGGGAAGTGCTTTCTCGACGCTTGAATGTTCTTCTTTTTGTAGCTCGTCGAATGACAGATTGTACACATTCATCGCCAGATCATCGTCAATTGAAACTGCCTCCCCTTCCTCACTTGGGGCTTACTTTGCAGCTGAAGGTGGTGGAATTTGAAAGGTGGCCTGAGTTGCATTGGGCATCAGGTCCACATCTTCGTCTTGCGGCTCTAGTACCACTTCCATGTCTGTGACTTCATCAATCGTTCAAGGTCCTTAGCAAACTCCCGTTCCTACACTTGTTCGCTTGCTCCTTCTACTGTTGGCTGATCCTGTACTGACTCTTCAACCTGTATGGGTGCTGTCTCTTCTACCGTGGCACCTTTCCTTTCTTCCTCTTCTTGTTTTTGTCTCTCCTCTTGTTCTCTTCTTCTAAGCTCTCGTTCTTCCTTCAACTCTTGTTCTGCTTTCTGCACTCTTAAGTCTGCTTCCTCCAAGCTTTGCTTCTCTCTCTTCCTCCGCTCTGCTCTCTGTTGCCTCCGCTTCCTCTTTGCTTCTGCTGCTAAAGCTGCTTTCATAAGGATTGGATTGCGTTCATCTTCCAGCTTTGTTCCTCCTCTGCGCTGTCAACAACCTTCCTCTTGCGTTGTCCTGTACTAGATTGCTGCCTTATGCTACTGTTGCTGGAATTGCTGCCATGTTAGTGTTGACCTCTTTTCCATAAACAATTAAGTGTATGCATATACTGGCACTTGCTCAACAACTTCCCCAATACTGCTTTCAGTGGTTTCTTTTGAGGCAACTCTCTTTGGTGTCATTGTAAATGTGACTGCTGGAGAGTTTCTTAACAACTACTGTACCTGTGGGGAAAATAAGGCACTCATGGCAAGCAAACATCAGTTTTAAGCAAAACCACTTTCAAGACATGTTCATGCAGCAAGCCGGGCATTTGATGGAGGGGATTGCACAATTTTCACTAGCAAGAGGGGCTGGCTGCCAATGGGAATTGCGTACCGCGCAGTCCTAGTACTTAGGGTCGAAGCTTGAGGTTTGAAAGTACACAATGTGTAGTTCAACCTGGGCAGTGAGCTGGGAGAGATTGCGGATTGCGCAGTCTCAGTGGCCAGGGATCTAGGCTGAGCCCTAGAAATGTGCAGTGGGGCCAACCTGTACTGCGCATTGCAATAAAGTTCGAGAAGGACTTGTCATTAGTCTCTTGCCTTTCTATCAACACCATCACTAGGAGTGCTTAATACTTGGACAATGGCGCATCATCCCATATGACAAAAGCACATGAGTTTTTTAACAGTTTGATGGACAAAGACTTAGGGATTCATGTGGAGCTTGGTGATGATGCCAAGTATGTAGTGAAGGGAGAGTTAGGCAGAATGCTAGAGGTCAAGGGCATGTGCAATGTACCAAGATTGAAGAATAACTTGCTCTCAGTATCAATTATGGAGGACAAGGGCTTTGTAGTAATGTTCAAGAATGGGAAGTGCTCATTTGTCAAAAGGATTATGGCCTTTATACAACAATAACATTTGATTTTAGAGGGGGAAACTTATATAGGTTGAATGATAAGCTTGTTTAGGCATTGATGCATGACAATGATATCTTGTGTGAGGTACGCACAGGAGGATGGGACACTTGCACTACAGGGCATTGCTGATCTTGTGGGAGATTGTCACTGGTTTTCCATATTTCAATATTGAGCAACATTGCATGTTTATAAGGTGTGCACTTGGCAAGGATCAAAGGCTTCTTTTCCAAGCAACGAGAGTAGGTCCAGGAGGATATTGGATCTTATACAATTAGATGTGATTGGATCGATGTCGGTGACATTAGTGCATTGTACCATGTGACTTTCATTAATGAGTTTTCTAGGAAAACTTGGATCTTCTTTATGAAGACCAACGATAAGGTCTTCATTCGTTTTTGGGAGTTCAAGGCCCAAGTGGAGAACTATACAGAGGAGAGCGTCAAGGTCTTGAGGTTGAATAATGGGGGTGAGTAGACCTCCAATGGATTACAGGGTTTTGCAAGGATCAGAAGGGAGATGGCAATCTCATACAACCCTCAACAGAATGGGGTTGCTGAGAGAAAGAATTGGTCCATCATTGGTTTTGCCAAGGCTATGATACATGGCCAAGATTTGCATATGTTCCTCTTGGCAGAGGCATGTAACACAAGTTACAACACCATGTGTGCAAAATAGGAGTCCTCACAAAATATTGGGGGACTTGATTCCTAGGGAGGCATTCATTGGTGTGAAGCTAGAGATAGTACATTTGAGGATATTTGGTTGTCCAATATACTTCCATGTTCTTGTGGAGAAGAGGACAAAGATGGAGCCTTTGGGAGAGAATGGTATATTTGTGGGATGCAACAAGACCTCAAAAACTTATAGCCTCTTCATACCAGTGCAGAAGAAGATAGTTATGAGCAGAGATGTTAAGTTCAAGTAGAACTTGGCATCTAGGAAGTCTCATGAGTTGCCACCAACGGTGATGGAGGATGAGAGGCTCCAAAGGGAGAACAACATTTAGAGACTTTTAGCTTAGGGAGTCAACCTTCAGGTGGGGAGGAGGTAATAGCTTCTTCTAGTTCTGTTAGGAGACCCAAGTGGTTTGAGGAGACATTGAGGGATGCTTAGGAGCATGTTGAGGCTTTTAGGAGCACATTTAGGGAGAGCAGGTCTTTCGAAGAATTTTTCGAACTACATGGCATTGATAAGTATCATCATCTACGAGACAATAGACTAGGAAGTTTGGAGGAATGCCATGGTGAAGGATGATGCATGGGACATTGTGCCAAGACTGAAGGAAGCCAGTTCCATGTGGCTCTTTGAGACTAAATTCTTCGCTAAGATGGAGTGTTGATGATTGTAGCATCAGATTGGTCCTTTTGTATAGGTCTAAGTGTCTAGATGTGTGGAAGTCATCCAAAGCCTTGAACCTTAGCAAAATTACTTTATTTAATGGAATAAGTGTCTAGATGTGTGGAAGTCATCCAAAGCCTTGAACCTTAGCAAAATTACTTTATTTAATGGAATAATTAAAGTAAGTGTTCTTACAAGAAAAAAGTGAGATTAATCTAATGAAATGCAAAGGTTATTGCATTAGTGAATTAGATGAATCCTAGCCATTGATCTCATTTGAGGTGGGATCTAATCTCGACCATTAATTACTTTGGAGATTAGGGTTATGGATTCGGTCAACAACTCAAGCTTATAAAAGCAAGGCTAAGCGAAGGAGTAAAACACAACAACAATGAGCACAAGACATAGTGAGATAGTGAGGTTGTCGGTGATTGGGTGAAGGACTTTCATCCAAGTGTGCAAGTTCTGGAGGAGAGAAGTCAACAAGCAGAAAAATTGCAGCAGGAGAGATCAGACCCCCACACAGCCATACAACAAGTCTGCAGGTGAAAGTACACCAATGTGGATCATACAGAGCAGCAGCAAATGACACTCTTACATGAGGATCACATGTGAGCCAGATCACACGAACGAGCCAGGGAGCAGCAGCAGTGTGCAGGCTGTATAGAAGGCCGTGCATAGTCTGTACAAGCTGTACAGCCGATCAGAGCAGGGTGGAGGATTGTTCCATGAGTTTTTGAGGGCTGTACAGGTGCCAAATTAATTTTCAGATTGTTTTTTTTTAAAGATCTAGGGGAATGAGTAGCTCATCGGGATTACCTCGGCGAGGCCCAGGATCAAATTTGGTGGTTCCCACTATAACCCCAAGGCTAGTGCCAGCATCCTGCAAGCTAGGGCCAAAGAGGTAACTTATGACTTAGCAAGGGCCGAGACATCCTTTGTAGTGGGGGATTCTACCCTTTTAGCCTTATCACAATGGGCCAACATGCCCCTTTGCAGGTATTGAACCTGGGTGGAGAGTAGAACAAACTGTGCTCCCAACTACTCGAGCTAGAACCTGGGACAATTAATTTTCAAAAAATTGCTGCAGCTTGTATTTTTTCTGAGAGGTCCATTTTTTAGTAAGCGAGCCCTTGTATGCTGAGATATTTAATGAATGAACACCATATTTGAAGGGCATAAATTTCTGTGTGTGCATGTGTAAGATTTGCTCATTCTATTGATTTTATTCAAAAAATTCAGCTATGCAATTTATTCAGTAATCTACAATTTAATTTAATTTACAGCAAGGAATTACTAGGAAATATTTTGCCTGTTTCCTTGGGTTAAGGAAATTTAACACATTAAAGCAAAGTTCAATTTCAATTTTACTATGTAGAACCTTTGCCATTTGGGTCCTTTTGTGGCTTAAATATGAGCATGTGGTATTTGAGATGGCATATCACATTATTTACCTTTGTATGTAGCATGGTGACTGCTTCATGGCCTTGTGTTAGTCAAGTATTAATGGAAAGTATCTATAGCTCTCACGAAAATAGTGCTTGTGTTTCTTGGAAAAAATTAATAATTTTGTATTAGATGCAGTGTTGTGTTTCCCTTTATATTAAAGTTTGTAAATAATGATCATTCATTTTAACTGCTTTGGTATTTAAATGGAAATGCACTGTTCACTATGAATGTATATTATTATGTTTTTCTTTATGCAGTTTTCTGAACTCATTCATTATTGGAAGGATCACTTTTCCTTTTTTTGGCATTCACGTAGTCAGCCCTGTGATTTAAGTTGTTTCATGTTTGCAGATCAGATTGCTCTAGAAACCGAGGCCAGAATTGTTCCATTGGTCGCAGAAAGGAAGAAGCTATTTAATGAATTAGTAACTATCAAAGGTAATCATTATTGATGGGACATGTTATGAACTCTTCTGTCTAACATTTTTAGGGCTAATTAATCAATTTACATGTTTCATTTCAGATAAATAATTTTGGGTCATCACCTTTCTTCTTATGCAGTAATAGTATTGTACAGTCCATGATTGTAGCTATGTTCTTTTTCTGGTTGAGAAATGAACATACGGATCTTTTAATTATGTGTTAGATCATTGCAGGAAATATAAGGGTATTTTGCCATGTTCGCCCTCTGTTTGAGGATGAGGGTGTACCAGCAATAGAATTTCCTGATGATTTTACGATACGTATAAATCCTGGTGGTGGTCCTGTTACAAGTTTTAAAAAGGATTTTGAATTTGACAGAGTTTATGGACCTCATGTTGGCCAAGGTAATCAAACATAAATTTTTTGTTTACCATCTGAAGTTCTGTCAATTTCAGGCCTGGTTAGGGACTTCCCGTTCATTTATCATTGGACTTAAAGAATCAGCTCTTGCATTATGAGCCTTGTTTAATATTTAGGTGCCCTGGTAAAGTAAATTCCACTTGCAATATGATTATTAGAGAAAGATTGGGTTTTAAGAAGAAACTAATTTGATTCCAAGGACTTATACCGAAGTAACTTCTATGTACTGTACAAGTAACTGGCGATATACAGGGAATAAAAATGAAACAATGCTACTCATGAAGAAAACTGAACTACTGAAGCCGTTCAATAATGAATCTAACAGTTTTTGTGGAAGAATGAAGATCATGTAATAAATATGACCCATCAGATGTTTTGTAATGGATGCAGGGGATTTCTTTCAAGATGTTCAGCCTTTAGTACGGTCTGCTTTTGATGGATACAACGTCTCTGTTTTTTCTTATGGTCAAATGGGCTTTGGGAAAACATATACAACGGTGTGTTTCTCTCTCTCTGAAATCAACATTTGTATAGTTTGTCAATATCTACCATTGGTACAATAATGTTTACTAAATAAATATATTTCTTAAACAAAGAAGTTAATAACATCATTGGAAATCAATAGATTTCTTTCCATTGACTGGTCAGTTTAATGTTAATTAATCATATTTCGTAAGTTTAGACGTAGGAAATATTAAAAAACTGATTAATAAATCTAATTAAGTCGTCTTTAGGTAGAATTTCCAGAAACAATTTTTGGGTATTGGAGAATACATATATTCTAGCCTCTCCACCAAATCTCGTGGCTAGAACACATCTGATGCTACAAAAACTAACAAAACACACACTTTTGATTTTTGCTGAGATTATCAGACTTTGTCTGCTTCACAAACTGTTGTTTTTGCTTTCTCTAGGTTTCAGCACAAATGCTTTGATGGATGTGCTTTCTTCCTCCCACATATTAATGAAATGATTAGTTTTTCAAATAAGTCACTCTCGCAGTCAAACTTTATGGAAGATTTAAATGGCTTGTAGAAGTTGTTGAGATTTTGGGGTAGCACCGGATGTGCTCTAGCTCCCAAATTTTGTGGAGGAGCTGGAGTACATGAGATCTCCAAGACCCATAAAGCGTTTGAAGAAATTCCATCAGGTTTAAGAGATATTTAATTAATTAATATTTTTAATTAAGGACCCTAAGTCTAACTTAGGAAAATTAAAAGATTAAAGTTAATTAAATTAAATATGTGATGAGAATGACTTAAGTGACGCGGATTAAGGAGCTTCTAATCTTAGCCGTCGATTAGAGATCATATCACAGCTTTTGATGTTTCAACGAGAAAAGTATAAGAGAAGGGCTTGGTGTCAGTTAGAGAACACACACATTGGTGGAGCACTGAAGCTAAGCTGAGATTCTAGGGCGTGGTTTGCTAAGAATTTCAGAAGTGTTTTAGTTGCAACGAGGGGCAGTATTGGCGAGGGGGATGGTTTGATCCCAGGCCAAGAGTACAACGAGGGTAGAGAAGCAACATTCCAGACCAACGCAGAGGCAACCAGATGCTACACAGTCCAGCTAGAGCCCAGCAAGGGCAACGCAGAGGCAACAGGAGCCAGGCAGGGCTGACGCAGGCCCAGTTAGGGCAGCGCAGGGGCAGCGTAAGCTCTTCTAGGGTGACACAGGCCCTTCTTGCGCAGCACAGAGGCTGACGCAGAGGGCTTCATAGCAACGCTGGGGTTTCCAGAGAGCCAGAAAGGGCTCCAGTTTTGAAAATTCTGTTTGAGGGTGTGAATCAACCATATTTTTTGTCTTCGAGGATAAAGGTATTTCTTGCCATATTCTTCTCTTTGGGTGAACCAGTTTTGGTGCCCAGGATTGTTGTACTTAGATTCTGCATAAATAATGAAAACTTCCAGAGCTAGCTGCACCGGTTTTCCCGCATTTGGTTTTTCCGGAGACATTTGTCCAGAAAATCTGTGTGTCACTTTGTCTATGAGCATGTTATTCAGTATTAGATCTGTATGTGTAGGCTGTTGTATGTATTTACTTCGATGTTGTTTCTGAATATTCAAAATAATAACTTGTGAATTTAATAAAGTAGGAGAAGTAAATCGAGAATTAATAGTAAGATTTTTTAGGTTAAGAAATTTTCACAGAAGTCGGGTAATGTTTGTAAGGTCAACACTACTAACTCTGTGTTTGTGATTTCAGCCCATACTAATTTACATGCAAAAATGTAGTTTAAAAAACAATTCTTCTATCCTATTATGTTTTTCCATATTTGTAGTTTAAAACGTCTAATGTAAATACTAAATACATAATTCTTTACTTAACTATGGTTTCAAAATGTCTTTTTAGGTTCTTCAAATTCACCGTAGCATCTTTGATATTTTTTAAATGATTAATCATTGCTTCTCTATTTTTGTTTACAAAATTTTCTATTGTATCAGAATCTAACGTAGGTTTAATCTTTGTACTCTTCACATTCTCTACAGTTTCTTATATGACAAAATGTTTCCCATTAAAATGATACATGATGCATAGTGTTTTCCCTCTCGGATTACTAATTTACTTTATCTTATACATGACGTCCAAGGTGAAATGAAGAGATGGCACTAGCAAAACAAGTTACAAATGTCGAGGAAAAAAGATGGATGTATTGACTAAAGATGAGCGTCTTTCCATTGGACATATGAGGTCATATCAATGTTCATGTCACATGGGAGGCTATCCTATTGAGGAAAACATGGCAATTGAGGATGACATGTACAGCTACAAATGCATTTTCTTTGCTGTTTCAAATTGCAAAAGTGTAGCTAGGGAGATCACAAAATTAGATGGTCCAACACTTATGAAGATAATGAGTACTTGGAATGAAATGTATGTGCATTTAACGAAGTGTAGAGAAATAATGCAACCATAAACATTGCCAAGGATAACATAAAGGAAAAAGGAATAGAGTTACCATATTCAACACTCCATAAACATTTGTTAAGACAATTCCAACAATATGAGTGAGCATTAAGATCTACAAGACATCCTAATCGATAAAGCATTTTTGTTAATCCTCCAAAGGCATCTAATAGATATTCAACTAAGCTCCTGGCGATTCTCCCCAAATCCATCATAGATCAAATGGAATTTGGAGAGAGCAAGCCCTTATATAGGTAAGAACTTAGAAGTATCTACTTTCCTAGATCCATTAGTTCTTCATGGAGTGAAATAAAATATCTTTCTCAGCAACCTCCTTACTAAAATTAGCTATATGGCCAGGAAACGTGGGTTCGGGGACGGGGACGGGGACGGGTACGTCATTTTTGAAACAGGGTGCGTGGGTTCGTCAGGGGTATATATATATATATATATATATATATATATAATAAAATTATATTTTATAAATTATAAATTTATAAATTATAATTTATAATATATATGAATTTGTATATTTTTCAACTTTGAACAAGAAAACTAAAATATTTATGATTTAAATTTTTAATTCCTCTCTGTAATGGTAATACAAGTACTACTCAGTAGTTATAAAAAGTTTGATGTTGTTTACGATCCTCATAGTTGGGCTTGGGTCAAGTTTTATGGATAATGTAAAAGGGTAAATTTTTGAATTTGCTGAAAGAATTGAGGCATGCCTTAGTTGGTTCTTTGTTCATAGGATTTTATGATTTAACATATTTCTTTTAAGTTTTCTCAAGGTAATAATAAGTAGGCTTCAAATGGAGTGGAATTCTACTTTAATTTAAATATCCAATTCAGACTCTCCATGCCCATTTTGGAGATACCTCATACTTCCTCATTCACAACAGTAAACATCAAATTTTCGCATTTTTTAAACTATAAACATCTGCCATATAAGTGTGCAATTTATATGTTGATGTCATTTCTTAGGCAAAAATGTTTTTCTGTTGAATATAAGTTATAACAGTTCACAGAAGGCGTGAATACTTCCCTCTGCCGCCTCCGTTTGCTCCCTCTTGTCCTCTGCATGTATACCTCCCTCTCGTCCTCTGTCGCCTCCCTTTGCTTGTATTGCGTGAATGAATGCCTCTGTCCCTGTATATTGTGTCCTTTGTCCTTGCGTGAATGAATGCTTCTGCTGCCGTAATACCCACGCCTCTCGTCCCTGCTTGAATCCCTCCGCCTCTTCGTCTAATGGATACCTCATCCTCTCGTCCCTTCTTGAATATCGGTCGAACGAGTACCTCAATGAACTCTTCCCTGGGTTGAATGAATGAACTCAATGAATGGCCTCTCTTCCCTGCGTCAAACGAATGAACTCAATGAAATGAAGTGAAGTGAGAACTTAGTTTAGGTTTAGACTTAGTATTTACGATTTACATTTTGATTTCAATAATTAAAAATTTTAATTTTTTTATTAATTTGTAATTTTATTAAAACTTAATATTTATTAAAATTTAAGTTTAATTTTTAAATTTCAATAAAAAAATTTAGTTAAAATCGGTCATCAAGAACCCAAAGAACCCGATTTTTGGGTTCTAAGTACCCATCCCCAGGGTTCTCTGTACCCATTAAGGCAGAAGAACCCAAATTTTTGTTTTGTTTTGGAGAACCCGGTTCTTCATAGAAGAACCCAATTTTTTTTTTTTGAAGAACCGGGTTCTTCTGGGTTCTTCTCAGAAGAACCCGTACCCGAATCCGGGACTTGGGTTCGAAAACCCCACCCCCGGGTTTGGGAACCCATGCAACATAGAAAATTAGCAATGAGTTGTTGAGATTGCATTCTTTTCCAAGGAGAAACAATAAAATCTCCATGGAAAACAATACAATAAAACTCTCATGTAACTGATACATGAAACGAGTCAAACAATACTAAAATAACGATTGGTTAACCTCCATAAATAGCATAAGGAGCTGGAATGAAACGGCTAACTTAGTGATTGGCTAAGCAACAACTCCAACAAATAATAAAGAGGTGCATGCATGGAATGCTCTCCAAGAAAAAATGAAATAATCCTCAACTAGTGCTCTCCTTAAGAAATGTGAGACACCAGGGCCAAAAATAGCAAAGATGCTTAGGGTTTGAACTTTGACCATGTCAAATTCTCATTCAAATGATAAAATAAGGCCTACCACATGTGTGTCCTCTAAGAAGCTCCAAGAATAGAATGAAGGCCAAGAAAATCCATGCATAAGTAGCACATGTGTGGCCCTCCAATGTGCAATATGCTCCTCTAGAAGAATCCTCCAAATATAATAATATAAATGCCAATTCAAAGAGGTGAGGATGGTCTCCAAGATAGCTGAAATAGTGCCATGTGTAGTTAAAATATCTATGCAAAAATATTGAGAGAACACCTAGGAGAGGTGCACTCTAGAAAACTATGGAATGGAGCCTTAGAAAAGTGCTGAGGGATGAATACTTTAACGTGAATGGATCAGTGGAGGGATAAATGCTTGAAGTGATGTGGTCAAAAACCCTCGGTTGCATGCAGAATTAATCCCTTAGTAAACGTGCAAGTGAACAACCTCAAAATGTGTGCTAGAGGATAAAGATATGACATAGTCAAAAAGAAGCTTGGCATGTGGATAAGGCTAATGTTAGTCCTAATGAATTTGCAAAAGGAGGCAATATTTAAATATTATTTTTCTAGTGGGTTGCCTCAACATGTGTGGCAAAGCAGGAGTGCTACCTCAAGGGTGTACCATATAGAGATAAAATTGCATTCCCTTGTGATAAATTAAAATAAAACTGACTGAATCAGTTCTCAATGAAAGATTATAACATATGAGTGATTTGCTTGGGGTTTGTAGTTTACCATTAAGAAAGGTGATGAATTGACCAGTTATTAAGGAGCTTTATCAACTCTAACTTCTGACTTTTGGCTTTTCTATGTTAGGACGATGCGGTTGACGAGTATCTAAGAATCAAAATTTGAGTGAGAGGTCGCATGCTGTTTTTTAATGGAACTGGATTTTGATATGATATATTGGCAGAATACAGTCCATTAAAAGGATTACTCATGGGACTTTTATTGGTATATTATTTCAGAATAGTTCAAAACATGATAAGGCTATGGTTGCCTTTACAAAATAGGCACAGTCTAACTGTTCTATGTTTTTGCCTTTTTTTTTCTTTCTGGAATATGGTGATACAATTTTTGGTGAGATTGTAAATTTTCACTGTTTAAATTTAATTTTTGAATGCATAAATGGATTTGGCATCCTGAAAAACCCCTTGTGCACTCAGATTGAGTAGACTACACAACAAAAACCTGAAATTCTGACAAATCCCTACTGAATTTCTGGAAAAATTAACCAAAAATTATGCATATAAAAGAGCCAAAAAGTAAAACAGTTAGACTACGCTATGTGAAATATGCAGTTAAGTTCTTTTAAGAAGGGACAATCTGAAATGAACTAGGAGATCGCTCTTGGATTCAAATAACAGTGATTTTAGGATCGTGAGCTGACAAGTTGACATCTCCCAGTTGTTATAAATCTTCTCATTTTGTTCAGAATACTTTTCAAACCACTGTTTAAGCTTTGTTGCATTTTACAACTTTCTTTGTAATATGTATGTATCCTCATTGTATCTTTCTCCATACTGTTTGTTGCATAGTTTTGAAAATCGGTTTGAGACTCGAATTGACTTGGATTCAGTCAACTTGGCAGAGTTGATTGCTGGCTGAACCAATTCGGCCTTCAAATTAGTTTGGTTGACTGCTTTGGTACTATACCAGCCAAGACAGAGCATGACTTGACTAGTTTAGTACCAAACTGGCCCTACTAGGCTGAGTCCTTACATACTGGGCCAAGAAGATGCAGGAACCTCCTCTGCCCTCTGCTTTGAAGTTTTCAATTTTTTTAAACATTGGATTCCAGGTTTTAGAAATTAGGATCACATGTGTACGTTGGATTTCAATGTTTTCTTGATTCACATCATCTGCTGCAACTATCACATATGGACACGATTGTAGAGTCAATCTGTGTGCTGAAGGGTTGCAGGGAATCATCTGAGAAAAGGTAGTCGAAGGCTGATCTGGTGGGTCACATTCAAATGTTTACTTGTGCGTTTTACCTGTGATCCATTGCAACAGTGAGAAAAACAAAGACAAGATACATTACAATTATTGAGAGCTAAACAAAAACCACACTGGATAAGGTTTAAAATAAGGCTGGTAGAAATACCATGAAGAATAAATCAATATGAATGTATTTCGAGAGAAAACATAAAGAAAACAAATATATCGACAGGCCTGTCTGTTGCTGATATGTATTGCACTCAGTCCCATTTTGATATACGTTCACCATTACATGGTATATTCATTACAATTATTGAGAGCTAAACAAAAACCACACCGGAGAAGGTTTAAAATAAGGCTGGTAGAAATACCTTGAAGAATAAATCAATATGAATGTATTTCGAGAGAAAACATAAAGAAAACCAAATATATCGACAGGTCTGTCTGTTGCTGATATGTATTGCACTCAGTGCCATTTTGATATATGTTCACCCTTACATGGTATATTCATGAGCAGACTTTACAAATTTTTTCTATAATGGTTCAGAATTCTTAAAATAAGTATGTTCATTAAAATTTCATTATTTTATGTATTTTTTAGTGGACCGAGTCATTGAAATCAGATTGGTCCAAGTCATTCTGAGCCTAAGTTGACCCTTGACCGATTCCAAGTTAAAAAACTATAATTTGATGGTTCTCTACTGGCAAGAAATAAACATCGATGATTTTGCAAAACATGTATTCTACAATCTTAATACCTTTAACGTGTTACAACTAGATTAGGTATAATCTCATATGATTTTGACCTCAAATTGAATACTTTTCCTTAGTAGCTTGTTTAATTCATGTGCTCCTGTTCTTTGACATTTTGGACAATCCTAAGTTTTTGCATATTTTGAATTGATTTTTTTTTAAGGAAACTGAATTGACCTTGTTTTTTCAATTGGCTGAACATAATCCTTATTGAATCCCTTTAAGTTGTGATCTTTTGGATGAATCTTGAGAAATGATTTTATATCGACTAGCTTTGGTATTGTGCAGGAAGGTTCAAGCCATGACCGTGGACTTTATTTTAGGGCATTTGAGGAGCTATTCGATATTTCTAATGCTAACGCATATTCTTCTAAATTCGACTTCCATGTTACAATGTTTGAGCTCCACAATGAGGAGGTTTGTTACTGCATATGCTTGAAATGATTATAACATCAGATATCTGATTGTCTATAATTTCCTTATTTAATTATCTGTTCTCTCTTGTTAATTTTTGTCCACCAAGAGTGTAAGTTTCACGCTTATGACTCAGCTCGTGAGTATATAGACATTGCGGATTTAATACATTCTTGTTATATATGCTTTGCATACATGTGACTTATTTCAAGTTTGGACATAAATGCAGGTTCATGATTTGCTTTTCAACACCAGTGGAAATCCCTCAAAAATATGTATGGGTGCAACAGAGTTTTCTGTTGAACTTGTACAGGAAAAAGTTGAAAATCCAACTGACTTTTTGAGAGTGCTAAAGTTGGGAATACAAAACCGAGGAATGGATGCCATGAATGTTGAAGAATGCAGCCATTCTCATTTGTATGTTGCCTTCGTGCAACAAACTGTGTCACGAATCACAACACTCTCTTTGAAACAATCAACAAACAAAAGCTTCTAATACTAAATGCTATAAAATTTAGAGGAAAATTGTATGGAGGGTAGACATGTATTTTTAAATCATCTCATCGTCCTTTTAATATTGCTTCCGCCTTTCTATTTTGGTTCTTGGAAGGTTTCTCAGTTGTCAAAGCCTTAAGCTCTATGTTACCTGTTTAAAACATGTCCTGATGTAATACTTTCATTTCTCTTATTTTCAGGGTTGTTACAATTCATATACATTTTTCTAGCAGCCTCACTGGGGAGTGCCAATATAGCAAGCTTTCACTGGTTGATTTAGCTAGAATTGAGTGTTTGCCTAAGGAGGAAGCTAATGGGGACTGCCTTAAAGACTTGCTGCATGCAAATAAATCATTGTCTGCGTAAGTAGCTCTGAAAATGCTTTTTTTTCCTTCCAATATTTGCTAAAACCATTACCCTGGAATACAAAATTCAAACATCCCTACATACAACAAAGGAAGTTAGCACTCACAAATGACCATATCAATCGATTTGCTCCCTACATAAATGTCTGTTGTCTTAACATCTCAATAACAACTGGTAATTGCACGCCAAAAGTTTGTGCTTAAGAATAATTGGGGTTGTAGTATATGATTTTACATTATATTTTTCTTGTATGTAAACACTTGTATTATTAAGAAAATCAGAAACTCTATAAACATTTAATTCATAGTTTTAAAAACCGGAACCGGAACCGGAACCGGTGGACCTAATGAACTGGGTTTCTAACCGGAACCGGTCTAACCGGGAGCGGTCAGATGCCAATGAACCGGTTTAAAAAAAATACATTAAATAATTATTTTTTTAATAAAAAAACTATTTTAAAGATTTGCAACCATGAGTCCAAGCCAATAGAGACAAAATATGCAAAGTTTGCTCATTTATATACCATGCAAAGGTGAATATATCAAAATGGCACCAATTGCAATACATATCATCGAAAAATACATAAGAAATGAGGTTGCAAATGGCCCATAATGTCCAAAAACAATGCTACAAGCTATGAGCATAGTACAGACTACAGTGACAGTCTACTACATAGTACAAATCTACATATATGATATATCATACTACTAAATTCTAATCATAATCAAAGTTCAAACTCAGTTGGTTGAACTTGAGTCTCCCGACTCTCGACTGCCAAACTTTGCAACTGCAGTCTCTATTGGTTCAGTGACTCGAGTCTCAAACTTCTGAAGGTATTCTGCCCTAATATGCCCTATTACTTCATTCGGTGCTCCACATGGCTTTACATGGCCTCCTATCCCAGCCAAGTGTTGCTTGAACCTGTTAATACCCCCTCCTGCAATAGATTTTTGGCAATATCTGCAAATCATTTTTCCATCAATCATATCACAATGAGCCCAAGCAGTATCCTGGCCTTTTGGAGGCATGATGGCTACTACAATATACTTAGCTCAAGCGGCAAGCCTCCAAGATAGCTCCAACTCCAACTCCAAGCCTCCAAGATCGCTGCTCCGGCAAACACTCAACACTCTGCAAGCTCTCAATCAAACTCACAAACAACAAATGAGTTGGTGTGAGACAAAGGAGAGGCTGCTCCTCCTTATAAAAGATTGGGGAGGGTGTTTTTGGAGGGAAACAACCCTCCCATTGGCTCCAAATCAGCCCTAAAACATCACTGCCGCTAGAAATGTGGGGCCGCTGATTAGTTAGCAATAAACCGGCCGGTTAGGAACAGAACCGGCCGGTTTATGCATAAACAGGCCGGTTCCGTTCCTAACCGGCTGGTTAGGTCCGGTTTTTGTTAAAAAATGGCGAAATGCCCTAGATAGCCGGGTTGCAAGGCCGGTTTCGACCGGTGGGCAATCTAACCGGCTGGTTTGGCCGGTTTCCGGTTTAAACCGGCCAGTTTTTAAAACTATGGTTTAATTACAGAGCCCTTTAGATCTTTTTTATTTTTTGGAATGCTCAGACTCAAATAAAACTGCTGTTTGTCCTAATATTCAAATTTTAAGATTATCATAAAGGGATGCCCTATTTCTCCCTATTTGTCTTTGTTTGCAGTGGGTACCATTGGCTATTTACTGGGATACAGGGGCAGATCAGACGTATATTACTAGCAGGAGGCTTTCAATTACTCAATGCACCCTTTGTTCATGGCTTGGTGCTTACTCCAGATCTTGTCCTATGAAATAGTTGAAGGATTCTTGAAATGCCTTCTCACCTTTTCGTGGGCAGCAATGGAAAATTTTATGTGGAGAAAAGAGAGGTTATCATTATTACACAAGATCATTATCCATGATAACTCCCAAGAAGGTGGAAGACCGTTCAACTAGGACATATCATTAGGTACTGGGGCTTCTCTTTGGCAAAGAGATTACACCAGATGAACAATAAAGGTGGGTCCTAGGACCTAGTAGAAAAGTAACAAAATGGGTCCATTGCAGTCTCCATCACTAGGAAAAGTCAGTATTTTTGACAGAATCCTGGCAGCCATGTATGTGCGTTATTCATCTTGTCTGTTCCCATCCATAGCAAGATACAAAAAGTGTTGAGAAATCTAGGGCATTAGCATTAGGTGCTTTATCTTCATTAGTGACTGTTTATGAATGCTTTTTACTTCTTTAGATTAGGATCTTTTTCTTCTTAGTTTTTTAGTGTTCTTCTTCATCAAACAGTAACCAATGCATAAACATAAATACACAAGAGACAGTATATAGACTATGAACCAGGGCCAAAACCTCTCACTCTTTGAGAGGAAAACCCGCACAATTCTTCTTATAGAGATTCCAATTGACAAATACGAAGACCAAGATCCTTGACCTAGTACCCTCTCCAAGACCAAGACACCAGTCCTCTTTCATCTTCTCGATTACTCTTCCTTGGTTCCTTCTACTTCAGATTTCGCACCATATATGATGATAGCCAACTGTGATCACTGTGTTTGTCAAGGAAACCAAACCGAGTCCTGAACTAAAGTCACTGCCCCCTTCCTCTGGTGCCATTGAGACCTTCTTCCTTGTCACAGTAATGAACCCTTGTCACTGTAGTATATCCATCCGAAACTCAGAAAGAGATCCATCTACTGTTGACCAATATCATCTGAACTTGACATCGTATCTTGACACTTCTTTGCTTTCAATGTGACCTGAGTCTCAGAGGGATCCGAATTACCTTACCTCTCTCTAAGCTGTAACCTTTACCGAATTCTGGCCTTCACTGAAATGGTGAAATGAATCAGAGATAATCCGAACCTTTCTTCTATTACAGTCATCCGAAAAAATCAGAGAAGGATGTCCGAAATTCTGTTTTTGTGGACTGGCCGAGGTTGCTATTTATAGTGGTTTGACTGTCATATTAAGCCGACATGAGTTTATGAACCGGCATGTGTCCATAATGTGAGGCGACATGAAGAGAGGATGGTGTGCTTGTCGTTGGAGGACTATATAGACTTATATTCAGTTTACACATGCTCAAGAAGAGCTCTTCATACATGACATTGAATCTTTGACTTTAATGACAAATCCTAAGGCTCTCAATGGGAGCCATCTAAAATAAAATCCCTTGCTCATGAAGCAAGTCTTACAATAATAATTTTATTTTCTTCTTTACATCATTTAAAAAAGTCACAATTACATGTAATTATGAAGACCGAACCTAGTTACACTTTTCAACACTCCCTCTTAACTAGGGAGTTATTCAAAATGGTACTTGGTCATTCTCAATCTGAAGAATTTCTCATAAGAAGAATCGGATTGGTAACCCAACTGTATAGCATCATATCAACCAAAATTATCATATAGCAAGGCCTTGACTAACAACTCTATCTCTTCACAAGATCTGAGCTCAATGCTGGCAAGACCAATGATTTACAGACACCTTAATCATTGTCTCTCCTGGAACATACCCTACCTGGGTTCTCAGGGTGTGTTCCACCAGGACTATTCTTATTTTGGATTCCTAGTCCTCAAAGAATATCGGTCCTCTACGACTTCTCTTATCTTGGATGCCCTATCTCATCCTCAAAGAGTATCGGATGCCAGATGATTACCCAATCCTCTATTCTGTCTTCCCAAGTGAAGACAAGAATGACGTGTCTATCTCTTGTGAAAATTCCCGAAACTACTTAACGGAAATTTATACTGCAAAAATCTAGTTTACTTCTTCTACTTGTGTTTTTACATTTACAAGTTATTTTCAGAAATATTCATAAAACATCGAAGTAAACAAACTGTAGATCTACACATACATACAGATCAGGTACTGAAGAAATAAGCACACATGACAAAGGATACACAATTTTTTTTTGACAAATGTCCCCGGAAAAACCCAATGCGGGAAATCTGGTGCAACAACTCTTAGAGGGTTTAATTATTATGCTGAATTCTAAATACAATCAAGGGCACCAGACATGGTTTTCCCAAACAAGAAAATATTGGCAGATGTACCTCTATCTCTAGGAGACAGAAAATATGGTTGATTCAGCTGAAGGTGAAGAACCACACAGGTGCCTACGTAGTCACTGCGTCACCCTTCAGTGTGACTGCTTCACACCTTCTGTATTTGCTGAAAACGAGCCCGTTCTAGCCCACTAGAACCCAGTGCTGCCTTTCCCAGCTTTGCGTCAGCCCTCCAGCCCTGCCTAAGCCTCTGAGTTGCTTTGACCGGGCCTACGTCACCCCTGATGAGCCTACGCTACCACTGCGTCACCCTCTCTGGACTGCGTGAGGCTCTGCGCTACCTCTGCGTGAGCCTGGCTGGACTACGTCACCCTTGATGGGTCTCTGCGTTGCTCTGGTACGAATCTATCTCTCTGCCAATGTATTCTCAGCCTCGGATTTGAAATCCCACTGCCGATCTGCCCCTCACTGCATTGCATGCTCACTCAAAAATTCTCAGCAAACCACGCCCCAGAATTTCGACTTAGCTCAAGTGCTACCACTCTGTGTATCTTCTCCAACTGACCCCAAGCCTCCTTTAATACTTTTCTCTGCCAATGTATTCTCAGCCTCGGATTTGAAATCCCACTGCCGATCTGCCCCTCACTGCATTGCATGCTCACTCGAAAATTCTCAGCAAACCGCGCCCCAGAATTTCGACTTAGCTCAAGTGTTACCACTCTGTGTATCTTCTCCAACTGACCCCAAGCCTCCTTTAATACTTTTCTCGTTGAACATTCAACGACCGTGATCTAATCTCTAGTCGACGGCTAAGATTAGAAAAGACTTGATCCTCGTCACTTAGAACATTCTCACCCACATGTTTAAATTAATTCCCTTTAATTATTTAATTTCCCTATGTTAGACTTAGGGTCTCCATTAAAATAATTAATTATTGGAATAACTTAGGCTCCGGGTGGAATTTCTCCAAACAATTTCTGGGTCTTAATGATCTCATGTGTCCTAGCTCCTCAACAAAGTTTCGGAGCTAGAGCACATCCGATGCTACCAAAAAATCAACACTCCCTCTTAGCAAGGAATGTGCTCTAGCAACACTTCAACCTGAAGCATCACCGTGATCCACGACATCTGTCCTCTGCGTTGCTAATACTCGACCCGCTGCCCCTCATCCATTGCGTTGCTGCTTTCTGTACTACTGCCCATGACTCTGCCATAGTCAGTGCCTCATATGTACTGCAACTCCCTCTCAAATGCTGCATCATGTTGCCCATAACATTGCCACTGCTAACCGCTGCACCGCAACTCAGTTGTTGAGAAGTAAGCAACTGAAGGACATCACCCAAAATCCTGACAGGCAAGTCAGTCTGGCTACATCTCGATTTGAAACACCCTCTGCTGCTAATCTGCGCTGTCCCTCTAGTGTCTCTGCGCTGCAGCTGCCCTGCACTGTGTAAGCACTGCCTCTGAGCTGTTCCTCTGGTGCCTCTGTGTTGCAGCTGCTCTGCACTACGTAAGCACTGCCTCTGCGCTGTTGAAATCCCATCAACCTCTGCGCTATTGCTGCCTCTGCGCTGCTCCAGTCTTTAGCATCCTAGCGCTGCCAATGTGCCTCCATAATCCTCTGCACCAGCTGACTCTAGTCATCTTGCTACCGTCATTAAGGGCTCTCATAACTTGTATGTGATCCAAGAGTTTGGGCACCTCAAGGATCCTGCCCTACATCTGCAGTTCAAGAGAACTACAGATCAATGTCGCCCCACCTCTTCTCTCGAGGCACATGAGCACTCATAGCCACATCACCATCACTGCCATCATCCCCTTCAGTTGCCGCAGCCTTGGAATCTGAATCTTCCTTGCCCTTCTTCTTCTGAGGACAAGTATTGGCAAAATGTCCTAATTTGCCACATTTAAAGCATCAGACCTTGGAGAGGTCCTTCTTCTTCTTCCCTTGTTGCTGCCCCTGTCCCTTAGATGTGGGAGCGCATCTTCCTCCTCCTCCTTCTTGATCTTGGCTCCTCCACTATTGCTGCCCATCTTGGACATTCTCCTAATCTCCTCTTGACGAAGAGTTGCCCACATGTCCTCCCAATTTGGAAGTTGATTTCTACCCAAAATACTCTGGACAAAGGTCTCCCAATCATTGGTGACTGCATTCAGGGCAATCCTCACCATGAAACCATCATCAGGAGTTGCCCCCATAGCAACCAGCTGATCTCTAATTGCCTTCAATCGAATGAGGAAGGGATCGATTTCCTCTCCCTTGTACATCTGAAATAGTCACAGCTGATTCTCCAGAAGCATCTTCCTCTGGATAGAAGTACCTTGATACAATGTGGTCAAGGTCGTCCACATCTCATTTGCCGTATTCTTCTCGGCAATGTGTGGAACCACATGATCCTTTACCCCGTCCATTATTAAGTGCTTGGCCCTTGCTTGGGCTTCCTCATACTTCTTCAACGTGTCAACATCAACAGGTACAACTACAACCATCTCGACATAATATTTGATGCGATATTCGTCAATGATTGACAGGATTCTGGCCTTCCAGGCGACGAAGTTAGATGCTCCATCTAACCTGTCTTAATCCCTCAATCCAAGAGAGGCCATCTCTGCTCAACGATGTCGAAACAGATGCTCTTCTCCCTTCTTCTGTTGCTGCTCTCAACAAGAGATCGGATCTGGATTTCTTGGCGATAGAAACCCTCTAGAGAATACGCTCCCTCTGATGAGTGATTTCTTTCCCGGAAATTCTACACCAATTCTGTCGAATCAACCCTCGCTAATCACTCTGCTGATCGGATCTCAGACTTATTGGCTAGAAAGTGTAAATTTTTGTAGATGTTCTATGATTGATGCAACTTTAGTTTTATCCCCAATATCAAACAACAATCACATAAACAAGAAAGTAAAATGCTGATAAAACATACTAGTAGATCGACAGAAGACAAGCCAAAAATACACTTAACTTGATCAGCAAAATATGTGTGTTGTGGTGCGTTACGACGGTCAATAGGATGCTTCAACCAGCAATGTCTCAATACGGTCAGTCAACCAGAATGTGTCACACAACCCTCTCAGACAGCTCTATATTAGTCAACCCAAAGTCAACAAAAGTCAACGCTGTCCCAGTCAATGGTCAACGCAAAACAACAACAAAAAGTCAACGTAGCCCGGTCAATTTCAATGTCCAACCTCTATTTTAGTGTAAAAAATGCGGACTTGAGAAATCAGAATTTTGGGAGAGATTCGGGTCAGTTTGACCAAGCGTTGAGCAAAGTCAACGTTGGTCAAATCTGCTTTGAAACCCTAGGCCAAAACAAAAATTTCCTTCGCTGAAATTTTCCCACGTGTGAGAGATGAAGAGCCTCCAAGGTGATCAAACCAATCAGGTGATGAGAGAGAAATGTGTGATGAGTGATGATGAAAATGACCTCCAACGTTGACCTATATATATATATCCATCAGTGAGGGTGTGTGACACATCTGCTGGGGCTTCAAGCCTACATTTCAATTTTGGTCGACCTTGCACATAAGTGGAATAAATTCAAAAGAAATTGTTCTGCTCATCGGATCAAGATGATCTTTAGATCGATTTTGCACCTCTCCGAAAGAGGAATCCAATAAAAATATTGGCATCTTCATCTGAGCATCACAACATGGAGTTTGGACATAGTTGTCCAAAATTAACACTCTCTCTCAACTAGGGAGAATTCCATCCACCTGTGCTATCCAAACATCGTGCGTCATCCCTTCATAACTTGCTTCGCTGGCTTCTTTATTTCAGAAAAAAAGGGTGAGTAACAAAGACATCACTCCCGGCTGACAAATTTAGCCCAGAGGTCCGAAACTTCTATAGGACTCAAAGGAGTCACATACCAATTGGAAGTTGGTTTACCTGACCCGAAGTCAGTTGGAGGTTCGAAACCTCACTAGACTTGATCCCAGATCAAGTGGTTGGACACGTGCCATCCTAGACATAGAGAGTACAACAATCTCCAATGCGTCCATCGGACTTTGCTACTGGTCTGTAGCTTTTCCTACCTCACTGGCCAAATGAGAGGTACTTCCCATGAGTTCGGGACTCAATGGGTAGGATGCATACGGGGCACAGATCATGAGAGGTGAACCAACTCAATATCATAATGGTGGGGCAGGAGCACACCAACAAGGTTCGGCAAAAATAGCCCTGTGGTTGCTTATAGCTCCGAGAGGCTATCCCCAAAGCCCCCCAGAGCTCCCAGAGCTCATCGCCCAACAGGACCCTCAGCATAGGGTCGTTCCATGATTCCAAGATTCTCACGGAAGGTTAGGAACTTAACCTTTCCCAAGGGCTTTGTGAGAATATCCACAACCTGCTCATCAGTTCCTATATGATTGAGCCTTACGACGCCTCGCTGTACCATATCCCCGATAAAGTGGTATCTGATATCAATATGCTTGGATCGATCGTGGAACACGGGATTCTCGGACAACGGAATCCCACTTTGGTTATCACATAGTATCACGGTGGTATCTAGCACATGCTCGAATAACTAACTGAAGAGATTTCGCAACCAAACTGCTTCACAACAGGCCATACTCGCTACAATGTATTCGGCCTCAACGGTGCTCAAAGCTACTGACTTCTACTTCCTGCTCATCCATGATATCGAAGCAGACCCAAGTGTGAAGCAACATCCCAATGTGCTCTTACGATCCACCACACTGCCAGCCCAATCAACATCAGTATATCCATGGAGTGTCACGCTCCCGGAAGTGTATCTCAACCCATGGTTTATTGTGCCTCGAAGATATCTCAACAGATTCTTGGCACCAGCCCAGTGAATGTGATGAGGTTCAACCATATGTTGACTCAAAGTGTTCACTGCAAAACATACGTTCGGACCGGTGTTCACTAAGAACATCAGGGCCCCTATGAGTTGACGATACTCAGTAGGATTTGCTAGCACGGGCCCAGCACCACTGCCACTCAACTTCTTAAATTTGAGTTCCATCGGTGTCGTCACGGACTTACAGTCCACCATTCTAAGTCTTTCCAGCGGCTTCACAATATATTTTCCTTGAGAAAGGAAAATCTCGCCAGATCTCTGACGGACCTCCAAGCCTAGGAAGTAATGCATCAGTCCTAGGTCCTTCATCTCGAACTTAGAAGTGAGCTCCCTCTTACATTGATGAATGAGAGGGTCAACACCTGTCAAGAAGAGGTCGTCCACATACAACACCAGAATGAGAGGCTTTTCTCTATCAACCTTGAAGTAAAGGTTCGGATCAACATTAATACGAGTGAAGCCCAACTTCATCAGGTAGCTATCTATCCTCTCGTACCAAGCCCTGGGTGCTTGCTTCAACCCATAGAGGGCTTTCTTCAACCTGCAAACATGGGTGTCTCGATCCTGGACTTAAAACCCCAGAGGTTGCTCCACATACACCTCTTCCTTTATCGCACCATGCAGAAAGGCGGTCTTCACATCCATCTGATGAAGATTCCATCCTTGCGTAGCAGCAAGGGCTATGATAGATCAGATGGTGGTATATCGGGCCACAGGTGCAAATATATTATCATAGTCTATGTTGGGATTCACGATTGCCGTTAGACCAAAACCCGCAGGTGTTAGTCAACGATCGCATCGCCAGAGATAAGGATCCACGAAAGGCGGTTAGTCCATGTCGCGAAACACACAGGGAGCGTTGGTTTATCCAATGTCCAACAATCTCCCCCCCAACGCGAGCCGGGTGTGTATCGAACTCGTGACCTACGCTTTGATACCACTTGTTGGGAATCACGATTGCCGTTAGACCAAAACCCGCAGGTGTTAGTCAACGATTGCATCGCCAGAGATAAGGATCCACGAAAGGCGGTTAGTCCATGTCGCGAAACACACGGGGAGCGTTGGTTTATCCAATGTCCAACAGTCTACGCCTTCCTTTTGTGAGAAGCCACAAGCAACGAACCTTGCCTTGAACTTTTTAGCACTACCGTCAGATCCATGCTTGATCTTATAGAGCCATTTCGAGGTGGCAATTGCTTTGTCCTCCGGTCTCGGAACCACATCCCAGACATCATTCTTCATAATGGATTCATATTCTTCGTGCATAGCATCCTTCCAGACTTGATGCTTTACGACTTCCTCAAAAGATCTAGTCTCAGATTGTACGATTGTACTCATGGCTGCTAGATACCCTTGGTATCTATTCAGCTTCTTGCTGAATAGATATGGCTGCTAGATACCCTTGGGGCCATAGGTCTCTCGGCGTCCTCGAGAGTGTCCCTGAGCCATGATGGTTTTCTCTTTATTGAAGGAGGTGGATCAATAGGGTCCATCGGTCCTTCAACATTGGGGATCGTCTCATCCTTCGGTTCTTCTTGATTTCCAGCCCTTACTATATGATCTTCCTCAGAGTTAGGAAGATTGATTACTTTCCTCAGGGAAGTGTAGAAATTTCTGAATCTTAATTCTTATGCATAAATTATTTTTGTTAATCCGGTTAAGCTACTCCTACTTATACAAGTTATCAACTGAATAAATTCAAGTTAACATCAAAGCAAAACACATAACAGATCTCTACCAATTCAGATCTAGAATAAGCACATGCACACATAGACAAAGTGACAGTTATTTCTGGACAACTGTCCCCGGAAAAACCCAATGTGGGAGAACCGTTCTCTGGTTGTTGGAGGGCTCTATTATTAAGAATATTTCTGAATACACAATTCTGGGTTCCAGATCTGGAAAACCCTACAGAGAAAACTCTAGATCTGCAGCTCCTGGCTGATCTAAGACCAAAAATACTGACTGGTCCACACCCTCAAACGGGATTTACAGAACTCAGCCAGATCTAGGCTTAGAAACCCCAGCGTTGCCCCTAAAAGACACTGCTGCTGCCGTTTGCTGCTGCTGCTGTTGCTGTTTGCTGCTGTTGCTGCTGCTGCTGTCTGCTGCTGCTGCTACTGCCTCTGCTGCCTTTCTCTGTGCTATCCTTGCTGATCTCTTCTCTGCTCTTGTGTATTCTAGAACTGGGGATCAGATCATCCCCTTGGTCTAAATTCCCCTCTCTGCAACTGAAACACTCTGAGAATTCTTAGCAACCCCGCCCTAGAATATCAACTTAGCTTCAATGCTCTGCCTCTGTGTGTGTTACAAATGACCCCAAGCCTTTCCTTTTACTATTCTCGTTCACAAATCAACAACCAAGATTAAATTTTTAATCAATGGCCGAGATTAAAAGAAAGCTTGATCCGTGTGACTTAAGACAATTTCATCACATGTTTAATTAAATTCACTTTAATTATTTTATTTTCCTAAGTTTTAACTTAGGAAATACATTAAAATAATTAATTAATTTAATATCTCCTAAACCAGATGAAATTTCCCAAATCCATTTCTGGGTCTTGTAGATCAGGTGAACTCTAGTCCTTCCTTAAAATTTGGGAGCTAGAGCACAACTGATGCTACCCCAAATACACAAAATCTCAACACTCCCTCTTAGCATCAAGGGTATGCTCTAGCAATACATCACAGGTTTGACCCACAGTTTTGAACATGACCATGTGAGCTTGGCCTCTTTGTAACTTTGCACTACTGCTGCCCATGACTCTGCGACTGCCACTACAACCACTGTATTGCAGGTCCCTCTCAATATGTTGCATCTGTGCTGCTCATAGCACTGCCACTACTGATCTGTTGCCCTGCAACTTCAGTTGTTGAGAGAAACAACTGAATCTCCTGCCCAATCTTTGACAAACAAGTCAGATGGGCTGCATCCTCATCACTAAAGCTCCATAGGCTACAAATCTGTGCTGGCATCTAAAGAACGATGCACAGCTACAGCTCTGCCTACGTAATCAGACTCCCTCTGCACTACTAAAGTCACATCAGCCCCTTGTGCTGAAATCTATCACGTTGTTGCTGCACTGCGATGTCCCTTTGAAGCTCTCTGCATTGCTGCAGCTCTGCACTGCGTAAGTAGCACTACTCTGCGCTGCTGATGTCACATCAACCTCTGCGTTGCTACTGCTTCTACGTTGCTGCTGTTTGCTCTGCGTTGCTCCTCCCAGCCTCCAGATCTGCCTCTACCTCTGCCTCATCTGTGATCTATGCACCCACTACTCCACTTGTCCAACTACTCTCTTAAGGCTGTCGTAGCTCGCTTGTGATCCAAGAGATGAGATACTCAAGGATCCCGCCTTACTTCCATGTAGCTCCTCTACATGTCCATGTCACCCCACCTCCGTGGTTCATGAGCACTCATGGCTACATCATCTCCTGACCCATCATCTACCACCGCTGCTTTGGAAGAAGATGCTTCCTTGTCCTTTTCTGGACAATGGCTGGCAAAATGTCCCATCTCGCCACACTAGAAGCACTTGATCTTAGAAAGATCCTTCTTCTTCTTTGGCAGCTTCTTCGATGCCAAGGCTACATCTTCCTCCTCTTCCTTCTTAACCTTGCTCAACGCGAGTACTGCTCAACGTATTTGTTAAGTTTTCTTGTAGATGTTCTATGCTAGAAGCAATTTCACTTTTATTTCAGCAATCATACAAGTAGGTAAGCAAAATGCAGAGAGAACATATAAGTAGATCTTACAGAAGACAAATCAGAAACAGGAAAAATGTGTGTATTCGTTTCGGCGGTCAACAGGATGCTTCAACCAGCAAAGTCTCCTTTGGTCAGCCAGCCCAGCATGTGTCACAACAACCCTCCAACCAGTAGATGAGTCAACCCAAGTCAACTCTGCAAAAGTCAACGCTGTCCTGAAAAGTCAATGCAGGGGCAGCAAGCTAAAAGTCAACGCAGCAGCAAAACGGTCAACCCTTTGACCTCGATTTTTGTGCCAGGTAGTACGGCTTTCATAAATCGAACCTTCCACCAATTTTCAGCTTGTTTGGACCAAGCGTTGACCAAAGTCAACGCTGGTCAAAGTTACTGCGAAACCCTAGCAGCAGCAAATCCGTACTTCAGCTTGACCGTACAGTTTGTCCTCTTCGTCCTTCACACGTGTGGATTAAATTCGTCCTTCTTGGTAGCTCGTATTCCTAGATGAGAGGGGAAGATGTGAGTTGTGATGATGATGAAAATCTCTCCAACTTTTCCTGTATATATATCCATCATGAGGGTGTGTGACACATCTGTTGGGCATCCGAGCCTACATTACAAAACTGGCCGACCTTGCACATATAATTTATTAAAAATAATAAATTCAAAATATAAGTTCTGCTCATCGGATTAAGACATATTTAATATGGATTTTACATCTCTTAGCAAGAGGAATCCAACAAAAATATTAGCTTCTGACCGAGCATCACAATATGGAGTTTGACCTAGTTGTCCAAATTTAACACTCCCTCTCAACTATGGAGAACTCATCTATTAGTGAGCGGGAACATCGTGCGTCATCCCTACTAAACTTGCTTTGTCGGCTTCTTATTTCGGTAATGTATGGGTCAGAGATCAGGAGATCCCCGATCGACATAGTCACCAGTTAATCCTGACTACAAATCTTGATCCCAGATCAAGTGGCTGGACCGTGCCATCCTAGATAGAGAGTACGGCAATCTCTGATGCGTCCATCAGTCTTTGCTAATAGTCTCTAACTTTTCCACACCTCATTGGCCAAATGAGAGGTACTTCCCATGAGCCTTGAACTCAATGGGTAGGATGCATACGGGGCACAGAAAATGAGAGGTGAACCAACTCAAAATCACAACAGTGGGGTCCAAGCACACCACCAAGGTTGGCAAGCCTAGCCTTGTGGTTGCCCATAGCTCCAAGAAGCTCTCCCCAAAGCCCCCCAGAGCTCCCAGAGCTCATCGTCCAACAAGACCCACATCATAGGGTCTTTCCACGATTCCAAGATTCTCACGGAAGGTTAGGAACATGACCTTCCCCAAGGGCATTGTGAGAATATCCGCGACCTGCTCATCAGTTCCTATATGATCGAGCCTTACGGCGCCTCGCTGTACCATATCCCATATAAAGTGGTACCAGCCATCAACATGCTTGGATCAATCGTGGAACCCGGGATTCTATGACAAATGAATCCCCCTCTGGTTATCACAAAGGATAACGGTGGCATCTAGCACATGCTCGAACAGCTCTCAAGGAGCTTTCGCAACTAAGTGACTTCACAACAGGCCATACATGTTACAATGTATTTGGCCTCAGCGGTGCTCAAGACTGCCGACTTTAGATTCCTGCCCGAAGCAGATCTTCATGTGAAGTAGCATCCAGATGTGCTCTTGCGATCCACCACACTGCCAGCCCAATCGGCATCAGTATATCCACGGAGTGTCATACTCTTGGCAGTGTATCTCAGCCCATGGTCTGTCGTGCCTCAGAGATATCTCAAGAGTTTCTTGGCACCAACCCAGTGAATGTTATGATCAACCATGTGTTGACTCAAAGTGTTCACTGCACAGCATATGTTCGAACAAGTGTTCATTGAGAACATGAGGGTCCTTATGAGTTCACGATACTCAGTAGGACGGGCCCAGCAACGTTGCTCCTCAACTTCTTAAAGTTGAGTTCCATCGGTGTCGACACGGACTTACAGTCCACCATTCCAAATCTTTTCAGAAGCTTCACAATATATTTTCCTTGAGAAAGGAAAATCTCTCCAGGTCTCCGCCAGACCTCCAGGCCTAGTAAATAGTGCATCAGTCCTAGGTCCTTCATCTCGAATTCAGCAGCAAGCTCCCTCTCACATTGATGAATGAGAGGGTCATCACCAATCAGGAAGAGGTCATCCACATATAGTACTAGAATGAGAGGCTTCTCTTTCACAACCTTGAAGTATAGGTTCGGATCAGCATTACTTCGAGTGAAGCCCAGCTTCATCAAGTAACTATCCATCCTTTCGTACCAAGCTCTGGGTGCTCGCTTTAACCCATAGAGGGCTTTCTTCAACCTGCAGACATAAGTGTCTCGATCTTGAACTTCAAATCTCAGAGGTTGTTCCACATACACCTCTTCCTTTATTGCACCATGCAAAAAAGCGGTCTGGACATCCATCTGATGAAGACTCCATCCTTGCGTAGCAGCAAGGGCTATGATTGATCGGATGGTGGTATATCGTGCCACAGGTGCAAATATAACGTCATAGTCAATTCCTTCCTTTTGAGAGAAGCCACGGGCAACAAACCTTGCCTTAAACTTTTCAGCACTCCCATCAGATCCATGTTTGATTTTGTAGAGACATTCCGCAGTGACAACAGATTTGTCCTTCGGTCTCGGGACCACATCCCAGACATCATTCTTCATAATAGACTCATATTCTTCATGCATAGCATCCTTCCAGACTTGATGCTTGATGGTTTCCTCAAAAGATCCAGGTTTTGCGAGAGAAGTCATCAGTAAATGTCATATAGTAAGAACATCCCCCCAGGGATGTTACAGGCAACATACCAGAAAGATCAGAATGGACCAGTTGCAATATCTCAGATGTCTTTGTGACACTTGAGGGGAAAGAAGGTCCCCTTGTTATGTTATATTTTTCAGCACAGCCCTTACATACACCTTCCTTGCTTCGGGAAGGGCTTTCCAAATCTACGGTGCCATAGTTCGGTTTGTCGGATAGTATCACAAGTCATAGCTCCCAACGGACTCCTTCCAACCTGATAGAGTGTACCAACCCTAGAACCAATTGAGATAGCTTCCTTGAAGCTCTTCTTCCATATGAGCACCTTTCCATCAGAGAAAGTTACATTGAATCCTTTGTCTTCCATGGCAGATACAGACACAAGGTTCTTCTTCAATTTGGGTACATAGAGTACATCTTGTAGACGGAGGACTTGTCCTTGAGACAAGTGAAGGGTCATAGTCCCGGTCCCTTTTACAGGATAAGTGGCATTATCCCCAAGGATAATTTCTAGATTAGTATCCCTTTCAACCATGTCAGAAAGTGCTTCCTTGAATCCGGTGATATGTCTTGAGGCACCACTATCAATTAGCCAGACATCCATCGTGTCGGGCAGAGATGCAGTTGAGAGAGCAGATACTAGAATATACTCATTTCTTTTATCAACAACATTAGACTCCTCATACCTGGTATTTCTGGACCTCTTAGAAGGTTGATTGTTTCCTCCAAAGTGAGCCTTCCTCTTTCCTTTGGATTTGTCATTTCTTTGATTCCCATTCCTTCGGTTGTTGTTGTTATCGTCACTATCGGGAGAATCCTTCTTGAAGGGGCATTCTCTAGCATAGTGTCCAGGCCTATGGCAGGTGAAACATTTACCCTTCTTCTCTTGAGTCTTTGTCCTTCCTTTGTCCTTAGAACCACCAGAGTTCTTCTTTCGGGAATGAGCACCATAGGCAGCATTTCTTTCATTATCGAATTCCTTCATCCTTGTTTCTTCTTGCATACATCTTGACAGAAGCTCATCAAAGTTAGGAATGGTATTATTGTTGAGGATAGTAGTTGTGAATACTTGCCATTCATATGGAAGTCCTCCAAGTGCGGTGAGAACCATCTCACGATCAGCTATTATCTCCTCAATAGCTAGCAGATGGTTCCTGGTTTCGGTCAACTTCAGAAAGAAAGTTTGAACAGACTCATCTCGGCCCTTCTTCATATTCTTCAACTTGTTCTTGAGGAATAGCACTTGGTTCACATTGTTTACTTGAAACATAAGTATCAATTTGTCATACATCTCCTCGGATGTGCCTAGTTCAGATATGTAGGCAACCAGACTCTTATTTATGGATTCCCTGATCAGCAGCTTTGCTTTGATTTCTCCCTTCTTATACTTGTTTCTAACAACAGCAGAGGCATTGGATGGAGGTTCTTGAATCCTCCCTGTCACATGATCCAGGAGATCATGATCTTCTAATTTGAGATCTAATATCATCTTCCAGGGATGGAAGTCATCACTTCCGGTCAGCTTGTCATTCTCCTTGAATTCAAGACTAGTGGAACCCATTTCCACGATGATGATTGCTATAGATTGAGTTTGTCTTCACCTCAACTCCGATACCATGTTAAGTTTTGTAGATGTTCTATGCTAGAAGCAATTTCACTTTTATTTCAGCAATCATACAAGTAGGTAAGCAAAATGCAGATAGAACATATAAGTAGATCTTCGTAAGACAAATCGTAAAAATGTAGTGTAATGTGTGTGGCCTGCTTGCGGTCAACAGATGTCTCAACCAAGAAAGTCTCCTTTGTCAAATGCTACTCCTAAAGATGTGTCATACAACAACTCCGAGATCCAAAAGATGAAATAACTCCAAGTCAATCAAAAGTTCAACGCCGTCCGAAAAGTCAACGTGAAAGGTGCCAGTTAAAAGTCAACGCAGTGAGCGAACCCGGCCAAACTTGACTCGATTTTGTGCCGAGTACGGTCTTCATAAATCGAACTCTTCCAACACTTTTCGATTGCTTAGACCAAGCGTTGACCAAAGTCGACGCTGGTCAAACTTACAGCGAAACCCTAGCAGCAGAAAATCGTACTTCAGCTTGACCGTACAGTTTGTCCTCTTCGTCCTTCACACGTGTGGATTAAATTCGTCCTTCTTGGTAGCTCGTACTCCTTGATGAGAGAGGAAGATGTGAGCTGTGATGATGATGAAAATCTCTCCAACTTTTCCTGTATATATATCCATCATGAGGGTGTGTGACACATCTGTTGGGCATCCGAGCCTACATTAGGCCGACCTTGCACATATAATTTATTAAAAATAATAAATTCAAAATATAAGTTCTGCTCATCGGATTAAGACATATTTTATATGGATTTTACACCTCTCAGAAAGAGGAATCCGACAAAAATATTAGCCTCTTAATCTGAGCATCTTAATATGGAGTTTGGACCTAGTTGTCCAAATTTAACGGAAAAGGTCTTCTTCTTTGTGAACCTTCATAGTTCTTCTTGCTGCAGGATCGACTATAAGCTGTCCCAATCTGAGAGGTCCGCTCTGCCCAAGATACCTTGGACAAAGGTTTCCCATTCATCCGTGACTACATTGAGGGCAGTCTTGACTATCACTGCATTATCTACGGTTGCGCCTATTGAAGTCAGCTGATCCCTGATTGACTGCAATCTGAAGAGGAAGTGTTCGATGTCTTCTCCCTTGGTCATCATGAATGATCTCATTTGGGCCTCCAACAACATCTTTCTTTGGACTGATTTTCCCTCATATAGGGAAGTCAAGGCCTTCCACATCTCATCAGCTGTCCTCTTCTCAGCTATGTGTGGCACAATATTATCCTTGATACTGGCCATTATCAGCCACTTGGTATGTCCAGCAGCTTCCCTATGCTTCCGTAGGAGATCCGCATCTGTTGGTGTGGCCAGAGTCTGCTCTACATGGTCTCTTAGATCGTAGGCCTCAAGGACAATCAGGATCCTTGCTTTCCACACCGAAAAGTTTGAGAGGCCCTCTAGCCTATCCTGATCACGCAGTCCATGAGGAGCCATCTGCTCAGAATGTGTCAGAGCTCCTCTTCTCTATGCTAGAGATCTGGATCTAGGGTCCTTTTCGAAATGGGCACCCTCTGCTCCCTCTGACACTTGATTTCCCTCCTTGAAAATCTACTAAATCAACTATGATTCAGCTTCTTCTTTGATCCTTTGACCAAATTGCAAGTTTCCTTTGGCAAGAAACTCTCTGAGAAGCTGATCTCTTACCAAACATTGTCACTTGTGCTAAGGTTAAAAATATGAAAACTTCAAAAGTTTAACCCCACTAGCTCTTCTGAATTTCTGCCGACTTTTTCTAGATCTAACAGATTCAGATCTGAATCACACTGGCTGGCTTCAGACCTAACCAATGTTGTTTCTGAGCCGCCTCTGCGCAGTAATTGCATGGGCTTTCTAAGACACAACGCTGGACAGCGTCACCCTTCCCTCTGCGTGAATATGCTCCTGAAAACTGCGCTGTCCCTTCATATCTGCTTTTCTGTTGCCTTTCCAGCTGCTTTTTGCAGCTAGATCCTTCAGATGCTTCAGCTGGTGACCCTTCTAGATCTGCAATTGCTCCGATACCATGTAGAAATTTCTGAATCTTAATTCTTATGCAGAAATTATTTCTGTTAATCCGGTTAAGCTTCTCCTACTTGTACAAGTTATCAACTAAATAAATTCAAGTTAACATCAAAGCAAAACACATAACAGATCTCTACCAATACAGATCTAGAATAAGCACATGCACACATAGACAAAGTGACAGTGACAAACTGTCCCTGGAAAAACCCAATGTGGGAAAACCGGTCTTTGGCTGCTGGAGGGCTCTATTATTAAGAGTATTTCTGAATACACAACTATGGGTTCCAGATCTGGAAAACCCTACAGAGAAAACTCTAGATCTGCAACACCTAGCTGATCTAAGACCAACAACACTGATTGATCCACACCCTCAAACGGGATTTACAGAACTTAGCCAGATCTAGGCCTAGAAACGCCAGCGCTGCCCCTGAAAGACATTACTGCTGCTGCTTTTGCTGTTGCCGTCTGTTGCTGCTGCTGTCGCTGCTACCTTTCTCTGCGCTGTCCTTGCTGATCTCTTCTTTGCTTCTTGTGTATTCTAGACCCCAGGATCAAATCATCCCCTTGGTCTAAATTCCCCTCTCTGCAACTGAAATACTTCTGAGAATTCTTAGCAACCCCGCCTTAGAAACGTTGCTTAGCTTGAGTGCTCTGCCTCTGTGTGTGTTACAAATGACCCCAAACCTTTCCTTTATACTTTTCTCGTTAACAAATCAACGGCCAAGATTAAATCTTTAATCAATGGCTAAGATTAAAAGAAAGCTTGATTCGTGTGACTTAAGACAATTTCATCACATGTTTAATTAAATTCACGTTAATTATTTTATTTTCCTAAGTTTTAACTTAGGAAATACATTAAAATAATTAATTAATTTAATATCTCCTAAACCAGATGAAATTTCCCAAATCCATTCTGGGTCTTGTAGATCAGGTGAACTCTAGTCCTTCTTCAAAATTTGGGAGCTGGAGCACAACTGATGCTACCCCAAATACACAAAATCTCAACAGGAAGCATCTTCATCAAACATCAAAGGTAACATCGTGGCATATCTCCACTTCCCTTTGACCAGGCACATAGACTCTATAGGCCTTCGAAGTTTCGCTGTAGCCCACCCACAAACATTCCCTTCTTCCCAGAAGCATCCAGCTTGCTCCTCTTCTCTTTTGGCACATGAAAATAAACGGGACAACCAAAAACTTTAAAATGTGAGACGCCAGGTTTCTTACCAGAGAAAACCTCTTCGGGGGTTTTGGAGTCCAGAGCGGAATGCGGGCATCGGTTTTGTATGTACACTACAGTGTTCGCAACTTCTCCCCATAGAAACTTCGGAAGACCTTGGTCACATAGCATGGCACGGGCAGCTTCCACAATGGTCCTGTTTTTTCTTTCAACAATGCCATTTTTCTCAGGAGTATATACGGTTGTGGTCTCCCCATTGATGCCAGCTTCTCTGCAAAAGTTATTGAACTCGTTCTTCTCATATTCAATGCCATTATCGGTCCTCAAAATCTTGATCTTCTTCCCTGTCAGATTTTCCACCAAGGCTTTGAAGGTACGGAACCACATGAAAGCCTCATCCTTCTTTTTCAAGAAGTATATCCAGGTTTTGCGAGAGAAGTCATCTATGATTGTCATGTGAAAAATCCTAGATCTGGATTCCTATTGCAACAATTCTGAATTACTTCTCCTATTATTGGATAATTATTTCATTACATTGAAATACCGAAGTAATTACTGAAGCAGTCTGCACAAATAATACTGCGGAATAAATCTAAGTGCTGAAACAATCTGAACAAAACTCAATGAAAAACAACCACATTGACACAATTATTTTTGGACTAAGTCCCCGAAAAAACCCAACTTGGGAGAACCAGTGCAGCAGATCTGAGGGTTTGTATTATTAAGCAATAGAATCTTGAATACAACTAAGGTGCCAACATCCAACAAACCCTTTAGAGAAATCTAGACAGCAAAAATAACTGTGAGATATATCTCACTCAGCAAGTCTCCGGCTGATCAAAACAACGCTGATGAAGCCCTCACTGCCTCTGCGTGATTGCTTACGCTGGATCTGCGTAAGCCTGCGTAGGCAAGCTAGAGGGACTGCGTCACCCCTTCCTGTAGCTGATTTGGCTGATCTGAAGCTAGATATTGGCCCTCCTGGCTCAGAAACCCAACCTCTATCTTTCTCCGGACTTACTCCAAGAGACACTGCGCTGGCTCTGCGTGATTTTCTGCAGTAATTGCGTCACCCTAGCCAGAAACTGCGCTGTCACTCTCCTGCGTTGATGCTGCCTCTCTCTGAAATGTATTCTTGACCCCCCTGACCAATCTTTGCTTCTACCCCTCTCCGGATCTGATCACTGAATCAAATCACCTAGCAAACCCAGCCCTAGTGAATTTTTCTTGATCAAAAGTTGTGTCTTCTCACACAAATTCGAAAATGCTCAACGGCTCAAGTGTCAAGTGTATTTTCCATAGGCCCCTCACTCTCCTTATAATCTTCCATTGACTCTTCAATGGTCCAGATTAAAACATAATCAAGGGCTAAGATTAACTTGGAGGTGATCCATGACTTTATCTAGAAGATTCACACTTGATTTAATTAATACACTTTAATTAATCAAATTTCCTAAGTTTAGACTTAGGAAAACATAAAAAATGATTAATTAATTTAATTAAATCATCTCTAAGTGGAATTTTCAAAAAAAAATTCTGGGTTTTATGGAATACATGTGTCTTAGTCTATATACAAATTTACAAGGCTAGAGCACATCCGATGCTACTATAAATCAACATGTCATATGATAAGAACATCCTCCCAAGGATGTCATGGGCAGCATACCAGACAAATCAAAATGTATCAATTGCAAGACATCAGATGTCTTTGTGACACTTGAGGGGAAGATCCCCTTGTATGCTTTCCTTCGGCACAACCCTGACATATACCTTCATGATCATTATTGAATTCAGGCATCCCCATCACCACCTTCCTTTCTTCAGGAAGGGCTTTGTAATGAAGGTGTCCAAACCTCCGGTGCCATAGTTCAGTCTGTTGGATAGTATCACATGTCATATCTCCCAGTGGACTTCATCCAACCTAGTAGAGTGTATCAACTCTAAACCCAATTGTCGTAGCTTCCTTGAAACTTTTCTTCCAGATGCACACCTTCCCATCAACGAATGCCACATTGAAACCTTTGTCTTCCATGGCCGAAATAGACACAAGGTTCTTCTTCAAATCAAGTACATATAGTACATCTTGCAAGCGAAGGACTTGACCTTGAGATAAGTGGAGGGTCACAGTCCTTGTCCCTTTCACGGGATATGTGGCATTATCTCCAAGGATAATTTTCAGATTAACATCCTTCTCAACCATATCAGAAAGTGCTTCCTTGAACCCAGTGATGTGCCTTGAGGCACCACTATCTATCAACCAGACATCCATAGTGTCGGGTGGAGATGCAGTAGAGAGGGCAGATATAAGAATGAATTCATTTCTTTTATCATCAACAACATTAGATTCCTCATACCTGGAATTTCTCGACCTTTTGAAAGGTTGCTCATTTCCACCAGAGGGAGCCTTCCGCTTCTCTTTGAACTTGTTGTTCCTTTGATTGCTTTTCCTTCGGTTGTTGTTGTTGTCATCATCATCAGTTGAATCCTTATTGAAAGGGCATTCTCTAGCATAGTGGCCGGTCTTGTGACATGTGTAACATTTCCCTTTCTTTCCTTGGGCCCCTGCTCTTCCTTTGTTCCTCGGACCACGATTGTTCTTCTTCTTAGTACGAGCAGTGAAGGCAACATTTCCTTCATTTTCATATTCCTTCATCCTTGTTTCCTCTTGTACGCATCTCGATAATACTTCGTCAAAATCAGGTATCACATTGTTATTGAGAATGGTAGTATTGAATACATGACATTCAGAGGAGAGACCTCCAAGTGTGGTGAGAACCATTTCTCGATCAGCGATTGTCTTTCCAATGGCCAGAAGATTATTTCTGATTTTGATCAACTTTAGAAAATATGATTGGACGAATTCATTCCTGCCTTTCTTCAGATTCTTCAGTTGGTTCTTGAAGAAAAGGACTTGATTTGCATTGTTGGCCTTGAACATGTTGACCAACTTATCTACATCTCGATGTTCCCAACTCAGAGATGTAGGCTACCAAACTCTTATGAATTGAATCCTGGATCATCAGCTTTGCTTTGATTTCCCCCTTCTTATATTTTGACTTGGTGGTAGTAGGTGCAGAGGATGTAGGTTCTTGGATTTTACCCTGCACATAGTCCATGACATCTTGGTCTTCTAACATAAGATCCATAGTCATCTTCCAGGCATGGAAGTCTTCCTTCCCAGTCAATTTGTCATCAGCTTTAAAGCCATTATAGTTTGAGGTACCCATGCTCTTCTTCGGTGATTGCTACAAACTTGGGCTTTGTCTTCACCTCAGCTCTGATACCATGTAAATTTTTGTAGATGTTCTATGCTTGATGCAACTTTACTTTTATCCCCAATATCAAACAACAATCACATAAACAAGAAAGTAAAATGCTGATAGAACATACCAATAGATCGACAGAAGACAAGCCAAAAATACACTTAACTTGATTAGCAAAATATGTGTTGTGGTGCGTTACGACAGTCAACAGGATGCTTCAACCAACATAGTCTCAATACAGTTAGCCAACCAGAATGTGTCACACAACCCTCTCGGACAACTCTATATCAGTCAACCCAAAGTCAACAAAAGTCAACGCTATCCCAGTCAATGGTCAACGCAAAACAACATCAGCAAAAAGTCAATGCAGCCTGGTCAAAGTCAACGTCCAGCCTCGATTTCAGTGCAAGAAAATGCAGACTTGAGAAATCGGAATTTTGGGAGAGATTCAAGTCAGTTTGACCAAGCATTGACCAAAGTCACTACTAGTCAAATTTGTGCTGAAACCCTAGGTCAAAACAGAAATTTCCTTCGCTGAAATTTTTCCACGTGTGAGAGAAGAAGAGCCTCCAAGGTGATCAAACCAATCAAATGATGAGAGAGAAATGTGTGATGAGTGATGATGAAAATGACCTCCAACGTTGACCTATATATATATCCATCAGTGAGGGTGTGTGACAGATCTGCTGGGGCTTCAAGCCTACATTTCAATTCTGGCCGACCTTGCACATAAGTGGAATAAATTCAAAATAAATTGTTCTGCTCATTGGATCAATATGATCTTTAGATCGATCTTGTACCTCTCCGAAAAAGGAATCCAATAAAAATATTGGCATCTTCCTTTGAGCGTCACAACATGGAGTTTGGACATAGTTGTCCAAAATTAACAGAAAGTCTGTTGAGGAACTATTGCCCCTTACATTGTCAACCCTGCTAAGACACTGTTCTGCACCGGCAAAAACAATGCCCCACCAACAACTTCGAAGATCAAAACTACACCTCCAACCACGACAACTAGCACAACGTGACCCCCTCTCGGATTGCGTTACCCTCTTGGGCTTGCGTCAGCTCTGCGTGAGCTAGACAGGTTATGCGTCACCCTTTTGGGCCTGCGTCAACTCTGCGTGAGCTAGACAGGCTCTGCATCACCCCTGCTGGGTCTGCGCTGTCCCTCAGGTGTTGTGATGCCTCTTTTTGGATCTGTGCTGTTTCTACTGTCTTCTTACAGCAACAAACTTCGTCCCTTTGCTGATGGCTTCAGCTCCCCCTGATCTGCAATAGCTCTGATACCATGTGAAAATTCCTGAAACTACTTAACATAAATTTCTACTGCAGAAATTTGGTTTACTTCTTCTACTTCTGTTTTTACATTTACAAGTTATTTTTAGAAATATTCAGAAAACATCGAAGTAAACACACTGCAGATCTACACATACATACAGATCAGGTACTGAAGAAATAAGCACACATGACAAAGGACACACAATTTATCGGACAAATGTCCCCGGAAAAACCCAATGCGGGAAAATGGGTGCAACAACTCTTAGAGGGTTTTATTATTATGCAGAATTTTGAATACAATCAAGGGCACTAGACATGGTTTGCCCAAACAGAGAAAATGTCGGTAGATGTACCTCTATCTCTCGGAGACAAAATATGGCTGATTCAGCTGAGGATGAAGAACCCCACAAGTGCCTACGCAGACACTACGTCACCCTTCAGTGTGGCTGCTTCACACCTTCCGTATCTACTGAAAATGAGCCCTTTCCGGCCCACTAGAACCCCAGTGCTGCCTTTCCCAGCTCTGCGTCAGCCCTCCAGCCCTACGTGAGCCTCTGTGCTACTCTGGCTGGGCCTGCATCATCGCTGCTGGGCCTACAGTTCCTCTGCTTCACCCTCTCTGGACTGCGTGAGTCTCTGCGTTGCCTTTGCATGAGCCTAGTTGGACTTGCTGAGTCTCTGTGCTGCTCTGATATAGATCTGCCTCTCTGCGAATGTATTCTCGGCCTCAGAGCTGAAATCCCACCGCTGATCTGCCCCTCACTGCACTGCAAGCTCACTCGAAAATTCTCAGCAAACCGCGCCCCATAATTTCGACGTAGCTCAAGTGATGCCACTCTGTGTATCTTCTCCAACTGGCCCCAAGCCTTCCTTTAATACTTTTCTCGTTGAACATTTAACGGTTGTATTCTAATCTCTAATCGACGGCTAAGATTATAAAACACTTGATCCTTGTCACTTAGAACATTCTCACCCATATGTTTAAATTAATTCCCTTTAATTATTTAATTTCCTAAGTTAGACTTAGGGTCTCGATTAAAATAATTAATTATTGGAATAACTTAGGCTCCGGGTGGAATTTCTCCAAACGATTTATGGGTCTTGGAGATCTCATGTGTCCTAGCCCCTCCACAAAGTTTAGGATCTAGAGCACATTCGATGCTTCCCAAAAATCAACATCTCTCCCTCTCAACTAGGGAGGAGATATTCCATTAAATGAATGTACTCGTTCCTTCACAAGGAATGTGCCTAAGCTCCCTCTTGGCTTAGGAATTTGCAAGTTTCTTCCAAGTAAGAAAACTTGTTTCAAGGCTCCCTCTTAATCAGGGACCTACAACAGCTCCTCAGGTGGAGATAATGTGACAACCAGTTGCTTTGATGAACTCCTTCCCTCGATGTCATGAATTTCTTCTTCATTATGGAGTCTTCATCTTTTTGGATTTCATAGGGCACATACCATCCATCACTTTCATCCATGAGTCAGTCATGTCATCATTCCTTTCTGTTAAGTTCTGAGCATGTTCTATGCCATTTCAGATTAGGGCACACAATACTGAAGCAGATAGAACATAGCAAAAGATTGATAGAAGACAAGCCAAAACAGAGATAATGAATAGTGGCGTTACATCGATTAGCAGGATGTTTCTACCAGCAAAGTCTCCAATAGGTCATTCAGCCAAGTGTGTCACACATAACCCCAGAAAAACCGAAACAAAGAATATGCAGCGCCAACGCCAACAAGAGAGAGAGAATTCCTCCACACCAATGTGTGTCAAATGAACTCTAAGTCTCTCCAATATATAGGAATCTTTGGGGGTGTGTGACACGTCCTTTAAGACATTTAAGTCTATATTTTATTCAAGGCCGACCTAGCACATAAGTGGAATATGTTCAAAGTACATGTTCTGCTCATCCGATCGAGATGATCTTTTGATTAATCTTACACCTCTCCGAAAGGGGAATCCAATAAAAATATTGCGATCATCATCTAAGCAACACAACTCGGAGTTTGGACCTAGTTGTCCAATTTTAACACTCCCTCTCAACTAGGGATAACTCCGTCCACAAGTGCAATCCAAACATCGTGCGTCATCCCACCGTAACTTGCTTTGCTGGCCTCTTTATTTCAGAACAGAAGTGGGTCAGTCACAAAGACATCATTCTCGGCTGACAGATTCAGCCCAGAGGTCAAAACCTCTATCGGACTCACAGAGAGTCTCCAACCAACCCGAAGTTGGTTCATCTGACCCGAAGTCAGGCGGAGGTTCGAGACCTCACAAGACTTGATCCCAGATCAAGTGGTTGGACCGTGCCATCCTAGATAGAGAGTACGACAATCTCTGATGTGTCCATCAGTCTTTGCTACTAGTCTCTAGCTTTTCCCACCTCATTGGCCAAATGAGAGGTACTTCCCATGAGCCCTGAACTCAATGGGTAGGATGCATACGGGGCAGAGATAATGAGAGGTGAACCAACTCAATAATCACAACGGTGGGGTCCAAGCACACCAACAAGGTTTGGCAAGCCTAGCCTTGTGGTTGCTCATAGCTCCGAGAAGCTGTCCCCAAAGCCCCCCAGAGCTCCTCGAGCTCATCGTCCAACAGGACCCACATCATAGGGTCGTTCCATGATACCAAGTCTCTCACGGAAGGTTAGGAACTTGACCTTCCCAAGGGGCTTAGTGAGAATATCCGCGACCTGCTCATCAGTTCCTAAATGATCGAGCCTTACGGCGCCTCGTTGTACCATATCCCAAATAAAATGGTACCGGATATCAATATGCTTGGATCGGTCGTGGAACACAGGATTCTCGGTCATGTGAATCCTATTCTGATTATCACAGAGTATCACTGTGGTATCTAGCACATGCTCGAACAGCTCACTGAAGTGCTTTCGCAACTAGATTGCTTCACAACAGGCCATACTTGCTGCAATGTATTCGACCTCAGCGGTGCTCAAAGCCACCGACTTCTACTTCTTGCTCATCCATGAGATCGAAGCAGAACCAAGATTGAAACAACATCCCGATGTGCTCTTACGATCCACCACACTGCCAGCCCAATCGGCATCAGTATATCCAAGGAATGTCATGCTCCCAGCAGTGTATCTCAGCCCATGGTTTATCGTGCCCCGAAGATATCTCAGAAGATTCAACCCAGTGAAAGTGATGAGGCTCAACCATCTGTTGACTCAGAGTGTTCACTGCAAAACATATATCTGGACGGGTGTTCACTAAGAACATCAAGGCCCCTACGAGTTGACGATACTCAGTAGGATTTGACAATACGGGCCCAGCAGTGCTGCCACTCAACTTCTTGAAGTTGAGTTCCATTGGTGTTGACACGGACTTGCAGTCCACCATACCAAATCTTTCCAGAGGTTTCACAATGTATTTTCCTTGAGAAAGGAAAATCTCGCCAAGTCTCTGCCAGACCTCCAGGCCTAGGAAATAGTGCATCAGTCCTAGGTCCTTTATCTCGAACTCTGCAGCGAGCTCCCTCTTGCATTGATGAATGAGAGGGTCAACACCTGTCAGGAAGAGGTCGTCCTCATACAATGCTAGAATGAGAGGCTTTTCTCTATCAACCTTGAAGTAAAGGTTCAGATCAGCCTAACTACGAGTGAAGCCCAGCTTCACCAGGTAGCTATCTATCCTCTCGTACCAAGCTCTGGGTGCTTTGTTTCAGCACATAGAGGGCTTTTTTTCAACCTACAGACATGGGTGTCCCTAACTTGGACTTCGAACCCCAGAGGTTGCTCAATATACACCTTCTTCCTTTAATGCAACATGCAGAAATGCGGTCTTTACATCTATCTGATGAAGACTCCATCCTTACATAGCAGCAAGGGCTATTATTGATCGAATGATGGTATGTTGGGTCACAGGTGCAGGTGTGACATCATAGTCTATGCCTTCCTCATGGGCAACGAATCTTGCCTAAACTTTTCAGCACTTCCATCAGATCCATGCTTGATTTTGAAGCGAGGTGACAACAGCTTTGATCTGTGGTCTAGGAAACATATCCCATATATCACCCTCGTATCCTTGCAGATTTAGATACTTTACAACTTCTTCAAATGATCGAGGCTCATATTGTACTCATGGCTGCCTGGTATATATATGGCTTCTCAGTTTTCTTCCGGAATTTCCCCCTTTGAAGCCATATATCTTTTAGCCATAAGAATATTCTTTCGTTCAACAATGATATTAGCTCAGGAGCATATACAGATATATTCTCCCTCTTAATGCCAACTTCTCTCTCTATTTTAAATGAGGTCATCCTAGACACCAACTTGGAAAGGGTGACTTAATCTCCCACAGTCAAAGCCATTCGACAGGCTTTGCTGATCATGGTTCAAGATTCCAACAATGTGTCTGAAAGCTGTCGAAACACATTTTACCATTATGCTCCAGGCTGCGCATAGGTGTCTATGTTAACTACTACATAGGTGTCCATCTATGTCACTGTCCAATAGGGAGAATATATCAACAAGCCTCAGCTTGTGTTAGAAGTCTTGTTATTCTGAGGAGGTCTGTTGTAGCTTCTTCAACCAACCCTCTTTACTGCGACCCACAGAACTAGGAATCCAAACATGATTCCTTCTCGCATAATTTTGCACTTGGGAGCTTCATCTACTACATGTGACATCTCATCCAGGACAACTTCTTATTTACAGATCTGCCCAAGACTTCAAATCTTAGTTATGCGAACTAATCATACAGATGTTAAAACACAAAATTTACCCTTCTTCATGACAGTCCATGCAGATCCAGCGCAGTCATAATGGTACTCCTGCTCATCAATGTTTCTGCCCAATCATCCATTAGGATAAAGCTGGACAAGGCACTTTCTAAAGTCACTGTCAATAGATTAAGTCCAGGTGTATGCTGGTTCACAACCACTGTCGTTAGACAACAGTATCATAATACTGTTAGATGAGGCGCTGCACTGCCCCTCAAGTCATCAATCCATGTTACATGTGTTCCTTTGTTTATGCAGATCTGGGCCACTTAGGGATAGAGCTTTTCTAGCTTCCTTTACACATAAGAGACGCTTAGTTGGGGCATCATTCAATTCTGAGCACACAGAACTCCCGGGCCATTAGGCCTTTTTTTTTTTTTTTGACTAGATAATACTTTCCAGACAGTTCCTGAACTTTTGAAACTTGCATGACAAGTTCTGTTTTCTGGTTTGAGTAGAAGCCAAATGCAAAATCTCCATGGATATCTAAAAAAACTTTCTTCTGTAACATCAATATGGTCATGTTACTGCTGCTGCACGGGAAGAAACTCTTTCAGATCTGACTACACAGAAGAAACTCTGTGATAATAGGAACGAAAATACTGATTAAAATATGGTGATCTATTGCTGTGAATTTCATTGTATTTGATAAAAGCAAAGGAGGAAGGAACGTGCGAATAATCCAAGGCCCATCTCTTCAGTAACAGGCTGCCAGCCGCTGACATGGAAGGCATGCCCTTCTCAGCCACGAAGATGTCCATGTACATGGGCTCCATGGTCGGGGTTCGATTTTGGGGCTCTCTCTCCCGTGAATCGCATTCTGGTCTAATCTTTGTGTCAGATTGAACCAGGAGGGTTTTCCTGTCGATGAAGAAGACGACCGGAATCCTACCAGCTCTGCTGTTGTAGCAGCGGCGGGACTCGAACCAGAAAACTCTTGCAAAAATCAAACACGCTTAGAAAACTCCAAACCCTTACGTCGGAATAATCTGCTCTATATCGGCCCTGCGGCCCACTTTGCAAGAATCGAACCTGCAACCAGTCACTACAATTCCTTCAATCGCTTTACCACTTTGCCATACTCGCGGTATTCATATTCGTTCAGACCGGTTTGCTGAGCGGCCAAAGATGAAAGTGTTCGCTGTATTTTGCAACCAAAGGTGGATTTCCTGCATTGAAACCCTTAAAATGATACAGATCGCTCATTCCACGTCCACGGTGCCAACACTATTCTGTAAAATTCTTCAAACTATTTTACGACCAGACATTTAACGCAAAATATCTTGCATCACAGTTTATCGCACTTAGTCCTGCTGCAAGTGCGCTTTCTCCCATTCGCAGTTTCCTTGCCGTGATTCAATTCCAATCGCACATTCCTCAGGCTCACATACGATGATGATTTCATTCTCACATTCGATGATTATTTGTGATCGCAAGTTCCTCAGGCTCTCGGGGATGAACTAATTTAATGTCGATGATTGCAGCGTTTCATTTCACGCAGGCATCCAGTCATCGCATACCATGTTAATTTCTATTGCGGCAGCGTTTATCGACTTCGGCAGCGTCAATTTCTCGAGGATTCTGCAAACGGCTAATGACAACTCCTCCGTGAATTTTATGGCAACTCCAGATTTGTTATACGTGTTCCACGAAATACTTCGGCCATAAAAACTCGTGAATTCCAATCAGTGTAATAAAACGTTGTGTTAATCTTACAGCGGATATCCAATTCGGCCTTCGGTATGAACTCGTTCTTCTGAAAAAAACAAGAAACTCAGCCTCTTTGCAAATAATTTGAAAATTTCGATGATCCCTTTTGGGCATCATGTGAATTAGTCACCTATGGTGTGGAAAGGATTTTGCTGCTCCACCAAAAAAAAAACTGCATATCATATCTGTGTCCTTTGAATTCCGAGATTGAGAGGATTCCATCATTGAGGGTTTAAGGGTTTTATTTCAGCAGAAGGAACGACATTGTTGTATGTATAATGGGTTCAAGAATCCATTAAAAAAAAATACAGAGGAATTAGTCGTAAATGATTTCGGAGGAAGATACTTAGCTGGAAATTCAGGAAGATTGAATTTGTTTGTGGTCTGAACCTTTTGTAGTGACTTCTTCAGAGCAGAAATCGTTATTTTGATGGCTATTGACGAGATTCAAAGCGTATCCACTTTCGCAAGCCATAGCATAGCAACTTGCTGTAGCTGCGGCCTTTTTCAAATCAAACCCAAACAAACATCCATTGTCACTTATAGTTCCTTATCTCGTTGCCCTAGATTTAGAACAAGATGGGCTTTGTCTTCTCCTCAGCTCCGATACCATGTTAAGTTCTGAACATGTTCTATGCCATTTCAGATTAGGGCACACAATACTGAAGCAGATAGAACATAGCAAAAGATCGATAGAAGACAAGCCAAAACAGAAATAATGTATAGTGGCGTTACGACGATCAGCGGGATGCTTCTACCAGCAAAGTCTCCAATAGGTCATTCAGCCAAGTGTGTCACACATAACCCCAGAACAACGCAAACAAAGAATACGCAGCTCCAACGCCAACTAGAGAGAGAGAATTCCTCGACACCAATGTGTGTCAAATGAACTCTAAGTCTCCCCAATATATAGGAATCTTTGGGGGTGCGTGACACGTCCTTTAAGACACCTATCTATATTTTATTCCAGGCCGACCTAGCACATAAGTGGAATAAATTCAAAGTACATGTTCTGCTCATCCGATCGAGATGATATTTAGATCAATCTTACACCTCTCCGAAAGAGGAATCCAATAAAAATATTGCGATCGTCATCTGAGCAACACAACTCGGAGTTTGGACCTAGTTGTCCAATTTTAACACTTTCATTAGAAAGTGATCCATCAGTCTTCATCTGGCCTTGCTTCATGTGATGTTGCTTTCTTCAAGCCATATTTTCCGGAAGGATCTTACATCCTTCCATATGGTCCTCTTGGAAGTCATCCACAATTCTTCCCTTTGGCAGTCTTGCATAAGGCCATCTAGATATTTGTTCAAAAATAAGAACACTTAAATCAAAATTACCTTTGTGATGGTCTTTCATCATGACATCTTCCTGTAGGTATAAGCATCCTGCATACATGTTGACACATCTCCCAAAGATATCCATTATCAAGGGGCTCTGTCTTTTTTAGACTTCCATCAGAGTCTTCGTATCTTTTTGGGAGGATTTTCTAGTCAAATCTTCTTGGTCTTTTGGATGTTGATTGCCTTTACCATGGTTGAATATATTACAATATCTTCTTTCCTTTCTTCACACATTCCATTCCCAAGAGCTTCCAATCAGAGTTCCTTATTTGTAGTCAACCACCTCATACTTCATATGAGGACATATTATGTTGATGTCATCTACTGTGACCTATGCCTTCCTGCATCCTTTCAGAGGAGGAAATCCTTTTCCCTTTGAACATGCTTCTCAAGATAGAAGTAGTGATCCATGTTACCAGCAACCATATGACATGACATTATAATATTAAATACAATCATACATACCTCATTTACCTTTATGTCGTCTAGGCTTCTTTCAACAACTTCCTTGTTTGAAACGATCTTCAACTCTTTGATCTGCTTTATGTCATCATACCATCATCCCATCTTCCCATGAAGTCCACAAGTTGGAGTTCCTTATGAAACACTTGCTTCCTCTCTAGATCGGTGAACTCTCCGATGAAGATTCCATCAGAGAATATTGAGGATCTTGCATATCCCTATCTAGCAGATGTTTCCTTTTTGTATGACAAGCCTTGTCCTAGATTATTTCTTCCTTTCTTTAATGAGGTTCCCAAGAGCTATATCCTTCATATTTGATTGCCATGGATTTTGTTCCGTCTGTCTTGCATGATTCCCTATGGTGATGTCACGAGCTCTTGTTTCTATTGCTTCCATGATGCCACAATAGGGAGGTCTGGAAGTTGTGGACGTAATCTTCCCTATTGTTGAGAAACTGTGTAATGGACAACCACATGAAATGCAATGACATGATGGAAACGATTCATTTAGTTGATTGAATAAGAAAGCATTGCATGGTCAAATATATCTAAAGATTATCATCTATGTCAAGAATAGTGGAGAATCTGATCCATTAATGCACTAACATACATCCATATTTAAGTGTGTGATATTGCAAGTATGGAGAACCATATCCCCTAATAGCACTAGCTTTGGAGCTTTGCTATATGGAATGGACAATGTTTCTCCTTCAAGTTAAATACTCCAGAAGACTTGGAATATATAGATCTTCATTTAGGATACAAGAATATATATTAAATATATGAATAGGAATGATGTTACAAAATGAGGGCCTGCTTATATACCAGGCATGTGCCTCTTCATGGAGGGTCATGTCTGTTGAGATTTTGGGTAGCATCAGATGTGCTCTAGCTCCGAAAATTTGTGGAGGGGCTGGAATACATGAGAACTCGAAGACCCATAAATCGTTTGGAGAAATTCCACCCGGTGTAAAAGTTATTCAAATATTTAAATTTTTTAATGGGGACCCTAAGTCTAACTTAGGGAAATTGAAAAATTAAAGTGAATTAATTTACACATGTGGTGAGAATGTTCTAAGTGACGTGGATCAAGCTTTCTCTAATCTTAGCCATTGATTAGTGATTAGATCATGACTGTTGATTTCTCAACGAGAAAAGTATTAAAGGAAGGCTTGGGGTCATTTGGAGAACACACACAGAGTAACAACACTTGAGCTAAGTCGAACTTTTGGGGCGCGGTTTGCTGAGAATATTCGAGTGAGATTGCAGTGCTAGTGAGTGGCAGATCGGCAAGGGATGTTTTGATCTGAGGCCGAAAATACATACATCAGAGAGGCAGTACCATACTAGGCAGTGCAGAGGCTAGCAGGAGGGATGCAACCTAGCCAAGTTGACGCAGAGACCACGTAGAGGGTGATGTAGACCCTTCTGGGTGACGTAGAGGTAGCGCAGAGGCCTTCAGAGTGACTCATGGGCAGCTTGTGCTACGCACTGCGCAGAGGCAGCGCTGGGCTAGAGGGGTTGACACAAAGGCTGGAGGAGTTGCATTGAGGGTTCCAGTGGGCTAGAAAGGGCTCATATTTAGTAATTCCTGAAGGGTTTGACTCAACCATATTTTCTGTCTTCGAATGATAAGGTACTATTGGCATGAATTTCTCTGTGGGGAAAACCGCTACTAGTGCCCTAGATGTATTAAGATATTCTACTTAATAAATAAAACCCTCAAAGAGCTACTGCACCGGTTTTCCCGCATTGGGTCTTTCTGGGGACATTTGTTTGAAAAATCATGTGTGTCCTTTGTCATATGTGCACTATGTTTCAGTAAATGATCTGCATTTGTGTAGGCTGCTAGTTGTGTTTACTTCAATATTTTTTGAATATTTTCTAAAAATAACTTGTATAATCAAATCACAAGTAGGAGAAGTAAATCAAGATAATGCAGTAGGGTTTCTTTAATTTTGTATTCAGAAATTTTCACAATGTCCCATTTAGACATGCCTCTTCAGTATTAATTACTAATTAATTAATCATTATTACAGTTATCATTATTATTTATATTTATAATATTTATATGTATTTTATTCATAACAATTGCCTTCCTCTTCGAAAAACTTTGTCCTCAAAGCTTACTGATGAAAGGCTTGATCTCTTTTTCTGTTTCGAATGTCATCTTGTCTCAGAATTGTCATCTTCATTGATACAAGGCGATATGATCCTCTAAGTGATAAACGAAATTGTCAAATTGAGAATGGATTTGACCATCCTAGATTAATCTTTTGTGGAATCTTTCGATTATGAGAAAATTTGTAATGAATTGTACAAACTTCAATATTCTTCGGAACATATTGAATTCATTGATAAATTTGTACTCCTTACTCTTGTGATTGGATAATCAATTGGATGTTACTTGTCTCATTAATCCATTGGAAAAATTGGTTTCGAAGCACTTTAATTAGCAAATCAAGTGATACATTGGCATTTTTCTTTAGTTGAGATTGTTCCCATAATTGTTCTTGAAGTACTTCTTGTATGCTCTTGTGTTGAACTTCATAAGCATTAAATCTTAGGTAATTCAATGTGAAGTATTTATAAGCCATTTAATAATCTCACTTAAAGCAATCACCCATAATCTTGCATATCATTCTAGGATTAGAAGTGCATCTTTAAAATATACCTCCAAGCTTAAGTTTGGTTGAAAGAAGAAACGAACACCTTTCTCACCCAACTTGTGTAATATTCCCAATTAGCCTTGCTAATTGGAATATTTCATTTTTGCTTTATTTTGCCGCTTTAGCTAGAAATAATAAATAAAGTGAGAAATAAGAGGGGTCACCTCACTTTAGTCACCTCACTTTATAAATAAGGTGTTCTTTTCCTAGTAGACTGACGTTGTAACTTAGAGAGGGGGCCTTGGGGGTCCACATGAATATGATGGGGGAGGCATCAGGCTGACCCAAGGTAAACTGCGCAGGTCAAAGGAGAGTAAGGACGCAGTTGAGTTTTGGAGGGAGTTTGGCATTATATAAGGAGAGGTTCTCACCTCATTTGGATCATTCATGATTTGATATTATTATTGAGAGCTAGACTTCTGTCTGCTTCAGCACGCCGGTTGTTTAGTCGGTCTGCAGCACTGTTTAGTGCAACCGAGTGTCTCCGGTCGGAGATCTCTCCCTTAGCCTCGGGGGACTTCGAGTGCCTGCCCTGGTAAGGTTATTTCTGGTTTCACCCTTAGCTTCGGGGGACTTCGAGTGCCTGCCCTAGTAAGGTTCTATTCTGAGTACACCTTTCAGTTTCAGTAGCAAAGTAGCAGCAGTTTCTGGTGCAGATTTGGAGAGGGAGGAGCCCTCTTGTGGCTGCGCAGTTCTGAGGAGGAAGGACGCTGTTTCAGAGGAAGAAGGACAATCGATCGGCGGGTGGGTGGCGGCCCTCGGGAGGACGCGGTCCGAATCACAGCGAGAAACGCGCGAGAGAAGGAAGGACGCGAGATCGGTCTTGGAGTCGAGACGGACATCCCGATTCGAAGAGAGGACGCGGATGCGAAGGCACATTGATAGATCCAGACTTGAAGGGTAGATACGAGCGGATATTTGCGGTCTAGTTACGTATGGTCGTGCGAAGGTATAGCACGATCCGGAAGGAGATTGCGGATACGAGGGTATATAGGCGGGTCCTTTAGATCTGAAGAGATAACATCAGATCCGGCCTTGGAGGCACGGATGCTGAGAGATATTGTCGAGATCCGTCCCATAGATGCGAAGGGTTGGTGCGGTCGACCTGGGGGAGGACGCGGTCCCGGGGAGGGATAGGACGCAGATCTGGTTTGGAGGCTTCAGATCCAGCAGATCTGAGCATTCAGGAGGCAGATCCACCAGGTAGGACGCTGATCTGAGGAGCATACTTGTGTGAGGTGGGCTCAACAGCGTTTTCTAGTATTCAGTAGCTGATCCATCTATCTGGAGGTTTGGTGATTAGTGCTTCATCTGTTTCTGCGTTGTCACTAGCAGAGACAACGTTTTTCCATTGATGAGGGTTTGGAGTTTGAGATCAGCTATTTTCCAGTCTTCAGCTCATAGTACCAGCGCAGGCCAGCTTCGGTCTTCAGAGCAGCTAGGACGCTGTCCTTGTTGCAGCCATTATCTATCTGAGAAGGTCTCCACTTGCCTAGGGCAAGGATAGGTGCACTTACTCTGATTTTCTTGTACTCCTCTCTATGTACTTTCAGATTAATAAAATGGCTCAGTTTTCTGGAATCCTATGTGCGATTGTTCAGTGATCTGGTTCAGCATTGTATTTTCTATATCTGTCTGGCAATTTTCTGTTTATTACTGGTTAATTCCCTTTGGGGATATTACAGTGGTATCAGAGCATAGATCTGGCTCAGCCTGTGGTGCTAGCAGTCTATGACGTCCGGGGGTAACCCCTACATCCATCGGAAGAGTCTCTTCGGGGGAAGTGATTCTGATTCAGAGACAGAACAGCGGAATCCAATGGAGGACATAGTTGAGAAGTTGGCTGAGAAGGTGGATACACTCATCCATCACATGCAGGATGTAACCAAGAGAGTTGCAGCTGTAGAGGTAACACAGAAAGAACCCCCTAGGGTTCTCCAGGTGGGAGAGGGATCGGGCGTGTCTCACTACATACCAGACGCTATTCCCATTGTGACAACGCAGAGACCCTATATGCCCACATTCGAGGACGCAGAGACAGGAGTGCGGGGTGGTGCACAGAGGGTCAATCCCGCACCCACTCGACCCACCATGCCTACCTTTCCGGTAGAGGACGAGGGGTCGACAGCACCAAAAGATGGGGGTCTAGCTCAACATGCGGCCATTTTTGCAGACTGGCAGAGCCTGGGTCAGGCGTTCATGGATGCTTTCCCCTTAGATCGCTATATCCAGTTCCGATGTGGAGGCAAGGCCCATGAGCAGGACCAACACAAGGGACGTGGATCCCACCGTGATAGTCACCGTGCAGCGAGTAAATTCCATTTGCCGATGTTTGATGGATCACAGAAGACTACGGCAAGGTCTTGGGTGGAGAAGTTGGACCTCTATTTTCAGCTTAACCAGATGCCAGAGAGGGAGGCCATTAAGATGGCTGCATTGCATTTAGAGGGTGAGGCCCAGGACTGGTGGTTTCATGGGATGACAACACTGGGACATGCCGCAGTGACGACATATGCTGAGTTCACCAGGAGAGTGATGGAGCGTTTTGACAAGAAGGACCCGGAGCAGCCTTTCTTTGAGCTAACCAAGCTTAGACAGACGGGGAGTGCAGAGGCATACATCTCAGACTTCTTGAGGGTCTCAGTGATGGTACCTGACTTATCGACAGCTCGGATGGTCTATATGTTTGTGGAGGGGCTGTCAGAGCCACTTCGTGGCCTAGTCCGGTCAAACAAACCGGCCACACTACAGGATGCTATCAGTAGGGCCCGTGACCTACAAGATGTCTTGCCTAGGACTCGGCCACCTTATCCCCAGAGACAGGCTTTCCAGCCTAAGGGTAAGGACACGAGGGCTCCGCCTCCCAAGGCGAATCCAGGACGAGGACAGTTTGATGATGAGGCCAGGAGAGAGCTGAGACGGAAGCGATTATGCTTCACTTGCCAGGAGCCGTGGGCACCGGGACACAAATGTACGGCAGGGAAGGCACATTTCATAGAGGTCTTTTCCGAGAGCAGCGGGGAAGAGGATGAGGTGGATGATGAGGAGGCAGGAGGATGTTATGCAGCGCAGAGTACCTTACCACCTCCACCACCCGATGCAGGTGGGGCATCATTCGCACCTACTGGGGGAGCTCTAGCAGCATTACGAGGAGTCCCCAAGTATCTGACATTGCGCGTACGAGGGACGGTGCGCGGACAGAGGGTTTCGGTCTTAGTCGACAGTGGGGCTACCCACAACTTCATTGATGCCCAGATGGTTGCACGGAGAGGCATACCGACGGAGGGCTTTGATGGGTTTTCCGTTTTGGTACCAGGAGATCAGACCATGGCATGTGCTCGATATGTACCAGAATTATCAGTGACGATGGGCACCTATACATTGACCGATCACTTCTTTGTGGTGGACATCCCGGACACCAACGTGATATTGGGGGTTCAGTGGCTTATTACTCTGGGGAAGGTCACGACGGATTGGAAGGCCCTAGAGATGGAGTGGGATGATCCCAAGACGGGGAAGCATGAAAAGATACGAGGGCAGAACACATATCCACCCCAGACAGTATCGGCACACAGCATGGAGGCGACATTCCGCAAGGGAGATATAGAGTGGGCAGTAGAGTTGCGGGCATCAGAGGCAGTAGATACAGGACGGACGATGCACCCTGATCTACAGACTCTCCTCGACAGATATGCGGTAGTTTTTGGAGACATTCCGCCAGGACAGCCACCAGATCGGGGGTTTGAGCACACGATCGAGCTGGAGCAGGGGATACAGGCAGTGATCACCACACCGTATAGGCATCCCAAGGCCTATCGGGATGAGATAGAACGGGCCATTCAAGAGTTGCTGGCCCTTGGGCACATTCGACCCAGCACCAGTCCTTTCGCTTCTTCAGTAGTGCTGGTGAAGAAGAAGGACGGTACATTACGCATGTGCATTGATTACAGGGCTCTGAACAAAAAGACCCTGAAGAACAGGTACCCCATTCCCAGGATCGATGAGTTGATGGATGAGTTGAGAGGAGCACGGTTCTTCTCAAAGATTGATTTGAGATCCGGGTACCATCAGATACGCATGAGGGAACGGGACATTCCCAAGACTGCTTTCAGGTGTCATTATGGGCACTTTGAGTTTCTGGTCATGCCATTTGGGTTGACCAATGCACCTGCTACTTTCCAGTCTTGTATGAACCATATTTTCAGGGATCATCTGAGGAAGTTCGTGCTGGTTTTCTTTGATGATATCCTGATATACAGCAGGACCTGGGAGGAGCACCTACAACACATTGAGACGGTCTTGCACATTCTGGAGGGGCAGCAGTTCTTTGCCAAGCTCTCCAAGTGTGAGTTTGGATTGACGGAGATGCTATATCTGGGGCACATCATAGGAGTGGACGGGGTGAGAGTCCACGAGGAGAAGATCCGGGCTATCAGGGACTGGCCAGAGCCACGGAATGTAACAGAACTTCGAGGGTTCATTGGTATTTGCACCTATTACAGGAAGTTCGTCAAGGGCTTCTCTCAGCTTGCTGCACCCCTCACGGAGTTGACGAGGAAAGGAGCATTCAGTTGGTCGGATACGGCACAGCGAGCTTTTGATAAGCTCAAGGAGGTGATGAGCAGTTGTCCCGTGTTGGCATTGCCAGATTTTACGCAGCCCTTTGTCCTAGAGTGCGATGCATCAGGAGAGGGGATTGGAGCAGTATTGATGCAGGAGGGTCACCCGATTACGTTCGAGAGCAGGAAGCTCCTTCCACACGAGAGACTATATCCCATATATGATAAGGAGATGCTGGCCATCATGCATGCGTTGGCCAAATTCCGGCAGTACCTGGTAGGTGGTAGATTCAGGGTGAGGACAGATCATAACAGCCTGAAGTACTTTCTAGAGCAGAAACAGTTGCAGGAGAGGCAGCAGAAGTGGATCAGCAAGATCCAGGCTTATGACTTTGACATAGAGTATGTCAAAGGGAAGAATAACGTGGTGGCTGATGCCCTTTCCCGTAGACCAGCCACGCTATCACTCATGAGCTTGGACGCTGACTGGAAGGCTCGACTACTGGTTGAGTACTCCAAAGATAGATTTGCATGCGAGGTACTGGATGGGCAGGTAGCAGATAGCAGATACGGGGTGGCCGATGAGGTCATTTATTACAGGGACAGGATCTTCTTGACTGAGGGATCTCAGCTCAAGGAGAAGATACTCCAGGCTTCACATGATTCACCATTGGCGGGCCATCAGGGGTTCACCAAGATGTACAGGGCCATCCGGGAGAGGTTTGCATGGAAGGGCCTCAAGGAGGACGTACTCCGGCATGTCAGGGAGTGCGAGGTTTGTCAGCGGAACAAAGGAGAGATGAGCCATCCCGCGGGGTTGCTGCAGCCACTTCCCATTCCGGAAGGGAAATGGGAGAGTGTTTCGATGGACTTCATCACGGGGTTGCCCACAGTACAGGGCAAGGACTGCATCTTCGTAGTAGTTGATCGGCTAACGAAGTATGCTCATTTCTTCGCCATTTCGGCACATCACACAGCGGCACAGGTGGCTGAGTTGTTTTTCCGGGAGGTTTTCAGATTGCATGGTCTACCCAAGACCATTGTTAGTGACAGGGACAGCCGTTTTATGGGTGGATTTTGGCAGGAGCTCTTCCGACTAGTGGGGACCGAGTTGACACCGAGCACTAGTTATCATCCCCAGACGAACGGGCAGACGGAGATAGTTAACAAGTGGCTAGAGGGCTACTTGCGTAACTACGTCAGCGGGCAGCAAAGAGCGTGGCTGAAATGGCTACATCTGGGCGAGTACTGCTACAACACAACCCACCATATGTCTATCGGTATGACACCTTTCTATGCATTGTATGGATATCATTCCCTATCTTTTGTGGACATGATGTTTGGTGTTAGCAGGGCTCCGCGAGCCAAGTTATGGATCCAAGAGAGCCAAGATATCCTCCGGGCTCTCAAGGACAACATAGCCACAGCACAGAATCAGCAGAAGTTGTATGCTGATAAGGGTCGGGTGGAGAGACACTTTGAGGTGGGGGACCTGGTCTACCTACGGCTACAGCCATACCGACAGTCTTCGCTCAAGCAGAAGGGGGCGGAGAAGCTAAAGCCTCGTTTTTATGGGCCATACAGGGTGATACGCAGGATCGGGCAGGTTGCGTATGAGTTGGAGCTGCCCCAAGGCAGCCGGATTCATAACATCTTTCATGTATCATGCCTGAAAAAGGCACTGGGCCAGCATGTGACAGTCACCGGGGAGCTACCGCCTACGGATGATGAGGGGCACTTGGTGTTACAGCCAGAGGCCATTATTGACACCAGGGAGAGACAGCTGCGGAGCAGGAAGATCAGAGAGTTCTTGGTGAGATGGAAGAATTTGCCGGATGAGGATGCCACTTGGGAGGATGAGAGGATCGTACAGCATCCATCACTTCAGTTGCTTGAGGACAAGCAACGTTTTGCCGGGGGAGACTGTAATATTCCCAATTAGCTTTGCTAATTGGAATATTTCATTTTTATTTAATTTTGCCGCTTTAGCTAGAAATAATAAATAAAGTGAGAAATAAGAGGGGTCACCTCACTTTAGTCACCTCACTTTATAAATAAAGTGTTTTTCCTAGTTGATTGACGTTATAACTTAGAGAGGGGGCCTTGGGGGTCCACATGAATATGATGGGGAGGCATCAAGCTGACCCAAGGTTAACTGCGCAGGCCAAGGAGAGTGAAGGACGCAGTTAAGTTTTGGAGGGAGTTTGGCCTTATAAAAGGAGGGGTTCTCACCTCATTTGGACATCCATGATTTGATATTATTATTGAGAGCTAGACATCTGTCTGCTTCAGCACGCCGGTTGCTTAGTCGGTCTGCAGCACTGTTTAGTGCAACCGAGTGTCTCCGGTCGGAGATCTCACCCTTAGCCTCGGGGGACTTCGAGTGCCTGCCCTGGTAAGGTTATTTCTGGTTTCACCCTTAGCTTCGGGGGGACTTCGAGTGCACATACTGGTAAGGTTACGTTACGAGTACACCTTTCGGTTTCGGTAGCAAAGTAGCGGCGGTTTGGTGCGAGATTGGGAAGAGGAGCCCTCTTGTGGGTACGCATGGAGTTCGAGGAGGAGGAGGAGGGACGACCGGGAAGAGAGGACGGTCGACGCAGGGAGAGTGAGGACGGCTGTTCCGGGGAGGGGGACGCGGTCCGGACCGAGCAGAGAAAACGCTGGCCAGGAGAAGGAAGGACGCAGATCAGTCTTGGAGTGAGGACGCTGTCCAGTTCTGAAGAGGAGGACGCAGATCTGAAGGCACATTGATAGATCCGGCCTTGGAGAGGGTAGATCTGAGCAGATATTTGCAGATCTAGTTCTGTATGGTGCAGATCTGAAGGTATAGCACTAGATCCAGCTTGGGAGATTGCAGATCTGAGGAGATATTGGCAGATCTAGCCTAGATCTGAAGAGATAACATCGGATCCAGCCTTGGAGGCTGCAGATCTGAAGAGATATTGTCAGATCCAGCATAGATCTGAAGGGTTGGTAGCAGATCTGACCTAGGAGGACGCAGATCAGGAGGGATAGGACGCAGATCTGGCTTGGAGGCTTCAGATCCAGCAGATCTGAGCATTCAGGAGGCAGATCCACCAGGTAGGACGCTGATCTGAGGAGCAGGCTTGTGTGAGGTGGGCTCAACAGCGTTTTCTAGCATTCGATGCGCCCAGATCCATCTATACGAGTTTGGTGATTAATTGCTTCATCGTTTACTGCTTGTTGTCACTAGCAGAACGGCCGATTTTTTCCATTGATGAGGGGTTTTGGAGTTTGAAATCGGCTATTTTCCGGTCTTCGGCTGCGTGCACGGCGCGAGGAGCCGGCTGGGTGCGGAGAAGCGGCCCGGACGGCGGCTCCTTGTTGCAGCCATTATTTGTCTGAGAGGGTCTCCACTTGCCTAGGGCAAGGATAGGTGCACTTACTCTGATTTTCTTGTACTCCTCTCTATGTACTTTCAGATTAATAAAATGGCTCAGTTTTCTGGCATCCTATGTGTAATTGTTCAGTGATATGGTTCAGCATTGTATTTTCTATATCTGTCTGGCATATTTCTGTTTATTACTGGTTATTTCCCTTTGGGGATATTACAACTTGCAAAGTTTAGATCCTCACTTGTGGTTAACACGGTGACCTTGTAGTTGTCAGGTCCACGATCATTGCAGGGTCAGAGGCACTCGGGCGGTTAGAACCCCAAGGTTGGTATCTATAAATAGTTGAGAGAAAGGATTCACGTAGAATAGACATTTAATCTAAAATTAACCAAGAGTTTGCATTTCACTTAGTTCTAGGTGTCACGTCTTATATAGGATAGTTTTCATCCTAGCAACAACTTTCATCCGGTAACTTGGAATTTAATAATCGTTATGCAAGTAAATTGACTCCAAGACAGTGGTCTCTGATTGGTAATTTCAATAAATTTAATTAAGTTGTGCTAAATGACTAAGGTTGCCAATTATCTTCAACCAAGTTGCTAGGCCATTCAGTTGTGTTTCTCGAACTCATCGTTTCATCAGTAGGTACTACCCCCCTTAGCTTGCTGCCAGGATCAAAGTGACATCCTCTGCCCTGAGCGTTGTCGCATTCACGTGTACAATTTGAGTAACAAGAGAGTAATACCAAATCTAACAGAATCTACAAGTACTATTATATTCCTATCTTTTATGACTCCTTTAAGCTTCCAGGTCTTAGGTTGTGATTTGCTTGTCATGGTTTCCTGGAAACTAGATCTTATTACCTTTTTGAGATGTGGTAGAATGTATTTTGTAACCAGTTGTTATATTTGGTCTTTTGGAGTGATTGTTTCTATTTTAAGTTTGTCCTTTTCATTTCGATTTTTAGAGGCACATGATATTTAAGCTAGTGATACTTTTGGCGTTTTGTCACCAGAAAATTTTTACTTGTATGATATAGTAACTTCATTATCTGGGATTGGGACTTGTACTTGATTCCTATCCACTCTTTTATAGTAGTGTCATGACATGTCTTCACGTCTATGTCTTGGAATCCAGTTTTTAACACATTTATGAAGATTGTTTCCTTTTTTTTCTTGCTATCTAAGTGGTGTTGTAATCACCTATTGCATTGTAATTGGTTGTCTTCTTTTAGAATCCAAAAGCTAGATCATGTTGTGTATTGATCTTTCTTTTAGGTATTTTTCCAATCAAATTCCTAGGTCTTGATAGTCTTAGCTTGTTGTGAACAATGGGTGTTAATCCTGAAATACACAATTTTAGTAGTTGTTCCTTTATAAGATTCATAAATTTAGTAGTTGGGACTTCTCATTCATGGCTATATTCATTAATTGTTCCTTTTTGCTGTAAATAACTTAACCTAATAAATGTGTCATTTTCTTCATTGTTATAAAATCTCTTTAGTAGATCTTCTGCGAACATTTTCCAATTAATAGATAAACCATGTGTTTTCTTTTTCCACCAGCTGAACCAATCATAAGCATCACCTTCTAAGTATGGGGAAGCTATTGATATTTTTCCTAGTTCGTCAGGAAGTGGGTTCATAGCAAAAATCCCTTCAATTTCATTGACCCACATGATAGCTTTTCTATTGTCTAGTCCATCATATACCAATTGATAACTTTGATACCAAATGAGATAAACAAACTAATCATAACTGATTTAAAGGAGATTTTTGCAAGTGTATAAATATATATTGAATAATAAGATATTGATAGAATGATAAGAATGATGGGTACAATGAGCCTTGTGATGATCTACTACACATTGACTGGTCACAAGGTGAAAGGCAATGTGTCCTTTGAAATTTCATTAGGCTAATTTTATTAGTATTATGTTTATATCATTCACATTGTTAACTTTCTAATCTTAGTTATTTGCTGTTATGTACTCAACATATTAAATTTTTCTTGCAGGTTGGGGGATGTTTTATTTGCTTTGACATCAAAGAAGGACCATGTACCTTATGATAACTCGAGGCTCACTCAAATTCTCTCAGATTCTTTAGGTATTGCTTGATTTTATGATATCTAGAAATTTGGAATAGAAATTGTTTGATATTGAATCCATGTTTTTATAGTTTCTAACATATTTCTTATCATCCATTTAATATTGAAAATTGTCACCAAACTTGGAATGTGTCCTCTAGATTAAGTTATATGATATAAGAAGAAGGTGTTTGTCTTTCCATTAATTGCATTCTCTTCAGTTTTGGCCTATTTGGTGTTAGCTTTTGGGGTTATACTCCAAAATTGTTTGTGCCATGGTTGGGGGTGCTTCATAAGATGTGGTGTGCATATTGTATGGTTAGCCTTTTGGGCCTACACATTAGTTGCTAGAGCTCATGTGGTTGCTTGATTGACATTCATCCTTGGAGTGTTGGATATCTTGAGATAGAGTAGTTACATTCTGTATGCTGGCCATATGAAGAGATGTTTTGCTTGAAGAATGCCTTATATTAGAGGAGAAGCGTTTGGCATTTCAAAGGAGGCCATTTAAGCCTTATAAAACATTGGGTTCCTTGGAAGGTTGCACAAAGTCTTGGAGTTGACTTGGGGATGCCTAGGTTGTGGTAATGATCATGTAGGTGGAGTGGACTTGGAGGAAGACATGGCTTAGGAGGACGTTGGAGTTTTGGAGCCCTTAAGGAAGAGTGTTGGACCTTGGATGAGACACACCCCTATCTTGGAGCCTTGCTTGTGGATTTTCATCACTCGGGAGCTTCACATGTGTTGCTTTTGTGTGGACCTGTTAACCCCTAGTAGTACTTGTTCAACTAGAGGGTTAAGACCTAGTGAGATTTCATAATTTCACCGGTCTCACTTCTGACGCATCTAGGTATTGACATTGATTAGGGCTTATTCCAAACTCAATTTCATTAGATTCTGGAAAAGTGCTATTTTTGGTACTTTTCCTTTTTTTAGAATCTAGAGATCCATGGCCCATATGACAAAGATGATTACATATCCTTAATCACTGTAAAAATGCAAGGCCAATGAGACTATTTTCATTTGCATGCAAGGTGATAATTTTTTCTCACTTTTTTGCTTTTCTCACAAGATAGACTGATGCTCCATCTTTTCAATATCAATCTTTTCTACTTTTTGTTTTCAGAGAAACACTATTTTTTGGGCATGTCTATAATTAGTAGTTTCTATGTATGATAGGTACTGGATGACTGTCAAGGAGAAGTGAGGTTAGAAAACCAAGTCAAATTTCTTTTTATCATAAACCTTAAAAGTTTGCTCGGCCTCACCATTATTTCATCTTCAGTTGAGGATTTCATCCACCTCCACTTATGCGAATTATGTCAAGCTATTCACCAACAACCTGTGACCCTTCCTGAGATAAATTTTCGACTCATATGATCCAAGTGTTGAAACCAATAGCTTTGTCACCACTTATAATGTCCCCGATCCGTTGTTGTCTTTGCATGTAACATTTCCAGCCCACGACTAGGTCATTTTAAGTGCCAATTCAGTATACTTGCATCCGGTGGCCCTTCGTAATCGAGGAATATATGCTTTTTCTCTTTAATTTGCTAGTGTCAGTGATGCCTCGACCTCCAACCATGGCATAATTCGGTGCCAAATACTGTTGTACATTGTCACCTAGGTATTTACCTTTATTTCTATTTTCAACATGGGGATATGCACGACGTGCATTTTATGCAAATGCCTAGAATATTAAAATTCATGCACAACAATTTAAATTCATTCATAGTATAGGAAAAGGGTACATCGAAATTGCAACATAAATTAGATTGTTATAGAAGCACTTATTTGTTACACAACCAACTAGCTGTAAGCCTTCGACATTCCTCCCAACCATAGACCACGTTGCTCCAATTCTTTCAGCAACCAATCACCCTTGTGTCGGGGTCATGACTCCACTCAGTGTCTGCTACATGAGCTAAGTAAGTACCTCATACGAGACATGACAAAGCCAAGGTACAAACCTGATAGCCTCACATTCCTCCCAACCATAGACTCACATTCTCCATCAGCCTGCACCCAAACCATGCACACCCTTCTTTTCATCTGCAATCCCTTGGGCTATACCACCACCCCTAGTGCATCTTACTCCCTTGGATAGGGACGTTCTTTGAATCTCGTGGTTCACATTCCCCATCAGCCTACACCCAAGCACACCCTTCTTTGCACCTACAATCCCTTAGGCTGTGCCAACACCTTCAGGGTGCCTCACTCGGTCGACTAGGAATGTCCATAGTCCTGTGGCTCTAGGAGTTCATGTTGCCCTCACGAGTATCCAAATACCCTATAGGTTCTCATATCAAACCCTGTCAACCTCCAACTTGTAGACTCACATCCCCCATCAACTTGCGCCCAAGTGGTGCACGCTGTTCTCTGCACCCACAGTCCCTCGAGTCTTGACTATTGTGCCACCACCTCTAGGATGTCTTATTGCTGGGCAAGGATGGTCTTAGCTTGTTAAATTTGGCAACTATGGCAAAACTCCATTTTGCATTTCTCACATGATGGAGATGATATTTTTGTTGGATTCCTCTATTGGAGAGGTGCAAGATTGATCTAAAGATCATCTTGTTTGGATGAGTAGAACTTGTATTTTGAATTTATTTTTCACACGTGCAAATTGTCAAGGTCGGCTAGAATTGTAATGTAGGCTCACAAGCCCCAAAAGATGTGTCACACACCCACAGTCATGGATATAAAAAGGAAAGACATGATGCCCATTTTATCATTCACTCATCTCACATATCTCTCTCTTATTTGATTGGTTTGTACAACCTTAGAGGCTTTTCTCTCCTCTACACGTTTGGAAACAGGAAGCTGAAGATTTCTGACTGGTTTAGGGAAAATCTGGACAATGTTGACTAGTGTTGATTTTGGGTCAACCCACATCTTTTGACTGTGTTTTTTGCTCAGAAAATCTGATCTTGGAAGGCCGCATTTGTAGGCACAGAAATCGAGGTCAAATGTTGTCCTTTGACCGCAACATTAATTGCAGCGTTGACTGGTTTGACTGCAAAATTTTGACTTTTGCGTTGACTGTTTTGTGAGGTGATTTTTGGGCTGTGTGTGACACCAAAGGAAGGCCACATTTGACCAAGTGTGACTGAACCTAATTGGAGGTTGAAGGGCTGGTTTGACCAACAAAGACCTTGCTGGCTAGGGCATCTTGTTGACTGTTGTAAAAGACAATTTTCTCTCTCTACCAAATAAGAATAATTACAAATTCTTGTCTCTTGTATTGGCTTGCCTTCTGTCGATTTATTTTATGTTCTATCAACATTTACTTTCAATGATTATGTGATTGCTAATTTGAAATTGAATTGGGCTAATAAGAAGTAAAATTGAAGTAAACTGATCTAAGTATTGAACATACCATGGTTAACTAAGATTAACATGGTATTAGAGCTAAGGTGAAGACAAAGCCCAAGCAAGAGTGAAGAACAATCACTGAAGTTGAATAATCAAGGATTAGGATCAATGGCCTCCTCATCATACAAGGGTTTCAAATCTGATGATAAGATGACTGATAAGTCTGATTATCATGCTTGGAAAATGTCTTTGGATCTGAAATTGGAAGATCAAGATGTTATGGATTATGTGTAGGGAAAGATCAATGAGCCTCCATCAAATGCACCAGCTGCCACTAAGACAAAGTACAAGAAAGGCGAAGTCAAGGCGAAGAAGATCATTAGGGATTCTATTCATAAGCACTTGGTTGCTTATATCTCCGAGCTGGGCACATCTAAAGAGATTTATGATAAGTTGGTTAGCATGTTCAGGGCTAGCAATGCTAATCAAATTCTATTTTTGAAGGATATCAAGAAAAGAAAAGGAGATTCCATCCAATCATATTTCACGAGGCTCACCGAAATCAAGAATGATCTCTTAGCTATTGGAGAAGCCATAGCTTACCGAGAGTCCACTCTCATTGCTCTTGGAGGACTCCCCCGGGAATGGTATGTATTCAATATTACTATTCTTAATAATAATGTGATTCTTGATTTTGATGAATTGTTGACGAGATGCACTCAAGAGGAGACAAGGATGACGGAGAGAGACAATCCCTCCAATGGGAATGGAAGTGACCCTACTGCCTTCACTGCTCATACAAAGAAGAGGAACAATGCTGGTCCGAGAAATCAAAACCATGGAAGAGCGGGTCCCAAAGGAAGAAAAGGAAGATGTTATACTTGTAACAAGCTTGGTCACTATGCAAGAGAGTGCCCTAATAGAAGGGACTCTCTCCGAGTCGATGACAACAACAACTTCAGGGGGAATGGGAATCAAAGGAACAACAAGTTCAAAGGAAAAAGGAAGGTTCCCTCTGATCGAAATGGGAATGGAAATGGTCAACCTTTCAAGAGGTCAAGAAATTCCAGGTACGATGAATCTAATGTTGTTGATAAGAAAAATGAATATATTCTTATATCTTCCCTCTTTGTCGCATCTCCTTCCGACACTCTGGACAATTGGTTGATTGATAGTGGTGCGTCAAGGCACTTCACTGGATATAAGGAAGCCCTCTCTGATTTGATTGAAAATGATACTAATTTGGAGATTATCCTTGGAGACAATGCCACCTATCCTGTGAAAGGGATAGGGACTGTGACCCTTCATCTAAATCAAGGTCAAGTTCTTCGCTTGCAAGATGTGTTGTACATACTTGACTTGAAGAAGAATCTAGTGTCTATCTCGGCAATGGAAGACAAAGGATTCAAGGTGGAATTCATCGATGGAAAGGTACGTGTGTGGAAGAAGAACTTCAAAGAAGCATTCACTCTTGGTTTTAGAGTTGACACACTCTATCAGGTTGGATGAAGTCCGCTGGGGGCCATGACATGTGACACAACTCTTCAATCCGAGCTATGGCATCAGAGGTTTGCACACCTTCATTACAAAGCCCTTCCCGAAGCAAGAAAGGTGGTGAAAAGGATGCCCAATTTCAAAGATGATCATGAAGGTGTATGTCAGGGTTGTGTCGAAGGAAAGCATACAAGGGGACCATTCCCATCAAGTGTCACGAAGACATCTAATATTTTGCAATTGATACATTCTGATCTATCTCGTATGCTGCCCATAACATCCTTGGGAGGATGATTATATTATATCACATTTATAGATGACTTCTCCCGCAAGACTTGGATATATTGTTTGAAGAAGAAGGACAAAACATTCAAGTGGTTCCATACCTTCAAGGTCTCGGTTGAAAATCAAACATGGAAGAAGATCAAAATTTTGAGGACCAATAATGGAACCGAGTATGACTCAAATGAATTCAACAATTATTGCAGGGAAGCTTGCATTAAGAGGGAGACCACTACAGTGTATACTCCCGAACAAAATGGTGTTGCTGAAAAGATGAATATAACCATTTTGGAAGCTGCCCGTGCCATGCTTTATGACCAAGGTCTTCCGAAGTTCCTATGGGGAGAAGCTGCCAACACCTTTGTATATGTTCAAAATAGATGCCCACATTCTGCACTGGACTCCAAAACTCCCGAAGAAGTCTTCTCTGGTAAGAAGCTCGATGTGTTTCATTTTAGAGTTTTTGGAAGTCCTGTTTATTTTCATGTGCCGAAAGAAAAGAGAAGCAAGTTGGATGCTTCTGGGAAGAAGGGAACGTTTGTGGGCTATAGTGAAACCTCGAAGGCATATAGAATCTATGTGCCTGGTCAAAGAGAAGTGGAGATATGCCATGATGTCACCTTTGACGAAGATGCTGCCCTTAGGAAAGTCAGGGATCTTCCTATCTTAAAGGAAGACAAAGAAGAAGAAATTGGAAGGCAGGAAGAACCGAAGGATGAACCGATGCCCGATGTTGAAGGTCCAATGGATCCTATAGATCCACCTTCTTCAAATAAAAGAAGACCCTCATGGCTTAGAGAAACTCTCGAAGATGTTGAGGGACATATTGCTCCAAGGGGAACATTCTATGAAAGTAAGAAGCCGAATAGGTACTAAGGGTACCTAACATCCATGACTAATATTGTACAATTTGAGCCTGGAACTTTTGAAGAAGCCGTAAAGCATCAAGTTTGGAATGATCCTATGCACAAGGAATATGAGTCAATCATGAAGAATGATGTCTGGGATGTGGTCCCTAAACCAAAGGACAAATCTATTGTCACCTCGAAATGGCTCTACAAGATCAAGCATGGAGCCGATGGAAGCGCTGAAAAGTACAAGGCATGATTTGTTGCTCGAGGCTTCTCTCAAAAGGAAGGCATAGATTATGATGATATATTTGCACCTGTTGCCCGCTATACCTTCATACGATCAATCATTGCCTTGATGCAATGTAAGGATGGAGTCTCCATCAAATGGATGTGAAGACTGCCTTCTTACATGGTTCAATCAAGGAAGAGGTCTATGTGGAACAACCTCTGGGGTTCGAAGTTTGAGATAGAGACACATATGTGTGCAGGTTGAAGAAATCCCTCTATGGGTTGAAGCAAGCCCCTAGGGCTTGGTATGAGAGGATCGATAGCTACTTGATGAAGTTGGGCTTTACTCGAAGTGATGCTGATCCAAACCTTTATATTAAGGTTGATAATGACAAACTTCTCATTTTGGTTCTCTATGTGGATGATCTCTTCCTGATAGGTGCTGACCCTCTCATTCATCAATGTAAGAGGGAGCTAGCTTTCGAGTTCGAGATGAAGGACCTAGGACTGATGCACTACTTCGTAGGCTTGGAGGTCTGGAAAAAGCCAGGTGAGATTTGTCTTTCACAAGGAAAATATGTTGTGAAGCTGTTGGAGAGATTTGGGAAGTTGGAATGCAAGTCTCTGACTATTCCGATGGAACTCAACTCTAAGAAGTTGTGTGGAAGTGCTGTTGGGCCTGAGTTGGGAAATCTCACCGAGTATCGTCAACTCGGGGGGGCCTTGATGTTCTTAGTGAACTCACATCCGGACATATGTTTTGCAGTGAACACGTTGAGTCAATACATGGTCAAGCCTCATCACATTCACTGGATTGGTGCAAAGAATCTTTTGAGATATCTCTGGGGCACAATCAACCATGGGTTGAGATACACCGTCGGGAGTATGATGCTCCATGGATATACCGATGCCGATTGGACAGGTAGTGTGGTGGATCGTAAGAGCACATCTGGATGTTGCTTCACTCTAGGTTCTGCTTCGATCTCTTGGATGAGTAGGAAGCAACAATCGGTTGCTTTGAGCACCACCGAGGCCGAATACATTGCAACGAGTATGGCCTGTTGTGAAGCTGTTTGGTTGAGAAAGCTCTTCAGTGAGCTGTTTGGGCATGTGCTGGATACCACCATTATCCTTTGCGATAACCAAAGTGGGATTCGTCTTTCTGAGAATCCCCTGTTCCACGACCGATCCAAGCATATTGATATTAGGTGCCACTTTGTCCAGGACATGGTACAACGAGGCGCTGTAAGGCTCCATCACATTGGGACTGATAAGCAGGTCGCAGATATTCTCACGAAGCCCCTGGGGAAGGTCAAATTCTTAACCTTCCGTGAGAAGCTTGGTATTGTGGATAGACCCTATTTTGAGGGTCCCGCTGGAGTTGGACTATGAGCTCTAGGAGCTTCAGGGGGCATGGGGACAGCTACTTAGAGCTATAAGCAACCACAGGGCTAGGTTCACGTTACCTTGTTTGTGTGCTTCTTCCCCACCATTATGATATTGAGTTGGTTCACCCTCTTTTTGATCTATGCCCCACATGCATCCTACCCATGTAGTCCGGGACTCATAGGAAGTACCTCTCATCTGGCCAATGAGTTGGGAAATGAGGATAGAGACCATAGCATTACCAATGGACGCATCGGGTATTGCCATACTCTCTATGTCTAGGATGGGATGTGTCCAACAACTTGAACTGGGATCAAGTCTGAAAGAGGTTCTTACCTCTAAACTGACTTCAGGTCAGTATGTCTGGATGAGGTTTCTACCTCTAAACTGACTTTGGGTCAATGGAGAGTGACAAAGTCTTTTTGACTCACTCTCGATGATATTTTCATATTATTTCTTCTAAGTAGAGCAGAGCCAGCAAAGCAGAGACAACAAGATGACACAAGATTGCATGATGATAATATATGGTAGTACATGATGGTACTAGATGACAGGATTGCATAGGTGGACAGATGGAGTTCTTCCTAGTTGAGAGGTAGTGTTAAATTTGGCAACTAGGGCCAAACTCCATGTTGCATTGCTCACATGATGGAGATGATATTTTTGTTGGATTCCTCTTTCGAAGAGGTGCATGATTGATCTAAAGATCATCTTGTTTTGATGAGCAGAACTTGTATTTTGAATTTATTTGCCACACGTGCAAATTGTCAAGGTCAGCCAGAATTGTAATATAGGATCAGAAGCCCCAAAAGATGTGTCACATACCCACAATCATGGATATAAAAAGGAGAGACATGATGCTCATTTCATCATTCACTCATGTCACACATCTCTCTCTCATCTGATTGGTTCGTACAGCCTTAGAGGCTTCTCTCTCCTCCACACATGTGAAAACAGGAAGCTGAAGATTTCGGACTGGTTTAGGGCAAATCTGGACAGTGTTGACCAGCGTTGACTTTGGGTCAACCCACATCTTTTGACTGCATTTTTTGCTCAGAAAATCCGATCTTGGAAGGCTGCATTTGTAGGCACAGAAATCGAGGTCAAATGTTGACCTTTGACCACAACATTAATTGCAGTGTTGACTGGTTTGACTGCAGAATTTTGACTTCTGCGTTGACTGTTTTGTGAGCTGATTTTTGGGCTGTGTGTGACACTGAAGGAAGGCTGCATTTGACCAAATTTGACTGAACTTGATTGGAGGTTGAAGTGCTGGTTTGACCAGCAAAGACTTTGCTGGCTAGGGCATCTTGTTGACTGCTGTAAAAGACAATTTTCTCTCTCTCTGCTGTATAAGAAGAATAACAAGTTCTCTCTTGTATTGGCTTGCCTTCTGTCAATTTATTTTATGTTCTATCAGCATTTACTTTCAATGATTATGTGATTGCTAATCTGAAATTGAATTGGGCTAATAAGAAGTAAAATTGAAATAAATTGCTCTAAGCATAGAACATAACATGGTTAACTAAAATTAACATACCCCTAGGGCTCCAAGAGTCTTACTGCCATCCTGGGTATCAGTGTCACTGTCTAACTGGATCCCCCCCATGCATAGGGGAGAACCTCTTTTATACGCATATTTCCCCTCTATTTAATATTATAATATTATAATATAACCTTCTCATCAAGATGCCTTTACCTGCCGTGGAGTCTCAATCCCCCATATTCTTTTGTTTAATTCAATGTGGAGCCATTATGTGTTTATTAATATGCATAAGTTAAGCATATTTACCGCACCAAGCTTTCTAGCCTCATAGCATATAAAAGCATATCCATGCGGGCACACCGCCCCCCAACACATAGACACACATACACACGGATGTACCACCCCAAAGTGATTCTCGGCTCACAAGCCTAATTAATTATGTCTTGGCTCACCAGCCTAATAAATCACGATCTGCAGACCCATTGCATAGACACACCGGCCTTAACCATATCTATATCTTGGCCCACTGGCCTAGCATGTACTTACACACAGGGCATACAAATCTCAACAAGTTTCAAGCTCACCAACCTATTCCATATTCTGGCTCACCAGCCTAATGTTACACATACATTTGTATTATCATTCAAGAGGGTCCTGGTCGGTGGTGTTACAAGGGGGATTTTGGACAATTTTAACTTGATGTAGTACTGCAGAAAGCAGAATAAGTTTTGACTGAGACTATCTGGAAAACTTTGGGAGTAGGCACATGGCATGGATGGCAATTTTTCGGGAGAAGAAAAGGTGAATGAGAGAATGGAGATATATTTACAGTGGCATCAAGGAGAGGGTTGGGAGATCATAGAATGCAATTTTGGTCAGGAGTTGAATATCTTCAGGATGAAAACTAAGTAGAGCAAAATGGGAAGCTTTGGGCAAAGTTGTGAAGAAAATTTAGTTCAGTTAGACCGCATAGGACATGATTCTTTGGTTTATGTTTTCAAAAAAACTTCAATGAGTTAACTTTAGAGTGGGAACAAGAAGTGAAAATGCTTGAGTGGATGAGATAAATTAGAAACTTCACAATTGCAGAGAATTTGATTTCTGACTGGGGTTGGTAGCACATTTCTACCTGTTTGAATGATTAAAGCAAACTGCATTACTAATTAATGCTTGTAAGTTGTAGTCCAAAATGAACTGAATATTAATGTTTTAGGGCATCACTACTGACAATGATCTTTTGTCCTGCTGCTTTTTTTTTCGTACACTTACTGATGACATTTAGATTAAAGTGTAATGGTTTCTTCTGGTTTGAATAAACTTCAGTTTGATGTTCTTGTTTAGAGTACAGAATGATTGACTGAAATGGTTGGTCTTATGAAAGACTTGATTCTGTTTCACAGGTGGTGATTCCAAGACTTTGATTATTGTTAACGTGAATCCCAGCCATGCAGAAGTACAGGAGACAATATTGTCTCTTAATTTTGCTGCAAGAGCAAGAAATGTTGAACTAAGTCTCCGAAATCATGATACTATAAAGAAGTGGAGAGATGTGGTATGGTTTTAGACCGTGCCATCACTGGCATCAATGTCTTGCATTTTTTTATTTCTATGTCTATTTTTACTTTGTTTACATCCCTAAAATGTTGAATATTTAAATTTCATAAATGTTTTCTATTGTCTCACTTCGAGAAAGTGGAGGAACATGCTATAGTTTTTGATCATTCTTCCACCACCATCAATATCTTATGTTGTTTTCTTTATATGTTTATTTCTACTTTGTTTACTTTCTTTTTCCATGGTTTTTTTTTTTTATATTTTTCTTTTCAAGTGGAATTAAAAACATAAATATAAAATTTTTATTCACTTCATCATAGAGACGATATGCTTTGGAGATATTTGAGTACCCCAAGAAGATACATTTGTGACTCCTTGCACCGAGTTTGTTTCTTTGTTCCTTAGGTATCAAGGCATAATAGGTGGAACCAAAAACCCTGAGATGCCTCACCGAAAGAATGTGGCCATACCACATTTCATAGGGAGCCTTCTTTTTGAGAGCATTAGATGGACACCTATTCTTTATATACACAACACATAGAACTGCATCGACCTAAAACATCAACTTAACATTCTTGAAAAACATCATGTAATGTACCATATTTAAGATTGTCCTGTTGATTCTTTCAACTATTCCATTCTGTTGGTAATTATAAGGTACAGTTGTTTGATGTTTGATCCCATGTTGGTGAAGATAGTTTTCAAATTCATTTGATGTATATTCTTTTCCATTATTAGTTCGAATAGATCCAATATGAGATTGTGCATCATTTTTAATCCGTGCATGAAAGTTCTCGAATGTTTCAAAAGCTTCAGATTTGTTCTTCAATAAATAAACCCAACACATTCTGGTGTAGTCATCAATAAATGTCATCATATATTTATTACCATTTGCAGAAAGAGCAGGCATTGGTCCACATAAATCAGAATGAATGAGTTCAAGTTTTCTATGTGCTCTAGAATGAGAATCATGAAAACATTGTTTGCTGTGCTTTCCTAAGATACAAGTATCACATTGCTTAAGTTTCCTAGGAATTGTAGGAAAACCAGTAACCATTTTTCTTCAAAAAACGGAGGTTGTCATAGTTCAAGTGTCCAAATCTAGCATGCCATAAAGGACTTGATGGAAATGTACCTTCATCATAGTGAGAATTGTAAGAAAAGTTTTGTGCATGAGCAAAGGTTCCTTGTAACTTCAAAAGTCTTTTTTCTTCTATCCTAGTCATAACAAGTGAGTGATTTGATGCTTTTCTGGCCTCAACCTTGTTGGCGGATGTGGGTCAAAGACAACAAGTTTCTCCTCAACTCTGAGAGGTATAAAACATCATGTAAAAGAAATATGGAAGACTAGGTAGTTTGAGCTTGATGGTGCCAAACCTTGATGGTTTTAGTTTCTTTAGTTTTGACTTGTACTTAGAGTATCTTTGCTCCATCAACGATATCAGTGAATTCTTCAAAGAAATCTCTTCTGAAAGTCATGTGGCAAGTTGCTATTGAATCAAACAACCAAGCATCTTTCCATGAAGCAAGCGAAGCATTGAAGAAGTCTTCAGTTACTCCAATGTTGCAATGTGCCACTACATGCCACTACATAATGAACAGACTCAGGGTGCTTTTCGTTTTCCTTTGTCAATTGCTTTACCTTTTCCTTCATTTCTTTCCTGCTCAATTCTGTCCCAACGAAGCTTACATGTGGATGCATCATGTCCATCTCTATTGCATCGTATGCAAGGAAGATCGGACCTTTCTCCTTGGAAATGTTTATCCCCCCATGCCTCTAAAATTCTTCGTTCCTCTTCCTCTTTGGCCACTTCTTCCTCTAGAAGAATCTTATGCATGATTCTACTCTTTTTGTGCAAGGCACGTAACTTATTCAGTAGACTAAGGAGCTGCCTTCTTCCTAAAAATGTTCTCTCTCTCAACAAACTTTTTCTCAAGGGAGTCAAAGGTAATCTCCTTAAGGTTGCCACTTGCTTGCAATGACTTAAGATAATGTGAATAGGTGGGATATAGTGCCTTGAAATTAAATTTTGAGAGGAATATCTATTTGAACACCAGTGGATTTTATGTCATGCATAATAGATCTTACTTCTGATGTTAAGGCAAGGGGGTCATCATTTTTCAATTCAAGATTGAACAACTTGATCATCAATTGAACAACTTCAAGTTCAGAGTGTGAGTCATACAATTCCTTGAACTTATTTAAGGGTTCAAAAGCATTTGAAAATGGAGAAATATGGCGAATCACCTCTTCATTTACTGACGCTACAATCAAGGCATAGGCCTTACTGTTCTTGTTTTCACAAATGGCAAGCTCCTTGTCTGAAGTGGGATTTTCTGGTGCATTGTCTCCTTCTCCTTCACAAACTCCTTTCCACAACTCATTAAAAATGAGGGTGTGTTTTATCTTTCGGGACCACTCATGCTAGTTCTCTTTGCTAGTGAGAACTACACCCACTATGGAGATGAGTAAATGCATCATAAAAATTGATGTCTTCAAAAACTGACATGTCTTAAAAAATATTCAACTAAAAATATAGGCTCTCAATATACCTTCATGCCATATGACATAATGCCCACATATCATACTACATACCACATATCATCTTTATAAGAGGGCGCATGAATTGTTGTATGGTCAATATGTGAAAATTCCAAACCCTGGATCTGAAATCCTACTGCAGCAAACTGAATTAACTTCTCCTACTTTTAAATTACATTAACAAGTTATTTACAAATTTCTTCTGTAAATAATGAAGCAACCTTCACTTAATTAAAATAATATGGGAAACAAGGAATTGAGCAAAAGAAAAGCATCACACAGGACACCGTTGTTTTTGGACAAATGTTCTCGGAAAAATCCAATGCGGGAAAACCAGTGCAACAGATCTAAGGGTTTTATTCTTAAGCAACATTTATATCTGAATACAATCTTGAATGCCTTGTTGGCTATCTAGTACAAAGAATATCACTTGGTAGAAGAGACACAAATTGTGAGATTACCTCACTCTGCAAGTCTTGGCTGATCTGGTAGCTGAACTGACAAAACCACAACACCCTCTGCGCTGCCTCTGCGCAGTAATTGCGTAGGACTGCATGGGGATCTTTGATGGACTGTGTCACCTCCTCTGCTGAATCACGCAGCCCTCAGAAATCTCGATTCCAGCCCTCTCGGCTCGTAACTTCGATCTCTTAGCTGAAACTCAGAATTTTGCTCGGAATTCTGTGCTGCTTCTGTGTGTGGCCTTCGTGGCCCTGCATCACCCTCTCTGGGTGTTGCGTCACCCTCTATGGGCACTACGCTGCTTCCTCTGCCTCTCTGTTGAGTATTCTTGGCCCTGGAGAAGATCCTCTGACCAAAACTTTCTCCTCCCCTCAACTGTGTGAGAATCCCTCGATCAAAGTTTTCCTTTGAGCACTGCTCACTTTAGAAAATTCGATTTCTTGATCTCTCGGTGTGTTTTTCCAAATGACCCTAAAGTTTTCTTTACAGTCTTCTCATTGAGACTTCAACGACCGAGATTAGATCTCCAATCAACGACTGAGATTACATTTTGACTTGATCTGCTTTTTCTAGAAGTTACACCCACAGTTTAGATTAATACCTATTAATTATTTTAATTTCCTAAGCTTAGACTTAGGGTCTCATTAAAAATAATTAATTTCTTAAATAAAACCGTCTCTGGGTGGAATTTTCCAAAACGATTTCTGGGTCATCTGGAATACATGTGTCTAAGTCTCTCCACAACGTTTGAGACTTAGATCACATCCGATGCTACCCCAAATCAACACTCCCTCTTAGCAAGGAATGTGTTCTACCAAATACGCCCTGCTACACACTGCTCTGACTCTGAAGCATCTCCCTTTGCACTGCTGATGTATGACATGATGTCCACCAACTACTGCGTTGTTGTTGCAACTGTACTGATGCTGACCTTGCCACGATCAACACTGCATCCGTACTGCAACTCCGTCTCAAATGCATTTTTGCTGCTAGCACTGCCACTGCTAACTCTGCACTGCAACTCAGTTGTTGAGAGAAGCAACTGAAAAACATCCATGAATCTGAATAAGTGTTCAGGATGCATCTCGATGCTGAACCTCATAATCCTGCTAGTCCCACGCTGTCTCTCTGAAGCCATGCACTATTGTTGCTTCTGCACTGCGTCCCTCTGCTCTGTTGCAACTCTGCTTTGCGCTGCTAACTACTGCATCTGTCGCTCCAACACTCCTTTGCACTACTGAAACTCCTCCAACCTACTACTCTGATCTTTGGGCACCCGTAGCAAGGTCATGATCCAAGAGGTGTCCACTCCTCAAGGATCCTGCCCAATTGAAGTTCTTGCGAACTTACCGTTTAATGTCGTCCCATTTCCGTCTTGGAGATGCGTGGGCACTCATGGCATACTCATCCTCCTCGTTCTTTGCGGATGCAGCCTTCGGATCATGCTTCTCGTCTTTGTCCTTTTTCTTCAAAGGACACTGCGTTGCGTAGTGACCAAGTTCACCACACTTGAAGCATTTTATCTTCGAGACGTCCTTCTTCCGTCTCCGCTGCTTCTGCTGCCCCTTGGATGCAAGGGTTGCATTTTCCTCCTCCTTTGTCTTCGACCCACTGCCACTATTGATGTCAAGTTTGCACTTGACTAGGTCCCTCCTTAGCTGTTCTTGCTGATGAGCAACCCACATCTCTTCCCAGCTTGGCAAGGTTGCTCTGCCCAGGATACTCTGGACAAAAACCTTCCATTCTTCAGTGACTGCATTAAGAGCCAGTCTCACCATTGCTGTAGGAGAAGGGGTGGACCTGATGATTGCTAGTTGATCATGAGTTTCCTGAAGCCTAGTCAGGAACGAAACAATGCACTCCCCTCTTTGCATCTGCACCATCCTCAGTTTTTGCTCTAAGTACATCTTCCGCTGCTCGAAAGCTCCTTCATACAGTGCTGCCAAGGCTTCCCACATCTGCCTAGCTGTGTCCTTGCCGACATGTGGGACACTATGTGATCTTTGACTCCATCTAAGAGCAACCTTTTAGCCTTCGCCATATCAGAATTGTACTTCTTTAGCGGATCTGGATCTGCAGGGACAACTACCGTACTTGTCACGAAAAGCTTGAGATCGTATTCATCTAGAAGGCATGTAATTCTTGCCTTCAAGATCACGTAGTTGGAGGCTCCCTCCAACCAGTCCTGATCTCGAAGCCCGTGAGCTGCCATGGGCATCAAGAATGTCGAATCTACTCCTTGTTCTTCCTCCTCTGCGCAACACTGGACTGGCTTACGCACTCCTTGCTGGAGCTTGTAGATCTGCCACCCAAATCACAAAGAAATGGAATTCCGCGGCTAGGAACTCACCGAGGAAGAAAATTCCCCCACTGCGCTTCTCCTTTCTCTTCTGACGACTTTTTGGCCAACAAAAATTTCCTGCAGAAAAATTATGTCCCACCAGCTCTGCGCTGCTCCCTGTGGCTCGACAAAATCTCGATTTGGAAGTCCTATCTCTTTGTCGACTCACTTAGAGAGAGACTTTCCGCGAAACTTCAACCCTTCTGGCCTGGACTGCGCAATCCCTTTAGGTATTCGAATTGCTGCTTTCTGCAGCTATTCGGCCTCCTATTCAGCGTTGGCTTTGCTCTTCCTGTTTCACCTGCAACGCTCTGATACCATGTGAAAATTCCAAGTCCTAGATTTGGAATCCTACTGCAACAAATTGAATTAACTTCTACTTGTAAATTACATTAACAAGTTATTTACAGATTTCTTCTGTAAATACTGAAGCAACCTTCACTTAATTAAATTAATATGCGAAACAAGGAATTGAGCAGAAGAAAAACATCACACAAGACACCGTTGTTTTTGGACAAATGTCCATGGAAAAACCCAATGCGGGAAAACCGATGCAGTAGATGTGAGGGTTTTATTATTAAGCAACAGTTATATTTGAATACAATCTTTGGATGCCTTGTTGGCTATCCAGTACAAAGAATATCACTTGGTAGAAGAAAGATAAATTGTGAGATTAGCTCACTCTGCAAGTCTCGACAGATCCAATAGTTGAACTGACGAAACCTCAACACCCTCTGCGTTGCCTCTGCGCAGTAAATGTGTGGTCCTGGGTGGGCACCTCTAATCCTCTGCGTCACCTCCTCTGCTGAATCGTTTAGCCCACAGAAATCTCGATTCCGACCCTCCCGGCTCAGAACTTTGATCTCCTAGCTTAAACTCAGACTTGTGCTCGGAATACTGCACTTCCTCTGCGTGTGGCCTTCGTGGCCTTGCGTCACCCTCTCAAGGTGCTGCGTCACCCTATTTGAGCACTGCGCTGCTTCCTTTGCGTCTTTCTCTGCCTCCCTGCTGAGTATTCTTAACCCCAGAGAAGATCCTCCGACCAAAACTGTCTCCGCCCCTCAACTGCGTGAGAATCCCTCGTTCAAAGTTTTCCTTTGAGCATTGCTCACTTCAGAAAATTTGATCTCTTGATCTCTCGGTGTGTTTTTCCAAATGACCCTCAAGTCTTCTTTAGTCTTCTCGTTGAGAGTTCAACGACCGAGATTAGATCTCCAATCAACAACTAAGATTACATTTTGACTTGATCTGCTTTTTCTAGAAGTTACACCCATAGTTAGATTAATACCCATTAATTATTTTAATTTCCTAAGTTTAGACTTAGGGTGTTAATTTTGGGCAACTAGGTCCAAACTCCATGTTGTACTGCTCAAATGACGATGCCAATATTTTTATTGGATTCTTCTTTCGGAGAGGTGCAAGATTGATTTAAAAATCATCTTGATCGAATGAGCAGAACATTTATTATGAATTTATTCCGCTTATGTGCAAGGTCGGCCAGATTTGTAATGTAGGCTTGAGAGCCCAGTAGATGTGTCATACACCCTCATAGATGGATATAAATTGGAGAGACTTGGAGGTCATCATCTCATCACACACATTCCTCATGATTTGATTGGTTCGTTTAGCCTAGAAGATGCTTCTCTCTCTCCCACGTGTAAATATGGATGCCATAAATCTGGATAATGTCGGAAATGGATGCTGTAAATCTGGATGCTGTAAATTTGGATGATGCTGGAAATGGATGTCGTAAATCTGAATGATGTTGGAAATGGATGCCATAAATTTGGATGCCGTAAATATGGATGATGCTGTAAATTTGGATGCCGGAAATCTGGATGTGGGATTCTTTTGTTGAATTATGTTGACATTTGATGAGTTGTCTTTGAGCGCTGTGTGTGTGACACTTGGAGGGTTGGTTGACCTGAGAAAGAATTTGCTGGTTGAATCATCTTGTTGACTACCGTAATGCACACTATTCTACATGTTTGCTGGACAAGAAGATATGTAAATCCGATCTATTTTATTGGCTTGTCTTCTGTTGATCTATTGGTATGTTCTATCATCATTTTACTTTCATGTTTATGTGATTGCTATATTATATCGGGCCCTAGAAGATTGAAGTAAATTTGCATTAAGCATTGAACATTCTGTCTATCCAAAATTTACATGGTTTCAGAGCTGAGGTGAAGACAAAGCCCAAGATAGTGTGAAAAGAAATCACCGAAGAAGAAGTCTTGTCAAGGACCAATGGTCTGATGATAAGTTGACTGACAAGTCTAATTATCATGCATGGAAGATGTCCTTGGATTTGGCATTAGAAGATCAAGATGTCATGGACTATGTGCAGGGGAAGATTCATGAGCCTCCATCATATTTTATGAGGCTCACAGAAATCAGGAATGATCTCCTTGCCATAAGAGAAGAAGTAGTTTATCGAGAGCTCGTCCTCATTGCTCTTGGAGGACTTCCCTGAGACTGGAGGAAGAACTTCAAGGAAGCTCTCACTATTGGTTTTAGAGTTGATACACTCTACCAGGTTGGAGGAAGTCCATTAGGGGCTATGTCATGTGATACAACTCGTCAAACTGAGTTATGGCATCAGAGGTTTGGATACCTTCATTACAAAGCCCTTCCCGAAGCAAGGAAGGTGTTGTCTGGGATGCCCGAATTCAAGAATGATCACGAAGGCGTATGTCAGGGCTGTGCCGAAGGAAAGCATACAAGGGGATTTTTCCCCTCAAGTGTCACAAAGAAGATCAAGATTTTGAGGACCGATGATGGCACTGAATATGAGTCAAATGAGTTCAATGACTTTTGCAGAGGAGCTGGAATTAAGAGGGAGACCATGACCGTGTATACTCCTGAGAAAAATGGCATTGTTGAAAGAAAAAATAGGACCATTGTGGAAGCTGCCCGTGCCATGCTATGTGACCAAGGTCTTCCGATGTTTTTATGGGGATAAGCTGCGAACATTGTTGCGTACGTACAAAATCGATGCCCGCATTTCGCTCTGGACTCCAAAACTCCTGAAGAGGTTTTCTCTGGTAAGAAACCTGATGTTTCTCATTTTAGAGTTTTTGGTTGTCCTGTTTACTTTCATGTGTCGAAAGAGAAGAGAAGCAAGTTGAATGCTTCTGGAAAGAAGGGCATGTTTGTGGGCTATAGTGAAACTTCGAAGGCATATAGAATCTATGTGCCTGGTCAAAGAGAAGTGGAGATATGCCACAATGTCACCTTCAATGAAGACGCTTCCCTTAGGAAAGTGATAAACCTTCCTAGCTCCAAGGAAGACAATGATGAAAGAACAGGGAAGCAAGAAGAGTCGAAGGATGAGATGATGCCCGATGTTGAAGGACCGATGGACCCTATTGATCCACCTCCTTCAATGAAGAGAAGATCCTCATGGCTCAAGGATACTCTCGCGAATGCCGAGAGACATATGGCCCCAAGGGGGACATTCTGTGAAAGCAAGAAGCCGAATAGATACCAAGGGTATCTAGCAGCCATGAGTACTATCGTACAATCTGAGCCTGGATCATTTGAAGAAGCCGTAAAGCATCAAGTTTGGAAGGATGCTATGCATGAAGAGTACGAGTCCATTATGAAGAATGATGTATGGGATGTGGTCCCGAGACCGGAGGACAAAGCTATTGTCACCTCAAAATGGCTCTATAAGATCAAGCATGGATCTGATGGTAGTGCTGAAAAGTACAAGGCAAGATTCATTGCCCAAGGCTTCTCTCAAAAGGAAGGCATAAATTATGATGATATATTTGCACCTGTGGCCCGCTATACCACCATCCAATCTACTATTGCCCTTGCTGTAACGCAAGGATGGAGTCTCCATCAGATTGATGTGAAGACCGCTTTTCTGCATGGTTCGATAAAGGAAGAGGTGTATGTGGAGCAACCTCTGGGGTTCGAAGTCCAGGATAGAGACTCTCATGTATGCAGGTTGAAGAAAGCCCTCTATGCGTTGAAGCAAGCCCCCACGGCTTGATACGAGAGGATAGATAGCTACTTGATGAAGTTGGGCTTCACTCGAAGTAATGCTGATCTGAACCTTTACTTCAAGGTTGATAGAGAAAAGCCTCTCATTTTGGTTCTCTATGTGGACAATCTCTTCCTGACAGGTGCTGACCCTCTCATTCATCAGTGTAAGAGGGAACTCGCTTCCAAGTTTGAGATGAACGACCTAGGACTGATGCATTACTTCCTAGGCTTAGAGGTCTTGGAGAGACCTGGCGAGATTTTCCTCTCTCAAGGAAAATATATTGTGAAGTTGCTGGAGAGATTTGGTATGGTGGACTGTAAGTCCGTGTCGACACCGATGGAACTCAACTTCAAGAAGTTGTGTGGAAATGCTGTTGGGCCCACATTGGGAAATCCTACCGAGTATCGTCAACTCGTAGGAGCATTGATGTTCTTAGTGAACTCTCGTCAGACATATGTTTTGCAGTGAACACTTTGAGTCAACACATGGTTGATCTTCATCACATTCACTGGGTTGGTGCCAAGAATCTATTGAGATATCTTTGGGGCACGATAAACCATGGGCTGAGATTCATTGTCGGGAGTTTGAGACCCCATGGATATACTGATGCTGATTGGGCTGGCATTGTGGTGGATTGCAAGAGCACATCTGGAATGTGCTTCACACTTGGTCCTGTTTCGATATCTTGGATGAGAAGGAAGCAAAAGTCAATGGCTTTGAGCACCACTGAGGCTGAATACATTGTAGTGAGTATGGCCTGTTGTGAAGCTATTTGGTTGCGAAAGCTCTTCAGTGAGATGTTCGAGCATGGACTAGATACCATCGTTATCCTTTGTGATAACCAGAGTGGGATTCGTTTGTCAGAGAATCCCGTGTTCCACGATTGATCCAAGCATATTGATATCAGGTACCATTTTATCCAAGATGTGGTACGGCGAGGCGCCGTAAGGCTCGATCATATAGGAACTGATGAGCAGGTCACGGATATTCTCATTAAGCCCTTGGGGAAGGTCGATATTCTCACTAAGCCCTTGGGGAAGGTCAAGTTCCTAACCTTTCGTGAGAATGTTGGAATCGTGGAACGATCCTATTCTGAGGGTCCTGTTGGACGATGAGCTCTGGGAGCTCCAGGGGGCTTTGGGGATAGCTTCTTGGAGCTATAAGCAACCACAAGGCTAGGCTTGCCGAACCTTGTTGGTGTGCTTCCGCCCTACCGTGATGATATTGAGTTGGTTCACCTCTCTTTGATTTGTGCCCCGTATGCATCCTACCCATGGAATTTTAGACTCATGGGAAGTACCTCTCATCTTGGCCAATGAGGTGGGAAATGTGGATAGAGACCAATAGCAAGACCGATGGATGCATCGAAAATTGCTGTACTCTCTATGTCTAGGATGGAACATGTCTAACCACTTGATCTAGGATCAAGTCCAAGTGAGGTTTTGGACCTCCAACAGACTTTGGGTCAGTTAAACTAATTTCGGGTTAGTATGAGACTCCCTTGAGTCCTATAGTGGTTTCGGACCTCTGAGATGACTTCGAGTCAGCCGGGAGTGATGTCTTTGTGACTCACCGTTTGAAATAAAGAAGCAAGCAAAGCAAGTTATGGCGGGATGATGCACGATGTTTGGATGGCACTGGTGGATGGAGTTCTCCCTATTTGAGAGGGAGTGTTAATTATGGGCAACTAGGTCCAAACTCCATGTTGTACTGCTCAGATGATGATGCCGATATTTTTTTTGGATTCCTCTTTCGCAGAGGTGCAAGATTGATCTAAAGATCATGTTGATCGGATGAGCAGAACATTTATTTTGAATTTATTCCACTTATGTGCAAGGTCGGCTAGATTTGTAATGTAAGCTTGAGAGCCCAACAAATGTGTCACACACCCTCACAAATGGATATAAATTGGGGATACTTGGAGGTCATCATCTCATCACACACATTCCTCTTGATCTGATTGGTTCGTTCAACCTAGAAGATGCTTCTCTTTCTCCCACGTGTAAATATGGATGATGCCGGAAATGGATGCCGTAAATCTGGATGTCGTAAATCTGAATGATGCCGGAAATGGATGTTGTAGATTTGGATGCTGTAATTATGGATGATGCCGTAAATTTGGATGCTGGAAATATGGATGCCAGAAATCTATGTGGGATTCTTTTGTTGAGTTATGTTGACTTTTGATGAGCTGTCTTTGAGGGCTGTGTGTGTGACACTTGGAGGGTTGGCTGACCTAAGAAAGACTTTGCTGGTTGAAGCATCCCATTGACTGCCGTAAAGCACAGTATTCTACATCTTTGCTGGACAAGAAGATATGTAAATCTAATCTATTTTATTGGCTTGTCTTTTGTTGATCTATTGGTATGTTCTATCAACATTTTGCTTTCATGTTTATGTGATTGCTATATTGTATCGGGCCCTAGAAGATTGAAGTAAATTTGCATTAAGCATAGAACATTCTGTCTATCCAAAATTTACATAGGGTCACATTTAAAATAATCAATTTATTAAATAAAACCGTCTCTGGGTGGAATTTCCCAAAACAATTTCTGGGTTATCTGAATACATGTGTCTAAGCCTCTCCACAAAGTTTGAGACTTAGAGCACATCCGATGCTACCGCAAATCAACACAATATATATGATATATATACCGTAGTGTTTATAAAAACACATTAAAGCACTCCAAATAACATATCATAATACACCCCTCAACACTTTAAAAAGGAACTCAACGTATTTCATAAGTTTATTTCATATCCCATCATCTCATACCATTCATACACTCGATTGTTCATTTAATATATGTGCCATGTAAAGGATTATAAGGTATGTGCCATATATGTATTTAATATATGTGCCTTGTAAACGATTATAAGGTATGTGCTATCGCTATACACTCTTCACATTATTCAAGACACATGTGGGGTAGGTTCCAATGCAAAGTTTTTGTACCAATCAAGGAGTTCATAGCTCCAGAATAATCATTCAATGCAGCACCATACACACAATCCAAGCAAACATCGGAATGAAACAACCATCAGTCAACAAACAAGCCACGACAGTCCATCAATAGCGGTCTTCCAGCAAAGACAACAAAAAATCATCACTTGGGCTTGTATTCCAGCCCACGCCTTCACAGCGACACCACTTAGGCACCACCACCACGCTGAGCAGCCAAGTCGAGTTCCCCACCCAACGTACAATGTAAATGCACCAACCAGGAATTAAAAATCGAATGGAAGATACTTGCTCTTAATTAATGAATCGACCAACGTATATATAAACTCAACCAACAAACTTCTTGGTGCCATTCTTTATCAAAGCATCATATTCTTTCTACATCGCTTCTTTCCATTCGTCATGAGAAGTGACTTATTTGAAGGAAGTTGGTTCAAAATATGTAGAAAAATTCAGTTCACAATCATAAGAAACATCCATATCAATAGGTGAATCATAATCGTCTAGTTTACCTCCATTCTGTCTGGTTGAGCTTCTTGTTCCTGCCTTTACAAACTCATTAGGACGAACATTTTCAAGTGTCTTTGTCAGCGATTTTTGAGGACTCTTCTGAGATGGCCCAGACTGCTCAGTTGACTGAGATGGGGCTGAATCAATATTTAGTCTCCCAATTGTGTCAATCACATCACTCAAAGTGTCATCAGTGGCTGGAGCTTCATGCGGGGGAGAGAGTTCTTCAGAAGAAGATTCCACATATCGATCCAGTATAGGAATCCCCCTTCAAGATGTGGAATTTCATTATCAAACTCTTGAAAATACTTTGCATGTACGAATCTATCCAAGCGATCAAGCTGCCACTCAACAACATTGTCAATGTTGGAAGATTCAAGAAAGATTACATCTCTAGATATTATAAAATTTTTATTCACTTCATCATAGAGACTATATGCTTTGGAGGTATTTGAGTACCGCAAGAAGATACATATGTGGCTCCTTGCATCAAGTTTGATTCTTTGTTCCTTAGGTATCAAGGCATAACAGGTGGAAACAAAAATCCTGAGATGCCTCCCCGAAGGAATGTGGCCATACCACATTTCATCGGGAGTCTTGTTTTTTATAGCATTAGATGGACACCTATTCTTTATATACGCAACACATAGAACTGCATCAACCTAAAACATCAACTTAACATTCTTGAAGAACATCATGGAACGTACCATATTTATGATTGTCCTGTTCATTCATTCAACTATTTTGTTCTGTTGGGGATTATAAGGCACGATTGTTTGATGTTTGATCCCATGTTGGCGAAGATATTTTTAAAATTTATTTGATGTATATTCTTTTCCATTATTAGTTAGAATAGATCCAATATGAGATTGTGTATCATTTTCAATCCATGCATGAAAGTTCTTGAATGTTTCAAAAGCTTCAGATTTGTTCTTTAATAAATTACCCAACACATTCGGGTGTAGTCATCAATAAATGTCATCATATATTTATTACCATTTGCTGAAGGAGAAGGCATTGGTCCACATAAATCATAATGAATGAGTTCAAGTTTTCTATGTGCTTGGGAATGAGAATCATGAAAATACTGTTAGTTGTGCTTTCCGAAGATACAAGCATCACATTGCTTAAGTTTCCTAGGAATTGTAGGAAAACTAGTAACACCATTTTTCTTCAACAAAGAGAGGCTGTTATAGTTCAAGTGTCCAAATCTAGCATGCCATAAAGGACTTGATAGAAATGTACCTTCCTCATAGTGAGAATTGTATGAAAAGTTTTGTGCACGAGCAGAGGATCCTTGCAGCTTCAAAAGTCTTTCTTCTTCTATCCCAGTCATTACAAGTGAGTGATCTGATGCTTTTTTGACCTCAACCTTGCCATCAAATATGTGAATGGAGTGTCCTTGCTGGTGGATGTGGATCAAAGGCAACGAGTTTCTCCTCAACTCCGGGAGGTATAGAACATCATGTAGAAGAAAGTCTGGAAGACTAGGCAGTTTGAGCCTGATGGTGCCAAGCCTTGATGGCTTTAGCTTGACTTGTCTGCAAAGTATACTGCTCCATCAACATTATTAGTTAATTCTTCAAAGAAATCTCTTTTGAAAGTCATGTGGCACCTGAATCAACCAACCAAGTATCTTGTAGAAGATTGTAGCTAGGTTTAGTCTTCATAATTTATATTTATTGTACTTATCAAAAGAATTAAAGAAAAAGTATTTATATTATCATTCGATATTTATGTTATTATTAAATGACTTATTAAAGCATCGGTTTCATGCTTGGTTCATATTTAGTATAAGGTCTCCATTGTGGACTTCTAGGTTGTGAAAATTCCTGAATCTACTTAACAGAAATTTCTATTGCAGAAATCTCGTTTACTTCTTCTACTTGTGTTTTTACATTTACAAGTTATTTTAAGAAATATTCTGAAAACAACGAAGTAAACACACTGCAGATCTACACATACATACAGATCAAGTATTGAAGAATTAAGCACACATGACCAAGGACACACAAGATTTTTCGGACAAAAGTCCCCGAAAAAATCCAATGCGGGAAAACCGGTGCAATAGCTCTTGAGGGTTTTATTATTATGCAGAATTCTGAATAAGGGCACTAGTAGTGGTTTGCCCAACAGAGAAAATCTCGACAAATGTACCTCTATCACTCGGAGACAGATAATATGGATGATTCAGCTGAGGATGAGAAACCCCAAAGGTGTCTACGCAGTCACTGTGTCACCCTTCAGTGTGGCTGCATCACCCCTTCTGGATCTACTGAAAACGAGCCCTATCTGGCCCACTGGAAGCCCAGCGCGGCATTTTCCAGCTCTACGTCAACCCCTCTTGTTCTGCGTCACCCCTCCGGGGCTGCGTGAGGCTCTGCGCTGCCTCTGCATGAGCTTGGCTGGGCTGCGTCACCCTTGCTGGGTCTCTGCGCTGCTCTAGTATGGATCTGCCTCTCTGCCAATGTATTCTCGGCCTCAGATCTGAAATTCCATTGCCGATCTGCCCCTCGCTACACTGCAAGCTCACTCGAAAATTTTCAGCAAACCGTGCCCCAGACTTTCAACTTAACTCAAGTATTGCCACTTTGTGTGTGTTCTCCAACTGACCCCAAGCCTTGCTTTAATACTTTTCTCATTGAACAATCAACGACTGTGATCTAATCTCTAATCAATGGCTAAGATTAGAAAATACTTGATCCTCGTCACTTAAGACATTCTCACCCACATGTTTAAATTAATTCCCTTAAATTATTTAATTTCCCTAAGTTAGAATTAGGGATTCCATTAAAAATAATTAATTATTGGAATAACTTAGGATCTGGGTGGAATTTCTCCAAACGATTTTTGGGTCTTGGAGATCTCATGTGTTCTAGCGCCTCCACAAAGTTTTGGAGCTAGAGCAAATCTGATTCTACCCAAAAATCAACATAGGTTAGTCATTACAGATTTATATTGACCCTTCTTGGGCTTTTGAATCATGTAATTAGGTTTATTTTTTGAGTCAGAAATGGTTTAGAAGCCCTCCACATCAAGTCGGCCTTAGGAGATCAAGTCGGCCTCAAAGGGAGAAATTCGAACTCATCTGGAGCCTATAAAAGCAAGGAGATTGAATTCATTTGCACAATCACTTCTCAAGCAAGTTCGATATTTATTGCATCAAGGGAAAAAGTGTGAAGTGGAAGGAAGAGGCAGGAAGAAGTGCGAGTTGGGTCTAGAAGCAAGAGGAAGAGAAAATCGAAAATTTGGTGAAGGAATCTCTGCATTTCGTGCGCTCTCTTGGGAGATCGAAGTCTTCTAAGGTTTGATGCAGCTGCTGCTGATGAATCTGCTGCCTATTCGAAGCTGCTAGAGGACAAGTTGCTGTTGCTGATGGGTTGATGATCTGGAAGGCTAACTTGTTATGGAGGGAAAGTTTGGCTCATGTCTAGGGTGAGGAGTCTCAAGGAATACTATTGAAAGGACGATTTATCTTGACTGGATTTTCCCCTCGAGGGGGGTTTTGCCCTGGCATAATGCCTATATGTTATGTCTCTTGTTTTTGATCTTCATACACATATAATATGGTAATTGTTTGATGAGAGATAAGATGATAAAGAAGTAAAAGATGCCAACACATTCACAAGTAATTATCAAGATCGAAGAATCAAACCCTAATATAACTGCATTGATTCTTCAACTTGGTATCAGAGCTAAGGTCAGGAAGGATCAGAGATCACTCTGTTGGCATGGATTCTCCCTCTTTGATGGACCTTATAAGGATGGGTATCAACACTATTAGAAGATGGATCGAGAAGTTCATCCATTACTTATTCATCAAAGTCAAAAGTCAAGGACTGTTTTCTGCCCTTACTGGATCTCTCCATGATGACAATGCATGGATAATTGATAGTGGAGCATCAAGGCACATGACAGGAGAAAGTAAACAACTACACACACTATCTAGGGAATCATTCTCTCATGTAGTTGAATTGGGTGACAATAAAAGCTATGCTGTGAAAGGCTCGAGATCAACCTCACTAGAATAGGAAAGTGGAACAAAGCTTTCTATTTTTTGTTTAGAAGATAAAGGAGAAAGAATTGCTTTTGTTGCTGGAAAAGTATTGGTCTGGGGCAAAGACTCTAGCATTGAGAAAGCTAGAGTTATTGGAGTTCGTGATGGAAGTTTGTATAGGGTTACTACACCATCTCCTCAAGCTTTAGTTCATATGGAAATTAGTCCTATTGAGTTATGGCATAAAAGATATGGTTATCTACACTATAGAGACATTCCCACTCTTAACCAATTGGTTAATGGAATCCCCAATAGAAAGGAAGATCATGAAGGTGTGTGCAAGGGATGTTCTTTTGGAAAGCATACAAGAAAGCCATTTCCAAATAGTGAAACTAGGGCCAAAGAAATTTTGGATCTTATTCACTTTGATGTGTGTGGGCCCATGTCTAATAAATCTCTTGGAGATCATCTTTATTATGTGACTTTCATAGATGATCATTCTAGAAAGACATGGATCTATCTTCTCAAGAAAAAGGACGAAGTATTTGAAAAATTCAAGGAATTTTGAGCTGAAGTGGAAAACCTCACCGAAAGAAAGATAAAGACTCTAAGATCCGACAATGGTGGGGAATACACTTCCAAGGAACTGATTGAATATTGCAAGAAAGCAAGAATTAAGAGGGAGCTTATTGTTCCCTACTATCCCGAACAACATGGAGTCACTGAAAGAAGGAATAGGTCTATTGAAGAAGGCATTAAGACAATGCTACTTGATCAAGGCCTACCAAAATTCTTATGGGGAGAAGCAGTCATGACAGCCGTGTACATACAAAATAGAAGTCCCCATAGAAGTCTCTGTTGATATTTTGGGGTAGCATCGGATGTGCTCTAGCTCTGAAATTTTGTGGAGGAGCTGGAGTACATGAGATCTCCAAGACCCAGAAAGCGTTTGGAGAAATTCCATCTGGTTTGATAGTTATTTGTAATATTCCCAATTAGCAGCAGCTAATTAGAAATATTAATTTTGATCAATTTTGCCTTATATAATTAAATTATAAATAAAAGTGAGTAGAGGGGGACATAACTCACTCTAAAAATAAAGTGCACTCCCTAGTAGACACAACGTTGTAACTTAAGTGAGCCAAGGGGGGCCAAGAGACCACGTAGACACATGGAGGGACTACGCTGGTTGGGTTGAGCACGTGGCGAAGGGAGGCTACGTTGGAGGAGGTGGACTTTCGGGTTTGAGAGAGGCCAATGCTATAAGAGAGAGGAGAGCCTCCTCATTTTGGTCATTCTGTTGTTGATGATATTGAGCTAGACGTTTTGTCTTCTTGAGCATGCTGGCTGTTTAGCCTGTCTGCAGCACTGTTTAGTGCATTGAGTGTCTCCGGTCGGAGATCTCGCCCTTAGCCCCGGGGGACTTCGAGTGCCTGCTCGGGCAAGGTTATTTCTTCAGTATTTTGTGAGAGGTTTTGGTGTTTGGGTTTGTTGCGGAGCTGGGCTTTCATAGAGACTGCGCAGTCACTGGGAGAGAGGACGCAGTCCATTTTGGAGGTGCTCTGGATCGGGATTTCTGCAGGAGATTGAGCCGAGATTTTGAGCAGAGGATCAGCCTTTGCCTGTGGGAGGATTTTGGTGGAGTTTGAGGCGGTGTTTCAGTCATTTCCATTTAGCCTCTGTGCAGAGCCTTGGAGGCCAGCGTAATTCCCCAAGGGGGTGTTTTCTGGAGGTTTTCGGGGGTCGGCCATTTTTGATATGGTTTCTGGGTTTTGTCGAGATTGGTGAGTAGAGGATTGCAGATTTTCAGCTCATTCCGGCAAGGGGATCAGCCCCTAGACTTCAGTCCATTCCAGCAGTAGCAGTTACACGGTAGTTTTTTAGCAGCTGGGACGCAGTTCAGAGAGCAACCATTTCCTGTATATTCTGAGAGTATTTCTTCACTTGGCTTGAGCAAGTTTAGGTGCCATCACTCTGATCACCTATTGTACTTAATTGTATTTCTCAGTTAAATAAAATGGCTTAGCATTTCCTCTCTATATTTCTGGGTGAGTTGCGTATATTTTGTCTATGTTATTATATGTCTGTTGCACTGTTATTCTTATATATTCTTGAGCATTCTAGTTCTATACCACTTGGTGTGTTTATCTTTCACTCTTAGACAGAGTCTGGAAAGGGCCAGGTAGCCTCCGGATCTCGTCCTCTTTCTAGAGGCGGTATATTCGGTAAATGCCCTCCCAGTCTATCTCTGGTTGGAGTTTGCCGTGTTTTAGAGATATCCCCGAAACGGGATATTACATTATTCAAATAATTAACCTTTTTAATTAAGGATCCTAAGTCCAACTTAGGAAAATTAAAAGATTAAAGTGAATTAAATTTAACACGTGATGAGAATGATCTAAGTGACGGGGATCAAGCAGCGTCTAATCTTAGTTGTTGATTAGAGATTACATCACAGCCATTGGTTTGCCAACGAGAAAAGTATAAGAGAAGGGCTTGGGGTCATTTGGAGAATACACACATTGGTAGAACACTGAAGTTAAACTGAAATTCTAGGGCGTGGTTTGCTAAGAATTTCAGAGAGAGTTTGTAGTGTAGCGATGGGCAGTATTGGCGAGGGATTCTGATCCAAGGCCAAGGACACAACAACGACAGAGAGGCAACATATCCAACAGTGCAAAGGCCAGCCAAAGCTACATAGTTCAGCTAGAGCATAGTCAGGGGCAGCGCAAAGGTAGCAGAAGCCCTTCAGGTGTGACATAGGCCAAGTCAGGGCAGTGCAGGGGCAGCGTAAGCCCAAAGAGGGTGACGTAGACCCTTCCAGAGCAGTGCAAAGGCTGATGCAGGCCCTTCCAGAGCAGCATAGAGGGCTGAGGAGCAACGCTGGGGTTTCCGGTGGGCCAGAAAGGGCTCGAGTTCTGTAAATCCCGTTTGAGGGTGTGAATCAACCATATTTTTTGTCTCTGAGTGAAAGAGGTATTACTGCTGTGATTTTCTTTGTAGGGCCAACCATGTCTGGTGCCCAAAAATTGTTGTATTCAGATTTTGCATAATAATAAAACCCTCCAGAGCTAGTTGCATCGATTTTCCCACATTGGGTTTTTCCGGGGACATTTGTCCAAAAAATCAGTGTGTCACTTTGTCATATGTGCGTTATATTCAGTAAATGATCTGTATGTGTAGGCTGCTATTTGTGTTTACTTAGCTGTTTTTCTGAATATTCAGATTAATAACTTGTATAAATAATCAAGTAGAAGAAGTGAATCAATAGTTAATAGTAGGGTTTCTTAGATTAAGAAATTTTCACATGGTATCAGAGCATTGCAGATCAAGTTGAATCTCCAGCAAAACGGCTAAAGAATTTTTTGCTGCAGAGTGGCAGCTGAAGCAGCAGAGATCTGGAGAGGGCAATGCACCACTAGGAGGATGCAGTCCTAGCAGACGCCACACAGGGGCTGACACAGTTCCAACTGAGTGACGTAGAGGCAGTGCAGAGCCTTCTAGAGTGACGCAGGAGCAACTTGCACTGCGCAGTCGCTGCGCCGAGCCAGTCTGCTCTCCAGAGGCCAGACAGAGGGACGCAGTCCATTTTCGAGTTGTTGTGTAGAGTTGCCATAGTTCGGAAGCAGAGCTTCAGATCTTTAGAATTTGCTGGCGTGGTGGAGGTTCTGCCGGTGTAGAATTGTGCCTAGCTAAGTTGACAAAGAGCAGGAGGAGAACAACTTGCTCAACAGATTTTTGCCAAAGAAATCTGAGGATTGATCAGGAGGGTGATTGAAGAAGGCTGATTTAGAGGATTTGGCAGATTTATGAGGAGGGATATTAGTTGTTAGAGGGAGCAATTACTATAGAGGGTGCCTTTTCGCCAAGGACCCTAGATCCGGGCCACTGTTGAGGTAGAAACAACAACAGGGAGAGGAATATCTGTTTCGATTGATTATTTCTGAGCTAGATGGCGTCGTACAGACTGAGTGATCAGGATAGGTTGGACGACTTGTCCAACTTTGCTATCTGGAAGGCTAGAATCTTGATGGTCCTGGAGGCATACACGTTACGGGAGCATGCTGAGAGCATCTTGGCTACACCAACCGATGCTGCTCTTCTCGCGAAGCATAATGAAGTAGAGGTGCATGCTAAGTGCTTCATCACGGACGGGGTCAAGGATCATGTGGTCCCACGCATAGCCGAGAAGAAGATGACCAATGCCATATGGACAACGTTAACCGCTATGTATCAAAGGAAATCTGTCTAGAAGAAGATGTTTCTAGAGAACCAGATGATGTTATTTTTGATAAAAAAGGGAGAGGAAATCAATCCTTTCCTCTTCAGGTTGCAGTCAATTCAGGATCATCTGATTGCCATGGGGGTCAAGGTGGAGGATGATGTCATGGTGAGGACTACTCTAAATGTAGTCATAGATGAGTGGGAAACGTTTGTCCAAAGTATCTTGGGTAGACAGGACCTCCCAAGCTGGGACAACATGTGGGCTATCCTCCGACAAGAGGAAATCCGTCGGATGACCAAAAGACAAGCCAACACTGGATCTAGCAAAGTGAAGGAGGAAGAGGAAGATGCAACCCATGCATCCAAGAAGTAGTAAGGGAAGAAGAAGAGGGATCTGTTGCTTCAGCTGTGGTGAACTTGGACACTTCACCACCACTTGTCCTCTAAGGAAGAAGGACAAGGAAGCTAAATCCAAGGCTGCGGCAACTAAAGAAGTCGATGGCTCCGATGATGATGTGGCCTTGAGCGCAAATGTACATTGAGAGAAGAGGTGGGGCGACATTGATCTGTAGAGCAGCTACAGATAGAGGTAGGATCCTTGAGTAGCCCAGCTCTTGGATCACATATGTGCTACAGGAGCCTTAAGACAGTAGCGGGGATGACTGGAGAAGTAGGGTGCAGAGGATCACATTGACGCAGAGGGCAGAGATGGGACGCTGTAGAGGGAGCAATGCAGTGCAGAGGCAACAAGAGTGCATAAGGGATGATGGGACTTCAACAACACTGGGGATGCAATGCTTACACAGTGCAGAGCAGTGGCTTCAGGAGGACAACACAGAGCAGCAGCGAAGGGAGCTTTAGTGATGAGATGTAGCCCTACTGACTTGTCTGTTAGTATTTGTGCAGGGGTCCTTCAGTTGCTTATTTCTCAGCAACTGAGTTGCAGTGCAGTAGTTGGCAGCACAATGCAACAATTTGAGAGGGAGCTACAGTACATATGTGACAGTGACTGTGGCAGAGTCATGGGCAACAATACAGAGAGCAGCAACAATGCAGTGTTGGAGGGTAGCAGGCCAAGCATCAACGCGAAGACCGATGCTAGAGATCAGGGCAGTACTTCGGTGTGGAAGTATTGCTAGAGCACATTTCTCGCTAAGAGGGAGTGTTGAGATTTAGGGGTAGCATCAGATGTGCTCTAGCTCCGAAATTTTGTGGAGGAGTTGGAGTCCATGAGATCTCCAAGACCCAGAAAGCGTTTGGAGAAATTTCATCTTGTTTGATAGTTATTCAAATAATTAATCTTTTTAAGTAAGGACCCTAAGTCTAACTTAGGAAAATTAAAAGATTAAAGTGAATTAAATTAAACATGTGATGAGAATGATCTAAGTGACGTGGATAAAGCAACTTCTATTCTTAGCCGTTGATTAGAGATTAGATCACGGCCGTTGGTTTGCCAACGAGAAAAGTATAAGAGAAGGGCTTAGGGTCAGTTGGAAAATACACACATTGGTAGAGCATTGAAGCTAAGCAAAAACTTTGGGGCGCGGTTTGCTAAGAATTTCAAATAGAGTTTGTCGTGCAGTGAGGGGCAGTGTTGGCAAGGGATTCTAATCCAAGGCCAAGAATACAACAGCAGGAGAGAGGCAGCATATCCAGCAGCGCAGAGGCTAACCAAAGATACATAGTTCAAACAGAGCCTAGTCAGGGGCAGCAGGAGCCCTTCAGGGGTGTCACAGGCCCAATCAAGGCAGCGTAGGGGCAACGTATGCCCAAAGAGGGTGATTTCGGCCCTTCCAGAGCAGCGCAAAGGCTGAAGCAGGCCAGAAAGGCTGACGCAGAGGGCTGAGGAGCAGTGTTGTGGTTTCCAGTGGGCTAGCAAGGGCTCGAGTTCTGTAAATCGCGTTTGAGGGTGTGAATCAGCCATATTTTCTGTCTCCGAGTGAAAGAGGTATTACTGCCGTGATTTTCTCTGTAGGGCCAATCATGTCTGGTGCCCATAAATTGTTGTATTCATATTCTACATAATAATAAAATCCTCCAGAGCCAGCTGCACCGGTTTTCCCGCATTGGGTTTTTCCAGTGACATTTGTCCGAAAAATCTGTGTCACTTTGTCACATGTGCATTATATTCAATAAATGATCTGTATGTGTAGGCTGCTATTTGTGTTTACTTCGCTGTTTTTCTGAATATTCAGATTAATAACTTGTATAAATAATCAAGTAGAAGAAGTAAATCAATAGTTAGCAGTAGGGTTTCTTAGATTAAGGAATTTTCACAGTCTCAAGAATATAACTCCTGAAGAAGTATTTACAAGAAAGAAGTTGAGTGTGGATCACCTCTGAATCTTTGGAAGCCTTGCCTACATCCATGTTCCAAAGGACAAGCTAAAGAAGCTGGATTCTACAAGCATCAAAGGAATATTCGTTAGATATAGTCTCTCCTCAAGGCATATAGAATCTACATCAAAGAAAGAAGGCAAATCGAAGTAAGCAAAGATGTTATTTTTGATGAGAGTCAAGCCTACAAGAAGTCCAAAGATATTCCCATAGATTCCGATTACGAAGAATCTCGTATATTTGAAGAAGAATAACCACATCAAGAAGATCCTCTTTCAAATCAAGAAGAAGAAGGACCGTGTGAGCCTATTCAACCTGTGATCATTTCGACCACAAGGAAAAGGCCAAATTGGTTAAAATCTACACTACACGATGCCGAAGGACATGAAGCTCCCATAAGAACCTTCAGGGAAAGTAAAAGACCGAAAAGATACTCTGGCTATGCTGCATACATGACAAAGCTCATTCAAGCTGAACCATCTACATTTGAAGAGGCTATTCAATAGGATGTCTGGAAGAAGGCGATGCAAGAAGAATACCGATCTATTATGAAGAATGGGGTTTGGGAAATGGTTCCTAGCCCTAGTGACAAATCAGTTGTCACATCCAAATGGATCTACAAAATCAAGCACGTTGTTGATGGAAACATAGACAAGTACCAAGCAAGGTTCGTTGCAAGGGGCTTCTCTCAAAAGGAAGGAACAAATTATGAAGAAACCTCTGCACCTACAACAAGGTATACTACCATTAGATCTTTGGTTTCATTGGCTGCTACAATGGATTGGAGTATCCATCAAATGGATGTGAAGACCACATTTCTAAATGGGACCATTGATGAGGAAGTATACATAGAACAACCCAAAGGCTTCGAAGTAAATAGCAGGGACTGTCACGTCTGCAAACTCAATAAAGCCCTATATGGCTTGAAGCAAGCTCCTAGGGCATGGTATGTGAAAATGGATGCATATCTCCTAAGAAATTGTTCGTGAAGGGTACTGCTGATCCAAATCTTTACATCAAGGTCGTGAATAATGAGCCCGTCATTATTCTACTATATGTGGATGGTCTATTTATCACAGGTGTGGAGCAAAGAATTGAAGAATGTAAGAAGATGTTGGCAGCTGAATTTGAGATGAAGGATCTAGGACTCATGCATTACTACCTTGGTCTTGAAGTATGGCAGAAATCTGGGGAGATATAATTGGGGAAAGGAAAGTACATCATCAAGATATTGTAGAAATTTGAAATGATGGACTCCAAGCCCATGACTACTCTTATGATCACCAATCTCAAGAAGTTACAAGGTTCTAACTCAAGTCTCATGGATCCTACCTCTTATCGACAGTTGGTGGGCTCCCTATTGTATCTGGTAAACACTAGGCCAGATATATGTTATGCAGTGAACATCCTTAGTCAATTTCAGTTGGAACCTCGTCATGGACATTGGATACTAAACACATTAAGATATCTTTGTGGTACTATACAGCACTGCCTTAAATACAAGAGTAAGGAATTCAATCTTGGCTTCTCAGATTTTGACTGGGGTGGTAGTGAGTTCGATGGAAGAAGTACTACTGGTGGATTCTTCAGCCTGGGGCATGCTATGGTATCATGGATAAGTAGAAAGCAAGGTCCCGTTGCTGTAAGTAGTGTTGAAGCTCAATATGTAGATGCATGTGAAGTACGGAAGGAAGCTGTATGGTTAAGGAAGCTTTTGACAAACTTGTTCAAGAGTTCTCTAAGTCCTACTATAATCAATTGTGATAATCAAAGCTGCATCAAGATGTTTGGAGATCCCGTGTTTCATTCTAGGAGGAAGCACATCAACAACAAGTTCCACTTCATGAGGAACTTGGTATAGGATGGAGTTGTAAACAGATGAACAGGTAGCAGACATACTGACGAAGGCTCTTCCTTACAAGAATTTTGAATATTTAAGAGACAATCTTGGTCTGGTAAATATTGCTAATTGTATTGATGATAATGGTTTGGAAGAGATATGTGGAGGCTTTGCGAGTGAAGCATTGCCTGGAAAGACATCAGGCCGACACATTATGTTGATGTCTGGCAGGGAGGGTGGCATCGGGTGGATGTGCACCTAGTTCCCTGGGTTGGTGGTTAGTAAGTAAGCCTGATGCTACCTATAGAGGCTGAAAGCTTTAGTCCACCTTAGTCCCAATTGGATAGATTGCCTTGGTCAGGAATCTAGTCCATGGCATTACGGTGCCTAAAATTCTTTATAGTTTCACATAGTTTGAGATCTTCCCATTGTATATTATGAATACCTCCCTAGTTAAGGGGGAGTGTTGAAGATTGTAACTAGGTTCGGTCTTCATAATTTATATTTATTGTACTTATCAAAATAATTAAAGAAAATGAATTTATATTATCATTTGACATTTATTTTATTATTAAATGACTTATTAAAGCATGGGTTTCATGCTTGGGTCATATTTAGTATAAGGTCCCCATTGTGGACTTCTAGGTTAGTCATTACAGATTTATATTGACCCTTCTTGGGCTTTTGAATCATGTAATTAGGTTTATTTTTGAGTAAAAAATGGTTTAGAAGCCCTCCACATCAAGTGGACCTTAAGGAGATCAAGTTGGCCTCAAAGGGAGAAATTCGAACTCATCTGGAGCCTATAAAAGCAAGCAGATCGAATTCATTTGCACCATCATTTCTCAAGCAAGTTTGATATTTACTGCTTCAAGGGAAAATGTGTGAAGTGGAAGGAAGAGGCAGAAAGAAGTGCAAGTTGGGTTTAGAAGCAAGAGGAAGAGAAAATCGAAATATTGATGAAGGAATCTTTGCATTTCATGCCCTCTCTTGGGAGATCGAAGTCTTCTAAGGTTTGATGCTGTTGCTGAATCTGCTGCCTAGTCGAAGTTGCTGGAGGACAAATTGTTGCTGTTGCTGGGTTGAAGATCTGGAAGGCTGACTTGGTGTGGAGGGAAAGTTTGGCTCATGTCTAGGGTGAAGAGTCTTAAAGAATACTATTCAAAGGAAGAATTATCTTGAATGGGTTTTCCCCTCGAGGGGGGTTTCCCCTGGCATAGTGCCTATATCTTGTGTATCTTGTTTTTGATCTTCATACACTCATAATATGGTAATTGCTTGATGAAAGATAACATATTAAAGAAGTAAAAGAAGCCAACACATTCACAAGTAATTCTCAAGATCGAAGAATCAAACCCTAATATGGCTGCATTGATTCTTCAACACATCTTTCCATGAAGCAAGCGAAGCATTGAATAAGTCTTTAGTTACTCCAATGTTGCAATGTGCCACTACATAATGAGCGGACTCGGGTGCTTTTCCTTTCCCTTTGTTAGTTGCTTTACCCTTTACTTCATTTCTTTCCTGCTCAATTCTGTCCCAAGGAAGCTTACATGTGGATGCATCATGTCCATCTCTATTGCGTCGTATCCAAGAAAGATCAAACCTTTCTCCTTGGAAATGTTTTCGCCCGTTGCCTCTAAAATTCTTCCTTCCTCTTCCTCTTCGGCCACCTCTTCCTCTAGAAGAATATTGTGCGTGATTATTCTCTTTTTGTGCAAGGCACACAACTTATTCAGTAGACTGAGGAGTTGTCTTCTTCTGAAAAACCTTCTCTCTCTTAGCAAACTTCTTCTCAAGGGAGTCAAAGGTAATCTCCTTAAGGTTTCCACTTGCTTGCAATGACTCAAGATAATGTGAATATGTGGGATATAGATGCTTGACGTAAGCTATGAGAGGAATATCTACTATTTCAACACCAGTGGCTTTATTTCATGCATATTGGATCTTACTTTTGATGTAAGGCAAGGGGGTCATCATTTTTCAATTCAAGATTGAATAACTTGATCATTAATTGAACAACTTGATCATTAATTGAACAACTTCAATTTCAGTGTGTGACTCATACAATTCCTTCAACTTATTTAAGGCTGCAAAAGAATTTGAAAATGGAGAAATATGGCGACTCACCTCTTCATTTACTGATGCTGCAATCAAGGCACATGCCTTACTGTCCAAAAGAAATAACACACATAGGACACCATTGTTTTTGGAAAAATGTACCTGGAAAAACCCAATGTGGGAAAATTTGATGTAGCAGATCCGAGGGTTTAATTATTAAACAACAATTATATCTGAATGTCTTACCAGACAATTCAGTTACAGAGAATACTAACAGAGAAAAAATAGTGAGAATACCTCACTTTGCGAGTCTTAGCTGATCTGGCAGCCGAACTGACGAAACCCCAGCAACCTCTATGCTGCCTCTTCGCAGTAGTTGCGTGGGCCTACATGGGGATTACTCTGGAACTATGTCACCTCCTCTGCATGATCTTTCAACCCTCAGGAAACTTGATCCCAGCCCTCCCGACTCAAAATCTCGATTTCCCTGCTGAATTCGGATTTTAACTCGGAAACGCTGCGTTGCCTCTGCGTGTGGCCTGCGTGGCCCTGCTGTGAAAATTTCTGAATGCAGTTATGCAAAAATCCTACTGTAGTATCATGGCTTACTTCTCCTACTTGATTAATTTATACAAGTTATCTTCAGAAATAATATTCAGAAAATACCGAAGTAAACACAACTAACAACCTACACATGCAAATCATTTATTGAATATTACGCTCATTCAAACAAAGTGACACACTGATTTTTGGACATAAGTCCCTGGAAAAACCCAATGCGGGAAAACCGGTGCAACAGATATGAGGGTTTATTATTATTAAGTAGATTCTGAGTACAACAAATTTGGTTCACCCGACAGAGAAAAAATAGATTTGCAGCTAACCTTCTGTTCTGAGACCAAAATTCTGACTGATCCACACACTCAAATGGGATTTACAAGACTCAGCCTGGATCTGGCCTTAGAAACCATAGCGCTGCCCCTGAAGCCCCAGCGTCAGCCTTGCTAGGCTCTATGTGCCTCTGCGCTGCTCAGAAAGGGATTGCGTAACCCTAGAGTGGGTGACGCAGTGGTTATGCTTCCTTTAGAGGCCTCTGCGTAACTGTGGAAGCCTTCAGAAGCTGCAGCGCTACCCCTCCTGGGCCTGCGTAGCGGCTAAAGCCTCTGCGTTGCGCAGCTGCTGCTGCTACCCTTGTTCCTCTGCGCTGTCCCTGAAAGCTGCCCCTTTGCCTCTTGTTGACTCTTGGCTCCGGGATCAGATCATCCCCTCAGCCAATACTACCCCTGGTTGCAGAAAACTCGTCTGGAAATTCTTAGCAAACACTGCCTTAGAATTCCAGCTTAGTTTCTCAGCTTTGCATCTATGTGTCACACCCTAACTGACCCTCAAGCCTTTCTCATATACTTTTTCGTTGAACACATCAATGAACGAGATTAAAACACTCATCAACGACTGAGATTAAAAGACTGCTTGGTCTACATCATTTAGAACATTTCAGCACATGTGTTAATTAATTCCCTTTAATTATTTAATTTCCCTAAGTTTAGACTTAGGGAATACATTAAAATAATTAATTATTTGAATAACTTTAACACCAGATTAAATTTCTCCAAATGCTTTTGGGTTTTGGAGTGGACGTTTTCTTAGCCCCTCCACAAAGTTTCAGGGCTAGAGCACACCTGATGCTACCCCAACTACACAAAATCTCAACACTCCCTCTTAGCATGGAGTGTGCTCTAGTAATACATCCACACCATGTATCGCAAGATCTTGGAATTGGTTTCTGTGCTATTGATGCTTGGCTTGCTGCCTTCCATCTACTGCACTGCTGCTCTCTGTACTGCTGCCCATGTCACTGCCACTGACACTGCGACTCCCTCTCAAATTGCTGCATCATGCTGCCCATAGCACTGCCATTGCTAATTGCTGCACTGCAACTCAGTTGCCGAGAAGTAAGCAAGTGAAGGACTCTTGCCCAATCGTTGACAGACAAGTCAGGCTGCATCCCATCACTGAAGCTCCCTTGGCTCCTGATTTACGTTGTCCTCTTGAAGCCACTGCACTGCTACAGCTCTGCACTGCATGAGCACAACCTCTGTGCACTGCTGCCTCCACGCAACTGCTGCCTATGCATTAAGCTGCTCCCTCTTCAGCTCTCCCCTCTGCTTCATTGTGACCTTCTGCAACCATCTCTCGACTCATCTCGCTATCGTCTTAATGCTCCCGTAGCTTGTATGTGATCCAAGAGGAGGGCTGACTCAAGGATCCCGCCACCCTGATTTGTAGTTGCTCTACAGATCCATGTCACCCCACGTATTCTCTCGAGGCACATGAGCACTCATGGCTTCATCATCATTAGAGCCATCATCCTTTGTTGTTGCAGCCTTGGAATCAGAAGATCCTTTGTTCTTCTTCGTAGGACAAGTGCTGGCGAAGTGTCCAAGTTCGCCATAGTTAAAGCACCTCACCTTGGAAGGGTCCCTCTTCTTCTTCCCTTGCTGCTTTCGTTCCTTTGATGCAAGTGCTGCATCCTCCTACTCTTCTTTCTTCACTCTGGCTGATCCGCTTCTGCCGCTTTGCCTCTTGGTGATTCTCCTGATTTCCTCCTAACGGAGGAGTGCCCACATGTATACCCATGATGGTAACGCTGCCCTGCCCAAAATGATTTGGACAAACGTTTCCCATTCTTCAGAGACTGCATTTAGGGCAGTCCTCACTAGGAGCCCCTCATGCGGATTTGCACCCATGGCAATCAGTTGATCTCGGATAGTCTGAAGTCTGAATAGGAATGGATCTATCTCCTCACCCTTCATCATCTGGAACAACCACATTTGATTCTCCAGAATTATCCTTCTTTGGACAAAGCCTCCCTAATACATCGTGTCCAATGCTACCCACATCTCATTTGCCGTATTCTTGCCGGCAATATGAGGCACGACATGGTCTTTGACTCCGTCCATGATCAAACGCTTAGTTCGTGCTTGATTTTCCTCGTACTTCTTTAGAGGATCTGCATCGATTGGCACAACTAGGACTTTCTTTGCATGATCTTTGAGGCCATACTCATCCAGAACTGACAGGATTGTGGTCCTCCAGAGAACGAAGTTGGACATGCCGTCCAACCTATCTTGATCTCTCAATCCATATTGCGCCATTTGCTCAGATCTGTCAGAACAGATACTCCTCTCCCTCTTTCTGTTGCAATACTCAACAAAAAATGCTGGATCTGGGTTTCTTGGTGATTTGGAAACCCTCTATAGTAACTGCTCCCTCCGACAACTGATTTCGCTCCTGGAAATCTTCACCCAAACATAATTAAACAGTACTTTGCGATCCCCCCTGATCGAAACTCAAATCTGTTTGGCTCAGATTTGCTGAGTGACAATCTTCCTCCCGCTCTTTGTTGACTTAGGCACAATTATGCACCGACAGAATCTCCACCACTCCAGCATTGCTGAAGATCTAAAGCACTGCTTCCGGATCTTGGCAAAACTTCTCTGCAATAGGAAGAATGACTGGACTCGTCCCATTGACTGGCCCAACATAGCCCAACGCTGCTTAGAAGTAGATTGCGTAACCCCAGACTGGGTGACGCAGTCCTTACGCTAGCCTGGGAAGGCTCTGCGTAAACTTGATGGCCTTTTATAGCTACAGCGTTACCCCTTCCTGGGTCTGTGTTCTCCTGCTGCCAATTTGCCTGTTCCGGATCCCTGCTGCTTTTGCTGCTATCCTGCAGAAAAAATATTCTTCAGCTGATTTGCTGGAGATTCAGCTTGATCTGCTATCGCTTTGATATCATGTGAAAATTTCTAAACACAGTTATGCAGAAATCCTATAGTAGTATCATGGTTTACTTCTCCTACTTGATTGAGTTATACAAGTTATCTTCAAAAATAATATTCAGAAAATAACGAAGTAAAGACAACTAACAACTTGCACATGCATATCATTTATTGAATATCACGCTCATTCAAACAAAGTGACACACTAATTTTTGGATGTAAGTCCCCGGAAAAACTCAATGCGGGAAAACCGGTGCATCTGATATGTGTGTTTATTATTATTAAGTAGATTATGAGTACAAAAAATCTAGGCACCAAATCTGGTACACCTGACAAAGAAAAAATAGATCATTAGCTAAACTACTGTTTTGAGACCAAAATTCTGAATGATCCACAGCCTCAAACGAGATTTACAAGACTCAACCCGGATCTGCCCATGGAAACCCCAACGCTGCCCCTGAAGCCCCAACGTCAACCCTGCTAGCCTCTATGTGCCTCTGCGTTGCTCAGAAGGGGACTGCGTAACCCTAGAGTGGGTGACGTAGTCCTTAAACTGCCTCCGGAGGCCTCTGCATAAGTGTGGAAGCCTTTAGAAGCTACAGTGCTGCCCCTCCTTGCCTTGCGTAGCGGCTGAAGCCTCTGCTTTGTGCAACTGCTGCTGCTGCCCTTTTTCCTCTGCGCTGTCCCTGAAAGTTGCCCCTCTGCCTCTTGCTGACTCTTGGCTCCGGGATCAGATCATCCCCTCAGCTAATACTACCCCTCGCTGCAGAAAAACTCCTCCGGAAATTCTTAGCAAACCCTGCCCTAGAATTCCAGCTTAGTTTCTCAGCTCTGCATCTGTGTGTCACACCCCAACTGACCCTCAACCCTTTCTCTTATACTTTTTCGTTGAACACATTAATGGCCGAGATTAAAACTCTCATCAACGACTGAGATTAAAAGACTGTTTGATCCGTGTCATTTAGAATATTTCAACACATGTGTTAATTAATTCACTCTAATTATTTAATTTCCCTAAGTTTAGACTTAGGGAATCCATTAAGATAATTAATTATTTGAATAACTTTAACACTAGATGAAATTTCTCCAAACACTTTCTGGGTTTTGGAGTGGTTGTGTTTCTTAGCCCCTCCTCAAAGTTTCAGGGCTAGAGCACACCCGATGCTACCCCAACTACACAAAATCTCAACACCTGCGTCACCCCTTCTGGGTGCTGCGTCACCCTCTCTGGGCTTTGCGCTGCTTCCTCTGCGTCTTTCTCTGCCTCTCTGTTGATGATCCTTGGCCCCGGAGAAGATCCTCTTGCCAAAACTGTCTCTGCCCCTCAACTGCGTAAAGAATCTCTAGATCTGGTTTTCCTCTAAGCACTGCTCACTTCAAAAAATTTGATCACTTGATCCTTTCGGTGTCTCTTCCAAATGACCCTCAAGCCTTCCTTTATAGTCTTCTCGTTGAGACTTCAACGACCGAGATTAGATCTTCAATAAATGGCTAAGATTACATTTAGACTTGATCTTCTTTTTCTAGAAGTTTCACCCACAGTTTAAATTAATATTTTAATTTCCTAAGTTAGACTTAGGGTCCTCATTAAAAATAATTAATTTATCAAATAAAACTGTTTTCGGCTGGAATTTCCCGAAAGAATTTCTGGGTTATGTGGAATACATGTGTCTTAGCCTCTCCACAAAGTTTGAGACTTAGAGCACATCTGATGCTACCACAAATCAACACTCCCTCTTAGCGAGGAATGTGCTCTAGCAAATATGCCTTGCTGCACACTACTCTGACTCTGAAGCATCTCCCTCTATGTTGCTGATGTCTGACATGCTGTCCACCAACCAATGCGCTGCTGCTGACCCTGCCACGATCAACACTGGATATGTATTGCAACTCCCTCTCGAATGTTGCATCTGCTGCTAGCACTGCCACCGCTAGCTCTCCACTGCAACTTAGTTGCTGAGAGAAGCAATTGAAAAACATCCAAAAATTTTGAACATGCGTTTAGGATGCATCTTGATCTTGAAACTTTGACTGTTGCTAGACCCACGCTGTCCCTTTGAAGCACTACTCTGTTGCTGCTCTGCATTTCGTCCCTCTGCACTGCTGCAACTCTACTCTGCGTTGCTCAGATTCTGGTGTTGCTAACCATTGCATCTATCGCTTTTGCACTCCTCTGCACCACTGAAAACTCCTCTAGCCTGCTACTGCTGATCTTGGGCATAGCATGGTCATGATCCAAGAGGTGGACTCCTCAAGGATCCTGCCGAACTGAAGTTCTTGCAAACTTATAACTCAATGTCACCTCATCTCCCTATTGGAGATGCGTGGGCACTCATGGCATACTCATCCTCCTCGATTTTTGCCGATGCAGCCTTCGGATCGTGCTTCTCGTCCTTCCTTTTTTTTTCGAAGGACATTGGGTAGTGTAGTGACCAAGTTCACCACACCTGAAGCACTTTATCTTCGAGACGTCTTTCTTACGTCTCTGCTGGTCCTGCTGTCCCCTGGATGCAAGGGCTGTGTTTTCTTCTTCCTCCTGCTTAATCTTCAATCCACTGCCACTGTTGCCATCAAGTTTACACTTGACCAATTCCCTCCCTAGCTCTTCTTGCTGAAGAGCAACCAACATCTCTTCCCAGCCCGACAAGGTTGCTCTACCCAGGATGTTCTCGAAGAACACTTGCCATTCTTCAGAGACTGTGTTAAGAGCCAGTCTCACCATTGTTGTAAGAGAAGGGGTGCCCCCCACTGCTGCTAGCTGATCATGGATTTCCTGAAGTTTCGACAGGAACAGAACAATACGCTCCCCTTTCTGCATCTGCATCATCCTCAGTTTCTGCTCTAAGTATATCTTTCGCTATTCTGAAGAGCCTTCATACAACGTTGCCAAGGCTTCCCACATATGCCTGGCTGTGTCCTTGCCAGCTATATGGGATACAGTATGATCTTTGACTCCATCAAGGATCAACCTTTTGGCCTTCACCATATCAGCCGTGTACTTCTTCAGTAGATCTAAATTTGCGGGGACAACTACCGTACTCGTCACAAAAAGCTTGAGATCGTACTCATATAGAAGTCATGCGATTCTTTCCTTCCGAATCACGTAGTTGGAGGATCCGTCCAACCGGTCTTGATCTCTAAGCCTATGAGCTGCCATGGCCATCAAGAAAAATGTCAAATCAGCTCCTCTTCTTCTCCCTCTGCACAACATTGGTTGGCTTACGCACTCCTTCTGGAGTTTGTAGATATGCCACTCGGATCTGCTGCTCAGATCTTTGAAAAATGAAATTCCACGGTTAGGAACTTCCCGAGGAAGAAAATTCCCCCACTGTGCTTCTGCTTCCTCTTTTGACAACTTTTTGCCCAACAAAACAAATTCTGCTTGCAGAAAACTGCTTCCCACAAGCTCTGCGCTGTTGCCTCTGGCTTGACAAAATTCCGATTTGGAAGCCCTTCCTCTCTGTCGAGTCACTTAGAGAGAGACTTTCTTGGAAATTTCAACCTTCCAGGCTTGGACTGTGCAATCCCTCTGGGGATTCGAACTGCTGCTTTCTGCAGCTATTCAGCCTCCTTCTCAGCATTGGATCTGCTCTTCTTGTTTCACCTACAACGCTCTACAAGCTCTGATACTATGTGAAAATTCCAAGTCCTAGATCTGGAGTCCTACTGCAACAAATTGAATTACTTTTGCTACTTGTAAATTACATTAACAAGTTATTTTGAAGATTACTTCTGAAAACATTGAAGCAATTACTGAAGCAACCTTCACTTAATTAATTTAGATGCGGAAACAGGAAACTGAGCAAAAAGAAATAACACACACAGGACACCGTTGTTTTTGGACAAATGTCCCCGGTAAAACCTAATGCGGGAAAATCAGTGCGACAAATCTGAGGGTTTTATTATTACGAAGAAGTTTATCTGTATACATCTCTGAATGTTTCACTAGACAATTCAGTTACAAAGAATGCTGGTAGAGAAAAAATAGTGAGAATACGTCACTCTGCAAGTCCCAACTGATCCGGTAGCTGAACTGAAGAAACTCCAGCGCCCTTTGCGTAGTAGTTGCGTGCGGATTGCTCTGGAACTGCGTCACCTCCTCTGCGTGATCTTTCAGCCCTCAGGAAACTTGATCCCAACCATCTCAGCTCAAAATCTCGATTTCCCAGCTGAATTCGGACTGTAACTCGGAAACATTTGCGCTGCATCTGCATGACCCTGTGTCACCCCTTCTGGGTATTGTATCACCCTCTCTGGGCTCTACGCTGCTTCCTCTGCGTATATCTCTGTCTCTCTGCTGATGATCCTTGGCCCCAGAGAAGATCCTCTTGCCAAAACTATCTCTGCCCCTCAACTGCGTGAAGAATCTCTAGATCTGGTTTTCCTCTAAGCACTGCTCACTTCAAAAAATTTGATCACTTGATCCTTTCAGTGTCTCTTCCAAATGACCCTCAAGCCTTCCTTTATAGTCTTCTCGTTGAGACTTCAACGACCGAGATTAGATCTTCAATAAATGGCTTAGATTACATTTAGACTTGATTTGCTTTTTCTAGAAGTTTCACCCACTGTTTAATTTAATACCCATTAATTATTTTAATTTCCTAAGCTAGACTTAGGGTCCTCATTAAAAATAATTAATCTATCAAATAAAACTATTTCTGAGTGGAATTTCCCAAAACAATTTCTGGGTTATGTGGAATACATGTGTCTAAGCCTCTCCACAAAGTTTGAGACTTAGAGCACATCCGATGTTACCACAAATCAACACATTGTCTCCTTCTCCTTCACAAACGCCTTTCCACAACTCATTAAAAATGAGGGTGTTTTTTATCTTTCGGGATCACTATGATAGTTCTCTTTGCCAGTGAGAACTACACCCACTATGGAGATTAGTAAATGCATTATAAAATTTGACATGTCTTCAAAAATCTTCAGCGAAAAATATAAGCTCTCAATATACTTTATGCCATATGACATAATGCTCACATATCATACTACATACCACATACGATCTTTATAAAAGGGGAGATGAATTTTTGTATGGTCAATATATATTATATATATGTCGCAGTGTTTATAAAAACACATTAAAGAACAACACATAACGTATCATAATACACCCCTCAACACTTTAAAAAGGAACTCAACGTTTTTCATAAGTTTATTCCATATCCCATCATCTCATACCATCCATACCCTCAATTGTACATTTAATATATGTGCCATGTAAAGGATTATAAGGTATGTGCCATATACGTATTTAATATATGTGCCTTGTACACGATTATAAGGTATGTGCCATCACTATACACTCTTCACATTATTCAAGACACATATGTGGAGTAGGTTCCAATGCAAAGTTTTCATACCAGTCAAGGAGTTCACGGCTCCAGAACGATCATTCAATGCAACACCGTACACACAATCAAAGCAAACATCGGAATGAAATAACCATCAGTCAACAAACAAGCCATGACAGGCCATCCATAGCGGTCTTCCAGCAAAGGCAATGATCAATCATCACTTGGGCTTGTATTCCAACCCGCTTCCGCAACGACACCACTTGGGCACCACCACCACGCTGCGCAGCCAAGTCGAGTTCCTCACCCAACGTACAATGTAAATGCACCAACCGGGAATTAAACAATGAATCGAAGATGCTCTTTCTTAATTAATGAATCAATTAACGTACATATAAACTCAACGAACCAACAAAAAGAATGGACACACAATCGACAATTAAACTCGACTTTCACCAGCACCGTGGGTAGCAAAGAGAAACATATTTAATCTTTGCGAGCAACATTCATTCTCAACGCATGTAGGACTCAACACTTGATTCAAGGTGTTTCAAAAAAATTAAGACCAACATACATAACACATAGACAAGTGTACACATAATTAATCATTGCAAGTTCTGGTAGAGGGACAAAGGACAACGAGACAAAGTTTAAATGAAGAGAGCAGAGGACATAGGGAATTTTGGCAGAGTTCTGCAGGAGTTACAGGGAAGAAAATGCTAAAAATGGGGCTAGCTCTAATACCATGTCAAGCAAGGAGTAACTGCGAATGAATTGATACTTTGCATTAAGATAGAACATAGATATATACATGGAGAGGGAGACTATTGGGTTTCATCTCTCAATGTCTGTTCGTCTTCCAATTCCCTTTATTTTCCTATGTACAATATTTACATGGATTTACCTAATCCCAAAGATTAGGTGTCGACATGTACTTTGATTGAGCTTGCTCAAAGGTTAGTTTCGGAGTTGGTATAGTCCTAATTTCCCCATCCGAGGACTACACATTGTTTTCCCGAGAAAACTTGAGTTTAAATGTACTAACAACATAACTGAGTATGAAGCCCTCCTGCTAGGACTTGGTGCTGCTTGCTCCAAGCATTTTCAATAATTAATCATTATAGGTGGTTCTGCTTTAAATGTCTCCTAGGTGAAGGGATCTTTTAACATCAAGAATGAGAAGTTGAAGCCATACAAGGAGCAGGTTATGAATGTGATCAAGGACTTCCAAGAATTCTCCATCCAAGTTGTTCCTAGAAGCAATAATCATATCGCTGATGCCATTGCATTGGTTGCATCCGACTCCCAATACCTAGATGACAACATTTCTAAACTAGGGAGGTGTGTGATGGATACCATATATCGTGCAACCATCCTTGATTATGATGACCATTGGCCTGTTTTTAAGAATTATGAGGAGATAATTGGTTTCCTCCAAAATCATAATGAATCAGATAACCAAGAGGAAGATTTGATTAATGAACAACACTTCGATAGAGATGACAAAAATATAACCAAACTTGAAGCCCGAGATTCATCTAACACTATAGACCTCAATTTAGGGACTTCTGCGTCTCCCCAAATTGTCAAAATAAGAAAAGGGTTGTCTAATTAAGAAAGAGACGAACTTGAAAAATTGTTAAGAGAATTTGAGGATGTGTTTGCTTAGTTTTATCATGACTTGGAGGCATATTGCCCATAAGTTATACAACTCACTATCCCTCCCCATAAAGGGGCGAACCCTGTTAGGCAAAAATTAAGAAGAATGAACCCTAAGCTTTCCCCCTTAGTCAATGAAGAGCTTCAAAAGATGGTGGATGCCGACATCATTGCCCCCATTCAACACTCTTCATGGATTTTAAACCCCATGGTTATTCAGAAATAGACGGGAAATATTAGGATGTGCATTGATTTTAGGGATCTTACCAAGTATGTTTGAAAGATAATTACCCATTGCCCAACATGGAAAATCTCTTGCAAAGAATAACTGGCTACCAAATGACGTCATTCCTTGATGGTTTCTCTAGATATAACCAAGTTGTGGTAAAAGAGGAAGACCGATTGAAAACTGCTTTTACCACCCCTTTGGGGACCTACATGTATCTTAGGATGCCATTTGGTCTATTAAACATTGATTCTACTTTCCAAAGAGCCATGGACTTTGCCTTTAGAGACCTTATAGGAAAAAACATGAAGATATACTAGGATGGTTTGACTGTGGCCATTAGAGGAAATTTCAGCCTAAAAGTGGCCTCCTAAGGAAAAGTAATAAAATAAGAGTTATGAATTTTGGAGGGAAAACAAGAAAACTACTTTTTTAAATTGTATTTTCAGCTTATCTCCTTATAGGTTTACTCAAATTTCAAGTTTAGACACCCATAGATACGAAATTAAATTCCACATCCAACGAGTACCCTTTATGCATACTTTTGAGAGGACCCAAATTGAAAAAAAATGTAGATACATTAAAAAACATGTTAAGCCACGTTTTTTTGATGTAACTGCAATTTTTATCGAGATGGGCCCTCTCACAAGTATGCATAATGGGTACTCGTTGGATGTGGAGTTTAATTCCGCATCTAATGAGTGTCTAAACTTGAAATTTGAGTAAACCTATAAGGAGATAAGCAAAAAATACAATTAAAAAAAATAGTTTTTCTTCTTATTCCTCCAAAATATTTACATGTACCTCTTTTTAAATTTAAAGCATTTTGATTGGTTTACATATTATGACATGGAAATTACATGAAAATTTCATGGGCACTTTTAGGCTGAAACTTCCTCTAATGATCTAAGGAAAGAAAGGATCATTGTAGGCATCTAAGAAATGTGTTTAAGAAATGGAGGTAGTATAACATCTCCCTTACTCCCAAGATGTCTATTTTCGGGGCTCTGATCAAGGAAAATTGTTGGGCATGTTGTATCTAAAAAGGGAATTAGCATTGACCTTGAAAGTGTTGAAATATGTAACTAGGTTTGATCTTCATAATGACAGATGTAATCATGATTTTATGTATTTAATGGAAAGAGAAAAATAAATTTACTATTGTAAATCTTGAGGCATGGGTTTCATGCTCAAGAGAATTTATTTATAGGTCAAAGCACCCATTGAGTGCTTCTAGGTTTGTTATAAAGTCATTGATTCATTGTCATGTATGAATGACCCATTTGGGCATGTTACATATTGTAAAGAAAAATTTATTGAGTCATAATCAAGTCAAAAGACCCTCCAAGACCTCGTCATGGCACAAAGTTCAAGTCGGCCTAAGGAAACTTCTAGTCGGCTTAAAGAGAGCAATTTGTACCCCTCACAAGCCTATAAATAAGAAGGAACTTGACCTCATTTGTACACTCACTCACTCAAGTTTGATCTTTTCAAAATAGAAGTTGGAGAAGGAAAAAGAAGGAGAAGAAGAACTAGATCAAAGTTTTTGGGCCTCTCCCTCTCTCTCTCTCTCGTGTTAGGGTTTCTACATTTGCTGGGCAGGTCGAAGTTGTAGAAGAATGTGCTACGTAGGTCAAAGTTGCAGAAGAATGTGTTGGGTAGGTCGAAGTTGCAGAAGATTTGGCTGGGAAGATCGAAGTTGTAGAAGAATTTGCTGGGTAGGTCGAAGTTCCAGAAGGATCTGCTGGGCAAGTCGAAATTGTAGAAATTGCTGGAATCAAGGTTTGACTTGGTCTTGGAGGGTCTTGGTCAAGGGTCATAGGTCTTGGAATTCGTCAATTGAAGTTCTATAAGAAGAGAAGAGATCTTGTGGGTTTTCCTCTCAGTTGGAGAGGTTTTGGTCTTGGCTGATTGCCTACATCTGGTGTTCTATTGTCTCATTGATTTTGTTGTTTGGTAGCTGTTTGATGATAAAGAACACTAATAATAATCAAGTATAATAAGAAGCTAATCAAGTTAAGTGAAAATACATCACAAGCAGTTATCAAAGTGAGAGAAATCACCTAATCTAGGTGCCCCTAGAATTCTCAACATGGTATCAGAGCTAAGGTGTCAAGACAAGGAAAGGCAACTTAAAGGACACTGAAGGACCGAAGTATTAGAAAAGCATCTAAGAAGCATCAGGAAGAAGGAAGAAGAACAAAGCATTTTCTGATTTGTTTTGGGCTAAATATCCTCCACACATGCGAAGGTTAAGGCATCATCCTGCAGTAGTAGAAGCCGAAAACTGTAGTCACTCAAAGGAGCCTAAGTTTGGGTTAAATGACTAATTAGCAAGCCAAATTATCAAGAGGAGTCAAGGTCAAGCGAAGCCAAAAGAGACAATTCTATCCATATTCTAGTGACTCATGTGATCTAGGGTTTCTGTAGAAGAAACCGAAATTGCAGTCTTGCAACAAGAAGTCGAAAATATGAAGGGCCGAAATATGAAGTTGTAAGAAGACCTCAAAACCCTAGCTCATCCATAGAAGAACTACACATTGAAGCATCTAAAAGTCTCGATATTCTAGAGAAGCAAGAAGAAGCATAATCATCATCATCATCAAGGAATCATGGTGATCTCCCTCTCTTTGAAGAACCACTTTTGAAGGAAGACATCTTCATCAAGAAGACATCTTCTATCATCATCAAAATCAAGTAGGCATCAAGTTGAAGATATTAACATCAAGGATTATCTTCATTTCACAAGTAAGTATCTTTATATCTATATTTGAATCTATCAAAATGACTTCATTTTGCAAGGAGAGCAACAAATTGGTTGGGTTATCAAACTTTCTTGCATGGAAGAAGAGGATAGATTTGATCCTCATGGAAAATGAAGTTGAGCATGTTAAGGGTTCTGTCACTAAAAAGCTCAAGCTCTAGCTGAATACATGAAAAAGGAAATAAGGGCTCAAAGAATCCTTATGTAGCAACATTGGAAAAGTCAAAAGACATCTATAACAAACTTGTAGAATTGTATCAAGAGAAGAACACTACAAGATGGAGATATCAAAAGAAGAAGGAATAGCCTCATACTTTATGAGGGTGTCAGAAATAAGGGATCAACTACAAGAGTTGAGAGAAATAATTTATGACAAGGAAATGACTACCTTAGTGCTCAATGCACTACCGAAGGAATGAGGCAACTTCACATCAAGCATCTATGAAGAAGGAAGCTGCTCCATTCAATGAACTGTGGTCACTATGCAAGATAGAGGGAACCAGATTGAAGGCAAAATTGATGGAGGATCAAGCAAACAGGCTCAAGCACTTGTTTCCATGAAGAAAAAGGAAGTTTGGGAAGCTTGGTCCTCAGAAAAAGAATAAGAATATGTCGAAGTTTCAACGCTATGGATACCAAGAATATGGGCACTACAAGAGAGATTGTCCTAAGCTCAAGAAGGACAACAACAAACGAAGAAGAGAAGAAGGCCATATCATTGAAGAAATGGAAGAAGCTAAAAAGAAGAAATTCAAAATGGAGGAAGTAAAAGATCTCTACTATTGTTGAGATAAGTCTTCCTCACATAGTTCTTTTCAAGTTTTTGTATTTCTATAATTATCATGGTAGGAATCATTAGAAGCATGATAGGATGCATCATGTTACGAGATGGCATGATAGAAGCATACGATTGAAAGCAAGAGCTCGTAGCATCATCATAAAGAAGCATGAAATATAACTGAAATAGAAGACTGTGGATGTCACCTATAGAAGGATGTAGCTTTGGGTAACCTCATTAGAAGCATAAGGAGTATTTATGGGAAAAAGAAAGTCATAGAACTCATCATACATTGTTCAAAAGTAGCTTTTGCAAGTTGAGGATGATCAATATCCTCCGTTGGAATCTTCATTTAAGGGTTCACCTACTGAAAGAAGCTAGTGTCTCGCCGAGAATTCCAACTTGTATGGGATTCATGGGATGATGGTATAATGTCAAAAGAAGTGAAGCAGGACAAGGGATTGAAGTTATTTCAATCAAGGAAGCTGCTAAAAAAAATCTAGATGACCTAAAAGCAGATATGAGGTATGTATGCATATATTTGGATAAAAATCGAGTCATGTCATATGGTTGCAGGAATAAATGCTCTACCTCGAGAGCATCATCAAAAGAAAGGATCTCCTCCATTGGAAAAGATGCAGGAAGGCTTGATGAAATCAACATAACATGTCCTCATATGAAGTATGAGGTGGTTGACAAAATTGGAGGAACTCTGATTAGAATTTTCTGGAAGGAAATGTGTGAAGAAAGAAAAAAAGAGATCATGAAATATGCAACTGTGGAGAAGGCAATCAACATTTAAGGATGAAAAGATTTGACCATGATATCTCCATGGGAAAGATATGAAGATTCTGATGAAGTTTGAAAAAGAAAGAGACCCTTGACATCGTATATCTTTTAGAGATGTGTTAATATGTATGCAGGACGTTGATGCAAACAAGGAGATGTCATGATAAAAGACCATCACAAAGGTAATTTTGATTTAATGTTCATTCTCATTTTTGAATAATATTTATATGGGATTAAGCAGGACTGCCAAGGGAAGAGCTGTAAATGTCTTCCACAACGAATGCCCATGTAGTAGGATGAAAGATCATTAAGGAAACATGGCATGAAGAAGGCATCATAACATGAAGCAAGGCAAGATATGGATTAATAGATCACATTCCAATGACAAGAATGATGACATGACTAACATGACTCATGGATGAAAGTGATTGATGGTCTGTGCCCTACTAAGAAGTCCCAAAGGATGAAGACTGCTGAATAAAGAAGAAGAAGAAACTCATGACATCAAAAGAGTACTACACGCAGCTATTTGTCCCATGGTCTCCACTTGTAGAGCTGCTGGAAGCACGTCCCTGGTCAAGAAGGAGCTCAGACAAGTCCCTAGTTAAGAGGGAGCTTGGGAACATTCCTTAGGTGGAATGGGTATGTCCTCCCTAAGTTGAGAGGGAGAGATAGACACATCATTCTTGTGTTCACTTGGGAAGACAGAGTAGAGTATTGGGTAAGCATCTGGCATTCGATGCTTTTTGAAGATGTGGTAGGGCATCCAAGATAAGAATAGTCGTACAAGACCGATATTCTTTGAGGACTGGGAATCCAAGATAAGAATAGTCCTGGTGGAATATACTCTGAGAGAACCTAGGTGGGGTATGTTCCGAGAGAGACAATGATGAGGGTGTCTATAAATCATTTGTCTCGCCAACATTGTGCTCTGATCTTGTGGAGAGATAGAGCTATTAGTCAAGGCCTTGCTACGTGACAATGCTGGTTGATATGATGCTGTACAAATGAGTTACCAATCCGAATCTTCTTATGAGAATTCTTCAGATTGAGAATGTCCAAGTACTTTGTATGGATTATGAATACCTCCCTAGTTAAGAGGGAGTGTTGAAATATGTAACTAGGTTCGGTCTTCATAATGACAAATGTAATCATGATTTTATGTATTTAATGAAAAGAGAAAAATAAATTAATTATTGTAAGTCTTGAGGCATGGGTCCCATGCTCAAGAGAGTATATTTATAGGTCAAAGCACCCATTGAGTGCTTGTAGGTTTGTTATAAAGTCATTGAGTCATTGTCGTATGAATGACCCATTTGGGCATGTTACATATTGTAAAGCAAAATTTATTGAGTCATAATCAAGTCAAAAGACCCTCCAAGACCTTGTCATGGCACAAAGTTCAAGTCGGCCTAAGGAAACTTCTAGTTGGCCTAAAGAGAGCAATTCGTACCCCTCATAAGCCTATAAATAAGAAGGAATTCGACCTCATTTGTACACTCACTCAAGTTTGATTTCTTCAAGATAGAAGCTGGAGAAGGAAAAAGAAGGAAGAGAAGAACTAGATCAAAGTTTTTAGGCCTCTCTCTCTCTCTCTCTCGTGTTAGGGTTTATACATTTGTTGGGCAGAAGAATTTGTTGGACAAAAGAATGTGCTGGGCAGGTTGAAGTTGTAGAAGAATGTGCTGGGTAGGTCGAAGTTGTAGAAGAATGTACTAGGCAGGTCGAAGTTGCAGAAGAGTTTGTTGGGCATATCGAAGTTGTGGAAGAATTTGCTAGGTAGGTCGAAGTTCCAGAAGGATCTGTTGGGCAAGGCGAAATTGCAAAAGTTGTTGGAATCAAGGTTTGACTTGGTCTTGGAGGGTCTTGGTCAGATTTTCCTCTCAGTTGGAGAGGTTTTGGCCCTGTTTGATCGCCTACATCTTGTGTCCTATTGTCTCATTGATTTTATTGTTTGGTAGCTGTTTGATGATAAGTAACACTAATAATAATCAAGTATAAGTAGAAGCTAATCAAATTAAGTGAAAATACATCACAAGCAATTATGAAAGTAAGAGAAATCACCTAATTTAGTTTCCCCTAGATTTCTCAACGGAAAGGAATGAGGTGTTTAAGAAAATTCCTCCCCCCAAGGACAAAGGAACCTTGAGGTCATTCTTTGGTAAAATGAATTTTGTGAGAAGATTCATATTGAATTTTGCTGAAATTGTTAAACCCATGAATGACTTGCTAAAGAAAGATGTGCCTTATCTATGGGATAACACTAAGGAAAAATCTTTTGAAGAAATTAAAGAGAGGTTTGCTTCCGCCCCTGTTCTTAGTAGTCCTGATTACTCTAAGGATTTCATCATCTATTATTTTGCCTCAAAGGATACAATTGCTGGTATACTCATGTAGAAGGATGAAGAAGGCAATGAGCGACCCATAACATTTATGAGAAAACCATTAAGAGATGCTGAGACATGATATGTGATCACTGAAAAGCAAACTTATGGCCTTGTCTAATCACTCAAATATTTCTGGGCATATGTGGGGTACAGTGAGATACATTCCTTTGTCCCATACCCTGTTGTGAGAGTTGTGTTGTCACAAATTGATTGCCTCGGATCAAAGGGCAAGTTGGTAGCAGAAATTCAGGAAGATGATTTGGAGATCCACCCCAAAAGGATTATCAAGGCACAGGGATTGGCTTAAATGCTGACCAAAAACAACAATTAGGCCATCCAAGAAGGGGAAAACAAACAAATGTGCGCCACTATGTTGACAGAAGAAAGAATTCCTCTTGCAACGAGTGAGTATTTGCCTGATTAGAGTCTCAATTAGACCCTTTTTCGTTTAGATGGCTGTATACTTTCTGGAACTAAGGCCCGGTTGCTTGTACTACTTTAAACTAAAATTAAAACAAAACTAATCTAGGGAATGATGTATTCAAATATTTACAATTATTTACAAAAATTATAAACAGACTATTGGTTGGATGAAATCAATTTGAACAACATGGAATATAGGATTCATTTGAACATAATAAACCACTTGAAATATCACGTTCATTTAAACCCGACTAGATTTTTGGTCCAGCTAACCACACAAATAAGTTTTGAGGGAGTTTTTATACACAAGACTCAAAAAAGGATATTCTAACAGGTTTTCATTATATTCAAACTAATTTTTATTTGTTTTTCTGAAATAAGTTTGCATGCATTAACTAACATAATTTAAGAAAGAACACTATCTCGAAAACATGAGCAAATGAGATTTTATCTTTCAAATATCAGATTTCAAACATCAGACATGAATATAACAAAAAGTTAATAGTTCATAATTTCTACTGATAATTGATTTAGAAATTAGACTGTAACATGTCCAAAGAAATGTTTAAATAGAATAATCAAATATTCATTTAGAAATAAATATGCACAAGTTAAAGAATAATACCAGATGTATCCATTAAGAAATTAAAAAGATATCCACCATTAATCATATAGCTCACAACACATCAAATCTAAAACTGGTCTTCAAAAAAGTTGTAACTTCAAAATTAATTAAAAAATGCAAGTATTGAGTCTTCACAAATCTCGTCTCCTTGCACCAACGTAAGAGATTTTATAAATACTTGAAAAAATATGATATGTTTCAAAAAATAACATAAGTCTTTTGAAAACAAGATTTTCGTAAAGTAAAGATTTGCTTTTAAAAATAAAATTCTATCATTGTTCAATTGATATTCCTTCAAAAGTTGGTATTTCCTCCTAGTCTAAAGAATCTTCTTCTTTTAGGTTCAACAATAGATGAGGTGCATGAATCTGGATATGTTTTTCCCATTGTGAATAAACCTGGGAAACTACTAAGTAGTGAATTGGATGGAATTGATCTGTGCTGTGTTAGGGTCCTATAATTTTTATAGGGTCACTTGATTATAGCTGATGTTTATTATATTTCAGATGTTGTAAAATAATATTCCATGTTGTAAATTATTTCAAAAAAAGGTCCAAACCTTAAGAAAAAAAAAGTGCTTGCAAGTCGAAATGCAGCATTAGAGGATAATTAAGTATGTTTAGATTAAATTAATCACATCATTTACATGTGATTAAATAAATTTTAATAAGGCCTTGGTACTATAGTTTAAATTTTATTATAGAGTTGAGAGTGAAAAAAAAGGGCATTTGTCTTATAGTGTTAAGCTATGTGCTTTAATCGATGACCCGATCATCACTAGCTTACATCGATGGCTCACAAGGCTTTTCGGCCCCCCCTGCCCATCCTAGCTTTATCGTCGGAGGGGGGGGTCCGAAAAGGTGGTTTCACTCACCCTGGTCCCACGCGACGTGTCAGCCCTGCATTATTTCACACCCCCCTCCTCAATACCATATACCACTTCTACCCCCCTCCGAAAATGGTTTTCGCCCCTCCCGCCATAATTCGCACTCCCGGTTATGTCACCCTCCACTTCCGCTACACCTCCACTCCCCTACTGCCACATATTTCCTCCTGCCTAATCCCGCTTTTGCTTAGCGTTCCATTCTCGTGCCTTCCTTTCACGCTCACACGTCAACTATTTCTGCCAACCATGTGCGTCCACATCATTTCTCACCTCCATGTCACCTCCTGCCTCCATGTCATATGTTCGTTTCATGGTAAGTTAAAACTATGTTTTTTCCTTATACAACACAGTAATTTCAAACATGGTTTACAAACAACTGAGAATTATTTTCAAAACCTAAAAGTGGTTTTTGTTGATAACATCCTCATATACAAAACCCTTTCTTAGTTTCTAAAGCTGTTATGGTTTGGGAGATTCAGATGAATCTTTGCAGACATATTTTCTTGAATTTTCCAGTTTTTAGGCAGTGTTTTCAAAAATGGTTCCTGCGCAGGTGGAAATTAATTTTCAAAAAATAAAAGAGGTTTTTGTTTCTAACATCCTTATTTACAAAAACCTCTCTCCGTTTTTACATAGACATTATGGTTTAAGAAATTTGAAAGAATCTTTGAAGGCACATTTTCCAGAAATGTCATGTTTAGTTATCTTTTTCCGAATAGATTGTGGCCAATCAGAGATGAATCTTGAGAAACGTGAGGAGGTTTGTGTTCCTAAGATGCCAAAGTACAATAACCTACTTCAGATTTCACACTGGTATTACAGAATGAGAGATACATTCACATCTTCACAGCCTATTTTTCTGACTATGCAAAGTCCTGTTTTAGACATATTTTTGCAGAGAATATTGTGAACAAATGAAGTAGAATTTTGGAAAACTGAGAGAGGTTTATCTCAAAAACATCTTCATCTACAATAACCTATTTCACTTTTTACACAACTATCTTGGTTTGAGATATTGAAAGGAATAACAGAACCCTATTTTTCAGAATTTTGAGAGAAAAAAGCTTAGACAGTTAGTGACTTGGAGGCCACCTCATCAAATAAGAGTTGCTATCAAATTCGAATTGTTCTTCTTTGTCATCAACAATCCAAAAAGATAGTGCCAAGTAGATCCATTAGTTTTGAATGTCCTATATTTCAGTTCTATTCGTGTAACACAATTTTAAGATATTTGGTGAAGAATTTGTATAAATACTTCATCATTTGAAGTAATAGATATTGGGATTTGTAATGAGAAAGGCTACCATTCATTGTAAAGTTGTTCATTGAGTTCAAGTGACCTTTTGCAGTAATACAAAACAAACTGTTTCAGGATTCATGTGCCATATCTGTGGTGAAATGCTTCTCACTGTCTATGTGTTATTTCTGTGTTTCCATTATTGTACTTTCTTAATTCTTAATTATCTTACAGGAATGGTGACGAACATGATTTGTTGAAATATACACTCAGATTTTGGCTGTAAGTAATTTTAATGTTTTCTTCTGAAGTCAAACTAAAGAATTCTTAATTGCTCTTTAGTTTTAATTGAATCTTGCTTTTTCTTCTGTTACATGCCATTTTAAATCTAAAAAGATCCAGTAGTATGTCTACCTTTCCCTGTTGCCCTTAAGCTTGATTATTTCTACATTTGATTATCTTAATCTCTTCTGACTCCATTGCCCAATGGCCTTCCTTTGCTGTTCCAACCAAACCAATTCAAAAACCAAACTCTGAGCCCATTAAATAGCCTAAAATTTCTAGAAAACAAAGCTAAATCTGACAGAGAGATCCCTCTCTGAGTTTAGAAAGGCTAGCTTCTAGACTTAAAAGCGCTTTTGATGTTACCTCCGTTGTTTTTTTCTTCAGCTTTGAAATTACGGAGTGATATCATGCTGTCTTGACAATTTGCAATCCGAGTTTGGATATTTTTCTTTCTTTTCTGATATTTATTTCCAAATTTCGAAATGAGATTAATTTGCTAAAAAATAACTGTAGAAATTTCTGGTAAAGTTTTTTGAGTCCTGATTTTAACCTCATTAATCTCTCTCTGATCCTTGATGATGAACTCTCCTGCTGGCTACTTTAATTCTCCTGGAACAACTTCTTTCAATGACTTGGAACATGAAAGATCAAATTCTTCACTAAAATCAATCCCTTTCTCCCATATTGCTAAGCATTGTTCCTAGGAATTTTTACTCAAATCTCTGATTTCTTTGGCCTCTACCTCTCTACGATTCAAGGATGCAAGCATTAATCTTTTATCTATCTTAGAAAGCTTAGGAATTCATTAGATTGAAATTCCTCCTCCCAGTCAAGAATAAACAAAAATCTGGTTTTAATGTATTTGTCCCCTTCCACCAAGGAATCAATCTTTTCATTTAAATTTATAATTTCTTGATAAAATATTGAGATTTTATCCATCTGTTTGTAGAACTTTGATTGATCCTTTTTCAAAATGAAATAAATTTGTAATGTCTGTTCTTTGAAAAACTCTAGACTTTGTGTTGATTCCTGTTTTTGATTGAGTTGACTTTGAAGACAATCGATTTGTTCTTTCAAAGTTGTAGTCATGACCTCCATGTTGCTTTCATCTTCCTCCTTCAAAATACATATTTGATTTTCATGAGATTGTTTTAATTCTTGAACATGCTGCTCATGCCTTTGATTTAATTCGTTTGATTTGATTTGAAATCGATTTGTAGATTTTTTCTTTCTATTGCAAACCCTTGGATAAGAGTTGCAAAGTATTTTTGCCAATTTTCTTCAGTAAATAACTCGTTCTTTTCTAACTGCTTCTCCAACACTTTAATTCTCTGAACATTGTTGTCATATGAAGCTGCTAACTCATTAAGATGATATTGGTTATAATTCACAAAAGCACCCAAGTCCTGTAAATATTCTTTGGCTTTTTCTTTTACATCTCTTTGAACTTGCCAACTGAATTCTGAAATAGTCTCTATAGAATCCAATTTTCTCTTTTTTGTTTTCATTAATATTGACTTGGTTTGAGAGTTAAAATAATATTGAGTAAGAGAAGCAACAATTTCATGAATGGTTTCTAATTTGGAAACAAGTTTGAACACAAAAGAATCCCAAGGGATATTATTGGAAATAGGTGTCATTGAGATCTTAGGAGATGTAGTGGAAACAATATTCATCTTTGTTTGTGGCTCCATCGTGAAAATTCCAAGTCCTAGATCTGGAATCCTACTGCAACAAACTGAATAAACTTCACCTACTTGTAAATTAGATTAACAAGTTATTTGCAGATTTCTTCTGTAATATTGAAGAAATTACTGAAGTAATCTTCACTTAATTAAATTAATATGCGAAACAAGAAACTGAACAAGAGAAAAAATATCACAAATGTCCCCGGAAAAACCCAATGCGGGAAAACCAATGCAATAGATCTGAGGGTTTTATTATTAAGCAATAATTATTTCTGAATACATCTCTGAATGTCTCTTCGGACAATTCAGTTACAGAGAATATCACTGACAGAAAGATTAGTGAGGTTACCTCACTCTATCACTAGAAATCCCGGTTGATCCGACCACTAAATGAGATGCCTTTGACAGGCTCTGCGCTGCCTCTGCACAGTGACTGCCCAGTCCCCGTGCAAATTCCATCGCAGTGTATTGGTTTATTTCCTCCTACTAGATTTAATTAATACAAGTTATTTCTAGAAATTAGATTAAAAAAATACCGAAAATAAACACAACTACAACCTACACATACAAATCATTTACTGAATAATTCACTCATGCAACGAAGTGACACATGGATTTTTGGACATAAGTCCCTGGAAAAACCCAAAGCGGGAAAACCAGTTTAGCAGATATGAGGGTTTATTATTAAGTAGTTCTGAGTACAACAAATTTGGGTTCCAACCTTGGAAAACCCGAAAGAGAATAAAATATATCAAATCTGCAGCTAACTTGAAGATCTAGTGCCAAATATCTGACACACCCTCAAACGAGATTTACATGTCTCAGCTCGGATCTAACCCTAGAAATCCTCAACACTGCTTTTGAAGCCCCATCGTTGCCCTGGAGGGACTGCGTCAGCCTCTGCGTGGCTCTAGGAGGGCCTGCGTCAGTGTCTGCATGGCTCTGAGTACAACAAATCTGGGTTCCAACCTTGGAAAACCCGACAGAGAATAAATGATATCAAATTTGCAGCTAACTTGAAGATCTAATGCCAAATATCTGACTGATCCACACCCTCAAACGGTATTTACAGGACTCAGCCCGGATTTGACCCTAGAAACCCTTAGCACTGCTTTTGAAGCCCCAACGTTGCCCTAGAGGGACTGCATCAGCCTCTGCGTGGCTCTAGGAGGACCAAAGCGGGAAAACCGGCTCATCGGATATGAGGGTTTATGTTAAATTTGGACAACTAGGTCCAAACTCCATGTTGTGATGCTCAGATTAAGAGGCTAATATTTTTGTTGGATTCCTCTTTCGGAGAGGTGTAAAATCCATATAAAATATATCTTAATCCGATGAGCAGAACATTTATTTTGAATTTATTATTTAAAATAAATTATATGTGCAAGTCGGCCTTAAGGTTTCACACCCCCAACAGATGTGTCACACACCCCAATGATGGATATAAATACAGGCAAAGTTGGAGAGCATTTCACAACAACTCAACACACATCTTCTTCTCTCATCTGATTTAGTACGAGCTCATTGGAGGACAAGTTCAACCCACACGTGTGGAGAAGAAGGACGAAATCTGTACGGCTGAAGGGAAGGACGAATTTCTGCAGCTAGGGTTTTGCTGGAAGTTTGACCAGCGTTGACTTTGGTCAACGCATGGTCTGAAAGGGCTGAAACTTGTTGGAGAGTTTGATTTTGAGAGGCTGTACACTTTGGCACAGAAATCGAGGTCAAAGGGTTGACCAAACTGTTGCTGCATTGACTTTTAGCTTGCTGCCCTGCGTTGACTTTTCTGGACATCGTTGACTTTTCTGGAGTTGACTTGGGTTGACTTGGTAGCTGATTGGAGGATTGTTGTGACACATTCTGGGTTGGCTGATCAAGGAGACTTTGCTGGTTGAAGCATCCTGTTAACCGCCGTAATGCACCATCACATTTTTTCTGTTTCTGGTTTGTCTTCTATAAGATCCACTCATATGTTCTATCAGCATTTTACTTAACTACTTGTGTGATTGCTGTAAGAAAAGTAAAGTTGCTTCAAGCATAGAACATCTACAAAAATTTACATGGTATCAGAGGTGAGGTGAAGACAAGCCCTATCTTTAGCAATCACCATCGGAGGAAATGGGTTCCACAAGTTTTGAATTCAAGGAGAATGACAAGCTGACTGGAAGGGATGACTTCCATGCCTGGAAGATGATATTAGATCTCAAATTGGAAGACCATGATCTCTCGGATCATGTACTGGGTAAGATTCAAGAACCTCCATCCAATGACACTGCTGTCTAAAAACAAGAATAAGAAGGGGAGACTGAAGCAAAGTCGATGATCGTGGAATCCATACATAAGAGTCCTGCTGCTCATATATCCGTAGCTAGGCACATCCAAGGAGATGTATGACAAATTGATCCCGATGTTCTGTAACCACCCAAAAATAGAAGAAAAGAGATATGAACGCCTTAGAAATAAGCCACTTCGAGGGGGCAACCTCCAATACATTACATAAATGAACAATTCTTGGGTGATACAATTCACAAAACCTCCTTTCTATATATAGGAGTCCATGGGGCCATAATGTAATCCTAGTGGGCCACAATGTAATCCTAGCCGACCTAACAATAATAATTTAAGGGCACAATAATAACAAAATGGGGGTTACAAGGGTACAATAATAACAATAAGGGGTTTACACTAACAATAATAAGGGGCTATACTAGTGATATAGGGACCCAACATGCCCCTCTCCTTCAAAAAAGTGTTGTCCTCAACACTTGAGTAGCTCCGGGTGCTTCTGTATAAAATTCTCATCCTCCCATGTAGAATCTTCAGTGGGTAAGTTCTTCCACTTGATGAGATACTCTGAAATTGATCGATTCCGTAGTTGTCGAGTTCTTTTTTCCATGACTGCTTCATGTTCCAATATGATTTTCCCTTCCCCATCAAGTTCTGGCAATACTGTTTGAACTGGAAGATTTTCACCTATAACCTTCTTTAAGCATGAAACATGGAAAACTCGATGTACTCGCGAAGAAGCAGGAAGCTCCAATTTGTATGCCATAGTACCAATCTTTTGCAACACCTTGTAAGGACCATAGTACTTTGGCGATAATTTATTATCCTTCTTTGCTTGCTTGAGGGACATTTGTTTGTATGGTTGTAGCCGTAAAAATACCCAATCTCCCACATCAAAACTTCTCTCGCTACGATGTTGATCTACCTGTTGTTTCATTCGATTTTGTGCCAAATTCAGGTTATCCTTTAAGAGTTGGAGAACTTCTTGCCGATGCTCGATGTGATCTTCCACTGCTTGAACCTTCGAATTTTCCCTTAAAGATGATGTGATGGATGGTGGATGATATCCATAAAGTGCCATAAATGGGGTCATTTTTGCTGCAGTATGGAAGGAAGTGTTATACCACCATTCGGCAAGAGGTAACCACTTGACCCATTGTGTTTGTTTATTAGATACAAAACAACGAAGATATCCTTCCAAACATTTATTTACTATCTCCGTTTGACCATCAGATTGCGGATGATAAGATGAGCTATGAGCTAATTGAGTACCCAAACAAGAAAATAACTCCATCCAAAAATTTCCAGTAAAAATGGGATCTCTGTCGCTCACAATGACCCTTGGGCTTCCATGTAGCTTTTGAATTCTGTCCATAAATGTAGTAGCAACCGTACTTGCTTTAAATGGATGAGATAATGCACAAAAGTGTGCATATTTGGTAAGTCTATCAACTACCACCATGATGACACTCTTTCCTTCAGACTTAGGTAAACCTGTGATAAAATCCATTGAAATCTCCTCCCAACGTTGACTTGGAATGGATAAAGGTTGTAGAAGTCCTGGTGTCTTAATTGTTTCCACTTTATTCTGCTGGCAAACCAAACATTCCGCCACAAACTTTTGAATATCAGATTTAAGGCCATCCCAAAAAAATTCTTTCTTCACCCCGTGGTAAGTTTTTAAAAATCCTGAGTGTCCTCCTAAAGGAGAAGTGTCCAATTCCAGAAGAATCTTTTGTTTTAGTTGGGAATTCTTACAAAGATATAAGCGATCTTTGTACCATAAGGAATCATTTTTCCAACTAAATGTATCAGATGTGCTAGGATCTTGCTGCAACTTTTGAATGAATATCCATACATCTTTGTCCTTCTTCCATTCATCTCTTGCTTCAGTTATCCAATCTGGTTGGATAATAGAAATGGCACAAAGCAATGCTTCCACCTCTTCATTCTTTCTTGAGAGTGCATCTGCAACAACATTAAACTTTCCTTTTTTGTAGATTATTTCAAAGTCATAACCCAACATCTTTGTGACCAATTTTTGCTGCTCTTCTGAAGATAGTCTTTGTTCCAAAAAGTGTTTAAGACTATCATGATCAGTTTTTACCTTGAAGTGTCTTCCCATTAGGTAAGTTCGCCATTTCTTTAGTGCATGTAGTATTACTAACATTTCCTTCTCATAAATAGGTTTCTGTAAATACTTTCCTTTGATTGGACGACTTTCAAAAGCAATGGGTCTTCCTTCCTGCATTAAAACTGCACCAATTCCATTTCCTGAGGCATCTCATTCCACAATAAAGGTTTTTGTGAAGTCTGGCGTAGCTAAGACCGGTGCTAGGCACATTGCCTCTTTAAGATGTTCAAAGGCCTTAGTTGCTTCAGGAGTCCATGAAAATGCATCTTTCTTGAATAATGTTGTTAGAGGTGCTGCTATTCTCCCATAATTCTTAACAAACTTGCGATAATACCCTGTTAACCCGAGAAATCCTCGCAACTGCTTTATGGTTGTGGGAATTTTCCATTCCTTAATGGCTTTAATTTTGTTAGGGTCCACTTTAACACCCTCGTGAGATACAATATGACCCAGATATTCCACCTCTTGTACTCCAAAGAAACATTTGGACTTTTTTTGCATATAATTGTTTCTCCTGCAATAGTTTGAGCACCCTGTCAACATGTTCAACATGATCCTTCCAAGACCTGTTGTAGATTAGTATATCATCGAAAAATACTAGCACAAATTTTCTAAGGAAGGGTTTGAAAATGGAATTCATCAACCCTTGAAATGTAGAAGGTGCATTGGTAAGGCTAAAAGGCATGACCAAAAATTCATAATGACCCTCATGAGTTCGAAATGTTGTTTTTGGAATATCTTCAGTCTTCATTCTAATTTGATGATATCCTGAACGAAGATCCAACTTGGTTAAATAAATTTCTCCATGTAATTCATCCAATAATTCATCAATCACAAGAATGGGAAATTTATCTTTAATGATGAGCTTATTGAGCTCCCTATACTCCAGACACATTAGTCATGATCCATCCTTATTGTGTACCAATACTACGGGAGCAGAGAAATAACTTTGACTAGGTTGAATTATACCCGCCTCTAACATTTCTGCAATCATACATTCAATTTCGCTCTTTTGGAATTAAGGATATCTATAAGGCCTGATGTTTGGAGGAACACTTCCTGGAATCAAATGAATAGCATGATCATGATCACGAATAGGTGGGAGTCCTTTGGGAGTTTCAAACACCTTGGAATGATTGTCCAAGACTTGTTGGAGATGTGCAGAAATAGATGATTTTGATGTTGGAACTTCTAGTGAGCATAATTGTGCAATTACGCCTCGCTGTTCTTTCTTTAGAAGCTTTGTCATGACATTAGAGCTTATTATCCTTCCTGGCTTCCACGCAATACCCCGTAATTCGACTTCCTTTCCTTCTGAAAAAAATTTCAAGAAAAGTTCTTGAAAATTAAAAGCTACCGTCCCCAAAGATTGTAACCATTGTACTCCTAGTACAACATCAGCACCTCCCATAGGAATGGCAAGCATTGGACTAGTCGATACATATTCCCCCATGGTTAGCTTGATATTATGGCATTTTCCAGAGCAATTTATAGTTCCTCCATTTGCAACCATCACTTGACATTCTGGTGCTGGGTATAGGAAACAATTTAATTCCTTGGCTACCATATAATGAATAAAATTATGGGTGCTACCTGAATCAATCAACACTATTACCCTTTTCTTCTTTATATGTCCTTCTATCTTGAGAGTTTGAGGAGTGGTAATTCCTGCCAGTGCATTACACGATATGGTCAGATTCATTTCTTCCTCTTCTAGGGGTGGTTCTTGGTGTATATCGTCTTCTTGTTCATTTTCTTCTTCTTCTTCACAATCTATGTAAAATAATTTCTTCTCAGCACACTTATGACCTTTAGTGTATTTGCTATCACAACTGTAGCAAAGCCCTTTTGCTCTTTTTCTTCCAATTGTTGTGGTGTCAACCTTGTAGGTTGTGGAAATCTAGGCGTAGCAACACTTCCTTCTTTATAGAATTGAGTGGTAGGCTTCCTTGTCGCCATAATTTTACATTCAACTTTTCTTGCCAACCTGAATGCCTTCTCCAATGAATCAGGGTCCAAAACGCGAACTTCATGTTGGATGTTATCCTTTAAAGTGCCTAGGAAGAGATCAATCCTGTGTTCCTCTGTAAGATCAGTTACCCTTATATTCAATTTTTGGAAGTCCTCAATGTGCTGCCCCACTAAACCCTTTTGTTTGAGATTTATCAATTGGCTAAAGAAGGTGTTGCTCTTTGTATCCTCATAATGTGCTATCATTTCCTCCGTAAAAATTGACCAAGTGACAATTTTTTTACGGGAGCAAAGCCATTGATACCATACGAATGTATTTTGTTCTAAATGTAAAGTTGCAATACGTACCTTTTTTGTGTTTTGCACGTTATGGAGATCAAAATATTGCTCCATCTGTAGTATCCATGTTACCGAATCCTTTCCATCAAACTTCTTCATATCCATTTTTGGAATATGGTGGTTCTTCCCGCCAACATTCGAGTTTATGAAATCATGATTAACATTTATTTTGTTCTCATCATGAGGTTCTTCTCCTATATTTCCACCATTAGGAATCATTTCTAGTTTTAAGCTTGTCATCAAGCCTTCCATGTATGCTTTTATATCACTCTTCATGTTTTCCATGTTGTCTTTCATGTCATCCATCTTAGCTTCCACGCCATCCATCTTAGCTTCCACGCCTTTCTTCAAACCGTCCATCTTCAATTCCATGCCTTCCATCTTAGCTTCCATGCCTTTCTTCAAACCTTCCATCTTCACTTCCACGCCTTTCTTCAAAACTTCCATTTCATTTTTTGTTGCTTTTTGCGAGTGAAATTTGTTGCACTTGCTCTTATAATTTTGATAGATCATGTTGCAATTCTTCATCTTCATGAGTCATAGTAGAGCCTTCTGAAGGCTTAATGGGTGTTGAATTCTTTTTAGGGGCCATTTTAGAATCCAATATTGATATCTATTCTACAAGCTGCCCTTGGAATCAATTCGACTTGATTCTTCAAACAAGACTTATGCAATTTGGAAAAAAAAATACACACCTTTTACTAGTTTTTAGGAGCTCGCTATTGAAATTGAATTATCTCTGTAATTGAAAATATTCAATATCTGAAATTCAGCCCTGTAGTAGCCCTCTGAAGCTTCTTTCAAATGCCACAGGTCTGACCTGATTTTGATTCTCCAAGACAAAGTTGTGTCCAATCTCCCACAATGACCTAATTCTGGACTGGTTCAGTAGAGCGAACTTGTACGACTTGACACGTGTCACTGTTTTTTCCTTTGTCTCTAAACTTGATAGCGAAGAGACTGCAGGCCGTGTACTTGTGACCACTTTTGACAGCACTCCAATCCAATCTTCAGAGAGAGAGTTATTGAACTTTTCCCACGATCACCTCTTTGAGATGAAATTCAGGAGCCTGAAAAAGCACTACCTTCCACAGATCATATCTCCAAAAATATTGCGAACCAAGCTCTGAATTTTTTTTTATGAATTTCCTCAGGATTTCAGCTTCGCACCATATGAATTTCAGATTCTGAACCTTCGTATAAAATAATTTATAGCGCAAATGCCACGATGACCTTTTTAGGAGCCTGAAAAAATACCTGACTTCCACAGATCATATCGCCGAAAATATTGCGAACCAAGCTCTGAAATTTTTAGACAATATTCCTCAGGATTTCAGCTTCGCACCCTAAAAATTTCAGCTTCTGAAAATTCGTAGAAAAAAGTTATAGCGAAAATGCCACGATGACCTGTTTGGAGCAGCGAAACCCTAGAATCCAAAGCTCTGATACGAAATGTTGTGTAACCAGCTCCAAAAATAGAAGAAAAGAGATATGAACGCCTTAGAAATAAGCCACTTCGAGGGGGCAACCTCCAATACATTACATAAATGAACAATTCTTGGATGATTCAATTTACAAAACCTCCTTTCTATATATAGGAGTCCATGAGGCCATAATGTAATCCTAGTGGGCCACAATGTAATCCTAGCCGACCTAACAATAATAATTTAAGGGCACAATAATAACAAAATGGGGGTTACAAGGGTACAATAATAACAATAAGGGGTTTACACTAACAATAATAAGGGGCTATACTAGTGATATAGGGACCTAACAAGGATGTATGACAAATTGATCCTGATGTTCAAAGTAAACAATGTGAACCAAGTGCTATTCCTCAAGAATAAATTGAAGAATATGAAGAAGGGCCGGGATGAGTCTGTTCAAACTTACTTTCTGAAATTGACCGAAACAAGGAACAATCTGTTGGCTATTGGGGAGACAATAGCTGATCGTGAGATGGTTCTCACCGCACTTGGAGGACTCCCATATGAATGGCAAGTATTCACCACTACCATTCTCAATAATAATACCATTCCTAACTTTGATGAGCTTCTGTCTAGATGTATGCAAGAAGAAACAAGAATGAAGGAATTCGATAATGACATAAATGCTGCTTATGGTGCTCATTCTCGAAAGAAGAACTCTGGTGGTCCTAAGGACAAAGGAAGAACAAGGACTCAAGAAAAGAAGGGTAAGTGTTTCACTTGCCATAGGCCTAGTCACTATGCTAGAGAATGTCCCTTCAAGAAGGATTCTCCCGATAGTGATGAGAACAACAACAACCGGAGGAATGAGAATCGAAGAAATGACAGATCTAAAGGAAAGAGGAAGGTTCCCTCTGGTGGAAACAATCAACCTTCGAAAAGGTCTAGAAACTCCAGGTATGAGGAGTCTAATGCTGTTGATAAAAGAAATGAGTATATTCTTGTATCTGCTCTCTCTGCTACATCTCCGCCCGACACTATGGATGTCTGGCTGATAGATAGTGGTGCCTCAAGACACATCACTAGTTTCAAGGAAGCACTCTCTGACATGGTTGAGAGGGATACCAATCTAGAAATTATCCTTGGAGATAATGCCACGTATCCCGTGAAAGGGACAGGGACTGTGACCCTCCACTTGTCTCAAGGACAAGTCCTACGTTTGCAAGATGTACTCTATGTACCTAAATTGAAGAAGAACCTTGTGTCTGTATCAGCCATGGAAGACAAAGGGTTCAATGTAACATTCTCTAATGGAAAGGTGCTCATGTGGAAGAAGAGCTTCAAGGAAGCTATCTCGATTGGTTTTAGAGTTGGCACACTCTACCAGGTTGGAGGGAGTCCGCTGGGAGCAATGACATGCGATACAATCCGACAAACCGAACTATGGCACCGGAGATTTGGACACATTCATTACAAGGCCCTTCTCGAAGCAAGGAAGGTGGTGACAGGGATGCCTGACTTTGGAAATAATCATGAAGGTGTATGTAAGGGCTGTGCCGAAGGAAAACATACAAGGGGACCTTTCCTCTCAAGTGTCACAAAGACATCTGATATTTTGCAACTGGTCCATTCTGATCTATCTGGTATGTTGCCCGTGACATCCCTGGGAGGATGTACTTACTACATGACATTCATTGATGACTTCTCTCGCAAAACCTGGATATACTTCTTGAAGAAGAAGGATGAGGCTTTCATGTGGTTCCGTACCTTCAAAGCCTTGGTGGAAAATATGACCGGAAAGAAGATCAAGATTTTGAGGACCGACAATGGCACTGAATTTGAGTCAAATGAGTTCAAAGACTTTTTGCGGAAGAAAGGCGGCATTAGGGAGACCTGCCCCATATACTCCTGAGCGGAGATATATGGTGTTCTTTCGGGGCGCGAGAATAGGACTATTGTGGAAGGCGCCGTGCCATGCTATGTGACCGGGGTCTAGGTGTTTCGTGGGGAGAAAATTTTCCAAATGCTGCTTGTGTATATTCAAAGCGATGCCCTCATTTCCGCTCTGGACTCCAAAACTCCAGAAGAGGTTTTCAACGGTAGAAACACGATGTCTCACATTTAGAATTTTTGGATGTCTCGTTTACTTTCATGTGCCGAAAGAAAAAGTAAGGCCTGGATGCTTCGGGAAGAAAGGAATGTTTGTGGGCTACGGTGAGACTTCTAAGGCCTATAGAGTCTATGTACACAGTCGAAAGGGAAGTAGAGATATGCCATGATGTCACTTTTGACGAAGATGCTTCCCTGAAGAAAGTAGTAGATCTTCAAAGATCTGAAGAAAATCATGAAGAAAGGCCTGGAAATCAAGAAGAACCGCAGGATGAGACAATGCTTGATATTGAAGGACCAATGGACCCTATTGATCTATCTCCTTCACTAGGAAAGAGACCATCATGGCTCGGGGACACCCTCGAAGATGCTGAGGGTCATGCTGCCCCAAGGGGGACATTCCGGGAAAGCAAGAAGCCGTGTAGATACCAAGGGTATCTAGCTACCATGAGTACTATTGTACAATCTGAACCTGAATCTTTTGAGGAAGCCGTAAAGCATCAAGTCTAGAAGGATGCTATGCACGAAGAATATGAGTCCATTATGAAGAATGATGTCTGGGATGTGGTCCCGAGACCGAAGGACAAATCAGTTGTCACCGCGAAATGGCTCTACAAGATCAAGCATGGATCTGATGGAAGTGCTGAAAAGTTCAAGGCAAGATTCGTTGCCTGTGAGGAAGATATAGACTATGATGACATTTTTGCACCTGTGGCCCGATTTACCACCATTCGATCTATTATAGCCCTTGCTGCTACACAAGGATGGAGTCTTCATCAGATGATGTGAAGACCGCATTTTTCTGCATGGTGTGATAAAGGAAGAGATATATGTGGAGCAACCTTTGGGGTTGGAAGTCCAGGATCGGGACACCCATGTCTGCAGGATTGAAGAAAGCCCTCTATGGGCTGAAACAAGCACCCTGAGATTGGTACAAGAGGATAGATAGCTACTTGATGAAGCTGGGCTTCACTCGAAGTAATGCTGATCTGAACCCTTACTTCAAGGTTGTCAAGGGAAACCTCTCATTCTAGTGTTGTATGTGGATGACCTCTTCCTGACAGGTGCTGACCCTCTCATTCATCAGTGCAAGAGGGAGCTCGCTACTGAGTTCGAGATGAAGGACCTAGGAGCGATGCACTACTTCCTAGGCACGGAGGTCTGGGCGAGAGACACGGAGAGATTTCCTTTCTCAAGGAAAATACATTGTCAAGCTTCTAGAATTTGGTATGGTGGACTGTAAGTCCGTGTCGACACCAATGGAACTCAACTTTAAGAAGTTGAGTGGCAGCGCTGGTGGGCCTATCTTGGCCAATCCTACTGAGTATCGTCAACTCATAGGAGCTTTGATGTTCTTAGTGAACACCCGACCGGATATATGTTTTGCAGTGAACACTTTGAGTCAATAGATGGTTGAGCCTTATCATTTTCACTGGGTTGGTGCCAAGAATCTTCTGAGATATCTTCGGGGCACGATAAACCATGGGCTGAGATACACTGCCGGGAGTGTGACACTGCGTGGATATGCTGATGCCATTGAAGTGGCGGTGTGGTGGAGCTTTCGAGCACATCGAATCTTGCTTGAATCTTGGTTACGCCGATCTCATGGATGAGCGAGAAGCGAGAAGTCGGTGGCTTTGAGCAGGATTTGAGGCCGAATACATTGCGCAAGTATGGCCTGTTGTGGGCGGTTGGTTCGTAAGCTCTTTAGTGTTGTTTGGACATGTGCTAGATACCAACGACGATGCTACGCGGTCAAAGTGGGATTCGTATATTTGAGAATCCTGTGTTCCCGTAGATCCAAGCATATTGATATCGGTACCACTTTATCGGGATATGGTACAGCGAGGCGCCATAAGGCTCGATCATATAGGAACTGATGAGCAGGTCGCGGATATTCTCACTAAGCCCCTGGGGAAGGTCAAGTTCCTAACCTTCCGTGAGCGTCTTGGTGTCGTGGAACGACCCTATGATGTGGGTCCTGTTGGACGATGAGCTCTGGGAGCTCTGGGGGGCTTTAGGGATAGCTTCTCGGAGCTATAAGCACTCATAATGCTTCTGCCCCCACCCTTGTGATTATTGAGCTGGTTCGCCTCTCATTTATCTGTGCCCCGTATGCATCCTACCATTGAGTTCAAGGCTCATGGGAAGTACCTCTCATTTGGCCAATGAGGTGGGAAAAGCTAGAGACTATTAGCAAAGGCCCAGTGGACGCATCGGAGGATTGCCGTACTCTCTATCTAGGATGGCACTGTCCAACCACTTGATACGGGATCAAGTTTAGTGGTCAGGACCTGCGCGACTTCGGAGTGGAATGAACCAACTTCGGGTTGGTTGGAGACTCTTTGTGAGTCGATAGAGGTTTCGAACCTGCGGAGCTGATTATGTCGATCGGGGGATGATGTCTTTGTGGTGACCCATACGTTACCGAAATAAGAAGGCCGACAAAGCAAGTTACGGTGGGATGACGCACGATGTTTGATTGCACTGATGGATGGAGTTCTCCCTAGTTGAGAGGGAGTGTTAAATTTGGACAACTAGGTCCAAACTCCATGTTGTGATGCTCAGATTAAGAGGCTAATATTTTTGTTCGATTCCTCTTTCGGAGAGGTGTAAAATCCATATAAAATATATCTTAATCCGATGAGCAGAACATTTATTTTGAATTTATTATTTATAATAAATTATATGTGCAGGTCGACCTTAAGGTTTCACACCCCCAGCAGATGTGTCACACACCCCAATGATGGATATAAATACAGGCAAAGTTGGAGAGCATTTCACAACAACTCAACACACATCTTCTTCTCTCATCTGATTTAGTACGAGCTCATTGGAGGACAAGTTCAACCCACACGTGTGGAGAAGAAGGACGAAATCTGTACGGCTGAAGGGATGGACGAATTTCTGCAGCTAGGGTTTTGCTGGAAGTTTGACCAGCGTTGACTTTGGTCAACGCATGGTCCGAAAGGGCTGAAACTTGTTGGAGAGTTCGATTTTGAGAGGCCGTACACTTTGTCACAGAAATCGAGGTCAAAGGGTTGACCAAACTGTTGCTGCGTTGACTTTTAGCTTGCTGCCCTGCATTGACTTTTCTGGACAGCGTTGACTTTTCTGGAGTTGACTTGGGTTGACTCGGTCGCTGATTGGAGGATGTTGTGACACATTCTGGGTTGGCTGATCAAGGAGACTTTGCTGGTTGAAGCATCCTGTTGACCGCCGTAACGCACCATCACATTTTTTCTGTTTCTGGTTTGTCTTCTATAAGATCCACTTATATGTTCTATCAGCATTTTACTTAACTACTTGTGTGATTGCTGTAAGAAAAGTAAAGTTGCTTCAAGCATAGAACATCTACAAAAATTTACAGTTTATTATTAAGTATTTCTGAGTACAACAAATCTGGGTTCCAACCTTGGAAAACTCGATAGAGAATAAAATATATAAAATCTACAACTAACTTGAAGATCTAGTGCCAAATATCTGACTAATCCACACCCTCAAACGGGATTTACAGGACTCAGCCTGGATCTGACCCTAGAAACCCTCAACACTGCTTCTGAAGCCCCAGCGTTGCCCTGGGGGGACTGCGTCAGCCTCTGCGTGGCTCTATGAGGGCCTGCGTCACCCCTATAGGGTCTACACTGCCTTTGTGTTACCTTTGCTTGGCTAGCGTCAGCCCAGCGTGGCCCTAATTGCCTTTGTGCTGCTCCTGCTACTCTGCATGGCTCTGAAGCCTCTCTGCGCTGTCCTTGTTGATGCTCCTCTTGCCTCTTGCTGTCTCTTGGCCTTGGAATCAGAACATTCCCTTGGTCAATACTACCCCTCACTGCAGGAAATCCCTCCGGAAATTCTTAGCAAACCCGCCCTAGAATTCCAGATCTATTCCTCAGTTCTACAGAAATTATGTGTCTTCAACTAACCCTCAAGCCTTTCTCTTATACTTTTTCGTTGAACCCTTCAATGACTGAGATTAAATCATCCATCAACAACTGAGATTAAAAGACTGCTTGATCCATGTGACTTAAGATAATTTCAGCACATATGTTAATTAATTCACTTTAATTATTTTATTTTCCTAAGTTAGACTTAGGAAATCCATTAAAAATAATTAATTATTTGAATAACTTGAACACAACTTGAAATTTCTCAAATCCATTTCTAGGTCTTGTAGATCAAGTGTACTCTAGTCCCTCCACAAAATTTGGGAGCTAGAGCACAACTGATGCTACCCCAAATACACAAAATCTCAACAGTCCCAATGTCAACCCTTCTGGGCACTACGTCACTCAGTTTGTGGATCGATCTTCTCCCTAGAATCTTCGATATTTGCCTCCTTCTCTCACACCCCGTCTTCCGGCTTCTGAAATCGATTCTTCAACTAAATCTTCGGATTTCCTCTTTTCCCTCTGCGAGGTTTCTATGTAGCCCTGCATGGCTCTATGTCAACTTCTCTGGCTTTGCGTTGGAGCTGCTAGATCTCTTTCTGCCCTTCTCTGCTGATGATTCTCCGACTGAGAAAGATTTCTCTTTGGAAACTGTTTCTGCCTCTCAACTACGTGAGAATCTCTCGATCAAAGTTTTCCTCTGAGCACTGCTCACTTAAAAAAAGTTGATCTCTTGATCTCTCGGTGTATCTTTCCAATTGATCCTCAAGTCTTCTTTATAGTCTCGGCATTGAGACTTCAACGACCGAGATTAGATTTCCAATCAATGGCTAAGATAACATTTTGAGTGGATTTGCTTTTTCTTGAAGTTACACCCATAGTTTAGATTAATACCCATTAATTATTTTAATTTCCTAAGTTTAGACTTATGGTCTCATTAATAATAATTAATTTATCAAATAAAACCGTCTCTGGTTGGATTTTCGCCAAACAATTTATGGGTTATCTGGAATGCATGTGTCTAAGCCTCTCCACAAAGTTTGATACTTAAAGCACATCCGATGCTACCACAAATCAACACTCCATATTATCGAGGAATGTGCTCTAGAAAATAAGCCCTGCTGCACACTGATCTGACTCTGAAGCATCTCCCTCTGCGCTGTTGATGTCTGATATGTTTTCCACCAACCATTGCATTATTGCTGCAACTGTACTGCCACTGACCCTGCCACTATCAACACTGCATTCGTACTGCAATTCCCTCTCAAATGCTGCATCTGCTGCTAGCACTGCCACTGCTAACTTTGCACTGCAATTTAGTTGCTAAGAGAAGCAAATTGAAAAAAATCCATGAATCTGAACAAGTGTTCAGGATGCATCTCGATGCTGAAACTCTGACTGTTGCTAGTCCCACGCTGCCTCTCTGAAGCACTGCGCTGCTATTGCTACTGCTTTGCGCTGTGCCTTTCGGCACGGCTGCAACCTGCATTGCGCTGCTTAGATTCTGGCGCTGCTAGCCACTGCATTTGTTGCTCCAACACTCCTCTGCACCAACTGAAACTCCTCCACCCTGTTACTACTGATCTTGGGCACCCATAGCAATGTCATGATCCAAGAGGTGGACTCCTCAAGGATCCTTCCCAACTGAAGTTCTTGCGAACTTACAACTCAATATCACCAATCTCCCTCTTGGATATGCGTGGGCACTCATGGCATACTAATCCTCCTCGATCTTTGCGGATGCCCTTCGGATCGTGTTTCTCGTCCTTGTCCTTTTTCTTCAAAGGAGACTGGGTAGTGTAGTGACCAAGTACCACACCTGAAGCACTTTATCTTCGAGACGTCCTTCTTCCGTCTCTGCTGCTCTTGCTGCCCCTTGGATGCAAGGGCTGCGTTTTCCTCCTCCTCCTTCGTCTTCGACCCACTCATACTATTGCCGTCAAGTTTGCACTTGACTAGGTCCCTCCTTAACTCTTCTTGCTAAAGAGCAACCCACATCTCTTCCTAGCTTGACAAGGTTTCCTTGCCTAGGATGCTTTGGACAAAAACTTGCCATTTTTCTGTGACTGCGGTGAGGGCTAGCCTTACCATCGTGGTAGGTTGAGGTGTGGACCCCACGACTGCTAGCTGATCATGGATTTCCTAAAGCTTCGACAGGAACAGATCAATACACTCCGCTTTCTGTATTTGCATCATCCTCAGTTTCTGCTCCAAGTTCATCTTCCGCTGCTCGGAAGAGCCTTCATACAACGCTGCCAAGGCTTCAAATATCTGCCTAGCTGTGTCCTTGCCAGCTATGTGGGACACAATATGATCTTTGACTCCATTAAGGAGTAGTCTCTTAGCCTTCGCCATATCAGTTGTGTAATTCTTCAGCAGATCTGGATCAGTAGGGACAACTACCGTACTCATCACGAAAAGCTTGAGATCGTATTCATCTAGAAGGTATGCAATTCTCGCCTTCCAGATTACAAAGTTGGAGGCTCCCTCCAACCAGTCCTAATCTCTAAGCCCGTGAGCTGCCATCACTGTCAAGAATGTCGAATATGCTCCCTCTTCTTCCTCCTCTGCGCAACACTGGACTAGCTTATGCACTCCTTGCTGGAGCTTGTAGATCTGGCACCCAGATTTGCTGCTTAGACACGAAAAAATGGAATTCACCGGCTAGGAACTCCCTGAGGAAGAAAATTCCCTCATTGTGCTTCTTCTTTTTCTTCTGACGATCTTCTACCCAACAAAAATTGCCTGTCGAAAAACTGCGCTGCTCCCTCTGGCTCGACAAAATCATGATTTGGAAGTCCTATTTTTCTATCGACTCACTCAGAGAGAGACTTTCTGCGAAACTTCAGCCCTTCTGGCCTGGACTGCATAATCCCTCTAGGGATTCGAACTCCTACCTTCTGCAACTATTCGACCTCTTGCTCAAGGCTGGTTTTTCTCTTCTTATTCCAGCTGCAACGCTTTGATACGATGTGAAAATTCCAAGTCCTAGATCTGGAATCTTACTACAGCAAACTGAATTAACTTCACCTACATGTAAATTAGATTAACAAGTTATTTGTAGATTTCTTCTGTAAATATTGAAGCAACCTTTACTTAATTAAATTAATATGCAAAACAAGAAACTGAGCAAGAGAACAAATTTCACACAGGACATTGTTGTTTTTGGACAAATGTCCCTGGAAAAACCCAAGGCGGGAAACCGGTGCAATAGGTCTAAGGGTTTTATTATTAAGCAACAGTGATTTTTGAATACATCTCTGAATGTCTCTCCAGACAATTTAATTACAGAGAATATCATTGACAGAAAGATTAGTGAAGTTACCTCACTCTATCACTGGAAATCTCGGCTGATATGGCCACTGAATGAGATGCATCTGACAGGCTTTGCACTGCCTCTTCGCAGTCCTAGCGTCAACCCTTTCGGGCACTGCGTCACTCAGTTTGTGGATCGTTCTGCTCCCTAGAATCTTCGATTTGTGCCTCCCTTTCTCACACCCCGACTTCCGACTTTTGAAATCGATTCTTTAGCTAAATCTTAGGATTTCCTCTTTGCCCTCTGCGAAGCCTCTGTGAAAATTTCTGAATCTAAACCTGAAATCCGAATGCAGTAAAACTGTTTTACATTACCTACTTGTTTTCATTAATTTAACAAGTTATTTTCTGAATACATCAAGAAATAATTAATGTAAATACACTGCAGCCTAGACAACTATACAGATCAAGTATTGAAAAATAAATGAAGCATTCAGACAAAGGACACACTTATTTTTGGACAATTGTCCCCAGAAAAACCTAATGCAGGAAAACCTGTGCAACAAATTTGAGGGTTTATATTATTATGCAGATTTTTTAATACAATCTAGGGTGCCAAATCCGGCTCACCCAATAGAGAAAATCCTCGATAGAAGTACCTCTATCCAGACACAGATATTTCAGCTAATCCAAAAGCAAAATGAAGAAACCCCAAGGTGGCTGCGCTGTCCCTAGTGCTACGCAACGATGGTTGCAACAAGCTCTACGCTGAGACTGCGTCGCCTCCTCTAGTGGCTGCGTCACCCTTGTGAGCATTCTTGGCTCAGAAATTGATTTGCGTCACCCTTCTAGGTTTGCGTGAGCCCTGCTAGTTCTGCGTCACCCCCTCTGGCTCTACGTCACCCTTCTGGGTCTGCGTGAGCCTTGCTGGTTCTGTGTCACCCTCTCAAGGGCTGTGTTGTCTCTCTTGGCACTGATCTGCCTCTTTGCACTTGTATTCTCTGCCTTGGACTGAAGTCTCACTGTCGAACTGCCCCTCACTGCACTGAATTACTCATATCTGATCTTCGTTCGAGCAGTGCTCCGTCAGAAGAATTCAATCTCTAAATTCAGTCACTATGTGTATTCTCCAACTGACCCTCAAGCCTTCCTTTATACTTTTCCTATTGATGAATCAATGACCATGATCTAATCTCTTATCGACGACTAAGATTAGAAAAAACTTGATCTTCATCACTTAGAACATTCACCCACATGTTTAAATTAATTCACTTTAATTATTTTATTTCCCTAAGTTTTAACTTAGGCTCCATTTAAAAAATTAATTATTTGAATAACTTAAGCTCCATGTAGAATTTCTCCAAACGATTTCTGGGTCTTGGAAATCTCATGTCTCCTAGCCCCTCCACAAAGTTTCAGAGCTATAGCACATCCGATGCTACCCAAAAATTAACACTCCCTTTTAGTGAGGAATGTGCTCTAGCAATAATTCTTCACCAGAAGCATCACCCTGATCGACGACATTGGTCCTCTGTGCTGCTGATGCTCGGTTGTTGCCCCTCATCCACTGCGCTGCCGCTACCTGTACTGTTGCCCATGTCACTGCCACTGACACTATTAGATCTGTATTGCAGCTCCCTCTAAATATGCTGCATCATGCTGCCCATAGCACTAACACTGTTAACTGCTGCACTGCAACTCAGTTACTGAGGTTTAAGAAACTGAAAAGGCACCCAAAAACGGACATACTAGTCAGTGTGAATACTCCTCGATGCTGGAACTACCTCTGCTGCTAATCTGCGCTGACCCTCTGATTCCACTGCGCTGCTGCTGCGACACTATTGTTGCCTCTGCTCTGCACTGCTTCAAACTTCGACACTCTAGCTCTGCCACTGTTGCTCCATCATCCTTGCATCAACTGACACTAGTCATTCTGCTATTGTCATTAAGGGCTCTCGTAGCCGTATGTGATCCAATAGTTTGGGCACCTCAAGGATCCTTCCCCTCACTGTAGTTCAAGAACTACAGATCAATGTCACCCCATTTCTTCTCTCGAGGCACATGAGCACTCATGGCACAATCTGTGAAAATCCCTGAATCTACTTAAGAAAAATTTCTACCGCAGAAATCTGGTTTACTTCTCCTACTTATGTTTTTACATTTACAAGTTATTTTTGGAAATATTCAGAAAACAACGAAGTAAACACACTGCAGATCTACACATACATACAGATCAAGTTCTGAATAATTAAGCACACATGACAAAGGACACTATTTTTCGGACAAATGTCCCCGGAAAAACCCAATGCAGGAAAACCGGTGCAGTAACTCTTGAGGTTTTTGTTATTATGCAGAATTCTGAATACAAACAAGGGCACTAGTAGTGGTTTGGCCAACAGAGAAAATCCCGACAGATGTACCTCTATCTTCAGAGATAGAAAATATTTCTAATTCAGTTGAGGATGAGGAACCACACAGGTGCCTACGCAGTCATTGTGTCATCCTTCAGTGTGGTTGCGTCACCCCTTCTGGATCTGCTGAATACAAGCCCTTTTTGGCCCACTGAAACCCCAACGTTGCAGCCTCTAGCTCTGCGTCAACCCCTCCTAGCCCGCGTCAACCTTCTATGACTGCGTCAGCCTGTGCACCGGCTCTGCATGAGCCTGGTTGGGTTTGCATCACTCCTACTGGGCCTACGCTGCCTTTGCGTCACCCTTCCTGGACTGCGCTACCTCTTTGGTACAAATTTGCTGCTCTGCAATTGTATTCTCGGCCTCAGATTTGAAATCCCTCTACCGATCTGCCCCTCGCTGCACTGCAAGCTCACTCGAAAATTCTCAGCAAACCGTGCCCCAAAATTTCGACTTAGCTCAAGCGCTACCGCTATGTGTGTATTCTCCAACTGATCCCAAGCCTTCCTTTAATACTTTTTTCGTTGAACAATCAACGATCGTGATCTAATCTCTAATCAACGACTAAGATTAGAAAAGAATTGATCGGTTGATTTTTGTAGCATCGAAAAATGTTCTAAGCCTCAAACTTTGTAAGGAGGCTTGGACATCAGTATTCCAAAGAACCCAGAAATCATTTGTGGAAATTCCACTCGGTTCATGACTTATTAAAATAATTAATTATTTTAATGGAGACCCTAAATCTAAACTTAGGGAAATTAAATAAATAAAGGTTATTAATAAGTCAGAGTGTGAATCTTCTAGAAAACAAAGATTAACTCAAGTTTTAATCTTAGCCATTGATAAGTCTTCTAATATGGGCTGTTGATTTATCAACGAGAAGATTATAAAAGAAGGCTTGAGGGTCATTTGAAAAACAAGCCTGACATACACTCAGTACTCGAAGGAGATCAATTTTGAAGGAATAGAATTCGATCTCAGTGTGAGAGTTGCAGGAGCAGCAGGAGAAGGAGGGAGTCAGCAGTGACTGAACTCAAGGACAGAGGGACGTAGTGGGTCAGAGGAGGCAGCATAGGATTGCAGCGCAGTGATCCCACGTAGAACCTACGCAGACTTACGCAGTCTAGCGCAGGGACTGCGCGGTGAAACACACAGACATGCACAGATGGGAAGGAGAGGCTGATCAGGGTGTTCGAAAATTGTCAGGAGGAGCCGAGAATTTTGTCTCAGGTGTTTTCAGATTTTATCTGCCAGTGTATTCCTTGTAAAGATTCATTTGTTGAAGAATATTAATAAAACCCTCATCTGCTGCATCGGTTTTCCTGCTTTGGGTTTTTTCGGGGACATTTGTCCAAAAATAACTGTGTACATGTGATTGGTTCTTATGCTTATGTTCTTAACTGTTTACTTCTCTTCATATATAATTGTGAATGTTTTAGTAGTATTTATTTCGAATTTTACTGATAGATTTCTATAAATAACTTATTGAAATAAGAAGTAGGAGAATTAAATCTATCACTGCAACTGTAGAATTTCAGATTGAAATTTTCACATGGTATCAAAGCCAGAGATGAGTAACAGGAAAGGATAATCGACAAGTGAACAGAAATATGACAGTGCGACAGCAGCTCGGAGGGGTTCACGCAGTTCTTTAGAGAAGGAAAGAAGCATGATAGAACAGATGGATCATGATGTTTTTGTTCTGGCATTCAAACTTGAAGAAGAATTTTCTTGTGTCAAGCACGGCTTCTCCGAAAGTCTGGTACATTGACAACGAATCTTCTGCTCATATGACGGGAGTACGGGAATGTTTTTCCGACTATCGAGAGGAGCAAATGAATTTTAAAATAACCATGGGTAATAAAGCAAAATGTACCCTAATTGGAAGAGGTACTGTAGTATTTTAGACGGAGGTCGGAAATAAGATTCGGGCGATGAATGTGCTGCATGTGCTTGGGTTGGGGATGAACTTGCTCTCAGTGTCTCAACTTCAAAACCGAGGTTATGATGTGTACTTTATTGGCAACAGGGTTTACGTCAAACATCCCAATTGGAAGAAGAAAGCATAAATCAGAGTAAGGAGTAACAAACTTTATAAGTTGCAGCTCGAATCCCCGATGGCACTGATTGGTAGCGCTGATGAAACAAACTTGAATGAACTATGCCACAAAAGAATGGGACATTTGCATCATGGGGTGTTAAGAATCCTCAAGAAAACTGTTAGAGGAGTTCTAGAATCGAGCACCAAGCGGGATGATGTCTGCAGAGGGTGCGTACTGGGTAAATATGTCGAGGCAACTTATCAGAGAAGCAACAATAGGGCTGAGAGTGTATTGGGCCTGATACACTCAGATATCTGTGGGCCAATGTCCACTAGAGCTCTTAGTGTTGCCAAGTATTTCATCACCTTTATTGATGACCATTCCAGAAAAACCTGGATCTATTTTTTGAAGACCAAGGACGAAGTCTTCAGTCGGTTTAAGGAGTTCAAAGCTCTGCTAGAAAATCTGACAAGAAAGCAGATCAAGGTACTGTGTTAAAAAATGGTGGTGAATACACAGACAAGGAATTCACTGTGTTCTGCGCTAGGGAAGGTATCAGAAGAGAGTGGACTGCTCCATATAATCCGCAGCAAAATGGTGTGGCAGAAAGGAAAAACAGAACTATTGTCGAAGCTGCAAGGGTGATGCTGTATGATCAAGACATGCCCAAATTTTTGTGGGCTGAAGCTTGTAACACAACTGTCTATGTTTAGAACAATATTCCTCACACTGCATTAGGAAATATTACGCTGGAAAGTGTCTTCACTGGAAGCAAGCCTGAAGTGAGTCACTTTAGGATCTTCGACAATACAACTTACTGTCATGTCCCCAATGAGAAGAGGAAGAAGTTGGATATGATTGCAGAGAGGGGTATTTGGTAGGATACAGTGAGAATGCAAAGCCATATCGCATCTATATTCTTGAGAGCAGGAAAGTTGTGGTGCGAAGGGATGTGAAATTCTTGGAGGAGAAGGCCTTCAGAAGATCCCGCGAGTTGCTTTCTGCTACGCAGTCAGAGGAGGATCCACTGGTTCAACCTCAACACAACAACAGAAAATTCAGTCGCCTCTCCAAGGCATGAGGATCCAAGGGACACTTCTCTCGAGGACTTGCAGGAGGGAGAGTAGGTAAATCTTCCCACTACCAGTGGGAGAACGAGCAGGGAACTACGATATATTCTGAGGGATGCAAAAGAATTTGTCGGAGTTCCCCAAAATGAGAAGAGACATCGTAAGCAGCCTGAGAGGTATCAAGCCTTGGTTGCACAGGTTGGGGAACCTTCCAGTTTTCGGGAAGCAGCTCAGCATTAGATGTGGGTAGATGCAATGGTGGAAGAGTGTACAGTTCCATCATGACGAATGATGTCTGGAAAGTGGTCCCCAAACCTCAAGGGAGATCAGTTGTAGGATCAAGGTCGATCTACAAGGTCAAGTATGCTGCAGATGGCAGCATCAAGAAATTTAAAGCCAGGTTTGTGGCTAAGGGGTATGCTCAGAAGGAAGGGATAGATTATGAAGAAACCTTCGCCCTTGTAGCCAGATGTACCTCTATTAGATCCATGATATCCCTTGCTGCGCAGATGGGATGGGAGATTCACCAAATAGACGTCAAGACTGCGTTCCTGAATGGGGTGATAGAGGAAGAGGTGTATATTGAACAACCAGAAGGCTTCGAGACGCATGATCAGAAGACTCATGTGTGCAGGCTCAAGAAAACCTTGTATGGACTAAAGCAAGCTCCTAGATCCTCGTATGGTCGAATTGACAGCTATTTGCAAAAGATGGGATTCGTCAAGAGTGACGCAGATCCCAATCTCTACTATCTAAGGGTACTAGGGAGTGAGCCCTTGATATTGGTTTTATATGTAGATGATCTATTTCTGACAGGATCATTGAGGCTCATCACAGACTGCAAGAAGAATTTGGCTATGAAATTTGACATGAAGGAACTGGGGCTAATGCACTATTTTCTAGGGTTGGAAGTTTGGCAGCAAAAGGAGGAGATCTTTCTTGGTCAAGGAAGATATACTACAGAGGTTTTGAAAAGATTTCAGATGGAGGATTGTAGACCCATGACAACTCTAATGATCACCAACTGGAAGAAAATCAACACGTTCGAAGATGATGAGGCTGATCCTACTCTGTATAGGAAACTCATAGGATTGTTGATGTATCTGGTAAACACAAGGCTAGACATCTGTTATGCTGTAAATACCCTCAATTAGTTCATGGTAGAACTAAGAGGGCTCATTGGGCAGCAACCAAGCATGTTCTCAGGTACCTTCAAGGAACAATCGAGCTTGGATTGAAGGACACCCGTAGCAGTGATGTTAGATTGAGTGGGTTCACCAACGCAGATTGCGCTGGGAGTCCAATAGATCGGAAGAGTACCAGTGGGTATTGTTTCAGTCTAGAATCGGGAATGACTTCCTAGTGCAGTAGGAAACATAAATTTGTGGCATTGAGCTCAGAAGAGGCTGAATATATGGCAGCTAGCACAACTTCGTGTGAGGCCATATGGCTTCAAAAACTGCTTGTGAACTTATTAAAGGAGAAAATGGAAGCGACCAATATCTTATGCATCAAGCTCTCTGAAAATCCTGTGTTTCATGATTGGTTGAAGCACATTGACATCAGGTGTCACTTCATCAGGGATTGTGTACAACATGGGGCTGTGCAGTTGCAGTACACTCCAACAGGAGAAAAAGTGGTGACATTCTCACAAAGGCTTTGTGGAAGACTAAGTTTGTCCACTTCAGAGAGAAGATGGGAATGATCAAGAATCCATTCCCGTAGTAGGAATGGATAGGATCAGGATACAGAGGGAGCTGTAGTACAGATGCAATAGTGACAGTGGCAGTGTCATGGGCAACAATACAGAGGGCAACAACGCAACAGATGAGGGGTAGAGTCCAGAGATCAGCAGCGTAGAGGGTGCTTCAAAAGCAAAGCAGCATGCAACAGGCATATTGCTGAAACACTTTCCTCGCTAAGAGGGAGTATTGAGTTTTGTAGCATCGGAAAGTGTTCTAAGTCTCAAACTTTGTAAGGAGGCTTGGACATCAGTGTTCCAAAGAACCCATAAATCGTTTGTGGAAATTCCGCTTGATTCATGACTTATTAAAATAATTAATTATTTTAATGAAGACCCTATGTCTAAACTTAGGGAAATTAAATAATTAAAGGGTATTAATAAGTTAGAGTGTGAACCTTCTAGGAAACAAAGATCAAGTCAAGTTTTAATCTTAGCCATTGATTAATCTTCTAATCTGGGCCATTGATTCATCAACGAGAAGATTATAATAGAAGGCTTCACGGTCATTTGAAAAACAAGCTGGGCATCCACTCAGTACCCGAAGGAGATCAATTTTGAAGGAATAGAATTCGATCTCAGTGGGAGATTTGCAGGGCAGAGAGTTGCAGGAGCAGAAGGAGGAGGGAGTCAACAGTGATTGAACTCAAGGACAGAGGGACGCAGTGGGTCACAGGAGGCAGCACAGGGCTGTAGTGCAGTGATCCCACGCAGATCCTATGCAGAGTTACGCAGTCCAGCGTAGGGACTGCGTAGTGAAACACACAGATAGGCACAGAGGGAATCGAAGGCTGATCAAGGTGTCCTGAAATTGTCGGGAGGAGTCGAGAATTCTGTCTCGGTTGTTTTCAGATTTTATCTGCCAATGTATTCCTTGTAAAGGTTCATTTGCTAAAGAATATTAATAAAATCCTCATCTGCTACACCGGTTTTCCCGCATTGGGTTTTTCTGATGAGATTTGTCCAAAAATAACTGTGTACATGTGATTGGTTCTTATACTTATGTTCTTCACTGTTTACTTCTCTGCATATATAATAGTGAATGTTGTAGTAGTATTTATTTCGAAGTTTACTGATAGATTCTGTAAATAACTTATGGAAATAATAAGTAGGAGAAATAAATCTATCACTGCAACTGTAGAATTTCAGATTGAAATTTTCACATGATCCTCGTCACTTAGAACATTCTCACCCACTTTTTAAAATTAATTTCCTTTAATTATTTAATTTCCCTAAGTTAGACTTAGGGTCTCCATTAAAATAATTAATTTTTGGAATAACTTAAGTTCCGCGTGGAATTTCTCCAAACGATTTCTGGGTCTTGGAGATCTCATGTGTTCTAGCCCCTCCACAAAGTTTCGGAGCTAAAGCAGATCCGATGCTACCCAAAAATCAACACAATCATCATCATCCCCATCAACAACCTTCGAGTCAGATTCTTCTTTGCCCTTCTTCTTTTGAGGGCATTGTGTGGCGAAATGTCCCAATTCTCCACACCTGAAGCATCTGATCTTCGAGAGGTCCTTTTTCTTCCTTCTCTGCTGCCCATGCTGCCCCTAAGATGCGAGAGCCACATCTTTCTCTTCCTCCTTGATTTTGATCCCCATGCTGCTGCTTCCAGCCATGGTCAACCTTCTGATCTCTTCTTTTCGAAGACTTGCCCACATCTCTTCCCAATTTGGAAGAGCTGCTCTGCCCAAAATACCTTGGACAAAGTTCTCCCAGTCTTTCGAGATTACATTCATGGCAGTCCTGACCATAAGACTATCATCTGGAGTAGCTCGTACGGAAACTAGCTGATCTTGGATTGCTTGCAATATGATAATGAAGGGGTCGATCTCTTCTCCCTTCTGCATCTTAAACAGTCTCAGCTGATTCTCAAGCAACATCTTCTGCTAGATGGAAGTTCCCTGGTACATAGTGGTAAAGGAAGTCCACATCTCCCTTGTCGTGTTCTTCTCGGTAATATGTGGGATCACATGATCCTTGACTCCATTCAAGATCAAGCATTTTGCCTTCGCTTGAGCCTCCTCGTACTTCTTGAGAGGATCAACGTCAATAGGAACAACAACTGCATTCAAGACATGATCCTTGATGCGATGTTCATCCAAAACTGACAAGATTTTGGCCTTCTAGATGACAAAATTGGATGCCCCATCCAACTCGTCCTGATCCCTTAGTCCATGTGTGGCCATCTCTGCTCAACAAGAAAATGTCGAACTGGTTCTCTTCTCCCTCTTTTGCTGCTGCCCCAACAAAACTCGGATTTGGGTTTCTTTGCCGCTTGAAACCCTCTAAGGAACAAGCTCCCTTTGAAAATTGATTTCCTTTACGGAAATCCTTTTGCCAACTGATGTCGAAACACTCCTCTCCGATCACTCTTTGCTGCGGAACAACACTAGATCTAGACTTCTTGGCAAGAAGTCTTCTGAGGAACTGCTTCCCTTGCCCCACTAGACATTGTTTTCCACCAACAGAAACAATGCCCCACCAGCAACTCCAGAAAAAAATCGAACTGCAATTCCAGCCACGACAACCAAAAAAAATTGAGGCTCAAAACCTCTGCGCTGTGTAGAAATTTTAGCACAACCCTGGTTTTCATTTTCTCCTTATTACTCCCATGTAGTTAAATGCCCATTCCCATAACCATTCATTCAACAAGCTGGAAATAATAAATATTTTTTGAAAACACAAATTCTGGAAATTTTGCAGTGCTGAAAATGCAGAAATAAAAACTCAAAAAATATATCAGCCACACACACAGAAAATGACATGCTGATTTTTGGTCTATATGACCCTGGAAAAACCCCCTACAGCTCTTGGGGAAAACCAGTTCGAAAACTTCTTTTTATTTTTGAATATTGCTTTTACAGGGAAATGGAAAGTACAGAAAAAATTCCAGCAACCACAGAAATGTACTTGTGTCGAAAACCGTGTTTGTACTCCACCTCGATTTTCGTGCGAACACAAAACAGAAAATTATAGAGAAATGTACAGCCTTAAATGCTATACGGACAACATAGAAAACCGTCTCGGACAGCTGTACGACCTCCTTGAAAACTGTGCTGTACGACTGCCTTGAAATTTGTGCTGTATCACTGTCTCGATTTTCGTGCTGTATGGACCTCGAAATGCGTGCCAATATAACAACAATAAATGTTGTTCTCCCTTCCTCGATTTTCGTGCCTCTTGCCTTGGAAACTGTGATCTTGCTTTGCTGTACAGATTTGCTGAAATGGTGCTGTCCCTCTTTCTCTTCTCTGCTCAGAAATGTCTCCTTTGCTTTTTCGTGCCTCTTGCCTTGAAAACCGTGCTCTTGCTTTGCTGTACAGATTTGCTGAAATGGTGTTGTCCCTCCTTCTCTTCTCTGCTCAGAAATGTCTCCTTTGCTTTCTCTCCTCTTCTCTCAATCTGCTCATGAAAGAATGAATGATCTTTTCCCTCTTTTCCTCCTTTAACCTAACCTTAAGTGACTTTTGGGGATTCTCTAAATCCAATGGCTGAAATAGCTTTAGATCTAGGGCTGAGATTAAAAGTGCATTTAAATCTCACTTTCTATTTTTTAATTCACCCCACTTTAATAAAGACCCTTTTAGTCATTTGTTTCCAAAGTCACTTTTCACTTTCTAATTTCACATTGACTTTATTAAAGTCATTTTAAAATTAGACTTAGTAACTTTATCACTTTAAGTCACTTTTAAATTAGATTTGACTTTACAACTTATAAAGTCACTTTAGGAGAAAAGGTGAAATTCTTTTGGACACTTTTCCCTAGGCCAAAGATCAAAGCCTTAAGGAACCACTTGTCCTCTGGTACCCAAATTTCGACATGCAACCCCCAACAAACACTGCACTGCCTCTGCTGCAGCTACAACCTCACCCTAGTTGGCTGAGGAGGCTCTGCGTGAGCCCCTCATGTGACTGCGTCACCCCTTCCTGTGCCTCTTTCTGGATCAGCGCTATCACTCGGGACAGCTGCCTTCCTGCAACAAATTTTTCTTCCTCCTTTTGCTAGTGGCTTCAGCTCTACTTGATCTGCAACAACTGTTATACCATGTGAAAATTTCTGAATCTAAACTAGAAATCCTACTACAGTAAAACTGATTTACATTACCTACTTGTTTTCATTAATTTAACAAGTTATTTTCTGAATACGTCAAGAAAATATTAATGTAAACACACTGCAGTCTACACAACTATACAAATCAAGTACTGAAAAATAAATGAAGCATTCAGACAATGGACACATTTCTTTTTGGACAATTGTCCCCGGAAAAACCCAGTACTAGGTGTTGGTTTATCTATGTCTAACTCAAGCTATCACATAGTCTATTTGCATTACTTCTAAAGGTCTAGAAACCAAGCAGTAGACAGTTTGTTGAAAATGTAGCTTGGAAGGTGATTTTGCATTGGTCAAGTGCCATGACATGCAGAAAATCACTAGAAATTCTCTCACAACACAACTGTTTAATTATTTCCTAAGATTGGACCTTAGGCATAAAGTCATTAATTTAATTTTTCAGTTTATTGGCCAATTTTTATTAAGTTAAAAGGGCCACCTTGGGATTATATCTTGACCATAGATCTCAAGTGTGGAGATGCAATCTCAACCCTCCATCACGTTGGACTCTGGAGATTAGGTCAGAAAATTATAAAAGATGAAATGGGTTGTTAGAGAGGTAGATCGTTTTGGCACAAGAACTGGGCTTTCAATTGGAGCAGGAGGTTGAACTGACAACAAAGTGAGGAGCAATGAACAGGCTAAATTCATGTGCAGCGAGCAGGAAACGAGGAGGCCGAATTACCCAGACTGTACCGGTCAATTCAGCAGGGAAAAAGATAGATTTTGTGTACGTTGATTGAATGTTAATTTGCATTGCGGTTGCCTCCTTGTCAGTGATGTGGTTTATATCTCCTTCAATAGTGATTAAGGGTCCTCCTATAAAAATGATGTACTTTTCATTTAAGAAGCTAAGTCTCTGTAGTAGTTTGCCATATGGTCGAAGTGCAAAAGAAAACTATATATAGAGGTATGCATAATCAACTAATGTACCATGAAAAATGCACTTCTTGTATGTTGTAATCATTATTTTATTTATGAGGAAGAAGTGTCAATGATTGGGGAAAGTGATCTCTAGCATCTTCTATATATACAGATTTATGCATGTGGTATACGTAGGATGCCTATTATAGTGTAGTGGGGCTTTCTATTCCTTTCTGTGAAATCGTTTTGACCTTTGATATTTGAAGACAGATAACAGTGTCTCTGACCTCACATTTATTTTGTTATCCAGGTTGGGAATTGCTAACTTTGGTTTTTATGTCATGTTATCATTCCATTTACTTGTGACATGTTTCCTATGGGGGAAAGAAAACAATTTATCAGTAACCCATGTGAAGCTAACATAACCGCTTCAAGCACCAGTGATGAAAATGAGGAAGAGAACAAAGGCTGCTTACCAACAACTTTGTTGTGCAACTTTTACAACTTTGATATTACTCTGTTCAATTTTACGAATAATGCAATCGTATTCTTTAAATTGGTGAGATTAACCTACAAATGTCAAACTCATTTATATCTATAGACTATAATACAGATACCGGTTCAATATATCAAGGAAGTTTTGTTAAATAAGTCAGAAATATGATTTATTTCTTCGAATATATAAGCTTCATTTTAACTTTAGGATAATCATTAAATAACATAAAATAATATGAAGACCTGAGCAGCTAGTTTTCCAACAATTCTTTGCTTGTGCAAATACGTAGAAGTTCATTCTGAATAGGGGGTTATTATTTATACTTTTTGGTCCATCTGTCGACAGTTTAGAAATCATTGGGTTGATGCGTATTGAGGATGGAGGTTTGTTATATTTTTAGATTTGAACTGAATAGAAACATGATTCGAATTATGTGTTTCACTCTTGGTTGAAATATTTCGATTACTTAATTGAAGTTATTTTACTTACTATTCTGTTTTATGATATTCCAAGTGAATATCTCTTGACATGTTTTGCCAGCTCAGAAATATACAGCTATGGTATTGTCCTTCAGTTTGCACAAGTGCTTTTTTCAGGATCTGTTCACAGTTCATAGTATAAATTGCTTGGCCAGATATTTGAGATAGATACTGCTTTCTTTTTCCTCGATATGATTCTTAATATGGAGCTAAAATTGAAGATGTCTGGACTCTGGATTATGTGCTTAAAAGGAAAATGAAGCTCGCAAGGAGATAGATGAAAAAGAAAAGGAAATTTCAGAGGCAAGGCAAGAGGTTATGTGTTTAGAGAAAGCACTGAAAGAGGCAGATGATCAATCTCTTCTCTTATTCAACGAAGTACAAAAGGCTTGGAAAGTTGCATTTGCATTGCAGGCAGATCTAAAGGTTGGTATTTTCCTATATAGTTCATTTTATCCGTTAACATATTGGTGCAGCATAAGGACCAATGGTTCTTTAATTACGTGATGACATGCTTTTGTTGAGCATATTGGGATATAAGAATGTTTTGGCTGAAAGCCTTACCTTCAGTGAATAGAAATGATCTGTACCTCTTTTTGTTTGCAGACAGAGAGTGTAATGCTACACGAGAAACATAAATATGAAGAAGAACAAAATGCACAACTAAGAAATCAAGCAGCACATATTATGAAGGTTGAACAGGAACATAAGATCCAGTTGCAAGAACACACAACTGTGATTCAAATTCTCGAGGTATTTTTGTGAACATATTCTATTAATGCATTCTAGGTTACACCAAAGTCTAGGTATTAACAGGACAAAGTTCTCTAATCAGGAGAGGCTACCCACTACGGTCAAATTTCAACATATTGCACATGCATCGTAATACTTCTGAATCCTGATATATATATATATAGAAGGATTGGTATTTTTTTAGCTCTTCTTTTCTCTAAAATAAAAGGTATGCTTTGTTAGCTTTTGAAAGATAGTATAGAGTTATGAATAAAATATATATAAATAATATAAATATCAATAATAATGATAATTGTAATAATGATTAATTAATTAGTAATTAGTACTGAAGAGGCATGTCTAAATGTGACACGACCCTCCATGAAGAGGTACCTGACTGGTATATAAGCAGGCCCTCATTTCTCATTTGTAACATCATTCCTGTTCATACATTTAATATATATTCTTGTATCCTTAATGGAGATCTATATATTCCAAGTCTTTTGGAGTGTTTAACTTGAAGGACTCGTTCCATTTGATATCAGAGCTGTTCAATCCTCGGTCTGCTCAACCGCTGCAGAGAACTAGTCTGATCCGGTATTTGATTGAAAAAAACCGTCAACCTTGTTGCCGTCGTGACTAAAGCATTCACTACACAAGTTGGAGTTTCTCCATTTTCGCCAATAGGCCCTTGGCGATAAAAGAAGAAAAAAAAACAGAAAAAACAAATATATTATAAGATTTTTCTTTTTGAAAAAAACAAAAAAATATTAAAAAAAATATAATTTAATTAAAAAATAAAAAATAAAAATTCCTGGCCCACGTCTAACTTCCCGCATCCACCTAAGTTGTCCACTACGCAAGACTGAACCACCGTCGCAACCACCTGACTTGCCGTCGCCACCACCTCTGTCGGGCCAACCATTTCTCTGTTTGACTAGCCGTCCCAGCTGAGGTCTCCATCGCACAACAAGCACGCCATACAGGCGTTGTCGCTTGACAGGGCGCACACCTTGCCATTCTATCGTCCAACATTAGCCACGAGTTTTTGTCGCCACAACACGATCTCAACCCACCTACTACTGTTTTTTCCGCCCATCGATCCATCCTGTGCGACTAGCCAAACAGTCCCTGCCTCCCGTGCGATAGCCAACAGCGGCATTTCCAACATACCTAGCCGCCATTCAAGACACCCCCAACCGACACCATACTCTGTAATCGCCTCACGATATCACTGCAGACTACCATCACCAAAGCACACCACCAACCATCACAACTTCCTCTCTACAGTTCAACTCGCTATAGACTTTCACCACTCCGTTTGCTCCTGCTCAACCTACTTTCATTCAACCTCCGCTACCACCAACCCTTCCTGTTGGCTTGAGGGGTCCTGACCCAGGTTCAGAGTTTATGGATAAACCAACAAACCCTCCAACTACAAGCCCTTTCGACAATGACCTGCTCACACTGATCAAAGTCTCACTCGAAGCAGTATGGGGGGGTGCTGGAACCAAGTTTCCGCACCATGAGGGAGGAAATAATGAAGTGGTCCTAAGCAAATTGAATGCAGACTTATGTCAATAATAAACTGATGCGCGCAATAGAATAAAGCAATATCACAGAGTGTGCGTAATCCTTAACAAAATAAAACAGAGTTGCAGATTACTTCAGCGCAGATAAAGTATAACAGAATCAGATTCAGATCTAAACAATGTGCAATTACTTAACCAGATTTATCGACCATCAATATGCATAACCAATCATAACAGATATCTTTGCGCAATACGCAACAAAAAACAGTGCAATCTTAATAGAACAGAAACAGTGAATAACTCAGACTCATAACACAGTAAGTTCGCCAAAATCTTTCCTTTGCATTAATTCAGATCCTTTTAGTACATATCAGACTTTCCCTTACATAACCCTTCCGTGCACACAACCCGTGTTAGAAAATTAAATATTACAGAGCAATGAAACACATAAAATATGCGGAAAACACAAGTACACAAAACACATAAAACCAGAGAGACACAGATATACGTGGTTCACCCAGTTTGGGCTACGTCCACCCCAAACAGCCAGTCCTTCCTTTCTATTATCCAGCGAAATGAAGAGACACAACCTACAGCAGATGTGCTGCAATATCCTCTTTTCTCTCTCACAGTCTCCCTATCTGTTTCAAGCTCCGAGAATACACATACAAATACACAGCCGCAATACAATACCCTCATACAAGCGAGGGGTTGCCTTCTAGGGCCGTCAGATCATCCGCCTAATGAACAGCCCAGATTGACTAGAAATTATTATACTTTTACAACGCAATTTTACGTCTATTTTTAGCTTCGGGGGCGCTGACCCCGAAACCCCCTGCCAGGGGGGGGCTCCATAAAGTCGTAGCCGCCCCCATTAAGGTACAGGTCCAACGCTGTGATACAAAATAAACAAGATAATCAGGGTCCACACCCAACAATCTCCCACTTGGAGACTGATTGTAGCAACTCCACCGCTGCTTCATTTGCTGGACAATGACTCCTCTTTGGACACTGGTGATTTCTCATCTTCATCGTCATCCTTGAAGACCAATTGAAACTGAGCATAGTCTCAGTTTCTCCCTGGTTACAACTTTTGTTAGCATATCTGCAGGATTCTGGCTAGTGTGTATCTTTTCCAACTTCAACTGTCCGTCTTCCAATACTGACCGTATGAAATGGTACTTGAGCTGTATGTGTTTAGTCCTAGAATGAAATGCTGAGTTCTTTGCAAGATGAATGGCACTTTGGCTATGACTGTATAACGTGCCCATATCATTCTTCTTACCCAATTCATCCATAAACCTTTGTAACCAAATCATTTCTTTACTAGCCTCTGTAGCAGCAACATACTCTGCTTCTGTTGTTGAAAGTGAAACAACACTTTGGATTTTTTGAAACCCAACTAACAGCTGTTCCACCTACAGTAAATACATACCCTATAGTGCTCCTCCTGTTATTTCTGTTACCTGCCATATCTGCATCAACATATCCTAGTAGATCAATGTTTGAATCACCAAAGCGTAATGCTTGATTTGTGGTACCTCTCAAATATCTGTAATATCCCCAAAGGGAAATAACCAGTAATACACAGAAATATGCCAGACAGATATACAAAATACAATGCTGGAACCAGATCATGGAACAAGTACACATAGAATGCCAGAAAACTAAGCCATTTTATTAATCTGAGAATACATATAGAGGAGTACAAGATAATCGGGATGAGTGCACCTATCCTTGCCCTAGGCAAGTGGAGACCCTCTCAGAACAAATAATGGCTGCAAACAAGGACAGCGTCCTCGCTGGCTGAAGATCTGCTATGAAGAGCTGCTGCTGGAATGCAATGGAACTATGAACTGAAGACTAGAAGATGGCTGATCTCGATCCTCCAAACCCTCACCAATAAAAACGCTGTCTCTGCTGGTGACAGCGCAGAAGACAGATGAAATGCTGGCCACAAAACCTCCAGATGAAATGATCAGCTCCTCAAGGCTGGAAACACTGAAAAACGCTGCCAAACTCCACACACAAGATCCTGCTCATCAGATCAGCGTCCTCCCTGCCTGGATCTGCGTCCTCTCTGCCCAGATCTGCTGGATCTGAGTCCTCCTGTCCAGATCTGCGTCCTATCACTCCAGATCTGCGTCCTCCAAAGCTAGATCTGCTGCTATATCTTCAGATCTAGGCTGGATCTGCCAATATCTCCTCAGATCTGCATCCTCCAAGGCTGGATCTGATGGTATCTCTCCAGATCTGCACCTTCCAAGGCTAGATCTGCCAATATCTCCTCAGATCTGCATCCTCCCAGGCTGGATCTGCTACTAGTTCTCCAGATCTGCGTCCCCCAAGACTGGATCTGCCAATACCTCTTCAGATCTGCGTCCTCTCTGCCTTGGACAGCTGGATCAGCGTCCTCACTATTCAGATCTGCGTCCTTCCCTCTCTGGATCAGCGTCCTACCTCCTGGATCTGCGCAGTCACAAGAAGGGGCTTCCTCCTCTCCAAATCTCCACCAGAAAACTGCTGCTAATTACCACTGAAACTGAAGGATGTTACTCAGAAAATAACCTTACTAGGGCAGGACTCGAAGTCCCCCGAAGCTAAGGGTGATACCAGAAAATAACCTTACCAGGGCAGGCACTCGAAGTCCCCCGAGGCTAAGGGTGAGATCTCCGAACGGAGACACTCGGTTGCACTAAACAGTGCTGCAGACCGACTAAACAACCGGCGTGCTGAAGCAGACTGAACTCTAGCTCTCAATATCAATATCAAATCAAGCATGTCCAAATGAGGTGAGAACCCCACCTTTTATAGTGCCAAACTCCCTCCAAAACCTTGACTGCGTCCTTCACTCTCCTTAGCCTGCGCAGTTAACCTTGAGTCAGCGTGAGGCCTCCCCTCATACACATGTGGACCCCCAAGGCCTCCTTTCTAAGTTATAACGTCAATCAACTAGGAAAAACACTTTATTTTATAAAGTGAGGTGGCTAAAGTGAGGTGACCCCTCTTATTTCTCACTTTATTTTATTTACAAACTACAGGTGGCAAAATAAACAAAATAGAATATTCCAATTTGTTGTCACAAATTAGGAATATTACAGTCCCCCCTGGCAAAATGTTGCTTGCCCTCAAGCAACTGTCTGAACAAGTCTCCTCCTAGCGGATGCTCTCCACCGATACTGCAAAATATTCCTGGGTCCCAGATGCGCCACTGAATCTCCCCTGTACTCTGCATCACCCTGACATGTAGGGATCTCTCAATGCCAGGATCCCAAACTGATTTCTCATGATACCAGCCAACCAACAATCCGCCCGGATCCCATTGCCACCATGGCCAATAATAGCCCAAGTCCCATGGCTCGGACTGCTCACTGCCTCTGGCTATGACTGAAGACCATGACCGCTGCTGCTCTGCATCTCTGACTGTGTAAGCTGGCCCATCAACTGTGAACCAACTCGTCACCTCTCTCCAATCAAGGCATGGAGTCGAAAATATAATGAGGAATATCTCCCTCCTGTGGTTCCTCCATCTCCAAGCAATCATCCAGACAAAATGAGCCACCTCCCAACAAGGCAACTCCTGAAAATCTCCTCCCACCTCAAGCTCTGGTAATGAAGGTGGGCTGAAAATCTGAACTTGGAAAGCATCATAGCTTACCCCATGCTGTCCTTCTCTCCACTCATGACAAGTGTAGAGTGTATGCTGATCCTGGGCTGTAAAATCATTGCCCTCCAATGGCAAAGTGAAAAACAATCCACCAGAGAAGGTTCCCCCAACAATGAAGAACAAGCTGGCCCAAGACAATTCATCCATGAAGAATAGGATATGGTCATCATGGATCATCCAGATGAGAGGTTTTCTGAAAGTTTTAGATGAGGATACATAATGCAAACAATCTCTCACAAGGATGCAGCGCAGTCTCATCCACTGCAACTTCAGAAAATTACATGGCAAGCAATTTACAAGATTCATCACATCTACTAATGGATAGTAAATGGCTGAATATGACAACAACATAGGTCCAAACACTTGCCCATGGCTGTGCAATGGATGAATATCAATCTCATGGCTCACATCAAGAGAGAACGCATATATAGTAGTGGTGGCCATGCCTCCTCCCATGCTCCCATTAGAACATGTAGTGCAGAAATTGTGAGAGTTTTTCCCACTCACGGACACATCCAGCTCATGTGTCTCCCTCATAATCAAGCCTCCCATACAGATCTGATATATATCAGCAAATGAAGACATGATCAGCAGCAAAATGAAGGAAATGTTGAAGGTCTCATGCGGTGCAAGAAGGTACCAACAGCTTCCCAAACAAGTACAACGCAGTTTTACAAGTTGCTGCTTGATGAAAGTACATGGCAAAATGTTTCTTGTTACATAGTTAATCATGCATGTCTTTATATGATACATGCTATAGTGCAGAAAATGAACATACATGTGATGATAAAACATTTGCCCAAGGCCACAAAAGAGATGTGGCTGCCTCCATCATGTAGATTGGCCCAATACAACTCATGGAGCAATGTGACAAGCTTGCCCTCTTGTGAAGCAATGCACTGCATAGGAATGGCAAGAGTGTGCAAATCAATGAATGTATAGACAAAACCCTCACCATATGCTGGAAGTAAGATGGTACATGGATCCATAAATGAGTCCTCCATAGTGTTTTGGCATGCTATAAAGAAGAATGAACCATGTGCTGCAAGAAGATAATCCTCCTCATGCTTGGAAACCCAAGTCAAGAAGAATATGCCATAGATGTCTCTATCGTCATTACCTCCTCTTTGTGCAACAAATATGAAGTGATCCTGGGACCTATGGGTTATAGATCCACCATATCTCTGCTGCGCACACTTCATCCATAATGTTCTACTCCAAGGTGACAACGCTGTAAGCTCATGCAAATAAGCTCCTGTCAATACAAGACTCTGTTCTTTGACATGCTCCTTGTCAAAGACTCCTCTAATAATGCTGCAACAAATATGGAATACCTCCCAAGATGGAAGTGCTTCCCAATCAAAGACCATGGAGATAGTGCCATCTCCTCCTCCTGCGACATCATGCAAAGTGTGGGAGCAAATCTGCCCTTGCTCTCCCAAGCAAAGCAACAAGAAATTGTGTTGCCTCCCCATACCTCCATCATACCAATCATGTGATGAAGACACAATGAATGATATGAGTATCATATCAACACCATGCATCCATACTCTATGCTGCTCAATGATGCAAGTATCCATCCATCTCTTCCCCAACCTCCTACTCTTAGGAAGAGTGTTTGCCAAGTGATGGCCAAACTCTTTCAAGAGTAACCAGCGTAGCCAAGCCTCCTGCTGCCCGGTATCATAGATCTGCAAGTAGCCTCCTAGCTCCTTGCTCATTAACCCCATCCACTCAATCGCTTGTGGATGCCTCCTTCTTCTCCACATCCTGGTACTCCTCCGATGAGGGTTACCATCCTCCAAAATCAAATTTCTGAATTTGCACTTCATAGGGTTTTGAAATGTAAACTTCTCAAGGATCAATGAGACCCTATCAAGAATCAAATAGGTAGTAGGCAAAAACCTCCCATCATGATGTGTATGGCTCAAGGGATGTCCAACACAAGCATGAGGGATGTTATCCATCCGAGGATGTCCCCCATCTTCTATCTGCTCTTGTGAGAAGGGAAGAAAGTCATTGCACCCCATGGTGTGTCGAAGTGCATCTCCAGTGAGATCTCTCCTTGAGACCTCCCCTTCATCCATAGTCTTCCAAAACCAATGAGGTCTTGGATCCGAAAGTAGAAGTTTCTCTTTGAGCTAAGAGGAGCTCATTGAGAAAGTGTCATCTTGAAGGGAGAAAATATTTCTTACTCCAAGATGTCTACCATCAATCTTCAAGACTTCAAACCCCAACCTCCAATGTGATGTACAATCCAACAATGGCTCATGAGAATGATGGTTTGATTCCTCCTCGAGTGTTTCCACGTTGCACAGCGCAGTGCAACCAGGCTGCTCTACAGTAGCAGTGATATTTGACCCTTGGTCTACAAGAGTCCCGTCCTCAAAAGTGTTGGCTGCCCCAACTGTTAATGCATGTGGTTGCTCCTCCATGAGTGTGACAACGTTATCACAAGCCTCCTCACGAGGTGATGTGATCTCTTCTTGATGAGAATCGGAAGCGCATGGTACTTCCTCTTCTTTCTCTTCAATCTTCTTGACTTCCTCTACGGTGGATGAATTTCCTCTGAATCCGAAAAGGGATGAGAATGAAATCTTCCTTTTCACCGTTCCAGTCTTTTTGGGCTTTGACTCACAGGGATTAGTGGGTCCCTCATGCATGGGAAAAAGTGACCTCCCAGTGGTCTGCTGCAACTTTGAACTCTGCGTGCTAGAAAATCCACTGTTACCACTGTACCTTACTACTCCATCCAGTCTGAGCTCAACGTAATCTCCGAAAGGACAAACTGCTTTGAAGTCTTCCCCCATGGACTGCCATTCTCTGAAATAATTCTCCCAGGGTATACGACCATGTTGCCTTGGTACTTCAGGTAAGAATGTAGGCATTGTTATCCTCATATTTTCCATAGATAGCTAGCTCCACAGGCTGAGCCTGGTACATTGAGAACTATGCTACGATACTTGTAATATCCCCAAAGAGGGAAATACGATGTACGAGAAATATACCCAGGCAGATGAATACAATCTTTGGAACGAGATCATGGAACAAGTACACATAGAATGGAAAACTAAGCCATTTTATTAATGCGAGAATGCATATAGAGAAGATGCAGATAATCGGGATGAGTGCTATCCTTGCCCTAGACGTGGAGACCCTCTCGAGCCAAATAATGTTTTTGCCAAATAAGAGACAGTTCTGTTGTTTGATCTGCTATGTTTAACAACTGGGTGCAATGGAACTATGAGCGAAGACTAGAAGATGGTGATCTCGGTCCTCCAAACCCTCACCAATAAAAACGCTGTCTCTGCTAGTGACAGCGCAGAAGACAGATGAAATGCTGGCCACAAAACCTCCGGATGAAATGATCAGCTCCTCAAGGCTGGAAACACTGAAAAACGCTGCCAAACCCCACACACAAGATCCTGCTCATCAGATCAGCGTCCTCCCTGACTGGATCTGCGTCCCCTCTGCTCAGATCTGCTGGATCTGAGTCCTCCTATCCAGATCTGCGTCCTATCACTCCAGATCTGCGTCCTCCAAGGCTGGATCTGCTGCTATATCTTCAGATCTAGGCTGGATCTGCCAATATCTCCTCAGATCTGCATCCTCCAAGGCTGGATCTGATGGTATCTCTCCAGATCTGCACCTTCCAAGGTTAGATCTGCCAATATCTCCTCAGATCTGCGTCCTCCAAGGCTGGATCTGCTACTAGTTCTCCAGATCTGCGTCCCCCAAGACTGGATCTGCCCATACCTCTTCAGATCTGCGTCCTCTCTGCCTTGGACAGATGGATCAGCGTCCTCACTATTCAGATCTGAGTCCTCCTGCTGGATCTGCGTCCTTCCCTCTCTGGATCAGCGTCCTACCTCCTGGATCTGCGCAGTCACAAGAAGGGGCTTCCTCCTCTCCAAATCTCCACCAGAAATCTGCTGCTAATTACCACTGAGACTGAAGGATGTTACTCAGAAAATAACCTTACTAGGGCAGGCACTCGAAGTCCCCCGAAGCTAAGGGTGATACCAGAAAATAACCTTACCAGGGCAGGCACTCGAAGTCCCCCGAGGCTAAGGGTGAGATCTCAGAACGGAGACACTCGGTTGCACTAAACAGTGCTGCAGACCGACTAAACAACCGGCGTGCTGAAGCAGACAGAAGTCTAGCTCTCAATATCAATATCAAATCATGCATGCCCAAATGAGGTGAGAACCCCACCTTTTATAGTGCTAAACTCCCTCCAAAACCTTGACTGCGTCCTTCACTCTCCTTAGCCTACGCAGTTAACCTTGGGTCAGCGTGAGGCCTCCCCTCATACACATGTGGACCCCCAAGGCCTCCTTTCTAAGTTATAACGTCAATCAACTAGGAAAAACACTTTATTTTATAAAGTGAGGTGGCTAAAGTGAGGTGACCCCTCTTATTTCTCACTTTATTTTATTTACAAACTACAGGTGGCAAAATAAACAAAATAGAATATTCCAATTTGTTGTCACAAATTAGGAATATTACATATCTGAGAATCCATTTCACTGCCATCCAATGTTCTTTTCCTGGATTGTTCATGTACCTGCTTACAACTCCCACTGCATGTGCAATATCAGGCCTTGTGCAGACCATTGCATACATTAAGCTTCCAACTGCTGATGCATATTAAATAAACGTCTCCCTTCCGACATCTTCATATTAAATAAACGTTTCATAAGAAATACCTTGTTTGAGGCCGATGGTTTTTCATATAGTTTTGCCAACGGCTTAATCAAACCCTCTATTGTTGTTTCCTTCGAAATATTGAAGGCTACCGATGCCGCGAGGCACAACCGTACTGTTCCAAGTGCCTTTCTATCAAGAATATCCCATTCTGCTTCTGTCATAGTCGTCGGCTTCTTTGTTTTGCCGCTCAATGGTAGGTACAGATGTTTCCGATACAAATAGTCTTCCATCTGCATCTTCCATAGTGGGAAGTTTTGGCCGTTAAACTTCTCGACCCTAAACTTACCATCTTTCGCCATTGCTCCCACTCGAACCAGGAACCCTTCTTTCCTGCGAGTTTATCAACTAAATAGACCTTCGGCTCTGATACCAGTTGTTAGAAAATTAAATATTATAGAGTAATGAAACACATAAAATATGCGGAAAACACAAGCACACAAAACACATAAAACCAGAGAGACACTGATATACGTGGTTCACCCAGTTTGGGCTACGTCCACCCCGAATAGCCAGTCCTTCCTTTCTATTATCCAACAAAATGAAGAGACACAACCTACAGCAAATCCGATGTAATATCCTCTGTTCTCTCTCACAGTCTCCCTATCTGTTTCTGGCTCCGAGAATACACATACAAATACACAGTTGCAATACAATACCCTCATACAAGCGAGGGGTTGCCTTCTAGGGCACAAAAACCCTAAACTAAACATAATTTCTACCGTCAGATCATCTGCCTAATGAACGGCCCAGATTGACTAGAAATTATTATACTTTTACAAGGCAATTTTACATTTGTTTTTAGCTTCGGGGGCGCTGCCCTCGAAACCCCCTGCTAAAGGGGGGGGGGGCTCCATAAAGTCGTAGCCGCCCCCTCTGGACCCCCCAAGCAGCGTTTAATTACGGACGGCTTTGCCGCCCCCATTAAGGTACAGGGATCCAACGCTGTGATACAAAATAAACAAGATAATCAGGCTCCACACCCAACAATCTCCCACTTGGAGACTGATTGTAGCAACTCCACCACTGCTTCATTTGCTGGACAATGACTCCTCTTTGGACCTGGCTATTTCTCATCTTCATCGTCATCCTTGAAGACCAATTGAAACTGAGCATGTTCTCAGTTTCTCCCTGGTTACAACTTTTGTTAGCATATCTACAGGATTCTGGCTAGTGTGTATCTTTTCCAGCTTCAACTCTCCATCTTCCAATATTGACCGTATGAAATGGTACTTGAGATGTATGTGTTTAGTCATGGAATGAAATGTTGATTTATTTGCAAGATGAATGGCACTTTGGCTATCACTGTATAATGTGCCCATATCATTCTTCTTACCCAATTCATCCATAAACCTTTGTAACCAAATCATTTCTTTACTAGCCTCTGTAGCAGCAACATACTCTGCTTCTGTTGTTGAAAGTGCAACAACACTTTGGATTTTTTGAAACCCAACTAACAGTTGTTCCACCTACAGTAAATACATATCTTGTAGTGCTCCTCCTATTATCTTTGTCACCTGCCATATCTGCATCAACATATCCTAGTAGATCAATGTTTGAACCACCAAAGCATAATGCTTGATTTGTGGTACCTCTCAAATATCTGAGAATCCATTTCACTGCCATCCAATGTTTTTTTCCTGGATTGTTCATGTTCCTGCTTACAACTCCCATTGCATGTGCAATATCAGGCCTTGTGCAGATCATTGCATACATTAAGCTTCCAACTGCTGATGCATATGGAACTTTAGACATATAGTCCATTTCTTCTTGGGTCTTGGGGCACATCTCCTTACTAAGTTTGAAATGGCTAGCAAAAGGTGTACTAACTGGTTTTGCATTCTGTATATTAAATCTTTTCAACACCTTTTGTATGTACTCATTCTGAGACGGTGTTAATTTGTGATTTTTCCTGTCTCTAGTTATTCTCATGTGCTGCCAGAGGGTCCGAACTGAAGGATAAAAATGCGGGCACACTAGGCATCGTGTAAAGTTAAAGTCAGTCTCCTCTGTCCGTCTGCCTGCTGCCTGTTGAACCATCTCCTGAATTTTTGTAAAACAGTAATGTCAGTTTGTCATTTTTTCTTGTAGATTTTGATTGAAATACAGAACTAATCTCTGGACTGATCCCGTGTGTGTTTTAAAGTCCTTGTTTCCATTTCATATTATGTGCACCAGATTCTTGTGTGGTATGATATGGTAGAGTCCTCATATGGTGGCTTGACTTGAGGGCTTTATTTGGAAAAATGTTTGTTAAAATTGTTAAAATGTTTTTAAAATTGAGATTAAGAATGATGATCTTATTAAGTGTAGAAGAAGATATTGAATGGTTTTATTTTGGTGGTAAATTTAAGTTTATAATCAAAATTAGGTATGGATGATAAGTGGATAAATTTTTTAGTAATAATGCTTAGTGCCAAAAATATGAGGTGAGGTTTAACAATTTAGTAAAGGTCATTAAACATTGAAAAGTGTGAATAAAGATATGTTTTACAGCAAAATTACCATGGGGGCAAAGATATTAGTAAAAAATTTGACTAAGTGCGATAATTATTTCTAAATACTTCATTTTAATAGCTATTTTAATATTATTTAAATTATAATATTGTAGTATGCTATTCTATTTGGTATGAATTTTTAGAGGTGCATTATTCTTCTTTAATTGTTGTTTTTTTATTGCTTTTCTATCACTTTCTTTAGCTTAATTTAATTATCTACTCTTCACTCTATTTTAAAAGTCCTAACCACTTCCATCCTTTGCCCTCTGACCTTGCCTTTTACGTTTTTGGTTATTCCATCCATTTTTTTTTTCAATTTTATGAATATGTGGACCATTGCACATAATTTTTTCATTAGCAAGTTTTGTTCCATTGTTCTCCAATGGTTTGCTAGTTGCCTATGGAACTAAATACTATTTATTTTGCTTTCCCATCCCTCATGATGCATTTTCCTTGTCCATTTTCTCTAGATTGGATGAAATCCTCATAGTCCGCGTAAGGAATCTGCCAAGGATACGTACATCAAGTACACGTGCAAGTCCACCTAGACCATGTTCAACTAGTAAAGCACCCGCCAAGGTAAGGAAGTCCACCCAGTGCGCGTAAGGCACCTGCCAAGGAAACACCAAGGAAGGGAAGGATACCAGGAAGGACACCAAATGAAGTGAGTAAGTACACCATGGGAGTTCACCCGTCATACAATGCTAGAGAGTTGGCTATCACGTTAGGATAGGAAAGGAAATGGATGGATGGATTGCTTTTTTATACTTTTACCCTCGGGAAGTAAGGCAACAGCTGGGGTTGGATGAGACAGAGATGAAAGAAAAAAACTTGACAACAGACGAGAAAAGAGATGGTGTCCCCGTTCAATCCATACCCAAGAAAGAATTTCCCCATCGTTCCCACCATAAGCTGCCTCTCAACTTCAGCTTGTAACTGGGAAGGGGCCTAGAACCTTTCAACTTCCTCTCGCCTTTCAAGTTTCTCTAAACAAAAGCCTTCACCCTTGAAACGACTTTAGCCTTTGCCTTTCACCTCTCAACTGAAGAAGATGCCCTTACCTAGCCATTCGACCTCTAGCCAGAAGCCTTTCACTAGGGGCCTTCAACCTTTCCATCTCTCACTTTTATTACGAAGAAAATATATTTCATTGTTTGAATGGGATGAGAAGGCTTAGCCCCCCCTCAAGATGATAATTTATTATGCAAAACTAGCGAATGAGAGGATGCGACAATACGCTCGACCACTGGGAGAGGGTTTTATGAATATGTTCCAACAATACATATAGCAATGCCTTACTAGGAAAATCCTTAATCGCTTTTGCAAGACCTTACTATGCCTTACTCCAGACCGTGTAGCTGAGGCTGACGCTAGAAGGAAAGGAAAGGGAGGCATTCAAAGAGGGCTAACCTATGTTTGGGAGAGTCAGAAGGAAGGGCTTACCTCATATCCTTGCCTCCCAATTAAGGACCTCTATTTCGGAACCCCATAGCGAAGGAAGGTAAGGAAAAGTTCGGTACCAAACAAATGAGAAGCGAGGGGCGGAGCATAAAGACCAAAGGAAGAGGGGTTGTTTGTCGAGCTTAGGATTGGCTCATTTATGCTCTTGCTTGTTGATATGGTTGGATGGGCAATGCCACCTTAAAGAGTTATAGGAAGATTTCTCTTTCAATTGCGAGCCAGGTAAGTAAGGTAGGGATAGAGGCAGTGTTGATTTTTGAGTATCATCGAATGTGTTCTAGCTCAAAAATTTCGTGGAGGGGCTAGAACACATGAGATCTCTAAGACCCAGAAATCGTTTGGAGAAATTCCACCCAGAGTGAAATTTATTCAAATAATTAATTAATTTAATTGGAGCCTAAGTTAAAACTTAAGGAATTAAGATAATTAAAGTGAATTAATTTAACATGTGGGTGAGAAGCTTCTAAGTGACGAGGATCAAGTCTAATTTAATCGTAGTCGTTGATTAAGGATTAGATCATGATTGTTGATTTCTCAACAAGAAAAGTATAAAGGAAGGCTTGAGGGTCAGTTGGAGTACACACACACCGAGAGCAACACTTGAGCAAAGTCGAAATTTTGGGGTGCGGTTTGTTGAGAATTTCGGAGTGAGCTTGCAGTGCAGAGAGGGGCAACTTGGCAACGGGACTTTAGTCCAAGGCCGAGAATATAATTGTAGACGCAGAGCAGCACCAGGAGAGACAACGCAACATCTGAGAGGGTGACGTACAACTAGAAGGGTGACGCAGTCACTGAAGAGGCAGCGCTGGTGAGGTAGATCGGGCAGCAATTCAGCTGATTGATTTCTGAGCCGGGAAGGCTCATAAGGAGGGTGACGCAGCTCCTAGAGGTGGTGACGCAGTCTTAACGCAGAGCTTGCAGCAACCATCGCCGCGCAACACTGGGGATAGCGCAGTCACCTGTGGGTTTTCTTTATTTTGTTGCTGGATCAACCAAAATATCTGTCTCTGGATAGAGGTACTTCTGTCGGGATTTTCTCTGTTGGGTGAGCCGGATTTGGCACCCTAGATTGTATTAAAAAATCTTCTTAATAATACAATCCCTCAGATCTACTACACCGGTTTTCCCGCATTGGGTTTTTTCGGGGACGTTAGTTCAAAAATAAGTGTGTCTTTTGTGTGATTGTCTCATTTATTTTTCAATACTTGATCTGTATATTGGTGTAGGCTGCTCAATATTTGCATTAATATTTTATTGAAGTATCCAGAAAATAACTTCTTAAATGGAAAATACAAGTAGTTAATGCAAATCAGTTAAAAACAGTAGGATTTCTGTTTGTAAGATTCAGAAATTTTCACAGGAAGGAGTACCAGGTCATGCAAAGTTGGTAGAGATGTTTACTATGCTTTTCCCTTTCCTTCGCTACTAGATTTAGAAATGAAAGGTCTAAGTGGAGATTTTATTTACACGGATGCAACCTATGCACATGTATCGAAGGATTTTAGTTATCACTGTGAAATTTCCTAGATCTAACAATCTCAAGAATACTACTGCAACTAACTGAATTTACTTCTCCTATTATGTAAATTACAATACAAAATTAATTCAGATTTCTTCATGAATTACTGAAGCAGCCTACACTTAATACTTTATGATTCTGAAACAAGGAAACTGAGCAGGAATTAAATCACACGTAGGATACCTTTATTTTGGACTAAGTCCCTGGAAAAACCCAATGCGGGAAAATCGGTGCAGCAAATCTAAGGGTTTGTTTTTATTAAGCAGCAGTTGTTGAATAAAAGTCTGGGATGCCTTTCTGGCAATCCCTGCAGAGAATATGACTAACAAAAAATTCGTGAGAGAAATCTCACACCGATCTGGAAGCCCGACTGACCAACAACCCTGGAACTGCAAGCCCACCACTGCGCTGCGCAGTCTTTGCATCACTATACATGAGGATTGTGTGGCTTCTGCATCACTGGTCTTCTGCTGGTTGGATCAACCCTTCTAGACTCTTCCGGTCTCACACCTCGGCTCTTAGGCACTGGATCTATTGACTCTCAGCTGAATCTCGAATTCCCTTGAGGTTGCAGCGCTGTCTCTGCATGGGATTGTGCTGGCTCTGCGTAGCTGCTACGCTGCCTCTGCTGATCTGCTCTCTGCCTTCTCTGCTTTGTATTCTTGGTCCCAGAGAAGATCCTTCGACCAAAACTATCTCTGCCCCTCACTGCGCAGGAACCACTTAGATCTAATCTTCGTCCGAGAACTTGCTCCGTCAAAAGAATTCAATCACTTGATTCACTCCGTGTGTCTTTCCAAATGAACCTCAAACCTTTCTTTATAGTCTTCTCGTTGAGAAATCAACAACCGAGATTAGATCTCTAATCAACAACTACGATTATAACATGGCTTGATCTTTGCTTTCTAGATCATTCTCACTCTGTTTTATTAATACCCTTTAATTATTTAATTTCCTTAAGTTTAGACTTGGGGTCCCCATTAAAATAACTAATTTTTACAATTAAACATAATCCGAGTGGAATTTTCACAAACGGTTTCTGGGTTCTTTGGAATACCAATGCTTAATCCTCCACAAAATTTAAGACTTAGAGCACTTCCGATGCTACCAAAAATCAACATTCACCTGGAGGAACGAAATGGAAAGACTCTTATGTTTAGCCAAGAGGTTCGACCCTGCCACCCTCCAAAATCAACCATACAAGGGGTAGTTAATGAATGAAACTGACTGAATGATTAATGGGATGAGCTTGACTAAGCTAATAATGGTATGAGCTGCTTCGCACCTTGATCTCGAATCGTAAGGATTGGAGCAGGGGAGCTTTCAATTGATCTTCATCGTGTGATAAAGCAACAGTGAGACCACAACCATAAGCTCTATTCTATTGTTGGTGTAACATCCTATCATGGCATCCCATCTTCTGGGAATCGTGGGGAAGCAACCATAATCATATCGTAACCTTAATCGGGTTGAAGCATAGACCTATTGAATTGACCCACGTAGTTTCGTAGTGAGAGGGAAATGGTAGACCAAGGTATGGGGAAATAGAATGTCAAGAAAGAGTAGAAGGTGAAGCGTCGCCATCCAATAGTTGATTGATCCAATGCATCCTATTTCTGAGCCATCATTTCATAGTTTACACCAATCCTTAGTTTGGAGTGGGTGTTGTCGTATTCAATATAGTGAGTGTAGCATCTAAACTAGTGAGTGCAACACCTTCTAAGCATCTATCGGTTGGGAGCATGATTTCCTCTCTAAGCTACGACTTTTCCTCCAGGTTCATTAGTAGCCATATGTACTTGCCTGCATCACTTATCCTACTTAGGAATCATGCTCCAAGCTTACTGACTTTCTTGCTTGAGATTAGAATATGAGCTCTCTGAATCAAGATAGCTCGGATCGTCCGTATCGCTGGATAGCATAGAAAACAAACATCAGATACATACCCGGATGCCTTGCCTTAGAGAACACACCTTGTGTTGGTTAGTTGTTTCTCGTGCAACCCGAGCTTGTATATACTAGACTTTACGGACGTGTACAAATCTCGTCTACTCACCATAGACTTTTATGTTTAATTAGCGAGCCCTAGAAGCAAGGAGGAGCAGCCCTAGAACTGTTTTCTCCTTAGACGTACGTGCGCTTCAACCCTTTTGGGGGAGATCAAACTGCTATTGGAAGGATATTCTTGTTTTAATGCATGCTTCTCTGATAACAACAAACAACTGCTATAAACACCTTGCTTGGGAACAACTTCCCTTTTTAGTAATCACAATTGCTTACATTACTTAGGGAATTCCCTGAGAACCAACCATGGGTTTTTCACCCCGAACTGGATCCATGAGGTTAGGAAATGCACCAAATTGATGCCCCAAGGGGTCAAAGTGAATAAAACTAGAAAACAAAGGCTAGAGACCAAAGAGGAACGTGGATCTAAGGAACCCACCAAAGCGCTATACATCCCAGTGAGGTCCCATGTCTAGGCTAATGTGAGGGGAAATTTTGCTTTACCAAAGTGGAATTAACTAAATTAGAACATTGCCTATTATTAAAATACTAATTATACCACTACTAATGTCAATATTGTCTATCCAAGTATTTGTTCAAGTATTGTTGACTCAAAGGTGGAAGTTCAACCTACCAAAATAGGGGCATTATTCATTATAGTGCCTTTCTTTCTTTCGCTGATATTATATAAATATAAGTAAGCTGGGCTCCGAACCTTGCCCCGTGTCCCTATTCATGGGCAAGACCACTCACTATTAATAGCACGTGCCTTGCCCTTCGAGTTATCCTACGTTCATCTGGTCTTACTGATATGGTAAATTCACTAGAGAAAAGGTGGAAGTTCAACCTACCAAAATAGGGGCATTATTCATTATAGTGCCTTTCTTTCTTTCGCTGATATTATATAAATATAAGTAAGCTGGGCTCTGAGCCTTGCCCCGTGTCCCTATTCATGGGCAAGACCACTCACTATTAATAGCATGTGCCTTGCCCTTCGAGTTATCCTACGTTCACCTGGTCTTACTGATATGGTAAATTCAATAGAGAAAAGGTGGCATACAGAAGATGGAAATTGGGTAGTGAGAAGGTCCTAAGTGACTTGTTGGGTGGGGGGCCTACCCTTGGGTGAGCCCTCCGTCCTTGTCAAAGGGTTAATTTCAATGAAGAAAGGTGGCATATTGGAAATTTCCTTGAACTGGGAATTGTAATAGTTCAAACACTCTTAAAACTGGGTAAATTCACTAATGAGTGACGATACCACCCCTGCACTCATGAATTTCCTATATTCGTTGGGAAAATACCTTTCTCCCATCTCGATAGCTTGGAGCATATGCCCTTGCGCTCTTACTTATTATTCCTTCTACTGGGTCGATAACTTGAATTTGGCTTTAGGGCACTAGCTCAAATCGCCGAGTTAAAGGAGTTCAGTAAGGTAATCTTGTCCAACCTAAGAAGTACGAGTTCCTAGTGCGCCCGCCCGAAGTACGGGTAGAACAAGGTGGCCACTTTTCTGCATCGTAATTACGTATCTAAAAAAAATAAAAGACCAAAGCGTGTAAGAGGTTTCAGGAGTGTATCCATTGGTGTTGTAGTAAGTGTGGTGGGAAGTTCTAATGGCTTCCTGGGTTGCCTATCCCACTCAAGAGTGGTGGTCCCTCCCTCCCATAAATATTCCTGCCTGAAGCACTAGGTTGGTGCATCAGTAAGCAGGTAAGTGAGGGGGAAAATAGAAGGTAGTTAGTTAAGTGGGTTGGTAGTTGTAAAAGTTCAAGCAAGTAGGCAGAGTCTAAATAGCAAGTACCATGGTACCCAAGTAGGATTCTATAAGCAAGTGTGTAGTTGAACGCTCGTCTCGAAAATAGAATTAGTCTATAGCAGTACCTCCTAAACATTCATGAAGTTGTCTTGGGCTAACAGGTCTAGTTCTTTAGGTGGGTGAGGTAGTGTGTTTAGTTAGAAAGTTCAGGGTAAACTTGGATCATCCCACCCGAAAAGGGAAATAGTAGTACAAGCACTAAGCGATTCCTTAAGAAAGTGGTATAAGGAGATCTAGTTCTGAAGGTGTGGGTAACTATGTAGGTAGGTAGCAGGCATTAACTGAAAGGCGGGTAGGGTATGTATATTCCTATCAATGGAGTGGTTCCTAATAACTGAATCGTATTGGCAAGGCTCCTTGGTGGTAACATGGCACCAAGAAGTTAATAGTAGTACAAAGAAAAATTGACAAGGTAAGGTAGTAGGGTAAAGGGTTAATATAATAAGTGATGTACCCCCGATTCCTTCCTGGCTGAAATAAGAGGCGATAAGTAGGGTAATAAGAAGGTGTTTTTAGGTGGGTAAAGAAGGTTGTTAGCAGACACTAAAAGTCTAAGTATGGCCCTTCCTAGCCAGTGGGTTCTAATTACTAAATTGTATCCTGAGGCTTGGCTGAAAGACTATGGTACCTAGCATATTGAAGCAAGTGTAGTTTTCACTACTAACCTATTCTATTTCTAGGAGCGCTACTTATTCCCTTGAATTTGAAAAAGGGGCTCCAGGGCTTAAGGGAGTCCTTTATATCACAATGTGCTAGTTGGACGTACCTCTTTCCTATGCTTTATCCTGGAAGGACCTATTCAAACTATGCTTGCTTCTGGGCTGATATTTCTGGCGAGCTATGCTGAGTTCCGATGGGCTTGGGCATGTGTCTTCTACTTTTGATGGGAGTCTTGGTTTGCGTGTGCATTCCGCTGGCTCTGGGAGCTCGGGTTCCAATGGTCTGACCCTTCCTTGCTTGACATATAATCGAGATTATAAAAGAAATAATCTGTATATCTAGAAATATCTGCAGCAATGATGGATGTATCTATGCCTATGATTACATAATCTTACTTGTGTCCAGTCGTACTCTGTCATTAACAATGGAATTCCTGACTATTTATTAGTCGCGATAGAATCAAAAGCATGTAGATGTAGGGATGAGCGTGCTCATCAGTCTCATGTCGACTGACCATGTCTTTTTTCACTGATGCCTACCTGGCATGTGTGAAATACAAAATCTAGATAGGTATATGTATCAAATAATATGTATCTAATATTGAAAGGTAGGGGTAAACCACGTAACCGACAAGCTTCTTATCCCTACATATGCATGGCTTTATATTATTGATTTCTTCTTGAATGAGCCATTCATTGGTCGGACAGGGTGAAGCACGCCCAATAATAACAGTTGAAGTATCGGGGATAGATGGAAACAACACCAACAAACATATCAATCGCACTCATATCACTTTCATCTACAACATTACAGAAGGGAAGATCTAAACACAACGCTGCTCTACTTGGCTAGTGGGTGGGTAATTCTCCTTGTTAAGTTCCATTGGAGCTAAGACAATACCTGGGCTATTAGAAGTGGGCATTACTTGAACTGCTTTCTCGTCTAGCCCATCTCCAGCTAACTAGAATAGTTCTCTCTCTCCCGAAATACAAGCTGAGCAATTTCATTTAGCTCAATCATGTTTCCTTGCCACACCATGGGCCTCCGTATACACCCCCGCCGGAGAATAGTTTTACCTGACGGAGAGCCACTAGTTCAATCTGATCCTACTTCACCCCAACTTTGGTGTGTTTGGCTATCAGATAAGGGTAGATTTGGATGTTTATGGCCAAAGCCAACTATTGACAACTAATGTTTTAGGGAAGCTTGTCTGCGAAGGGAAGGCTTGCCCGCACCCCCTCTATAGGATCTTGTCTTCCCACCCAACTTAATGACATCTAATTCACCTTCACCCCTGGTAGGAAATTAGAGCCTTCACCCCTAGGACCGAGGGATAGCTAGTCATTGGTAGACGAGAACAATCTCACTTGCCGAGAACAATCTCACTACCAAGAGGGGATAATAAGATCACCAGTAATTGGATTCATAGACTAGATTCTAGAAAGCATGCTCGAACTGAGAATATATTTCAATCAACCGGGGGTGTGGGAATGTCAAAAACTCACTTGCTTCAGGGAGTCCCTAAAATTACAAAGCTTTCAGGCAACCCAAAATTCTATCAATTTAGTCTCGGTGAATAACTCGGTTTTCCTAGAGACACGATGAATCGATCAATTTTTTGCTTTTCCCCCTCTTTCTTCTTCCGTCCCCCTTATGGTATGGAGGCTCGATTATGTTTTGTGTCCGAATAACTGCCTTATATTATATATAGTATGGGGAGGGATTACCTGCTCCGGCCTCGTCATGCAGGCTTCCCTTCCTTCCTTATATCTAGTAGGGGCAGGGGCTACTCAGGCAGGAAGAATTTACTGGTTCGAGGGAGGGATCGTGGTCCATCTCTCAAAATAGCATAATGACATATATAATAGCAACATTGTCTGACGTAATGAAATATATAATATATCTCATTCGTGACTGGAAGAAATGCATAATTACATATATAATAGCAACATTTAAGAATGATTGATCTACAATACTTTCCCTCCCGCTGCAAACTTGTATCGAAAAAGTGCCAGTGATTAGTACATAATTACTTATATAAAAAAATGGGATCTCCGAGATCATCTTCGGGTGTATTTCTCTTGGAAAGACAACAACTATGAGGTTTACTCCGAACTCCTCAGACATGAGCTCCGAAAACTCCAAAGGGTTACTCTAAGCTACACTATCTTGGAACTACAACAACTCCGAGAACTCTCCGAGAGTATTTCCCTTGGAACTAGTTTCATTACCCATCCTCCAACCACCTAATCAGAGTTGTTGAGGGAGAGCTATGAACTGGTCAGGGATCAGGCGACAAAACATACCAGAGAAAGAAAGTCCATCCTATCCACATTCACGAAAGCTTTTCCTAGTGTGTTCAAAGACTCCTCTTTGTTGGGAGCATACTTTGGCCAACCACCTTTTATTACTGCGCCTGAACAATCTCCGATGTGCACGATCACATTAGGATCGAGGCCCATTAGTAACCCGACTGCCATGGCAGGCTGGCCATCTATGCCTATGCCAAAAATGCCACCTAGCGGGGGAATGCAAGTTCCACCGCCACTCATGCCGCAATGGGGAAATCATATATACCAACCTCATCCCATCACTCAGGTTCCTTACCTATTTCCTCCACCAGGCGTAGTGGGGACTCTGGTCATGCTAACCATCAATCTTCCAAACCTTACATTTGGGATTCTAGTCTAGTACTTAGATTCTCCTCAACCTACCTCCCTAGTTCAAACCCCTCGATTAGTATTTACCCTAGTGCAACCTGCACCACCTCTGCCTCTGGTGACTCCGGTTGTAGAACCAATACCCGTTCTATTTATCTTATGTGGGGAAGGGGAGAGCATTAAAAAATAACCTTTGATTGAGAATAATCCAAGCCCAACATGTAAAGTCGCAAATATTTTAGCCAATAGGCGACTTCACGAAATGAATATCTCTGCTTCATTTTGCTCAAGCTACTTTCTTGAGCCTAGAACAAAGATACACCATTAGATAACGAAAAGGAATTTGAACTGACGAATGCTGGAACCACTGGAACTAGTTGGTCACGTGGGTTCAACAGATGGAAAGGATTGGGGCAACCTAAAAGCTTATTATAAGGCCATACCCAACTACAAGGAAAGGATTGATTGGCTTAAGGATGGCTTGTTGAATTTCCATGACTTTGGGTCTAGGTTAGAATCTTAAATCACTGACGCTACCTAACCAAGAATCTTAACCATAAACTACTTTGCACAACTGAAATATAACGCAGTAAATCACACATGCATAATTATACACAGTTTTTAATCAAATTGTACAATAATGTACAATCACCAATCTTCGTTATATTAAACCAAATTTGAATAATACAACAATCTATGGTATACAAGATACAATGACAAACTCGATGTCGTATCTCGTCCTATCGGTCCTTCGCTTCCATACAGCTCACTTGTAGTGCCTTAGTCCATCAAGGCATCTACACATCGAGACTCGAGGAGGGCTGCCACCTAATACTGTTGCACGTCCATATGTAGAGTGTATATGGTTTGATCCAATCTTCTCTTTGGGCTGGTCAATCCCCAAGCTCCAAACTGTTAGGCTAGCAACAACTTTCGTCCATCAAAGTGTTGCACTTCGACACCAAACTTCACCCAACCTTCAGCTGCTCTTCGTCCTTCAAGATAGCTTGTCACGAGCTATTTTGGGCTATCAACACGCTGCCTTCCAATAGAACAATGGTGCCCAATCCTTCACTATAAGTTCTGCTCCTAATTGAGCTCTCCAACTACCCAAGTTGACCTCAATACATGGCACTTATAGGCTGCAAAGTCACGATCCAATTCTGGTCAACCCTTGACCCAACACTCCTCCACAAAAAGTTGTTGTCCTCCACACTTGCACCTGCTGTCACTGCAACTCTCGTTAGGGCATAAACTTCAGCCCTTACCCTTCCACGTAATCAACAACAGAAGCCTCCTATGGCTGCGGTCCTCCAAGGAAAGACACCCCTTAAGCCATGCTGACCCTTTCTAGGCCCTGTCCACCTAGACGTTGCCCTTAAAGGGCCTCTAGCTGCTCGTTATGGCTTGCAACCTAGCACAACAACTAGCTGTAGTTGCAGCCTCCCTTAAACCCAACTCAAACAACCCTTAACCAACCCTATTTTTCACCTCTCCTCCTCGGCCTAAGAAACAACCTTTAAACAGGCACAAAAAAACCCTTAACCGAGTACATTGTCACCTACAGCAAACGACCTCCACCACAGAATTTCCCACACTATCCCTTGGCCTCCTTCATGTTGCTCCTCGACCTCCTTACCTAGTTGCGGCTTGCCTTCTAATGGTAGACCACTCCAGCGTTGGCTCTCCCATGTGCTGCCATGTTTGCTTAGGTAGAACATTAGCATCTGATCCCAGATCTAGGATAACTTGGTCCATTTCATAAGCACTGATTTGCGCGGTCATACGCATCTCCCTACCCGTTCTCTTCTTGTTCTTTTATATTTTGTTGACCACTCGCTATTCTACCATTGGTTGTTCCTTCTCTATGCAATTAATTATCTATAAGCGCTTGAAGATTTTCTACAGCCTTGTCGTTGCGCAGTAACTTTATACATGCTTATAGAAATGGTTTGATCTCCTCATCTCCTCTTGCTTCCTTCATTGGTCTTCCTGATGTTGATGCACTTCCTTTTGTAAATTATTTCCGCGCTTCTATAAAGGTCTCCTAAGCACGCTGAAGATTAAAGCCTTCCTTATTTTTAGGTTCTTTATGGATCCATACATCAGTGGCTGGTTGCTTGTCCTTATCTTCATTGGTGGCTACACCACTCCTAGCCACCACATTCACAATGGGATCTTCTTCACAGGTTTCCACTCTCACCATCTGAAGATTTTGTGTTGGGGTTTGCGTCTTCTTTTCCTGCATTTTAGCAATCAAGACAAGACAATCTTCTATGGCATGATCAAACTATCTACAGTACTTGCATGATTGTTGTGCTGGATTCAGAAAATTGCGCACATAATGGCCAACATCGCCACAGTTATAGCAGATGACTTGTCCTCGTCCTTGACCTCTTCCTCTGCCCTGAAATCCTCCGTGTCCAGAAGGGGATGCTGGTGATGTAGGCTCAGCCTGCATTCAATATATTTCAACTTTATCTAACATCATATCATAAGTGCGACAATGCTACTCATCATGCCCTAATGACGAACAGAATTTGCAAAACCACTGCTTCAAATCAGGTTAATACTTTCCAATCCTTGGGCAGGAATTTGTTTCATGTAATCCAACAATTTGACAGATTGTGTACCACACAGGAGTCTTCAACGGACTAGGACCTCTAGTGTTCAGATAATTGTTGAAGACAAGACACTGATCTTTATGGTGCCCTGAAGCTTTACATTTTATGCACCAAACCTCTACGCATACCTCCTTGCCTTAGTCCTTGTGCAGACTTTGAATTTCTAGATGCATGGCTTCCAATTGATTCTGAATTTGCTGAGTTCCCAGCGCAATGGGTGTTGGGGTAGCCTCCAATTTCATTGCAACCTCCACAACCTCAACTTGTGTGGCAATCTTTTGCTGACCTAAGAGTTGGCGCAGATGTGGGAGCAACATAGCAATGAACCATTCCTTATGTTGAGTATCATCAATGACAAATACACCATCTCTAATGGTGCGTTTCAATCTTTGATCGACCTCCCATACAAATTCATTGGCCTCCCGACGAATCTCCTTCATTTCTATTACCAGCTGCGCGTATGACTTAAGCTTCTTAGACTACTCTTTTAGGGTGGCTTTTATTTGTTCCAAGGTAGCATTAGGGTTTGTTTGAGCATACCTGATGTACCAATCTAATGTGCGAGCTTAAAAAGCAGTAGCTAATTGCGCCTTTCTAATATCAATATTGTTAACCTACTGAGCCTGCCACACAGCCTCAGTCACAAACCAGAAGTGGTCAGTATCCTCATTTTCAATGCCTCTGAAATTAGGTAACTTCATCGATGTAGCCATGTCTACTTCTGGGGGAGGTGGAGTGTTGGACATTGGGTTCAACGCTCCCTATGTGTTTCACGACATGGACTAATCGCCTCTCGTGGATCCTAACTCTGGCGATTATAACAGAGACTAGGTCTTGCGGGTTTTGGTCTAATGATAATCGTGATTCCAAAAAGTGGTATCAGAGCGACATGTCTCGAGTTCAAAACTCATCCATCTCGCGTTCGGGGGAAGATTGTTGGACATTGGGTTCAACGCTCCCCGTGTGTTTCGTGACATGGACTAACCGCCTCTCGTGGATCCTAACTCCGGCAATTGTAGCGGAGACTAAGTCTTGCGGGTTCTGGTCTAACGATAATCATTATTCCAACAGCGGAGGTGCTGGTGGAGATGGATTGCGTGGTGGAGTGGGTGATCTGTGATGTGAGTGCAAAAGTGGAGTGGATGGAGTTGGAAACAGACTCGAAGGTTTCTGGTGTGATAAAATTTCTCCTTCATGATCACTAGAGCTACTAGTTTTTGGTTCACCTTCGTTCTTAGATCTAGGCTTCAGAGGGCTATAAATACAATTTTCATAATCTTCTCTGTGAACTTTTCTGCTGCGCGTAGTCGGACCTCTCCGAGGCATTCAAGCAGTATGTTTGCAAAGACATCCCCTTTCACATAATAGCATTTCAGCAATAATTTTAGTGAGTGCAAGAACTTACCTCTAGGGCCTTTGAAAAACCTTCTTTCTGCTTCAAAATATGACACAAATTGATCAATGGGAAATTCAGTCACAAATCCTCCCAAGAGGCGATCGATCAAATGATCTACTATGCGGGTGATCTTATTATCTAGCTTCTCTACTTGCTGGATCAATTCAGGGGTCCACTTAGTGACTGCGTCGTCCTTTATGTAGGTATTGAATTCAGTTAAGTGCGACAACCACTCCCATAGCTCGTGCACAAATGAGAAAAAGAATATTTCATGCACTTCTATATAAATGTCTTTCTGTACCCACTGTTCGTCAGATAACTTAGTACTTCTGTTCTCTTGAAGTGCGAATTCAAGGATCTTTCTATCCAACCAATCTTGCAATTTGTTTCGTGAAGGATGCCACAACATCAAATCTCCCTCAAAATGATCTCGGTCTCGACAACGAAACCATTTGTTGGCTTGAGGGGTCCTGACCCAGGTTTAGAATTTATGGATAAACCAACAAACCCTCCAACTACTGGCCCTTTCGACAATGACCTGCTTGCGCAGATCAAAGTCTCACCCGAAACAGTATGGGGGGGTGCTTGAACCAGGTTTCTGCACCCCGAGGGAAAAAATAATGAAGTGGTCCTAAGAAAATCGAATGCAGACTTATGTCAGTCATAAACTGATGCATGCAATAGAATACAGCAGAATCACAGAGTGTGCGCAACCCTTAACAAAATAAAATAGAGTCACAAATTACTTCAACGCAGATAAAGTATAACAGAATTAGATCCAGATCTAAACAATGTGCAATTACTCAACCAGATTTATCGACCATCAATATGCATAACCAATCATAACAGATATCTTCGCGTAATACACAACAAAAAACAGTGCGATCTTAACAGAACAGAAATTGTAAATAACTCAGACTCATAACACAGTAAGTTCACCAAAATCTGCCCTTTACATTAATTCAGATCCTTTCAATACATATCAAACTTTCCCTTACATAATCCTTTCGCGCACATAGCCAGCGAATCGTGCACACAGCCAGGACTAAGTCTTCGCGCACGATGGAAATGACTCTCTGGCCCTCTAGAAAACTTTCCCGACTTTTGAAAAATGAATCAACCTCCTCAGCTAAAACCAACTTCTCTGCTTTAGCTACTGCGCAGTCCTTGCACTACTTCTATGTGGATCGCTTCTTTCACTTGTTGCTGCCTCTTCTGATATGGAAAACTTCGTTCGGATCACTGTCCCTGCCCCTCACTGTCTCTGCTTCGATCGTGGCTCTCTGAAAACTGCTGCTGCTCTCTGGAAATCGATCTGCCAAGGAAATCGAACTGTTGGTATGTTTGGTGTATCTTCTCCAAGTGCCCATCTATGGATGCCCAACTGGCAATCAAATCAGCAAGTATCTGATAGAAATAATTAGAGAGAAAATTCTCTCACCTCACAAGCAATCCCGACTGTGGATTCTACAAAAAAACTAGCTGTCCAAACCCCAACGTAGGCCCTTTGCGTAGTCCTTGCGCTGTCTCTCACACGTGTGGTTCGATTTTGCCTTTGAGCAAGCCATCTAGCCTGCCTTTGCTTTTGGAAGCAACTCTCTGGCCCTTTGGAAGACTTTCCTGACCTTTGAAAACTGAATCAACCTCCTCCTCAGCTAAATCAAACTGCTCTGCTTTAGCTACTGCGTAGTCCTTGTGCTACTTCTACGTGGGTCGCTTCTTTCACTTGTTGCTGCCTCTCCGGATATGGAAAACTTCGTCCAGATCACTGTCCTTGCCCCTCACTGTCTCTGCTTCGATGGCTCTCTGACAACTGTTGTTGCTCTCTGGAAATCGATCTGCCAAGGAAATCGAACTGTTGGTATGTCTGGTGTATCTTCTCCAAGTGCCCATCGACTTCCTCTTAGAATCCACTGTTGAAGCACCAACGACCAAGATTAAAACTTAATCAATGGCTAGGATCATCTTGGAGTCGATCTGTGTGAGTTTCTAAATGATTCACACTTTGACTTAATTAATTTTGATTAATTAACCATATTCCCTAAGTTTAGACTAAGAGAATATTTAAAAATTGGTTAATAGTCTAATTAAGCCATCTCTACGTGGAATTTCCTGAAACGATTTATGGGTTTTGGAGATCTCATGTATTCTAGCCTCTCCACCAAATTTCGTGGCTAGAAAATATTCGATGCCACAGAAAGTAACAATGAGATACATTTATTTTTGTTTTGATGAGATTTTGTATCATTCTATTAGATCCCATGACTCAAGACAAATATCATATTTCAATATCGATATCTGATATATCTACTATCACTTGACATCTTATACGTCTTATATATCGATTTTATTTGCATATTTATGTAGCAATGCTCTTGTTTCATGTTGATGTTTTTTAGAAGTTAAAACATTGAAAAAATTGATTATTTTTGTATTTTTAAAGTTTCCTGATAATTTCCAATATTTTCCCCGATATTGCCGATAATTAAAATTCTATACCCCGGCGATAAATTGCCGATAATTAAAATTCTAGACCCCGGCGATAAATTTGCCAATAACAATAAATGTAACATTGGGCCCAATAGCTTGTAGCATTGTTTTTGGACTCTAGAGGTCATTTAGAGCCTCATTTATTATGTATTTTGTTGTTGATATGCATTGCACTTGGTGCCATTTTGATATATTTACTCTTACATGGTATATATATGAGACAAATTTGCATACTGTCTCTAATGTTTTGGAATCATGGTTTGAAATCTTAAATTTTTTCTTTCATTAAAAAATAATTATTTTTTGTCTTTTTCCAAATCCAGTTCATGGAATCTGGTTTGATCCAGTTTCGGTTCGAAACTTGGTTAGATAGGTGGGTCGGTTCAAAACCCGTTTTGGTTTTTAAAACTATGGTTGCTATTGTGGTCAGTGGTGTCGAGAAGTAGCCTTGGTCTCATTGTAAGGCTTATCTTCAGATGTATTACCCCAAACAGAAAGAAAAGGAGTTGCATTATTGTGGCTGGTTCATTTGGTTCCATTTATATACCATGGAACAATAGGATTTAGACAGGGTTGGATTGTGTTTAAGGGCTTTAAAAATATCTCCTTTTCAAGACAACTGTTGCCAGTGGATTTGTTAATGGATGTTACAGGCACATACCATTTAGCCATTCAAACAACCATTTTAGTGAGAGTTGGGACGTATGTTAAACTTTGCCTCGTCTGCTTTGTTGAAGTTGAATGTCTCAAGTTTGGAGTCTCCTGATTTCCCTACAAAGTTTTCTCCTGGTGTACTAGGGGATAAGCATTCTTTTCTCTGCTAGGAAGTTGCTATTTGTTGGATGGTTAAGTTTAATGATAGGATGGGCGAGAATGACAGCCTCAATGGGCATCGTGAGTTGTGAACCTCTATGGTTCATGTTTTTCAAGAGGAGGATCTACAGAATATAACTCTTTAGGAGGACACTGCAAAGTTGGAGATGGTTGTTCACAAAGAGGAGAAGTACATTGCTAGGCGTGCTTGGGGTTGGTCTAGGTTGTAATGGATTCAAGAAAGGGATGGGGGTTTCAAATTATTTTTTTACTTCCTACAAAAGAAGTTAGGGTTCTTGCGTAGGATTGACATATCTCGACAATTTCCTCGCTGTATTGAAGGGATGTTTGGTTTACACTTTCATATTTTTTTTTTTCTCATTATGATTTGATGGACAGGGTTGTGGCAGCTAGGAATTCTTGGTATACAATGATTCCCTCATAAAGTGTGAATTGTGGAATAAGATAGGTTGGACAATGAATTCTCAACGGAGGAACCTTTTGTTGCACTTAGATCCATTCGGAATCTAATGCCCCTATCGTTGGACAGGTTA